>CM069858.1:57105910-57790910 GCA_036172795.1 Pelodytes ibericus | reverse complement strand
AAGGGGAGCAAGTACATTTAAAATAAATAGAGCAACTAAAATGACCAAATAATATTAAAATGAGCATATTAAAATATAGAGCAAAGAAAATGACCAAATCCATTTAAAATAAGCAGATTAAATTAAATAGAGCAATTAAAGTGACCAAATATTAAAATAAGCAGATTAAAATAAATAGAGCAAATAAAAATGACCAGATCCATTTAAAATGAGCAGATTAAATTAGAGCAACTAAAAATTACCAAATAATATTAAAATGAGCATATTAAAATAAAAAACGAGTAAAATAATACAATACAATTCAAATGAGCAAATTAAATTAAAAAGAGAGAATAAAATAGCCAAGTACATATTTAAGGGGCAAATAAAATGACTAGATGTTAAAATGAGCAGAACAAAATTAAAAAGAGCTCAGTACTATCAAAAATTAATATAATAAATATTTTTTTTTTTAACCAAATATGATAAAAATTAATAGGGCCAACATTTATTGGAAGGGGGGGGGGCACCTTGCTTGTCGTCGTCGCCGTCCTCGTCAGCTTGACAGGTGGCACAGTGTTGCAGTCCCTCTTCATCTTCCCGCGCAGTCTGGTCATCTGCCGTCGCATAGTATTTATGTGGCCGGGCAGGTACGATTGGCTGAAAAGCCATGCCCCCGCCCCTCTCCACCTTCAAAAATCGCGGGGAAAACATTGGCATGCGCCGCCCGCACACACAAAAAAACGCTGCGGGTGTCCTGTTGTTGACCCCAGGGATCAAGGAGCGCATACAAAAATTGGGGGCGCATTTCTGCCGCCCCTCAAAAAACGCCGCCCTAGGCATCCGCCTAGGATGCCTCGCGGTAGATACTGCGCTGATTGTACACACACAGAGTCACACTTACACACACACACAGAGTCATACTTACATACACACACACACACATATAGTCACACTTACATACATATGCACAGAGTCACACTTACATGCACACGCACAGAGGGAGTCACACTTATATGCACACACACAGAGTCACACTTACATACACACAATGAGTCACACTTACACACCCTCACAAGGAGTCACAGAGAGAGAGAGAGAGAGAGTCAGTTACAAACACAGAGGGAGTCACACTTACACACGCATACAGAGAGTCACTTACACGCACACAGTCACACTTACAGACACACAGATTTCTTTATGTTTTGTGTGTTACCAGGGCTGTGGACTCATGATGGGGTTGCTCCTCCAAGCGAGTAATGGTGCCTTTTTTTCTATCTTCCCTCCCTCTGACCCATGTGACTTCACGTGCAGGGTAGGGGAGGGATTATGCGACCCCTAGATGATGTGCAGAGTTCTGTCTAGCTCATGCGGTGAGAGGTGCAGTAACTGCTGCAGTTCCCAGTAGGGATCGACCGATTATCGGATTAACCGATATTATCGGCCGATATTCACAGTTTCCTAAACTATCGGTATCGGCATCTAACTTTACCGATAATGCCGATAATATTGACACTAAGGCTAGCTTAACCCCTTGCCGACAAAGGACGTGCCAGGCACATCCTGGGAGAATCTCCCTTAATGACAAAGGACGTGCCTGGCACGTCCTGCAGTGAATGAAGCAGTTTTCGCGATCAACGATCGCGAAAACCGCTTTAACAGTGCTGGTCTATTGCCTCGACATCGAGGCAATAGCCAGCACCGATATTTCTATTTTGGGACCCCCACGATCGCCACACGGAGCGATCGTGGGGAGCCATATTGACGGAGCATGCTGCTCCGTCAATATGGCTAAGTCCTCTGCCGGTCTGAGCTTCGGAAGTGAAAGTAACTTCACTTCCGTCGCTCTGAATATGCTACTTGACTACCCCTAGTGGTAGTTTAGTAGCATTGCAATGGAAAATAATTAAAATACATATTTAATTAAATAAAAATAGGTTATTTAGCTATATTAGCCTATAGGGTTAAAATTAAATATTTTTTAGCATAAGGGATAGGGTTAAAATTAAATTAAAGTTAAAAAATATTAAGGAATATAATAAGGATTAGAGTTGGGGTTAAATTTAGTGTTAGGGTTAAATTTTGGGTTCGGGTTGGGGTCAAAAGATCAATATAGGAAAAAACCAAAAAACACTATTTTTGGTTTTTGCCCCATAACTCGCAAAAAAATACCGAAAAATATGTAAACATGCATATTTTTGAACTCGGGACAACATTTAGAAACTATTTAGCCGGGGTCTTTTTTAATGATTTTATTTGTGTAAATTATATTTTAGGTCAAAGTTAGAAAAAGTGTTTTTTTTTAAATTTTTCATCATATTTTATGATTTTTTTTGTAGTAAATTATAAGATATGATGAACATAATGGTATCTAATGAAAGCCCTTCTTATGACGATAAAAACAACATATAATTTGTGTGGGTACTGTATGTGAGAAAGCAAAAAATTACAGCTAAACACAAACACCCTAGAAATGTCAAAACAGCCATTGTCACCAAGGGAAAGTCAAGGTGAAAATGTCTTGTCACTAAGGGGTTAATTAAGCTGTTTTGATGCCTTGCTTATATTTACTGTAGTGTCCCTTTGATATAATTGCCTATGTCATTGCTGCTCATTTTACTAAGATTTAATCTAAGTATGGACTATGTGCAATTGAACATTGTTGTTCTTGTTACCTTTTGACTGATATTTATTTAAAAAAAAAAAAAAAGTGGTCCAATTTGTTGTATTTGACCATATCACCATTGTTTTGCTGCATTATTTATTTTTATTTAGCAATGAAAAAGATTTACAAAAAAAAGCTAAACGTTAACAATAAACATGTTCATTTAACAGCAGATTTGTGTAGAAATTGTTTTTTTCCCCAAAAAATTAAAATGCACGAAATATCGGTATAAGTTATCGGCTATCGGCCTGAAAGTTCACAGGTTATCGGTATCGGTATCGGCTCTAAAAAATCAATATCGGTCGATCCCTAGTTCCCAGTCCCTGTAATTATAACTAGGGGCTCAAAGACATTTAACATTGCACTGCCCTCCCTTTGTGTTAGGTGTCCAAGGGGCCATTTGGGGAGCCCCTGTGATTTGATTCTGTTGGGGGAAAACGCCACCTTGTTTTTTTTTTTGTTAAATTTACACTCCAATTATCAGGTTGAATTTGACTTAGAAAAAAAACTAAATGTTAGTTTCAATTTGCCTACCTTAGGTTATAATGGGGGCGAATTTCTAAGTCAAACTTGACCTCCCATCTCTGAGGTCGAACATGACTTATTCCTGACGTCCACTGCATACCCCATGTCACCTTCTTTTAGTTGTTCAGCGACATATTGTAACGTACACAGACTTGACTTCACGTTCAGGGTAGGTAATATTTAGTTGAGAGGACTGTACTTAATGAACACTACAGGGAGATCAGTATGCTGAGGACAGCAGATTGAATAGTTTATATGCAACATCTGTTCTCAGTTTATATTTTCAGTGTCTTTGTTTTATTTAATTAGAATTTCAATTGAGGTTTACAATTTTGCTGCTTTGACAATCACAGAATGACTATTTCATATTGTTCTTGCAAACAAAGAGCTAGAACTGTGAAAATGAATGGCACATACTAACATGTAGGCCGATTTCTTATTAATAGATTCATGAAAGTCCCAATACATGTTTTATCTGCAAGCTCAGGATAGTATGATGTCTATCGCATGATTTTTAATTTTAATTATTTCATTGTTCTAATCTCAATTATTACTAATGCAGAGTTGCTGTGCCTCAAAGGAAGGTACTAGCATGTCAGAGAGTTGGATTAACATATTAATGGAAGGAAACATTATCAAAACAGAATTGCCTGACAGTCACTCCAGAGACACTTGTGTTGGCTAGCCACTTTCCAGATGCTCCAATTTTTCAAATTTGATGTACATCATTTAATCCTTAGATTTTATTGCCTTTTTAATGCTATAATATATTGAAGTACAACTGGCAGTTCACTGACTGGATGTGACCATTAGGGCTTTCTCCACGGCCCCTATTCTATTACCTCATGAACTTAATAATGCTCTGCCCCCCCCCAATAATGCCCTCCACATTAAAAAGTTAGAGAACAGTGCTATAATAAATATTTCCAAAAGCTATAACACTTTTTTAAATTATCATTTCGCAGGGCTTAGTATTATTTGTCCAAAAACATTGCAAAATTAATAAAGAGCTTAATCGCACCTTTTAGTTGACCCTTCATTCAGAAATCAATAGCAGAGTTGATGTTTAATTCTAACAAAAAAGGATATCCAAAGCTGTGCTTATATTGTATTATATTATGTATAAATTTATGCTTATTCACTGGTCTGGTCTTAAAAAACAAAACACTTTCAGGCAGACAAGTCATTTTTTTCAGATGGTAATGATAGCTTTGACTTTATCTTTGAGCTGGAGCGTTGCTTAGTTCATGCCAAATGAATGCATAATGAGCCAATAATTGCTTGTGCAAATGGCTTTTAAACGATCTGCTGTAAATATCACAGAAATAAATATTTAGTTAGGTGATCTATAATGAATAATCTAATTGCTTTAAAGATTGTACATCCATGTACAGCCTTCCTAATCGCCTAACCTGAACATTTTGAACTGCTTAATCAATCACCTTTCAGTAAATACTAAGATAGTTATGAATTCTGCTGTTGTCACCTTATCTAGTAACATAACTATTGAACCAAGCTATTTCCCTCATTAACCACTTTGTGACGCAAGGTGTTTGCGTCCCAAACGACGCAAGCACCAAAACGTCACGATTGGTTCCTGGCCACCGATCACAAGATCGGTAGCCAGGAACACTCTGGCAGAGACCCGATCAGGGTCTTAACAGACCCTGTGGGTCCCTGCAAAAAAATCGCGAGACCTCCAGACGTCACGTGTGACGTCACGGAGGCGTGCCTGAACCCAGAAGTTCGGGCACGGCGCGATTTGGAGAAATGTAGCCGGTGCTCGCTTTGAGCACCGGCTACATTTCCCCTGTCAGACTGAGGCCACGCAAAGTGGCCTCATCTGACAGGTGGGATCCCGCTGCAAGTGCCTGCAGCAGGATCCGAAAACAGCTCATCGCGATGACTTGTTAAATACAGGACGTACTGTGCCGTCCTAACGACTTTAAGGCACTTAAAGTCAGGACGGCATAGTATGTCCTAACGTCATTAAGGGGTTAACCTTAAGAACAAAATTATGACCTGTATATATTTGCCAATTATTGCACAACCCAATTCCTCATAACATAGACTGTGTTGGCAGATGAGAACCATTTGGTCCATTCAGTCTTCCCTTTCCTCAGATGTTGAGGTCATGACTGTATCAAATATTCTATATGCTGCCCTTGGGTTTTTACGTCAATTGGAGTTCTTATATGGAAATCAATGGTCTAAAAGCATTGGTGAAGAACCCATGTAGCTTCAGTCCCTGTGGCTTCTGAAAACATTGATATCATTCCATAACCACTGATCCAAACAATCCTTGTTCACAGACATCAAAGCATGAGAACCTGAACTGGTTTAGGTGGAATAGTAGATTGTGTGTTGCGTCAGTTTCCCCCTGGACACACAAAAGGGTGATACCATGTGATGTTCCTTTATGCGTGATGAAAACTTATTTTTAACCCTTGCTTCCTTGGACAAAAAAATGTGTCACTTTTCTCCAAAATAAGCATGTCTGTATCTTTACAGATGAGACAGAGCTCATCTGAAGCTGGTGCATGCTGACTGTGTCAGTGATGTAAAAAGATCCCAAAATAAATGGACTGTCACTATAGTAAGCCCTTCACCCCAATATTGTTATATAAATAAAAAGAAAATATGGCAATGGACTTGTCACTTACTGTTCCAGTGGGTCTAAGCTCGTTACCTTCTATTTATGTGTTTTACCACTGTAGAGCTGCGGAATATGAATGTGCCTCGCAAGTAAGCAAAATACCCTCAATAGAATAGGAACCATAGATACAATACACCGACCAGCCATAACATTATGGCAGAGTCAGTGTGATGCTTTGGGCAATGCTCTGCTGGGAAACCTTGGGTCCTGCCATTCATGTGGATGTTAATTTTACACTTACCACCTACCTAAGCATTGTTGCAGACCATGTACATCCTTTCATAAAACTTTATTCCCTGATGGCTCTTTAAGCAGGAAAATGCACCCTGCGAAAAGTCCGATCCATGGAGGACCTACCTTCCAACTTACAGGACTTAAAGGGACATTCCAACTTGTTTAACCCTTGCTTCCTTCAAGGAAGCAAAAGTTAAACAAAACATGTCCCGGGACTTGTAAATAAACCCGACATATATCTTAATACATACACGCAGGTTTACTAACTGCTGTGTCTCACAGGAGTTCCTGGTTGTCGCTAGCAGTTCCTGGTTTTAAACTGGCATGTACTACACAGTATTTCTAGTGTGAATTTTATTTTCACTACTTGCAGAGATATTTATGCTATCAATATATATTACCAAATAATATGGGTCCAAGTTATTCTCATTGGAAAAAGATTGTGCAATTTTTAATGATGTCTCTCTTAAATGTACATAACACATCCACACTTTTCCGTCTCACCATCTAAAGCCTGTTAAAATGTGCACAGTAGGGCTCGGGTTCTCCCAGGAAGTGCTGTTTCTGTTTGTTTGCTTGGTTCAGCTTTTTAACTGTTGTTTATGTTGGCAGAAAGGCATGTAATTGAGATAAATACTGGTTTGTTGGGACACATTTTATTCTGGGACTGAATGCTTTCTTTTGTTGCTTGTTACTTTACATCCTAAATGATTTAATGAAAATCTCTCTTGAATAATGCACTGAACAGTCACTGGTCTTCCATGTTAATATGCAATTTAGGAAGTATTATATATCCGTTAAGCCGTTTAGGAACTAACCTCATTTTAGTAAATATTTTTGAAAGCAAAGTGTTTATCAGTATTTCTGTGTTCTAAAACACAGAAATACGCACCCTTGACAATCACAAATTGAATGCAAACTACTCAGGCTTTAGTCCAAGGGCTTGTGCAAACATGTAACATAGTTTCAATTATATAGATGTCATGGGAACTGTAGTCCACAGCCAACTAAACTATATAAGTGATTTGACTGTAGTCCACAACGTTTCAATATACTTTCTCATCGTCTGTTGCTGTCAGACTGTATACTGATAACTATACCTTACCACTGTTTGCAGATGGCAGACTGTATACTGATATTTATTATACATTAATGTTATAGTAACTGTGAGACTATACACTGATAATTATACTTTATCACTGACTGTGGCTGGCAGCGGGGGGGGGGGGGGGGGGGGGGGCAGTGGGGAGACAACAGACATGGAAGGGAGGGGGGAAAAGACCACAGACATGGGAGGGAAGGGAAGGGGGAAAGACCATAGACATGGGAGGAGGGGGGAAGACCAAAGACAGAGGAGGGAAGGGGGACAGACCACAGAAATGGGAGGGGGGACAACAGGTATGGGTGCAGAGAGAAGAGACATACAACGGGGAGATAGGAGAGAGAGACAGGCATAAAAAGGGAGGAGAGAGACCGACATGAGGAGGGAGAGAAGAGCGACAGACATGAGTAGGGAGAGGAGAGGAACAGACATGAGGAGGGAGAGGAGAGGAACAGACAGGGAGACACATTAAGAAATGTATTTTTTCTTCAAGAAAAAGAAACTGCTTGCTTGTGTATATCTCTGTATGTGTGTATGTGACTTTCTCTCTGTGTGTGTAACTGTGTGCAACTGACTGCGTGATTGTGTTTACGATTGTGTGATTAATGTGTTGTTGTTTGGCTGTTATAAGTAGGCGGGTTAAGGGGAGAAACAAGGGGCGGCAAAATAAGGGTTCCCCTAGGGTGGCAAAAATCCTTGCACCAGCCCTGGCTGGCAGACGGTATGCTGATAATAACTATATATTTCTATTTGTGACTAGCAGACTACATACTAGTTATAAATATATTTACCATCCCCTGTGGCTGGCAGGCTGTAAGCTGATAACTATGCATTCCTGTCACCTGTGATTTGCATTATATGCTCATAATAATTATATATTTACCACCCACTGTGGCTTTTACCACCCCTACTCTCTGAAAACTGCAGCTACAATGACTTCAGAACAACTGAGCAGTGGAATTCTTTTCTGGATGGTGGAGCAAATCCTGTAATTTGGATGTTAATGCACATGCGCTAGAGCCATGTTACTGCGCACGCGCATGCACTCGAGCCATGGTTAGCAGATGCTAGAGCAGATCACTTCAAACTGACTAGGAGAATCAAGCTAAATCAAAGTACAGACAACCAGGTATTAGGGGGAAGTGAGGATGCGTTTTTGTTTTAGCAGATTCAATCAATATTTTCAAAAAGATGCTTGTCTACCAATTATATGTACATAGAGCTGTGGCAATTAAAAGTAACTTAGACAATGTTACATAATTAATTTAAATATTAATTTAAATATTTATTAAAAAATACTGTAGTGGAATGTGAAATACTGCTTTTTGTTTTATAAGCTTTGTACAATATAATGTATGTAGGTTTGTAAAATTAGCAAAATAACATAGCTTTGTAATATGTAGAGAGATTTAATTTGCTTAACCAATTTGCATATTACTGCTATAGGATGGACCTGCTTCTAGTAACATTATGATGCTAACTTAATTGTTCCAGTTTGCACCTAGCCTTAATTTTTTAGATGTCATCTATTTCCCTTTGATTTTAATCTCATTCAACTAATGAGAAATGTTACATCACAAGCCCCTTGAATTATTGAGGCTGAAAAGGTATCTTGGGTCTATACTTTGATATTTCTAAGGTCCTTTTTGATTCATGTAAGTGCGAAGATCAGAGGAACTATAATTATAATTCGAAAATATTGTGTATAAATTACCGGACAATCTCTTTTTTTTTACATTTTATTATAATGATACCATGGTTCTCTAAAGAAATAGATACACTTTTCTGAATTTGATTTAGTTCTAAACAGCAAACAATATACTTGTCTTTATAAATTATATTTAGACTCTTAATGTGCTCATTTTATTATTTTACTAATTTACAAATTTTATAAGAATGTACAATAACTTGTAATAATCATCTAGGCCTCAAGAGGACATATTTGTAATAATCTTAATAATATATTTATACATTATCATTATTGCTTTCATTTCCAAGTGTATGTCCATAAGAGCATATAAAATACAATGTCATACATTAAAAATATTTTAAAAAAAATCTATATGGGATATAGGACTGGCTTGAGTTAACAGTTGCAATTTGATCTTAGATGCAGTAAATACTATATACAGCATGATGGTATGGCTCTATGACAAAAGGTAGAAGATAAGGTATGGCAAGCACTGTATATAGACTTTCATTGTTATCATTGTAGTCAAAACAAGCTGTAATAAATGCAGTCTGGTCATGTTTAGGGTTTCCATCTTTTGTTCAAAAAAATACCGGCCTTGGTACCGTCTCCATAGACTTAACATTGGCCTGATGCCAATACCGGCCAGGTGGCAACCCCAGTCACGTTCTAAGCTTGCTAAAGACCTGGCTCTAGCAACTACTGCATGGAAAGGATTCTCACTGTGAAAGTTATCTTAAAATAAAATAGTGGTAATGTTTCTACGATTTCTCTGTCAGTTACAAAAAAGAGAATTTCTCCTGAGGGAGTCACAAATATGTAGTTTACATGTGAAAATGGTGCCCTCAATAACTCCAAATGTATCACCTCACAATCCTGAGATTTATGAGAAACAACCCAAAAAAATATTGCTTGTTAAAGTTTGTTTGTTTTCTCTTCCCTTATTTACTCTGTCCGCAGGCTCCACTTCTGCAGGCTCCATCAGAGTGTTCATATTTGGCATTTCAAACTATGTATAAATCTGCATGTTTAAATTGCAACAAACCGAATCTACTTGGCAAATTTTCATTAGGCGATGTAGCTGAGAGTAAGAAGACATCTTAGTATGACACGTGGTTTTAGTGATCACACTTCTAGTTTAGAATTTTCCGCCTTCATTTTTTCAAACACCCCCTCTATGGGGTCTATTCACTAAAAGTTGAGCTTGGTGTAAGGTGGGCAATTTGGGAGGTCTCCAAAAATGAACCTGACCTCCCAACTAGGGTTGCCACATAGCTGGCATCAACCCGGTAAAAAGAATTAGCTTGAGGCCCACGTTAAGTCTATGGAGGCAGTAACATGGCCACATTGGGTAATGGTAGGTAACCATTCTGCTATCTTTGTTGAAGCCATCACACTTAGGCTGTGACATAAGCAGTGTTTTTTACATGTCTTTCTGTGTTGTTAGTATAGTAATGCTATGTTTGTAAGTTATCTCCTAGACCAAAGTCAAATAAATACATAATAAGGGGTTAGAAATTAAAACTCCTATATTGTTAAAAAGTAAATCATATAAATCAGCTTCACAGATGTACTGTATTATTGATCACTTTGTGACTTGTAAATGTTATTTTACATCTATGCTTGAAATAATTATATCTGCAACTTATAGTAGAACCCCAACTCAGCATAGTCTTTTATAGTAGGATAACATGTCAGAAGTGAGTATATGTAGAGTCTATGAAGCTTTAGGCAGCATGTCATGAAAATAACAAATGATTTTTTAGTTTTACTTTTACTTTGCATGAATATTTTGCATGAAATACTTTTATGATACATTTTCCCTGATAATATATGTAAAATGTCATATGTGCAGGACAAAATGAGTGAGACCAGGAATATGTCTTAATGCAGCATTGGGAAGTTAATGTATCCAACCAATTGGTAATATCAAGACCTTAAAAATCATTCAGAAAATTGGATTCCAATGTGTGTATGGGAAATATTTTGGTATCCTAAAGGGGGTTTAATGTGTTGAATAATGAATACTTTAAATCATTCATAGGATTCTGGAAAAGAATGAGAGGAGGTTGTATGCTGAATACATTTGATGGTATTACAAAGGTCAAATTTGAGATATGCCTGGTTCTGCTGCTGTTGCCATTACACTGCATTACTTTTATAGTATTTCAGCCTGTGACAAGCTTAGCACATCAACAGTATTCTTTTCTCTGGTTCTGCTGTCATGCAAATTAATCAGGAACCCATTTTATATTTCATATTTTTGTTATAGTTTAGTATTTCCTAATCTTTGGTCAGCTGTGTGCTTTACAAATACTGTATGCAAAGACACTGCTATGTTGCATGGGGATCAACGCTCTAACAACCTTCTTGTATGTGTTAACGCAAAATCATAATTTGAAGAAGAAGGACTGGGAATGATCCTGCCCCTTTACAGTTTTCATCAAAGCTGCAACAGACACCCAGTAGGAGAAAGACAGACATGGGAACGGAGAGGAGACAGACAGACATGGAAAGGGAGAGGAGACAGACAGAAATGGGAAGGGAGAGGAGAAAGACAGAAATGGGATGGCAGAGGAGACAGAAAGAAATGGGAAGGGAGAGGAGAAAGACAGAAATGGGATGGCAGAGTAGAGGCAGACAGACATGGGATGGGAGAGGAGAGACAAACACCTGGGAAGGAAGAGGAGAGAGATGGACATGGGATGGAAGAGAGACAGATGGACACGGGGAGTGAGAGGAGTGTGACAGACATGCGAAGGGAGAGGGGCGTGACAGAAGGACATGGGGGAGAGCAAAATACAGACAGACATGTGCCCCTCCTGAGATCAGACTCTCGATCCGCCCCTGACTGTCCCACTACATGCAGGACAGTCCTAGATTTTAGACTCCCACTGTCCCGCTGTCCCACCGAGCTCCACCTCTGTCCCTCCTTTCGCCTGCAATCCTGCAGTCTTGATGGAATTCTGCAGATGTATAGGTTTATATATCAATTTAAAACAGGCAACTCAAATTCAAATTGATGCTCCTCAGACTCAGCAGTAACTAGACTAATTGTGCAAACTGGGTAAAGAACCTAGCTCACAGGAGAGCTAAACCAAAGGGAAGTAAGCTTGCTGGCATACACAATCAGCTTTAGTGTAATTTAATTGCTGTTCAGTCTAGCAAAAAATCCAAACAATGAGAAGGTATTTATTGACAACCAATTGCAAGCAATTTTGTAAGTTAGAAAACCTTGACTACAATCACTACTTTACACATAAAGATAAATAGATAAACAGATACACATCAGGCAGGAAATATAATGCACATTTCTTACACCAATTTTTTTTATAGATGCCTATTTTATAAAATATTGATCAGAGTTGTTGGCCAATCTCTTACATCATAGTGCATTTGTGAAGAAAAAGATACAGAAATCATCCGTACATCAATTCATACATTTTTACAAAGAGGTGAAATGTAAGGATGTCCATAATATAGAAGATAACTGGAATCCCCTACTTGGGCCTTCTGTTAAGGTGTGATTCTTCTAGGTTACCCTTTTATTTTACAAAGGTTAAATGTCAACCTGTTACTATGTTATAAGCAACAAATGAAGTGAAAATAATATGCTAAATCTGCACAGATTAGGGCTCTGAAGTGAAAATAGGTATTCCATCGTGCAGCTTGAGGTCAGTGTTAAGTCTATTGAATGCCTGGTAATTTGTCGTGAGGGAAAGGTGTCAATCGTGAGTGCAAATTAAAGACATATGGGGGCTGAGGACAGAAATGTTAAATAGGGGCTGAGAAGTACAAAAGTGGGGATGATTATCTGAAGGCTGAGGAATACGATTGCAGGCTGTCTAAACTTATGCAGTGACTGAGGTAAGCAAGGAAAGGAGTCATAAGACAATTAAAATGGTCAGGATGGTTGAAAAGGGATGGGAAGGCTGAAATGGTGGGGACTAAGAAAAGTGCTGAGTCAAAAATGTAGGGGACGAAGTTACGTGATGTAGTTACCCAACTTTACATGTACTATGTGTCTGGAGCTCATTTCTTGGCCGTTTAAACTATGTGTATCTAATAGTTTCTAAGTAATGCTGCAAGTGTACAGAGCAAAGCGCTGTGAGCTGGTGACAGTAATGCCAAGACAGACAACATTTGACTGGAGAGGATCCAAAAAATTTAATTGTAACAGCAATTCTGGGGCTGATAGAAACTATGGGGGTAAGATTGGGGTTGCTGTGAGGATAAAGTGTAATCAGTTAAGTGAGGGAGGAGAGAACGTTTTAATTAGTGTAGTCCTGGGCCCAAATATGATGATATCTGGAGCTCAATTAGGGATCTCTGGACCTGACAGCAGTTGTTGCAGTGAAACTGGGAGAAAATGATCCATGTTGTTCACGTAATCATGACTTGCCTCCAAGACATGGCTTCCTAGTGTAACTTTTCAGATCTGTGTAGCTTCTCTCCTTCACCCATAGGAATTGGTCTGGAACCTTGGACAACAGCAGAAACCTAGATGGCTTTAATATAATATTGTTATTCATTGTAAGAGTACACCAGGCAGTGGGGAAGGCAGTATCCTTAGGCATTAATATTGTTAATTTGAGAGGAGATTCATTTTTTGCATATAAATTGTTCTCCAAAGACATGCCTCAATGTATACAATAAAAATACAGTTTGTGTTTGTACCTAAAACCTACCTTCATATACCACAGCATCAAAGAGTGCTGTGGAAATATTAGTTGTTTCAGAAAAAAACCAAAATGGAAGTTAGAATTATTTGGCCTCCATTTCGTCACTGAGTTTCAGGTATAATCTGCATCTCAACTAAATAATCCCCCAGTCCTTTGGTAAAATATGCAGCTTACTTTATATGTGCAAGAAATAATTGTATATAGTCTTTTGTTGCCTCTAGTACTAACATTATATGATGAAATATGTCTAGTACAGTCAGACAGAATGCAGAAAAATATACAGCGAGAATTTTAAAAAATAAATGTACATTTCATGGATGACTTGTAGGACAGATACATTTTAAAGATAATACCTTGCATTTATTGCATTTAAGCTGTAAATAAATTGGCAAGATGAATTTTATAAAATGAGTGTGTGGGAGGCATGTTAAAATTGACTAACTTGAAACCATGGAGACCAAGTCTCATGAAATGTACTTAGGCAGGAGGTCATTAGGATAAGCTGCTACATTTTCCATTAGTGTAAATTACCGTACACCTCATTAAATTTGACTGAACAATTGAGGTGTTAAGCCCCATATTTTCATCTTAAGGATACACGACTAAATATATTGCTCCAAAACAGATATTTAAAAAACAAAATCTATATTTAGGACAGCAGATTTAGAGATGTATTTTTCCATCCAACTAACATTTTATAGCAGATTTCTGATTAGATTTCTGTATGTTAACACTGGCCAGTTTAGGACATAATAATTAACTATTTAATGCAATCGTTTCCCTGGCCTCCTTTTAATGCTGTAGTATGGCAGTCAGCAAGGTTTTAAGATAAGTTGCTTTAAACATTTTTTCAATAAACCTTATAATTATGTAGAAGCAAACGTTATATTTACATTTGGCTTCCATGAGATAAAATGGTAAATAATTTACATGGTATGCACCATTTTACCTATATCTGGAACCTATAATTCCTTCTGAAATATGCAGACCAATCCAATTCAAGAGTGTTGTTCACTGTTTAAGTACTCAACAAAGATGGCTACACTTTTTAACAGGGAATGAAGGCTCTAACTTCAGTATTGTTGTCAATGAAAAGCATGCAATACATAGGGTTGCCACCTTCTCTTCAAAAAATACCAGCCTTGGTACTGTCTCCATAGACTTAACATTGGCCTGATGCCAATATTTCACCGGCCTGCCGGTAGAATACCGGCCAGGTGGCAACCCTGGCAATACATAAGTGCAAGGGCTACATGACAGGAGTCAGGAAGATCTGTGAGTCAAGGCAAGTTTGGGTTAATGATCTCTAGATGACAAGGATGGGAGGAGGACTTAGGTAATAATCTTAGGGTAAACAGGATGGTGAGGGTGCTAATTTAAAGGTACACTACCACTTACATAAGATGTAACTAGATTACCTGTGCATTTAAAACAAACACATATATAAGACACATGCCACTGTTTTCTTTTTCTATGTTTGAATTAATTTATATAAATAAAATTAGGTGTTTATCGCCAGCATCCATTTTGAGAATTTTATCCATGATGCAACATTCTCCAAAATCTTCCAAGTCTCACTTTACAACTGGGGCCAGAGTCTATAGGATGATATCATAGGATAGACCCCTGCCTGTGTATCATAGTGGGCAGGACTAGGTGGCTGTGTACAACTTATTTTTTACCTGCCTTCCAACACAAAGAGAGGAGATTGACCTGATCAAACCGGATCAAAACTCTGCACCCTTGTGATGTAATAGTTACATTACCCTCCCATTCAATGAAAGTCCATGGTCAGAATTCAGACTTATAGACAGCAATCTGTGTCCCCAGCCACAAAGTGAGATATTAGTGCTGTAAAGTCACTGGGGGGTGGCACCCAAAAATACTATATTTCACAAAAAGACAGCACCCAGTCAAACTTGTTTAGTAAAATATTTCATAAAATAAACTCACATAACAAAAACAAAAGACATATCTGAAATCAACAATGTAAATTAAAAAAAGAAACCCTTTTAATTTTTTGGTGGGAGTGTCCCTTTAAGTAATTGAGAACATTTTAGGTAGGTGTGCTGGATATCATGGCGTTACGGTGAGAGGGCCGAGAGATCATATACTTAATCTGGTAACAGTTACCAAATAAGGATGGTAATATGGTGATTGGAAAACTGGAAAAAAGTGATGTGGGTGATAGACATCCTTACACCACTGAGCTGATGAAGTGCGGCTAGTGGTAGTTTCTTTGGTATTGTGTATATTGATCTTTGGCTCTTGGATAATAAAGTTTGCAAATCTGTTTTATTTATTTGTAGGTTGGTTATATCTACACATTTATATGTTTATATGGTTGTGTGTTAATAAAGTTATTTCTATTTTATTCAATTTATTTTAATAAATGCTGTGGCCATGTTTATCCAAAAAATATGTCAAGCATTATGTCTTAATTACAGGTAATATTAATAGAGTATAGAATAGTAATAGGTACTTTTAAGTGGCAGGTAGTATAGACAGGCAGGCACTTTACTGTACACTAGTCATGTGGTCAGATATTAAATATTTAATTAGGATGAGAAAACATTTTTTAATTTGACAAGAAAACATCAACAAACTTGTAATTCTAGAAACTCAAACTATGCTCTTCTAACAATTGGTAAATGTATGTTCTGTTTAAAGTCAAATAGGGTCATTTTACAAATTATAATGGTGTCCCTTTGTAATTTAGTTAACATATCTGTTTTACAAGATTAACTATAATAATAAAGGATGTATACAACAAACTGCTGATGTGACTGCTAGAAAACATTATCATAATTATGTTTAATGTGTGTTTTTAGCTTACAGAGAAAAACATTCATATTATATTTCATAAATCAGGACAGAACGTAAACTGCATTCTTCTGATGCCTCCCCTGATAATTTTACATCCACAAAACATCGAAAATCTTAATTAAAATTAACCAAACCACTGTTTTATTAACATATTTAGTAGGCAGTGGGAGCTAGTAAATAGTGTTATTCTGAAGGGATGTTTATGCTCTAAAACTCTAATTATGTGGAAAGCCTCCCCCTTGACAACTAAAACTTGGACTTTATCATTATAAACAAAATGGCAGTTATTAAGCGCACAAAATATCTGCTCCTTCAATTCCAGTTACATCACACATGAAAGCAGTACAGGAATATGAAAGTGTTGGGGTTTGACTAAAATGATGCAGTTTAAAAGCTACCCCATGGGTAAAAAAAGTGAAATAAAATGAATTCATAGTAAATACTATAGGGTCTACTCAATAAAAAGTGAATGGCAGTGAATTGAGATAGGAATATCAAACTTTAGGCCAATGTAGCCGAGTTGAAAAAAAAGCGTTTGAACATGAATTCAAAGTGATAAAAGGAACTGTAAGGAGAATCTTTATTACAGTCCTTGGACATGAAGACCTTACATCTCATAGAGATAACTTGCTTCTTGCCTGACTATAGTTAACCATAAACATAATCCTAGAACTCATGGCAAGACTTATACACTGAATCTGTGAAACGTAAATTTCAGATCTTTCAAGGATTACTTAAAATCACAATATAGATAAATAAAGCAAGAGCAGTACACTGATTTGATTTAGTAAAGCAGTCTCACTCAGGGGAATACTGGCAAGGAGAGCCGAAGGGCAATTGTCTCCAGTGCTGCCCTCAATCCTGGCTAAATAGACTGGTGTTGTTTAACTTCTTATTTCTAAATGCCCTGAAGCGTAATAGTTTCTACCTTACCATAAACTGCCTTGTCTGTCTATAAATCTCTTTACCTTACCTGTTAACAAATCTGCGTATCTGTGTCTATCTCTGATGATATTCGGTTGGTTGAGGAAGTTACACCATAGAACACTGCCCTCCCCTGGCCCCAGTTATATCTGTGGCTAACATTCTGGCAGTTTTAACATGTAAAGCCCACACAAATACTAATATTACCATATCGGTATATGTGCATGTTATTGAAATTTAATGTAGTCTACTATATTCCCAACAATTCCCTTCTTTCAAATAAAGCACTTAATTGACATATTAAGTGCACATCAGGTTGATTTTCCAATCAGCCATTAGATAAACAAGTTGGTATTCAATCAATTTAACCCTAGGCACTTTACATCCTGTGACAGTGACAAATAATTCACAAATAACACTGTAAAATAGTCCTGATGGCAAGCAGGTCTATTCACAAAAAGTGAACTGACGGGTGAACTGCAACAGTCAGACATTAAAATACCATTCTGACTTGAAAAAATTCTACCTTTTTGATGAATATTGAAGTTAAATAATTATAAAAAAGAGTATGTATTGATTAATATGTGTAAATTACTCAGACATATCAGGCCAGTCTCTGCAGGTTCTAGACCTCTACCTTCTCCCTATGTCCTTACACACACTCTGCTCTCTTAATTTGGCTGGTGAGTGAGAGGGAAGCAAAATGCTAAGGAACATTTTGCTTTTTTTTAAGAAAGTATACCAATTGATACAAAGCATACCTCTGCAGGGTTGTTTCACCATTTGCACAGGAGTGGAGTGGTCAGCTTGGACAAATATGACTTTAACATGCTATATCCAGCGTGAACCAAGTAATTAACCAAGGAAGGGATCCCATAAATGGCTTAATTAACTGATGTTTCTGAACACAAATGAATTATACAGGGCAGTGTGTTAAAGCATCATGGCCAATGATACAGCTGTATGCTTGGATGGAGACAGTAGGTGAAGTTTTAGGTTACTAGCAAGAACATGTTGGAAATTCAGAAAGTGTAGTTCAGAGTAAAACAAGAGTTAGATAACAATACAACGATCATACAACTTAAGCAAGTGTTTTTTTTTTTTTTTAAACACTGTTCCTCAAACACTGTTATAAAAAAACTTTATATTTGTTAACCAAAGTATTGTGGTATATAAATAATATACAACATAATATATTACACACTCACAAGCTAGTACCTTTGAGTTATGTATCAGACTCTTTGTATGTTTCTGACATGAAACTTAATAAAACGTAAAAATTACAAAGTGTGCTTTACTATTATTGTTAGTTTTTGGTTTTTTGCATGAGACAACTTTTTAATAGAAAAATTGGCAAGATGGTTAATATTTCCAACTTAGCTAATAATGACTGCTATTACGTAGTTCACTTTTAATTAATAGCACAACATGGTGCAGAGATGATATGGCCTTTCTATGCCATTACTAATTGGACAGAACAATCAACTGTTAAACACTGATAAAACTTACAACACCTTTAGTTGTAAATATGAGACCATATCATTATAAATTAAAGTTAGCTAGTTATCACAAACATCAGTCTGATGCAACATTCTAATGGTTAATTATCAACATCATATCAGATGCATAAATGGCCCTTCAAGATTAGGCCTTGTAGGTTTACTAAAAATAACATACCCCATACTATAAATCGCCAGTTTTTCACAAATATGCAACATTTACTTTAATATTTAAAGACATAAGTAAGCAATGTACTCACGGTTAGTTGTGGAACAAAAATGCAGTACACACCACCAGGGGCGTTGCTAGGTCTCCAAAAGATCAGGGGCTGGAGCCCATGTCAGATTTTAAGAAGTGGAGTAAAGAAAAAGCTCATATACTTAGTGGGGCATACAGACAGAAATAGATATAGATATAAAAAATTGGTGTGAGGCCAATGTAAACTCCGTGGAGGCAGTAGAATGGACAGTATTTTTATGTAGAAAAGGTGGCAACCCTAGGGGGACATATTGATAGATGTACTATTTTTGTAACTTGAGAAAATTACGTTATATATATTAATATATAAAATTCACAGTAATGTGCATTGTGTGAGTGTATCACACATTACTATATCACAATACACCATAAGACTCACAACAACAAAAAACTCACATTAATTACTTACACTTATACACATACTTACACAGCCACAAATACTCAAACATATACGCAGCCACACATTCACACATACACCAGTCACACAGACCCTTACATAAACACCCACCTACATACAAAGAGATTTATTTTCCTCCAATCCCTGCAGCTGGTGTTCTATCAACTAGTTCCCAAGCCTTCCGGTGCTCCTACAGTATCAGAGCGTGAGGGGGCAGAGCATGCACCCATTGCGCTATTCTCTGCTGCATGCGCCCGACTTTGCAACTGCTCTAATACTGTACCCACAGAGAACTGTACACACACTCACTCGGACACTCACTCACATGGACACTCAGCCAGCACACTCACTCACATGGACACTCAGTCAGCACACACACTCACATGGACACTCAGTCAGCACACACATTAACATGGACACTCAGTCAGCACACACACTCACATGGACACTCAGTCAGCACACACATTAACATGGACACTCAGGCAGCACACACACACTCACATGGAAACTCAGGCAGCACACACACACTCACATGGACTCTCAGCCAGCACACACACTCACATGGACTCTCCGCCAGCACACACTCACATGGACACTCAGCCAGCACACACACTCACATGGACACTCAGCCAGCACACACTCACATGGACACTCAGGCAGCACACACACTCACATGGACACTCAGGCAGCACACACACACTCACATGGACACTCAGGCAGCACACACACTCACATGGACACTCAGGCAGCACACACTGACATGGACACTCAGGCAGCACACACACTCACATGGACACTCAGGCAGCACACACACTAACATGGACACTCAGGCAGCACACACACACTCACATGGACACTCAGCCAGCACACACACTCATATGGACACTCAGGCAGCACACACACTCACATGGACACTCAGGCAGCACACACTGACATGGACACTCAGGCAGCACACACACTCACATGGACACTCAGGCAGCACACACAAACTCACATGGACACTCAGGCAGCACACACACTCACATGGACACTCAGGCAGCACACACTGACATGGACACTCAGGCAGCCCACACACACTCACATGGACACTCAGGCAGCACACACTGACATGGACTCTCAGCCAGCACACACACTCACATGGACACTCAGCCAGCACACACTCACATGTGAAGGATTATTGGTTTTCTGTTAAGCAAGCTATGCTTTCAAACAGCATAATTTTGAACATCTTATTGCCAGAAAAATTGTCAAAGTGATAAGTCCCAAGTCTTAGCCAGCACACACACTCACAGCCAGCACACACACTCACATGGACACTCAGGCAGCACACACACTCACATGGACACTCAGGCAGCACACACACTCACATGGACACTCAGCCAGCACACACATTAACATGGACACTCAGTCAGCACACACACTCACATGGACACTCAGTCAGCACACACATTAACATGGACACTCAGCCAGCACACACATTAACATGGACACTCAGGCAGCACACACACACTCACATGGAAACTCAGGCAGCAAACACACACTCACATGGACTCTCAGCCAGCGCACACACTCACATGGACTCTCCGCCAGCACACACTCACATGGACACTCAGCCAGCACACACTCACATGGACACTCAGCCAGCACACACACTCACATGGACACTCAGCCAGCACACACTCACATGGACACTCAGGCAGCACACACACTCACATGGACACTCAGGCAGCACACACACTAACATGGACACTCAGGCAGCACACACACTAACATGGACACTCAGGCAGCACACACACACACTCAGCCAGCACACACACTCACATGGACACTCAGGCAGCACACACACTCACATGGACACTCAGGCAGCACACACACTCACATGGACACTCAGGCAGCACACACACTAACATGGACACTCAGGCAGCACACACACACTCACATGGACACTCAGCCAGCACACACACTCATATGGACACTCAGGCAGCACACACTCACATGGACACTCAGGCAGCACACACACTCACATGGACACTCAGGCAGCACACACACACTCACATGGACACTCAGGCAGCACACACACTCACATGGACACTCAGGCAGCACACACACTCACATGGACACTCAGGCAGCACACACTGACATGGACACTCAGGCAGCCCACACACACTCACATGGACACTCAGGCAGCACACACTGACATGGACTCTCAGCCAGCACACACACTCACATGGACACTCAGCCAGCACACACTCACATGTGAAGGATTATTGGTTTTCTGTTAAGCAAGCTATGCTTTCAAACAGCATAATTTTGAACATCTTACTGCCAGAAAAATTGTCAAAGTGATAAGTCCCAAGTCTTAGCCAGCACACACACTCACAGCCAGCACACACACTCACATGGACACTCAGGCAGCACACACACTCACATGGACACTCAGTCAGCACACTCACATGGACACTCAGCCAGCACACACACACTCACATGGACACTCAGGCAGCACACACACTCACATGGACTCTCAGCCAGCACACACACTCACATGGACTCTCAGCCAGCACACACACACTCACATGGACTCTCAGCCAGCACACACACTCACATGGACTCTCAGCCAGCAAAAACTCACATGTGAAGGATTATTGGTTTTCTGTTAAGCAAGCTATGCTTTCAAACAGCATAATTTTGAACATCTTACTGCCAGAAAAATTGTCAAAGTGATAAGTCCCAAGTCTTAGCCAGCACACACACTCACAGCCAACACACACACTCACATGGACACTCAGGCAGCGCCAGAGGCGTCGCTAGGGGTGGGCTATGGGGGCTGAAGCCCCGAATGTAATGAGCAAAGCCCCGAGTCTCTGCAGCTCCGTTATAGCTCCGCCCCCTGACATCACACAGACAGTCTGTGAAAGCCCTACACTGATAGGAGGCTGAGTGATGTGTCAGCCAATCAGTGCAGGGCTTTTAAACAGCATCATTACTGTGTGTGAAAAGCCCTGCACTGATTGGCTGACACATCACTAAGCATCCTATCAGTGCAGGGCTTTTACACAGCATCATCACAGGGATGTGAAGGAAGCTCCACGTGGGACAATGAAGCAGCTCTGAAGGAATCCTTGCAGGCTGTCACCGTGTGGGAGATGCAGAGCAGGTCTATTCCCACTCAGGTAAGCTCTGGGTATGATGGAGAGAGGGGAGGGTTGGGGGTCACTGATTTACATCCACCTTTGTGTATTTAAAGCTATATATTGTTGGTTTGAGATTCCTTATTACAGGACTGCCAAACAGCATAGGAAGGATTTATGTTACATATATATATATATATAACATAAATCCTTCCTATGCTGTTTGGCAGTCCTGTAATAAGGAACCTCAAACCAACAATATATAGCTTAAATACACAAAGGTGGATGTAAATAATTGATTTATTCTATATATGCATAATGATTTATGCTATATATATATATATATATATATATATATATATATATATAAAATCATAAATCATTCCTATCCTGTTTAGCAGTCCTGTAATAAATAACGTCACACATGTGTGTTATGTGTATGTGTGACATGTTTTATTACAGGACTGCCAAACAGCATAGGAAGGATTTATGTTTATATCAGGGCTTGACAAATTTTATTTAGTTTTAGGAGCCAGCAAAAAAATGTAGGAGCCAGACAATGGCACATCAGAAAAGCATACATACACAGAGACAATCACATGCACACACCTCACAGACATCCAGTCAGTCACATACACAGCCAGTTACACACACACACACCAGTCAGCAAGTTTTTTTTTTTTTTTAAATAAAAAAATAATTCCTTAATGTGTCCCACACGTCACATGCACAGCCAGTTACATACATATTCACAACAACACATACACAGCCAGTTACATGCATACACACACAACACATACACAGCCAGTTACATGCATACACACACAACACATACACAGCCAGTTACATACATACACAACACATACACAGCCAGTTACACACAACACATACACAGCCAGTTACATACATACACACACAACACATACACAGCCAGTTACATACACACACAGACACACACAGACAGTTACAAAGATATACACACACACACACACAGCCAGTTACATACATACACACACAACACACTCACACTGACATACACACACTCTCGCTCACACTGAAATACACACACTCTCGCTCACACTGACATACACACACTGTCGCTCACACTGACATACACACACTCTCGCTCACACTGACATGCACACACTCTCGCTCACACTGACATGCACACACTCTCACTCACACTGACATGCACACACTCTCACTCACACTGACATGCACACACTCACACTGACATGCACACACTCACACTGACATGCACACACTCTCACTGACATACACACACTCATTCACACACTGTCAGTTTTTAACTTACCTGCTGCAGGCATCTCTTTGCTTTGAGCTCAGTGTAATAGAGGTCTCAGCCAATCATGGGAGGCTTCGGAACTCTCAGCCGATCAGGAGAGTTGAGAAGTCTCACCTGATTGGCTGAGACCTCCTTCAATCAAGCTCCCCTGGACACAAGAAAAAAAAAAGACTGCTGCATAGAAAGCAAAGTGCCGCCCCTGCCAGGGTGCCGCCTGCGGCAGCTGCCCCATTAAAGCACCAGCCCTGTGAAGGCTCCTAAATTACAAAACTGGCATGAAGCTCAGAGCGGTGAGCATATATTGGTAAGTGCCCGTATGGTTCCATATAAAAAACTAAAAAAGTCTTATGGGCTATAGCCCCAGATCTTTTGGAAACCTAGCAACGCCTCTGGGCAGCGCACACACTCACATGGACACCCAGGCAGCACACACTGACATGGACACTCAGGCAGCACACACACTCACATGGACACTCAGGCAGCACACACACACTCACATGGACACTCAGGCAGCGCACACACTCACATGGACACCCAGGCAGCACACACACACTCACATGGACACTCAGGCAGCACACACACACTCACATGGACACTCAGCCAGCACACACACTCATATGGACACTCAGCCAGCACACTCACTCATAGACATACTCACCAGACCAAAGAGCAAAAAAAAAAACGCGTTTCAGTGAGAGCAGCATGAAGTCCCTGCTCAGAGGGGAAGTCCCTGCTCAGAGGGGAAGTCCCTGCTCAGAGGGGAAGTCCCAGCTCAGAGGAAGGAAAAAAACCAGTATCAGAGTCTCCATTCGGGGCTTTGATCTGGAGATTCGGGGCTTCAGCCCCAGTAGCCACCCCCTAGCGACGCCTCTGCCTATTACCTAAAAATAGTAAAAATTCCAGTTGCCCCCTGCTATATGCATAATAGTGCCTGGTAATTAGAGATGCAAAGTCATTGTTAGTTATGGCACAAATGTGCTTTCTGATGGACCTAAAGCAAAAAGTATCCCAAATGCACACGCAGCATACTACCAGTTGCACCTTGACATATTTCTTCTCAACAAGGCAGTCAACCATGTACAGTGCTGTAGATTATTCTGACCATATCAAAAACAGTTGTCATCTATGCTGCTATTGCTCCAGAACTCTGATTTCTAGGGTAATGCAGCAGTGGTTTCTGATAATTATAGTCCAATAAGAGCTGATTCCCATATTTTAGTACACCAGCTGAAAAGCAGTCAAGACACAAGGAGGTGTGGGGATCTGAATTGGGGTGAAAGGTGATTTCAGTATTGGCAAATAAATACTTTTTTCAACAGTAACCATAGAAACTAGCCCATTTGATAATTATTACTTATCCAGTATTATAGCATTGCTCCTTTAGGTTAGTTTCCCTTTTAATAATGTTATTGTTTCCTTACTGTTTTTATTTTGTAAAGTGATGTTCAGGCTCATAATTGAATAAAGGAGGTGTACAGAGAGCATACAAAGCTTTGATAATTGTTTAACATAAAGAATCACATATGAATAATTAGAGAGTAATTACACGGGGCTTGATTATTTATTTATATGTTTTGCAAAAACAAATGTATATAATGTCAAGGTATTCACAAAACAGACACCTAATGTGTACACCAGTCAAAACCCAAACCCTTGTTACCAGCAAGAATATCAAATGGTTCATAACTTTTAGAATTATGGGTGCACTTTAGTACTACTCATCCTATGTACAAGTATCATCCAATATCCCTCTGCAGACAGTGGGTGATGTTTCAAATACTGCACGATATTGAATATATTATTTGGTATGTGCTATCTGAGTAAAACACAAAATAAACATTACCAGCAGTACCAAAGACAACAGATGTATTGGTCAAATAGTTTAGAAATGGCACAAAATACATAGACATTGTGGTTCAGAGAGGTGGCAGTGAAAATGAGTTATTTTTGTGTCTTAGAGAGAATGATGGTGACCCGTGGGAGCCAATCAGCAAAGGTCATTTTCAATCCTAGTTGTAATTCAACTTGTAATGTTTTATAAATGCTTCTCTAAAGTGATTTTTAAAGAATATTCTATTATTTCTCTGTTCCTTTGATGCAATCCTATTTGAGCTTTGCTTTTCAGCTATTTCAATTACAGTCAAAGTAAATTATTCTCCCATTCTTGTTTCTGTAGCCGAAGCATAATGAGTTCATAATGCTCCCGTGTGAGCCATACATTTTGCTCTGATCCACAGGGTAGAATGCAGAAAATTATTTCTGCCAGTCACATGAATCTCACGTATACGATGTATAATATATTTTATAAATTTAAACTTAAATTCCACATATTGTATCATCCTTTTTATTGTGAAATAGTTATGTTTTTTTCACAATGGGGCCAATTTATTTCAAATCTAGGAATACGAGTAAAGTATTTTCAACGCATATCTTTTATTAACAATCAAATATGACTAATTAAAATAGAAGCACTAAATTAAAATGTGTTGAAACACCACTACATTACAGTGTCCCTTATGTCTTATGGTATTCCAGTTTTTTTTCTTTGATCTAATGTTAGTAAACTAGTTATGGATTCCTGTCCGCATTATGATATAGCTACTTACCTATCAATCCAGATATTTCCAAACTGTAATCATTTAACCAGCATTATTAATAGGTTTTACCGCAAATATACAATGAGCTATAGTTGTGAAACAATAGTCAATCCATATGACGTCTATGATGTCTTTTGGCGTCTTAATTTCAAACCGATAAATACATTTTCTTTTACAACCTTCAGCTATATGAAAAACAAAAGCTCTTTATTATCTATTTAACTAATGTCATGTACAGTAAAAGTCTTTACATTATCTCTTCTACCATATTCTCTGTTTTATTTCAGATGCTTACTATTATTTCACATACCTTGTTTTAACTCCTTGTGTGTCTTTTTAAAAAGAATAACTCGACTGCGATGGATATTCATTATAGGGAGGTTAAAGGACACTTGGTAATCTACTTTAATGAACCAAAAATACAATACACGTGAAAAGAAACATGCCACAATTTAACATTTCTCTCACCATTCTGTAGCACTCTCCATTAACCCCTTCCTGACATTAGGATGTACTATGCCGTCCTGATTTTTAGTGCCTAAAAGACACTAGGACGGCATAGTACGTCCAGCCTTAAACAGCTCATCGCGGCTCCCCGCGATGAGCTGCGCTCGGATTCTGCTGCAGGGATTCCACCTGTTGCACCATGTTCAAAATTTAAGGGTTCGGAAAAAAACATTTTAGTAATTCATTCCAGTATTCGTCTGGGGACTCGAAGTGGAATTGTCCTGAAAAGATATAGCACGTTTGGAACCAGGTTAGCTTTGAGTGTATTTATTCGTCCAATCCAAGAAAATTTTTCTCCTCTCAAGCTGAGCTTTTAGTTTCATTATCAAATGTCGAAAAATCAAGTTTACATTACAGAGTCAACATTAAAGGGACTGTCTAGTCCCCAAACTTACTATTGTGCAAGATGAAGATTTCTGCTTGTATAGTGCACAGGCTTTTTTCTAGTGTGATTTGATGCAGGCATTCTGCATGTATCACATTTTTTATATTTGACTCAAGCCCTCCCCAGTGATTACTCAGCATGTTTACTGCAGGTGCGGCAGCACTAATTATATAGACACTGAGGATATAAAGTTTTGTTTCATTTAGTCACTTCATGTGCTCCTCGAATTGAATACATTGTGTGGACTCTGAGTGACCTTGAACACAGGGGGAACAGTGCAACACATTATCTGATGACATCAATAGAGAGACAGGAAATTCCATTCATTTGAATGAAATTATTCTCATTGGTTCCTGCAGCAAAAAAAATAAAAAGGAAATTACTTTTACTCAGCTAGTGTGGGCAGTCCTGGTTTCTTGCAAACTGCTGTACTTTCACAATTTAATCTAAGTGTAAGTATTTTATATGTTAAACAAGGCAAAATGTAAAACATTAATTTTAAAGTACTTTGAAAGCACATTAATATGCATTAATATTTTGAAAATACTAAAAACTAAAATTTAAAGGCACTAACTAGTACCTTTAAATTTGGCTTCTAAAGGAATATAAAGAGAGTGCTAAATTGAGTGTTTAAAGAATGATTTACCATTGATAAAAATATCCACCTCCCGTGAACAATACTCAGTTTTAGTTTATAAAAAACATGTGAAGCATAGCCACATGACTGCAAATAGCTAAATAGCCTTATAATAGTCTTAGGGAATCTGTATTGGTATTGTTGTCTTGAACAGATCTTCTTTGTGTCCCGACCTGTTTTATCACTGATATAATTGAATAGGTCACCCAATTGAAACTAGGGTTTTCCTGCATATGGCAACCAGAGGGAATGTTTCCAGCTCAAGTTTAGGTGAATTATTGTTACCTTCCACTTATTTATTTTTAATCAATATGGTAATTCCTTATCTCCAGAGTTAGGTCTGTGTATGGGGTGTGTGAAAGCATAGCTAGGCAAGTATGTGGGATAAACTGTTGTTCTAGATCTTTGTCCTTATAGTGGGGAATGGGTAAGATCTAATCTACTGTATGTCAGCATTTTGCTGCCAAATTATAGCCCTTGAGGTTTGTAATGTGGAATCATAGGTTAGATTTTTTTGATTCAAAAGTTATCCCTCCCTATTACTTCCATTCTTTTAACCACCTGGCACGTCCTGTGGTGGAATGAGCAGTTTAAGTAATCAAAGTTCACTAACACTGCTGAGGAAATGTTGCTGTGATGCCTTGATGTCGAGGCATCCAGCAACACCTAAATTCACTGCCCCATTGAACCGTGGTGGCTCCGCAGAACGATCGCGGGTGCCATAATGCAAGACAGCATGACACTCCAGTATGGTGCTACCTTGTTGTGGGCAAGAGCTTTGGAAGTGATCATGTCTGTCACTCATGTCTGCCACTAGAAGCAATCAGCAACATTACAGTGCAAAAAGGCTACATTAGCCCTAGATCTAGGGTTAGGGTTAAAATAAGGGTTAGGGTTTGCATTCGAGTTAGGGTTAGAGTTAGGTTAGGGTTATATTTAGGTTTAGAGTTAGGATTGGAGTTAAAAGGTCATGGCTGAAGAAAATGGTATGGTACTATCAGATATTGCCCCATAACTTGGCTATTTCTAAACTCTAGACAAATATTAGAACCTGTTTAGCAGGTTTTTTCTTAGCATTTGTAGATATGTAATTCATGTTTCATGTAAAAATTCAAAAATGTGTTATTTTATTTTTCATCATATTTTAAGATTTTTTTGTAGTACATTTTTATGTTATAATTAAAATAATGGTAAAGTAAGTCCTTCTTATGCTAATAAAAACAATATAGAATTTATGTCAGTACAGCAAAGGAGAAACGGGAAAATGACATCTCAACACAAACACCACAGCAGTGTCACCAAGGGTAAGACAAAAAGGTACATCAACAAAAGGTTAAATTGCTTGAAGAAATGGGTGTACATGATTTTAATACAGCATATTAATATAGTAGCATAATAATATATATTAATATAGAAATCATTTAAAAACATTTTACTAATTTATAGGCTTCAGAAAGATATATATCCCAGTGGATTTTTTTTACATTTGTTTCTGCTTTATTTATCTTCTGCTGTGTTAAAAAAAAAAAACATGACAACCTGGATTTATGAAAGCTTTAATCTCAGATTGCAATGAACAAAACATTTCTCCGAAGTATACTATTAGCTATGCAGTGTAATCTATAACTAATTACTACGAGCAAAGCTGCAGTAAAATACATTTCTTAATGAGTAATGTGTTAATTGAAAATGTTCTCTGTTTTCCACTTTGTTTGAAGTAATATATTTTTTTTTAAATAAAAAAGAGCCAGTTTTCTATTTTGACAAAGTAGCTATTAAAATTCCTTAACTGCAAACTAGCCACGCATTAAATTAGAGAGAGAGGGAAAGGTCATAGACATCTTTGTTGTTTTCATACACTTGCACTAACTGGATTTCCCTCATCATGAAACATAGGTTTATAATGGAGCAGGCCTGACAACATATATTGTTCTTCACTGATGACAGATACAGTAAAATAAAAGATATAAAATATGTTAAGGAATAGTTTTATATTTAGATTAAGTGTTTTAAATATTTGTAGGAAGCAAAATAGTGTGTGTGATCCTCAATACAGTTTTCATTCTCTCATGCAATACATCATACAGTACTCTTATTGTGATAGCTTGCATACTCGTCTGTTAACTGACTAATGCACATTTATGAATTGGAAGCACAACGTGCAAAATAACAGCATTAATATGTGTCATATTATTTTAAAACATATTTATCAAATCTGCTGGATAATTGCTTATTTTATCATACTAAGGTTGTCAGTGGTAATATGTCTGCTATATACATGCGTTCAGTGAGTGCAGAATTATTAGGCAAGTTGTATTTTTGAGGATTAATTTTATTATTGAACAACAACCATGTTCTCAATGTTCCCAAAAAACTCATTAATATCAAAGCTGAATATTTTTGGAAGTAGTTTTTAGTTTGTTTTTAGTTTTAGCTATTTTAGGGGGATATCTGTGTGTGCAGGTGACTATTACTGTGCATAATTATTAGGCAACTTAACAAAAAACAAATATATACCCATTTCAATTATTTATTTTTACCAGTGAAACCAATATAACATCTCAACATTCACAAATATACATTTCTGACATTCAAAAACAAAACAAAAACAAATCAGTGACCAATATAGCCACCTTTCTTTGCAAGGACACTCAAAAGCCTGCCATCCATGGATTCTGTCAGTGTTTTGATCTGTTCACCATCAACATTGCGTGCAGCAGCAACCACAGTCTCCCAGACACTGTTCAGAGAGGTGTACTGTTTTCCCTCCTTGTAAATCTCACATTTGATGATGGACCACAGGTTCTCAATGGGGTTCAGATCAGGTGAACAAGGAGGCCATGTCATTAGATTTTCTTGTTTTATACCCTTTCTTGCCAGCCACGCTGTGGAGTACTTGGACGCGTGTGATGGAGCATTGTCCTGCATGAAAATCATGTTTTTCTTGAAGGATGCAGACTTCTTCCTGTACCACTGCTTGAAGAAGGTGTCTTCCAGGAACTGGCAGTAGGACTGGGAGTTGAGCTTGACTCCTTCCTCAACCCGAAAAGGCCCCACAAGCTCATCTTTGATGATACCAGCCCAAACCAGTATTCCACCTCCACCTTGCTGGCGTCTGAGTCGGACTGGAGCTCTCTGCCCTTTACCAATCCAGCCACGGGCCCATCCATCTGGCCCATCAAGACTCACTCTCATTTCATCAGTCCATAAAACCTTAGAAAAATCAGTCTTGAGATATTTCTTGGCCCAGTCTTGACGTTTCAGCTTGTGTGTCTTGTTCAGTGGTGGTCGTCTTTCAGCCTTTCTTACCTTGGCCATGTCTCTGAGTATTGCACACCTTGTGCTTTTGGGCACTCCAGTGATGTTGCAGCTCTGAAATATGGCCAAACTGGTGGCAAGTGGCATCGTGGCAGCTGCACGCTTGACTTTTCTCAGTTCATGGGCAGTTATTTTGCGCCTTGGTTTTTCCACACGCTTCTTGCGACCCTGTTGACTATTTTGAATGAAACGCTTGATTGTTCGATGATCACGCTTCAGAAGCTTTGCAATTTTAAGAGTGCTGCATCCCTCTGCAAGATATCTCACTATTTTTGACTTTTCTGAGCCTGTCAAGTCCTTCTTTTGACCCATTTTGCCAAAGGAAAGGAAGTTGCCTAATAATTATGCACACCTGATATAGGGTGTTGATGTCATTAGACCACACCCCTTCTCATTACAGAGATGCACATCACCTAATATGCTTAATTGGTAGTAGGCTTTCGAGCCTATACAGCTTGGAGTAAGACAACATGCATAAAGAGGATGATGTGGTCAAAATACTAATTTGCCTAATAATTCTGCACTCCCTGTATGTACAGGTGTTAGTATGTGGATCCTTTATCTATACAAATACTGGAGTATTTGCTACATTTTGCATTTTTAACTTCATTTGTTATTTACATGGTTTTATTGGTAATTTATATAACATTTGTTATTCACTGGTTTTCTAAATAACCACTGAAATATAACAGTGCTAACAGAGGGCCTTTTACATTTGCTTATTCATACGAATTCATATTAATTCACAAGACTGAGGTGTAATGGGTTGCTGGGAGTGGAGGCTGCAATGTGAAAAGGCTTAACTATGTGATGGGTGACTTTGCTCTTACAATTATGGTGCCTTCTGTCACTGCTAGTGAATCATTCCAAATTCTCATCTTAATACTTTCATATGTGAATGACAGATCTCTCTCTATAGCAGTTCTTGCTGTCAGTCATTGCTCTTCCGTCTTGGTGCTTAGTCCCCTCATTTTTGCCTGTGTGTGATGTACTGGAGTGGAGATTACTCCAATGCACCAGTGAGCAAAAATAACAAACTACAACTACTAACTAACTGACTAACTACAAATACAGACCCATTCAGAGGAACTCACAAATATATATATACATCTAATGGAGTAGGAAAATCACCAATATCAGACTGGTAAATCTTTCTTTCTACATGACTATATTTGTTAATCAGAACAAGCTATTAAGGAAAAGATGAGGAACGCAGAGAAGCTAAGTTATCTAGGTAACTTTTTAAACCGAGACAAAGATATTGACGTTTCAAAAAGAACAAAACTGTTAAAGAGAGACTAAACTCTAAACATAAAAAAGGTTTTTACCCCTTGGCGACAATGGACGTGTCAGGCACATCCAGCCGGGAACTCCGTTGCGGACAATGGATGTGCCTGACACGTTGAGTGACACGTGGTTTTCATGATCAACGATGTCGAGGCAATAGCCAGCACCGAAATTCTGGCTCTGGGGCACCCACGATCGCTCCACGGAGATATCGTGGGCACCATGCTATGGCAATAAAAAAAAAGACTTAATTAGCTTAAATCTTGGGTTGAGGCTTGAAATAGCATCTAGGGTTACAATTAAATTAGGGTTAGCGTAAGGGATAGGGTTACAATGAAATTAAAATTAAAATATATTGAGGGTTAGCATAAGGGTTAGAGTTGGGTAAGTTTAGGCTTAAGGTTAAATTTAGGGTTCGGGTTGGGGTCACACACAGGGGCGTACCTAGAGCATTTGGCACCTGGGGCGGACCCTGAGTGTTGCCCAGTAATATTGTGCCAGTAAGATACCAGTAATATTGTGCCAGTCAGATACCAGTAATATTGTGCCACTCAGAGCCCAGTAATATTGTGCCAGTCAGATACCAGGAATATTGTGTCATTCAGAGCCCAGTAATAGTGTGCCACTCAGAGCCCAGTAATATTATGCCAGTCAGATACCAGGAATATTGTGCCAGTCAGAGCCCAATAATATTGTGCCAGTCAGAGCCCAATAATATTGTGCCAGTCAGAGCCCAATAATATTGTGCCAGTCAGAGCCCAGGAATATTGTGCCATTCAGATACCAGGAATATTGTGCCAGTCAGAGCCCAGTAATGGTATGCCAGTCAGAACCCAGTAATAGTGTGCCACTCAGATACCAGTAATATTGTGCCACTCAGAGCCCAGTAATATTGTGCCAGTCAGATACCAGGAATATTGTGTCATTCAGAGCCCAGTAATAGTGTGCCAGTCAGAAGCCTGTAATATTGTGCCAGTCAGAGCCCAGTAATAGTGTGCCACTCAGAGCCCAGTAATATTATGCCAGTCAGATACCAGGAATATTGTGCCAGTCAGAGCCCAGTGATAGTGTGCCAGTCAGAGCCCAATAATATTGTGCCAGTCAGAGCCCAGGAATATTGTGCCATTCAGATACCAGGAATATTGTGCCAGTCAGAGCCCAGTAATGGTATGCCAGTCAGAACCCAGTAATAGTGTGCCACTCAGATACCAGTAATATTGTGCCAGTCAGAGCCCAGGAATATTGTGCCAGTCAGAGCCCAGTAATATTGTGCTAGTCAGATACCAGTAGTATTGTGCCAGTCAGAGCCCAGTAATATTGTGCCAGTCAGAGCCCAGTAATATTGTGCCAGTCAGAGCCCAGGAATATTGTGCCAGTCAGATACCAGTAGTATTGTGCCAGTCAGAGCCCAGGAATATTGTGCCAGTCAGAGACCAGGAATAGTGTGCCACTCAGAGCCCAGTAATAGTGTGCCAGTCAGAGCCCAGGAATATTGTGCAAGTCAGAGCCCAGGAATATTGTGCCATTCAGATACCAGGAATATTGTGCCAGTCAGAGCCCAGTAATGGTATGTCAGTCAGAACCCAGTAATAGTGTGCCACACAGATACCAGTAATATTGTGCCAGTCAGAGCCCAGGAATATTGTGCCAGTTAGATACCAGGAATATTGTGCCAGTCAGAGCCCAGTAATATTGTGCCAGTCAGATACCAGTAGTATTGTGCCAGTCAGAGCCCAGAAATATTGTGCCAGTCAGAGCACAGGAATATTGTGCCAGTCAGAGCCCAGGAATAGTGTGCCACTCGGTGCCAGTAATAGTGTGCCACTCAGAGCCCAGTAATAGTGTGCCACTCAGAGCCCAGCAATAGTGTGCCACTCAGAGCCCAGGAATATTGTGCCATTCAGAACCCAGTAACATAGTGCTAGTCAGAGCCCAGGAATAGTGTGCCAGTCAGAGCCCAGGAAAAGTGTGCCACTCAGAGCCCAGGAATAGTGTGCCACTCAGAGCCCAGTAATAGTGTGCCACTCAGAGCCCAGTAATAGTGTGCCACTCAGAGCCCAGCAATAGTGTGCCACTCAGAGCCCAGGAATATTGTGCCACTCAGAACCCAGTAACATAGTGCTAGTCAGAGCCCAGGAATAGTGTGCCACTCAGAGCCCAGGAATAGTGTGCCACTCAGAGCCCAGTAATAGTGTGCCACTCAGAGCCCAGGAATAGTGTGCCACTCAGAACCCAGTAATATTGTGCCACTCAGAACCCAGTAATATAGTGCCAGTCAGAGCCCAGGAATATTGTGCTAGTCAGAGCCCAGTAATATTGTGCCACTCAGAACCCAGTAATATAGTGCCAGTCAGAATATTGTGCCACTCAGAGCCCAGTAATAGTGTGCCAGTCAGAACCCAGTAATACCCAGACACACACACACACACCTAGACACCCTGACACACACAAACACCTAGACACCCTGACACACACAAACACCTAGACACCCTGACACACACACACACCTAGACACCCTGACACACACACCTAGACACCCATACACAGTCACACTTTTTTAAAATGTTTTACTTACCTTACACTTGGTCCGTCATCCAGTACCTTCTGCCGGATGTCCGTCCACCTGACATCCGGCAAGCAGCTGACACAGCGCGACGGGGGCGGAGCTTGCACCTCTATGGCGAGCTCCCTACAGCAGCCTCTCCTTCCGATCGGCCCTCACCCCCGCGTGAGGTTAATCCTCCGATTCTGGGACTATGTCCCAGACGGAGGAAAGCTCACCGGGGGATTTTTTTTTTTTTTTTATATATTTATAGCCCAAGAGTCTCCATTCGGGGCTATGAAGGGGGGACTCGGGGCTATAGCCCCAGTAGCCCACCCCTAGCGACGCCTCTGCCCATAACACACAAAAAACTGCAGAAAAACATAGAAACAAGCATATTTATGAACTCGGGACAACATTTTGAAACTATTTAGATGGGTTTTTTTTTTAATGTTTGCATTTGTGTAAATTATATTTTAGGTCAAAGTTATAAAAAGTGTTTTTTTTATATTTTTCATTATATTTTATGATTTTTTTGTAGTAAATTATAAGATATGATGAACATAATGGTATCTAATGAAAGCCCTTATTATGAAAATAAAAACAACATACAATTTGTGTGGGTACAGTATGAAAGAAGAAAATTACACACCAAGTCACCAAGGTGAAAATCACTAACTTTTAAAAAGTTCTATTAAGTGGTACTCTTAATGTGCTCTATTCAAAAGATATTCACTCTTAGTCTTTACCTGTGATGTTACAGTTCCTTTAAAACTGTATATATTTGTGTTTTGGATTTAACTGTATTACCCATCAATAACCATGGTGTTGTACTGCATAAACTGAGATGGTAAATTTATGAAAAGACAATGATCTATCCAGCCTGAATGAATTTAATTTCACATATTCATTGTAATGAAGCGCTGTTGGAAAAACTGTGACAGCATCGCAATACAAATTAATTAATTCATATTATATTTTATCAGTGCAAAACAAATGCATGTGCTGTCCAGAGGTGGAGTACTGAATCTAGTAATCTTATGTCTGCTATAGCACATGAAATGCAGACATATAGTGAATTTGATGCCCTGCAAATACAAGTAAAAAATGACATGTTCTAAAATGTTGGATTATGAATAGATTTTGTAATATTTTCCAAATGTAGTACCAATATTTTTGAAATACTTCTGATTATAGCTAAATAGCAACAAACGATTGACTAGCAAATGAGCAATTGTCTGAAAGATAACTTATGTTTTGAAATCTACATTGGCTTTGACACCACATATTGAATAAACTGATTACATAGAATTTGCTTGGATGAAATGTAGCAACGTATTGTTAATGTTCCTTTTATTAGTATCTTGCTCAATATTGGATATTTGTACTAGTATCCTTTAATAAAAAAAATAGTAAAGTTCTCATAAGAGTAATGGAGAGAGAGTAACATTCTGCCACAGGTGCTCTTCCAGTATTAAAATATGGTGTATACTGTAACAGATTAAACTGAGTTATTTTAGTAATAGCAATTATTGTGAGTGGCATAAATACACACAAACACATTTTGGTTTGTTTCATATTTTGCATACATAGTAAAGAATGTCATTACATTATACACAAAACTAAAGCTTCTAGCAAACAAAAAATATGCTCTTTATATAATGTAATCTAATGCAAACAAATGTTACTAGGTTAATCTAAGATAGGGGCGACCAACATGTGGCCCACGGGCCAAATGCGGCGAAACTATCCCTCCTCTACCCTGCACATGGGGTCATGCGCAAGGATCAGAGGGCAGGAAGTCAGAAGTGCACTGGCTGACGTAAGGTGCGTGGAGGAACACCATAACCCTTTTTTTTTTTTTTAAGTGTGTGTAAGTGTGTCTGTTTCTGTGTGTGTAAGTGAGTGTCTGTGATTGTGTGTTTAAGTGGGACTGTGTATGTAGGTGTCTAAGTATTAGAGAAATCAGGGTGTGTGTGTGTGTGTGTGTGTGTGTGTGTAAGTGGGGCACTTTGTATGTATCTGTGTATAAGTGTAAGTCTCTGTGTGTACAAGTGTGACTGCATGTGTAAGTGTGTTTTTTGTGTGTGTGTGTATAAGTCTGTCTGTGTGACCCAGTCTGTGTTCCTGTGTTTGTGTGTACGTCTGTGTGTGTCCCTTTGTGTGTTTGTACATTTGTCTGTTTGACTGTGTGTGTGTGTCTTTTTGTGTGTCCCTGTGTTTGTGTGTGTATGTAAGTCTGTCTGAATGTGTGTGTGTGTGTGTGTGTCCTTATGTTTGTTTGTGTCTGTGTGTGTGAATGTGTGTGTAGATTTCTATCACATAAATTTCTATGTGTATAAGCCTGTCTGTTTAACTATCTGTGTGTGTTTGTGTGTGTGTAAGTCTGTCTGAATGTGTGTGTTTTTGTGTTTGTATGTGTTTGTGTCTATGTGTATGCATTAGTGTGTGTGTGTGTGTGTGTGTGTGTGTGTGTGTGTGTGTGTGTGTGTAAGTGTGAATGTGTATGTATATATATATTTATACTATTGAAACATCTATTAGAGCTGAATGCAAAACATTTTGGATTTTTATGTATATATGTATAGATATAATTTTCCCATATTTAAAAATGCATGTGGCCCATGCACACATATATTTCTGGTGAAGTGTCCCTCTTCAGAAAAAACTTGGACACTCCTGATCGAAGAAATAAAAATTAATAACAGTATGTTGCGCAATAAATAGTTTGTAAAGCCGGCGGAGCAGTGAAGTCGTTGTTTTAAAGCAGTTTTTACTGATTTTTAAATAAGCCTAATTCATAGGGGCCATTAAAATGTGTTATCTTTCTTGTTACACTAAGTACTCCTTTTGATTTTTCTCCCTGGTACAACTACACAGATTGTATCTCCATGAGTTGAGAAATATATACATCTGGACCACTGGGCAATAAAGTGCAGTAAAGCTTGGAATAGTAGAGCCATTATATGAGACACTAGTCTATGTGAGTGCCATATAAAGGGGGCAATACTGCTCATTCCAATAAACAAACATGTTTTTGTCCTGTTTTACCTTTTTGGCCTGAGATATCGTACTTATTTGTTTGAGTATTTTCGACTTTTTTCTATATAACAGTACTTTATTGTGTCAATATATTTACAGACTATTTGTTGCGCAACACTCTGCTAATCATTTTTATTCGTCTGATGTGTGTGGAATTGCACAAGTGTTTTCTGCACAGATTATTGTATTTTAGCACAATTGAGTTGGCGCTCTTTTTGTTAATTTTAACATAATATTTGACATCACCTTCCATGCATCCATTAGATATGACAGTGAATAGGGGCTGTTCACTAAAAGGTGAGTTTCAGGTGCGTTGAGGTGCATTCAGGTGCGTTCAGATGAGACAAACATTTCACCTCATCAATTTAACTCTACATTTTGCTGGGACAAACCTGGTGAGTTTGCTTAGCGGAGGAAGCTCACCATTTGTACCTGCACAATGTATAGTTAAGTAGGTGAGATGAAAAGCCACCTTTTAGTGAATAGCCCCATGTGAGCAATGTTATCCTTTTTAATTATTTTATTATTAACCCAGCAATAAGTTGTTATTCTAATTTAATGATGGACCTTCACTATTACTGGTACTGATAGTGGCTTGGTTACTTTGTGTATTTGGATTCCTGTGGATGATCCAGGCTTTCCTTTCACAATGTTTGACTCTGTTGACTTGCTCTTGGACCGTGTATTTTGACCAGTTGGCTAGCCACTGCTCATACCATTGGCCGATGTTTCAGACTTCCTGTAGTGCTCATCTCAAACTCTCTAAACCCATTATCATTTAAAGCCTGGGACACAACCCCAGAGGGTTAACAAATACCCATGTGTACATGACCTTGGCCAGCACCCAGACTCTATCCTGTTCAAGTTGTCACACGCATTCATGAACATGTCTGACTGAGAAAAGCATGTTCAGGAGTGAAAGCTGCTGAACAAAAAAACTGGTGATCATTGGTTTTTACTGCTGCACTAGGCAGAAATGACTAGCTTGACCATATATCTGTATTTACCATATGGCTAACAGTGAAACAAACTTGCATCGGTTCTATAAATACACAAATACACCAGAGCCGACGGATAAATAATCCAGTTTCTGATGAATCACCACATGTCTGGTCTATCAGCAGAACGATGTGTATATAATCATTAGTAAAATGATAGTACACAAAATGAACTCAAAGTGAAGTGCCACTGTGGAAAGGATGTGGGCACAATAAGTCATTTATTTTTAATTATTACTTTATAATAAATAATATAAATGGCGAAATCTTCTAAACGCTCATGAGAAAAATAACTGTTTTCCTCCGCAGCCGTCTGGAAAGCACAAGCGGCACAAATCTTTTTATAATGCCCTATAGAAGCCTGCAGATTTAGCTATATAAAGAGAAGCTAATGCTTTATATTTGGGCATCATTTTTGAATTAGGTTATTTTCCTATCCAACTCCTCTTGCAGCTCCAGATATTAAAATCTATGAAATATTCAGGGATGGTGCATGATATATTCATGTAATGACACAAGGTCAAAGTGCGCATTGTCTGACTTCATCATTTTTTGCCATTTTGTGCATTTTAGAAAAGGTTTAATGCACATAAGGACAGAAATGTGATCAATGTTTTAAATGCATAAATACTCACACCACAGTGACTGCTGTTATATGTGGTAGTAATGTGTAAAATAAAATAGTTTTAAGATTCCATTTTGTCCTGGTGTAGTATATAAATGATGTAATAAACTATTTTTACATGCTCCTTACAATCTGAGGAACAGAAAAGAACAAGCTTGACTGCTGTATATACTAAGGTAATTGTAGTAATACAATACTCTGTTATCTCTCTCTGTCATCAGACACTAGGTCCACATCATAACCACTAACATGAATTTAATGCCACTTGAAAAACCTAAAAAATATTTTCACTATTAATATGTAAAAATATCTAGAAAATCATAATTCCTGGTTGTACATGAGATTTAATGGCCCTTTAGACCCCCAGTTTCTCTACAGCAATATAACTTCCATTCCATCTGCCTTATTTTGGAGCAGGAGGGAGAAGCACCCAAATGTGCTCTAATGTGCAGGCATCATTGTAAAGTTCCAACAGAACAGACCTCCCTACTTCCTGCTGCATCCACTCAACCCTGCTCATTACCTCGTGCTTAGAGAGTGAGATGTGTGCAGGGCAGAGTGAAGCAGCGGTAGGAGGGGTATGTGCTTCCTGGACATTGCATAGACCCCAGGTTGTCTCTACAGCAACGCATGGGGATTGTATGGGGTACCTTAACGGAATTAATAAGACAACCATTTGTGAACTGTGTTTTAGGGATATCCCAAAGCAATAGCAAACACCTAACAGTCAACATTTGCTTACCACTCAGCCCAGCCTCAAAACGAGTTTTATATTTTACCTAATGACAGGAAGGTGACTTACACCACCAATAAAAATATAAAATACTGAAAAAGAGGGAAGAGTGGTCCCTGACTTGACATACCAACCAAGTGTCACGTTTGACTTCCCACTCTTGTCTTAAATAACCTCCAATTCCTGACGACCTAATGCCTCATAACCCTCAACCAATAACATATCCCCTAATTCAACGCGCTAAGTAAGTAACCTACAGCATGCTATCCCATACCAAATCCATCCCTAACCTAATCAACCCTCCCCATGAAGGCTATTCTTTTCATCTGCCTATACAAGTGGAAGTGCTAGTTAGGGAGACCTGACCTGCCTTTCCCAGGTGACAATGATCAAGTGCTATTTGATCCTGGAGTCTCCTCAGCACAAGCAGGCTCCACTTGTGCAAATAATGCAGGTAAAACCAGGCTGTGTCTGCCAACCTTTAAAATCAACACTGCATGGATGTCAAGGGGTTACTATTCATATGTATCAGCCCTGTAAGGCTTAGGTAGAAAGTCTTAATATTATTGCATAGCTCTCTTAGGTATGCCCTTACAAGCCTTTTCTTTTTTTGTCAGTAAAGCTCAGTTGTGACCTTATAAGATAATTAGGTTTAACCTAGCAGGTAGTAAGCATTAGGTCTTATATTGATAATACTCTGAAGCTCCAGCCAGACCTCATTGATTAACCAGATTAATGAGGTGATAAGAATACATTATAGGAATGAGTTATCACTGTGCTTTCCAGTCCCTGAAAAGTGATCAGGTCTCGTCATGAACAATTTAAATGCTTAATTACTTTCGCACAGTATAATATCTGTGTTGTCATTTTTTTTTTGCTTTCATTGGAAAGGTCAGAAAATCCATGTAAAAAATATGGAAATTAGTGTGATATGTTTTTTCCCCTCAGTTTTCATTTGCAGCTAATATTTAAATATAAAGTGTGTATCTATTACATCTGTTCTCTTTTGTTGTTAACCTTGATCAAAAATACAACCATTATATCACATTTTAAATTATATTCTTCTGGGTAATCAATCAGCTATCCAGGTTAAAATGATCTATTGACTAGAAATGGATATTACAATGATCGAAGAGGAAGAAGGTAAAACAGAACCTATCCAGGGTTTCATGTGCAATGGGGAAGAACAGGTAGTGACTAATGTAGTGTAAATACCTTAAATGGAAACATAAAGACATCACATGTATTCTGTGTAATTAGTATAACATGTATTACTTTCTGTAACTTGTGAAACAAGTGGAAGGGATTTTTTACAGTAAGGACAATTAAGTTATGGAATTCAATGCCTGAAGAACAATTATGGTGACATTGTTACATGTATCCATATGTCTCCCTTTTAATAGAAAACTGTTTAAAAGTGGTCTCAAGCAGACTTCCAATTTATTATCCGCTTATCTTTAAAATTGTTTTAATTGAGCATTTAGTATGTTTAATATATATTTTCATGTTTGCATATTGCCCAATTGGAGATGAAGAAGATTTAATTTTACTAATTTTGATGTTCACTGTGGATGTTTAAGAGAGTACAGACTCAGAGTGAAAGGCGTGATTTAATTGCTAATTGACATCAAGCTATATATGGCTTGCGCCTGAGCCTGAACTTTATGCCTTTGGTTAAGTGCCAATAGGCATGAAATGCGTAAGGCAATAGTTGGTCTTGTCTGTTGGTCTGTAGCCGCACATATAAAGATATAATAAACACTGTTGAAAGATTATTACCCAAAGAACTTGTCTCTGCTCAGTTCTCTCTTTCATGAATAAAGCCGTAAAAGTTTATTTATTTGTTGGAAAATACAGATTATAACAGTTGTCAGTATATATTGTATATTTAGGAATAAATATGTAAACAAATGTATACTAGTAATATGTAATGGCATGCATGTCTAATAAGTTGGACATTTAATTTTAATAGACAATATCACAAGCATATTTTTTATCCCTTTAACTTGTAATACTGACTACTTTTATTAAGCTTAATTTTTAATTTGATTTGGAAAAAAATGAAAGTATGGCCCAGTGGCTATTTAATTCAGTGTCACATGTCATGGGTACTGCTAATTAGGTAAAATACCCCTGGGGGATACTTTGATGATACAGTCACAATTTCACGGTATTGCAAATGAATTCTTAAACTGTATAATCATTAACTTTCCATTTCCTCAGTGCCATGCAATTACATGGAATTCTGAAATCCAAACCTTGTGTTTTTGATTGGTGTATAAAAAATGTTTTCAACTCTATTTAAGATCTTTATTTAAACTCGGTTTAGATCTTTATTTAAAGAACTAATATAAGATCTGAGGGGCACCTTGCATATTTACCTAGAACACATTGTAATATTCACGTATCCATATGTAAAAATGACAGTATTTTACTACTTAAAAATACAACTGATGTATCTCTTAAGGCCAGAACTGCAATTTGCATTTACAGTCTCAGGGGGCTATTCACTAACAAGTGAGTTAAGGTGAGTAGCAGGTGAGTTGAGGTGAGATGACCATTTCATCTCACCAATTTACCTATACACTTACTGGGGGACACTAACCAGGTTTGTCCCTGCACAATGTATAAGGTCATCAAAATAAGCCCAGTCTGTTAAAAATGACACATACCTTTAACAGAATCTTACATCAGTGCTAAACACAGATCAGATTTAGTCCCTGGAAGTCTCAGGGTGATCTTTTCTTTTGAAGGATCCAGTATTGGTCTTATCCCACGTGGAAGTCTATGCAAAAAGTGTTATTAATGATCTACTGTAGATTTGGCTTATCAAATGTCCTTTATAGAAGAGAAGGCAACTATAGGAAACATATAAGTTATGTTAAAGTGGTGGAAGGTAAAACCACACGCCTAATAATTGATAGTGAAAGATAAATAGGCTCCACAAGAAACCTCCCGGTATGGCTAATGCAAAGATCATCAAAGATGTATTTTAGGAATAATTCCATCCAATCTTGGCATGTACACGCTTTGAGTTTTCAAGCTTTGCTTACTACATTTATATTTTCATGTATATCAATCTATGTTGCAGAATATTACATGTTGCACGATTTCTAGATGCCTTCTCATCTACAGTCCCTTGGTATACATTTGGCAGCATACCTGGACTTTTTAAGCAGACATTTGCTTGCGGTTTAAAGAAAAACATACTCTGGAGGATTTCACTAGCAGTGACATGTAATATTGTATTGCATTATAGTAAATTATCTTGCCAGTAGGGAACGGATGACTGTACAGCCCATTATTTTAAATCAAGTACTTGACACTTATTTCACATCTTTGTCCTCAGGTTTTGCAAGATAAGAATGTCTTGTACTCTATGTGTAGCTCTTCTGTTGATGGCTACACTAGAGATATACAATATTGAGTTGATGCTTTTCTCTTGAAATGCAATCAGTATAACCTAGAGGTTTTCGTATATGATTATCTATCGAACACTGATATTGGAATAACAAAGTAAACAAACAGTATTTCCTATCTTAAAATGGCTCTAACAAGTAATTGGGTATCGTGAGTTTAGATACGTTTGTTAGCTTGCTTTGAGGTGTATATAATTTAACATATATGTATACAGTTTATACTAAGGGGTATATAGATTTTTCTGTTATATTTGCATTGTTGACATAAATTACCTTTATGCCCTCTGGCAACACTATAATAATTAATATATTCACATTTCATAAAATTGTGGCAGTTTTTGCAAATTGTCGTGGATAACTTGCATAAATATGTATGTATTAGTTTAAATGCTGAAATGTGTATAAAATCGCTCTGGGCTTGGTCCCTAGGACATACTTGAAATCTCAATGTATTCTTCCTGGGAAAACATTTCAAAAATAAATAAAATATTGAAAATACAAAACTGACATTACATACTATCATTTTTGGATATGTGCCAGTTGAGAGGGCTACATAACCATTTACCTTCACTGTATTCAAACAAGTCATGTTTTCAAACCAGAGGACTATACCAATAGTGGACTTGACGGGGCGTCACTAGCAGAAACATTATCACTGAAAGGAGATTGAAATGGGAACATGGATCCTAGTGATGGTTGAGAGAATGTTAGCTAGACTCACGTGACGTACGGAAGGACTAAGATTAAGTCTAGATATTTATTCTGTGAACACTAAAATCTTGGTCAAGCCTAATTCCTGTTTTAAACTACATGTTAATTTAGAATTATATATATATATATACATATAACAACAATAATAATAATGTAATAATAATGGCCTAAATTGTGCCTTGTTGTTTAGAGTGGCCTGTTGTACTAACAGATTGTTTTTGGAACAATGCGAATGAAAATATAAACAACTGAGAATTAGTTTATGTCTTTTGTCGATATTTACTCACCATGTCCCTTCATGTTCAATGAACATATTAATTACAATCAGTCTATAAAGAGCTCAATCAATCATTCTTATTCAAATGAATTTACAATCATTTGTATTTCAACTAACAGAAAACCCTGATTATAATTCCTTTGCACAAAATGCTTTACGTAAGCTGCATAATTGGATTAGCAAAAGCGAAGACGATAATCCATTTTAGCCTGAATAGACAATTTTGATAGAGGTTGTCAGACCCAGTCATTTTTCTTTCCTGATCTAGACATGGGTGTCTGAACAGTACATTCTTTTCTATGATATTTCCCCTGCCACCTTTTCCTGGATCTTGATTTTACTGTTAGACGGGTGATGTATCATAAAGAATTCTCTGAGAATCCAACTAAACTATGTTCTCTCTTGCTGCATTGCTTTAGCAAAGAGCTGAAATGAGATTTGACCACTGTGGAACTTGTTCATTTTAAGCCATTAAAAACTCAATTAATGTCATGAGTCATGCTTTGACAATTCAATTATAGTCTGTGACCTTCCCATGTTAATTGTATCAGTTGTTTCTGCCTCGTTTAATAGAGTTCTGGATCTTCGTCTGGTGCACTGTGATCAGCATGTATATGTTTGTATTAACAGAACAGTTTGGATATTGTATGAGAGGATAGTGAGGCCATCACAATGCAATCACACAAGTTAATGAGTCAAAAATATTCACATTTGTTTTACCTAAGAGACGAGCCAACTGTTCACTTTTAATGACATCACCAAGCCCTTAAAATGGTAAAATGTTTTGTAACTTATGTATATAAGAATAAGTGCCAACTCGCACTCCCACCTCAAATTCAACCTTCAATCAATGCAAGAAGAATTGCTATTTACTAGAAAGTGAAGGGTGTTCAAACTGGGAGGCGAGTTGGACATTGATTTTCAATACAGCTTGTGCAACTAACCACCTCTTAAGGCGCTATCCACTGAAATAATAATAATCCACCTATTTTAAAAAAAATCATAACGAAAAAAAACCCTGGTGGAGCTATATAGATCTGTCCTCAGCAGGGCTGGGATTTCAAACCCCAAAGGAACCCCCTATGGCTAGCCTGGAATCAGGGAGGCCTCTGATTGGCTGAAAGAGTCTGTCAACCAGGTTATTCCATAGTGTCAGGCCCCTGACTAGATACTTTATGTCAGGGACGGGTCCAGGAGGTTATGGGACCCTGAACGCCCGATGCAGGAGTTCAATGCACTGGAAATGGAGACACAGGGCCTGGTGCTGGGTAACTGCAGCCGTGGAATCCAGTGATGCTTAGGTGTAACTGAAGTAATCCTGCAAACATCCTGCAGCAAGCATGGAGTATAACTAGAACAGGTTAGCAGGATGTAACAGGATAAAGCAAAGAGATGAGCGAAGCAGAGCAAAACAAATACAAAGGAACTGAGGCAGAGCAGAAATACATAGTGCAGGGCTGCAGGACAGAGCAAGGTGCAAAAGTAGAACTAAAGCATACAAGGAAAGGCAAAGCATAAGACATAACTAAGGAGATATATATATAACACAGAACAACATACAGAGGCCATGGAAAGGGCTAAAGGAACACAAGGGATGGAGTGAGGAGCCAGGATCCTCAGACGATTCATAAGGGGAGCCAAGCTGGACATGGGGTTAGGGGAGAGGAGCTGAGGTCCTCAGGTGGTTCAGGGAGAGAGGATAAGGGAACATAAATATACACAAACAAACATACAGGAACTGACCTAACACTCTTATATTAAACAGTAATTATTTGATTAATTATGGCCAGAAGTTATCACACGTACAGATTCCCTGGTCATATGTCACAGAGTGCTAAAAGGTAGGGGCTACTCTGGAACAGGGCAGGATCCAGACTATAGCCGGATTGGGAAGGTGCCACTCTGGGGGAGTACCAGTATGAGGCCGAGCTAGAGAGGGATGCCATTCTGTGGGGGATACCACTATGTGGCTGAGCTAGAGAGGGATGCCACTCTGTGGGGGGATAGCAGTATGTGGCCGAGCTAGAGAGGGGTGCCACTCTGTGGGGGATACCACTATGTGGCCAAGCTAGAGGGGGATGCCACTCTGTGGGGGATACCACTATGTGGCCGAGCTAGAGAGGGATGCTACTCTGTGGGGAATACCACTATGTGGCCGAGCTAGAGATGGATGCCACTCTGTGGGGGATACCACTATGTGGCCGAGGTAGAGAGGGATGCCACTCTGTGGGGGATACCACTATGTGGCCGAGCTAGAGAGAGATACCACTCTGTGGGGGATACTACTATGTGGCTGAGCAAGGGAAGGGTTACCACTTTGTGGGAGCGCCACTCTGTGGCCAAGCGAGAGAGAGATGAACAATGTACAGGTATGCAAAACAAAGGTAGGAACAAGCATAGGTAATAAGCTAGACCAGAGAGAAAAGCAAATGCAGGAGGAGCATAGAAAATAAACAATCGAGTATATTGAAATCACTGGAACAGCTTGGATGAGTCTGCAAACTGGGTGAGGCCTTACACATATGCATTTGAATTCCCAGCTCTACTGGACTGAGATTTCAATACGTGTCTGTCTCTCACCTGAGGATGGATTTTTTAAATTGTTTCTCAGTTAAAAATTACATCTCCCATGAGAACAAATTTAATTTTAGAGGAGATCAACCTTATTCTCACTAATAACTTTTTTTGGTATAATGATATATACTTTCTGTAACAAAGAGGCACAGCCATAGACACCAGGTTTGTGCCAAGCTATGCCAACCTTTTTATGGCTTTTTGGGAACATCAGTTTGTCTGGAGGGGACATGACTGGGGCACGAACTTGGTGACCTATAAACACTACATTGATGACATCTTTTTTTTATTCTAGAGGGGTGATGAAGCCTCTTATGAGTCTTTTCATCTATATCTGAATACCAATGAATGGGGTATTTCCCTTGCTAGTGAGAATAGAATGAATACAATAATTTTTTTGGATGTAGAAATCTTTATTGATAATAACCATCTAAAAACTAGATCTTTCTTTAAAAAGGTCGACACGAATAGCTTAATTGAAGCCAATAGTTGTCATTTTCTCCCCTGGTTTATGAATGTTCCAAAAAGCCAGTTTTTATGGATTAGAAGGAATTGTTCAGATTAAAAAGCAGGCTGAAAGAATTAAAAATAATTTTGTTGAACAAAGGTATGACCCACCCCCATTAATAAATAATAAAGAAAATATACATATTTGACAGAGATAATCTATTGCAATACAAACCTAAAGTAATTAAAAGTAGGACAGAGGTTCCAATAATAACTCAGTATAATAAATAAAATAAACAAATGAAGCATATCTTAATTGGCCTATATTATGTAAAGATAGAACCCTACAAAACATCGTAGGTGAAAAACCCAGAACCAGCTAGGATGAATATTTTTATAAATAATACACCTGGCTTCTTTAAATGTCAAATATGCCAAGCATGTCGAGAAATGGGGCCTCAGAACAAGACCCATCTCATTTGAAATTGTTAGGAACTCAGCAGCTGGACAGTGTAATTCCATCCCTCATTGAAATGCATCGTATGTGAGGTTAACCTCAATCTTCTCCCTCTCCCAATACCTGCACCACATCTTGTAGTTCTAAGTTCTTAGTGAATAGGTTGGCAAATTTGTCTCTCATCTTGAACTTCAAACTCAGACTTTAGTGACCCATAGGTGTGTTTTGTGCAGCTTTGAGGTGTCTATATCATGCATTATATTGAGGCTACCTGCACATGGTATGTATAGGAATCCATATATAAATAATATGGTTATGTACTCAGAATATATGGCACTTAAGCATTGTTTTTCATGCATTTTTTCATGTTATTGGCACTTACATTTCAATTATTTCGCTTGCATTGTTAAGTATATGTATAACAATTTTGTTTACTAGGAAGATGTAGATTTAATATACAGCAGGTGTAAAGCAATATTGGAAATAAAGCTTTTATTTTATCTTTCCAAATTACCTGTCTGTGTGGTGGTATATGAAAAGACATGCTTAAACGTTATAGTTTTTTTTTAGTATGGCTACTTTATTTATTTAGTAGCCAAAAATAGCTATGTGTGTTTTATTTCCTTCGTTTAATTAACTAGATTTATATATAGGTTGGATAGTTTAAGAGCAAATTGCTAAATAAAATTCACTGAAAGAAAATATTTGTATAGATTCCATTGTTTATAGTATTAATGAATATTGAAACAAACTCTCCAAATAATGATGGAAACAAATACACCCAGGGAGTGTCATCAATACAACTTTCACTGCTGGTTTTCTACGATGTTCATAGATTGGATACTCAAATTGGATACTCAAATTACCATTTTACTGGAAAGCAAGGTATCAGTTGTGTTTACCTTGTTTTTTGATACACTGACTTGTGAGCATTATACAGTTTATCGCAGCTAAATATATGTATATTAGTAGCACCTTTTTCTTTGATGACCTCAACTTTTACACTGTAGTGTTACTCATTTCAGCAAACCCTCACACAGAGTTTGTATCTTGATCCATCACATTAATGGCAGACCAAGAAAATGGGGTGTGGTGTGGCCATGGAGAATCTTAACTAAAAATGTTACACTAAAAACACTATAAAACTGCAAAACTAAGCATGCGTAAGTGCAAATATTGTTGGATCCTCGCAAAGTTTAACTATATTAAATGAAGCAAAATAACCAATAAACGCTTCCTTCTGACACTCAAAGGGTTAAATTACGTTTTTCATTTTGTACAATATTTTGTGGATGTTTATGTTTAGCAATCTTACAACATGTTTAAATCTTATAGAACAGACACTACCTGAAAGGGTGCTTTACTTACATGCAGGTGCTTCACTAGATATATTTGTGGTGTCTTGTTTTGTTCAGAGTTTGTTGCCATCTACTGGAAAAGATCGGAATTACTACAGGAAAATTTAGAAAAAAATCAGGACAATTATGTATAAGATTGTCTTAAGCTGATAGGTTTGATCATGACTTTGATTACACATAAATATATATTAAAGAAAAAACAATGTACTTAGGGGGCGTGCACAGTAATTATATCAATACTGGTGAATGGCCCAGAAAATAGTACAATACAATAGTGGAAACGATTGATATTTACTGGGAACACACTGGCATCACATGGACACAAGCCCCCAACACACACACACACTAACCGCATACTGTGTTTTACCAGATCACTGATATCAAAAGACCAAATATTGTATGGACAATGATTACCTCAGATTTTAGAAAACAATATATGTACATGTATGTGAGTACTAGTCAAATATTGAACTATTTACATATATATGCTTGTGAATGTTATCAAATACTCTGCCTAGCTGGTTCAATAATGCAATTTAGCAATTTAGTTTTCTCATAAGCAGTCACCACACTGCCGTTGTCCAATAGTGTGTTGCGGCTTTTGGCAGACTGCATTTAACACGATTTAAGGCTATACATGGCTTAGCTTCTGTACATGTATTATACTCACAGCTTTTGGGCAAAATATGACATGATCCTCACAGTCATGCCAGATTAGTTTAGGAAATAAGGAGCTGTCTATGCCATTGCCATTATTTCCAGGGATAACTGAGTTCTTCATTTCAATTGGCTACGTGAAAAGGGTCACAGATAACAGTATGAAAAAGTGTTTTGTTTTATTCATTTTCTCTTATATTTTGAGATTTTTCTATGCATGTTAACCATGTATTTACTATGTTTTTAATGTGGTAAAATCATGACTGGTATAATATGTAATTATATGTTAATTAACTACAGCAAGGTTAGAGAAACGTAGCAGGGTCAAATCTAGAAAAAGTTACATTTTAGATTAATTTTGGGTATAAAGTCGTTGCATTAGAATGTGTTTTCTTGTGTGAATAATCTTCCATTGGTGCATTATTCACTGATGGTCAGGCCTGTAAAGCAATAATCTTCACTGCTATTTAGAGCAATCCTTCAAGTAATGAGTTTAATAGCTTCACGTTGTGAAGTCCTCGGGCATCTGTAAATAGCTGAAAAATCTGTTTGTGACATTTAATTTAATAGTGTAACATGCCTTTGCTGTCTCTTAGCCAGTTACTCAATCATGCTCCTGTTTTTCCGATCAATTGACTGACAAGGTGAGGCGCAGCAGTCTGTGGACCTCTGACATCAAAACTTCCTCATTTTGTACATCTACTTTTAGTAGAACTTTCTGCTCTCCTGCACATATGAACATTCCATTTGTGTCTCCCGAAGCCAAAGCTAGTGTATATAGTGATATATTGCATTCTACAAGATAGGCTTCAGCAAAAGGAACTTCCAAAACTTTGATTGAAATAGCAGAGTTAGAAAATTACTACTAAAAGAACCACTTTACAATAGGAAAGGCAAAAAGATACTCCTCGGTTTAGAGTCAAGATCTGCAAAGTTTCAACAAGATAACAAATATCCAGAGGCCCCTTATTTCCAAAAGAACAAGGAAATTGTAGATAACACAGGTAACATCTCAATAAAATGTTCATTTATAAAACCAGATAGCGTAGTAGATCTCGAAATTTGCAACATACAATTTTAATACATATAAAAACACTCACACGTAAAGTGGCATTTTATAAATAATATATAATGAAATATTGGTTTCTATGGCAATTGATCCCAAATTTTCATTTAACCCATAATTGTTCCATTTTATTATTGATAAATATGATCCAGTTTGGTGTGTGATTATGTATTTTGTTTGGCAAGAATATATCACACTCCAGTTATGAATGTACAGGAATAACTTTCACTGTACACAACTAAACTATAGCTTAAATGCCATTTAATCAAAAACTTTTTTAGTCTTGAAAAGGTTAGGATTATCACAACCTGCATGTGTAAATAGATTCGTTCTGAAAGTGGAAACTCACTTCTAAATAGAGCAGCACTAGTGACAGGTTTTTAAATCTATGGCAAGTGATGATGAACTATATGAAAAACCAGATGTTCCACTAACCTACATTTAAACTCTTGACAATTACTGCCAAAGAAACTCACTTCAATAATTCAAGACTATCATCTCTACTCATGTCCAGTACTCTGTCATCGAGTTATCATACTGCGCAATGTTATTGTATGTCATTTAGATGGGTCTGGCATTGGCTTATTGTTCTTTAGATCTTTTGACTGTGTGTGGGGTTTTTCTCAATAATATATTGTGTGTTTTTCTGAACTGAAGATTGTTTTAGTTGTTACTGTGAGACTTATTTTAATATATATATATATATATACACATAAATATATATATCTGTTATATGTATGTTTTACACACACACACACACACACACACACACACGTGTATATATATGTGTGTATATATGTATATATATTATATACGCAGATGTGTGTGTGTGTATATATATATATATACATAAAATCCGAAATGTGATGCACTCAGCTATAGACAATCATAGATATGAATGGCCCGGGTATACATCTTGATAAAAGAAACCTTAAACTTTGCCTTTCACGGTATAATATTATAGAGTCTACTCAATAAAGAGAGAATTGCAGGGAATTAAGAGGGGAATTTCAAACTTTAAGTTTCTGAGTTGGAAAAATTATCCCATATACAGCACACAAATTTGAAAATACACGAGATACATCTGAGGGGCCGACAGCAGCTGCAAATTCGACATCAGTGTCACTAGCTCTGTTGCCAATTCGACCCGCACGTAAAGTATATGAATTTTCGGATACTTTTCGTGCTGGTCGAACTGACAACAGAGTGACTTTGCCGTCGGCCCCTCGGATGCAGTACTGTATTTGCCCAGCACTGAAAAAAAATAAAATACAAATAAAAATTAAATTAAAAAAAATCCGCCCCTTTAAATAAAATAAAAAAAGGCCGCGCTTGCAGGCAGAGACGGAGGTGGGAGGGGATCGGAAGATCCCCCCTCATCGTCTCTGCCTGCCGGCAGGCTGCACAGGAAACCGAACAGGCAGCACAGAGAAACCTCCGTGCTGCCTGTTCGGCTTCCCGTGCAGTGTGACACGGAAGTGCCGACAGTCACGTGACCGGCGTGCTGACGTCATACGCTTGCCGGGTCATGTGACCTGTCGGCACAACCGCCTGGGAGCCGAACAGGCAGCATGGAGGAGACCATGCTGTCTGCCACTAGCCACCAGGGAAGGGTAAGTGCTGGGGAGATGGGGTGCAAATTGGTTGGGGCTTATTAAATGGCAAATAACACTGGCATATTATTGGGCAAATTAGCAGGGGCATATTAAATGGCAAATAACACTGGCATATTATTGGGCAAATTAGCAGGGGCATATTAAATGGCAAATAACACTGGCATATTATTGGGCAAATTAGCAGGGGCATATTAAATGGAAAAATAACACTGGCATATTATTGGGAAAATTAGCAGGGGCATATTAAATGGCAAATAACACTGGCATATTACTGGGCAAATTAGCAGGGGCATATTAAATGGCAAATAACACTGGCATATTATTGGGAAAATTAGCTGGGGCTTATTAATGGCAAATAACACTGGCATATTATTGGGCAAATTAGCAGGGGCATACTAAATGGCAAATAACACTGGCATATTATTGGGCAAATTGGCAGGGGCATATTAAATGGCAAATAACACTGGCATATTAGTGGGCAAATTGGCTGCGGAATATAAAATGACAAATAACACTGGCATATTATTGGGCAAATTAGCAGGGGCATATTAAATGGCAAATAACACTGGCATATTATTGGGCAAATTAGCAGGGGCATATTAAATGGCAAATAACACTGGCATATTGTTGGGCAAATTGTCAGGGGCATATTAAATGGCAAATAACACTGTCATATTATTGGGCAAATTGGCTGCGGGATATAAAATGGCAAATAACACTGGCATATTATTGGGCAAATTGTCAGGGGCATATTAAATGGCAAATAACACTGGCATATTGTTGGGCAAATTGGCTGGGGCTTATTAATGGCAAATAACACTAACATATTATTGGGCAAATTGGCAGGGGCATATTAAATGGCAAATAATACTGGCTTAATATTGGGCAAATTGGCTGGGGCATATTACCGGTAAATGGCAGAATAACACTGGCATATTATTGGTCAAATTGCCTGGAGAATATTGATGGCAAATTATACTGGCATATTATTGGGCAAATTGGCTGGGGAATATTAATGGCAAATTATACTGGCATAATATTGGGCAAATTGGCAGGGGCAGATTAAATGGCAAATACTGGCATATTATTGGGGAAATTGGCTGTGACTTATTAATGGCAAATAATACTTGCATATTATTGGCCAAATTGGCTGGGGCATATTAATGGCAAATGATACTGGCATATTATTGGGCAAATTAGCTGGGGAATATTATGGGCAAATAATATTGGCAATGTGCATGTAATGGGGTGATAGAGGCATGTAAATGGGGTGATGGGGCATGTCCTTGGTGTTCAACGTGGGTTATGTGTGTGTGTGTGTATATATATATATATATATATATATATATATATATATATATATATATATATAATACTATTCCTGTTGGTAACTTTACAAATATGCAGAGCTATTGTACACTTGTAGTGGGTTGCTTGGTTGTAGTGGGTTTAAATGTCTAAATGGTCAGTATATATATATATATATATATATATATATATATATATATATATATATATATACACACTATATGGACAAAAGTATATTGTACACTTCTTAATTACTGGATTCAGTTGCCAATACTGATGATTTCATGGCTGAAGAGTTCCAAACTTTCACTGGTATTAATATCAGCACAGAAACTATGCTGCGGGAGCTTCATGGAATAGGTTTCCATGGCTGAGCAGCTGCATGCATGCCTCACATCCCCAAGTACAATACCAAGCATTGGATTGAGTGGTATAAACCATGCCACCACTGGACTCTGAAGCATTCAAAGCGTGGTCTGTGAATTGATGAATCATGCTTCACTGTTTGGCAGTCTGATGAGTGAGTCTGGGATTGGTGGAAGCCAAGGGAATGTTACCTGTCTGACTGCACTGTGCCAACATTAAAGTTTGATCCTTTCTAGCCCTTTTGGGCTAGAGCCCTTTTTCCAGTGAAGGAACATCTTAATGCAGGAATTCTGCACACTGCAATGTGTCCATCGTAGTGAGGACAGTTTGAGGAAGGCTTGTTTCTATTCCAGCACCACTGTGTCCCAGTGCACAAAGCAAAGTCCATAAACACATGGTTGAGTTTGGTGTTTAAGAACTTGAGTGGCCCACACAGAGCCCTGACATTAACCCTATTAAAACACCTTTGGGATGGACTGGAATGGAGATTGCGAGCCAGGGCTTCTCGCCCATCCTCACAAATGCTCTACTGGATGAATGGGCAAAAATGCCCACAGAAACAATCCAAAATCTTGTGGAAATCCTTCCCAGAGGACTGGGAGCTGTTATAGCTGCAAAGGCTAGACCAACAACATATTAATGTCTATGGATTTAGAACGTGATGTCATAAAAGTCCCTTTTGGTGTAAAGGTCAGGTGTCCAAATTCATGTATACATATAGTGTATGTGGATGTGTGTGTGTTTACAACTTGTTTGTATTTTATTATGAACAATAGCCTTTCAATTCTAGTTATCCTTATGAGTAAATGAAATTAGACTCATTACCTATGTCTAAAGTTAGTTTTAGTGAAATCTAGAATTATATAACTTTAATGCAGGGAGATACTTAGTATATGTCACTAAACAAAGGGGTGTTTGGGAATTGCCATTTGTGTAAAATGAAAAGCTTTTCAAAAACAAATCGCAAGAATTTTGAGTTTTTCTGTATAATATATCACATTGCAAACAGTGCATCCAAACTGAACAAGCTCTGTGGATACAAGATGATTATAAACCATTAGCATTGTAAATGATATAGATGAAACAGACCCATTAAAATGAAAATGAGCCACAAAGGGTATGTTACTTGGGAAGGGAAGATTATGTGAACTAAGGTTAACTTTGAAGAAGCTCCAGTAATTTCAGTCACATCCCCTATTGGGCAATCAAGCAATCTTCCTGACAAAAGTATTATGATTAAACTCTCTATTTGATCAAAATGAGTTGAAACGAGCAGAAATGAAGCTGCAAACTTTAGAGCATAAACATGTTCATCCATCAATAATGACCAGGAAAGACTAAAGCCATTTAGAGCAGTTATCTGTAATAGAAAACCAGTCTCCCTGTAGTGTAAAAAGTAACAAATGCCTGTAATCATTCAGTGCAATGCAGAATATATAGCCTTCATGTTCAATATTTCAAATGCATGAAAAGGGTGTATTCATATTATCCAAAGCTGATAGTCTGTGGATCAAGTTGCAGACACAGGAGTCAAGGGAGAGAAGATACCTGGATTTCTCAGTAATACATTGAGTGCTTTGCCAATAAAATGGTTAAATCACATGTTAATCTCGAATTTTAGACAAATCTAATTAAATGCATTATATACAACGTATGGTGGACTGTAGTCAACATGTGGCTCTTACACACTCATGGAAGCAAGAGATGAACAGCTGGAATGCTACCTTTTGGAATAAACTTGGCAAAAAGACTGCAGATGTTTAATTTGAGAGCAATTCATATAATGAGAAGCTTTATTCAAATGCACTGAAGTTCAGTTTAACAACTTGTTGTCATGGGGACAGTTCCTCCCATGGGCCTTATCTTGTATTACATTGACATTTATTTATATGCCATAGAAATATACATAGCACTTGGTACTGAGACTAGACATGAGGTAGAAAATACCCTGCTCACAATCTACGGGTAACAGCAGGTCATGTTAACAGGAAATAATAGATATTTAATGGTTTGGGTAGTTGCTTTAAGAAGGAATACTTTTTTAAAAACATAATTTCTTCATAGTTAGTCTCCGTATATATGCTTAGTTAGAAAAAAAGGGTTACATAGGATTGGACTAAATTTGACTCTGTGGTTTGCTTAATACAGTAAATCAAACTCTAAACTAATATTTCTAATGCATATAAGATTAAAAAAAAAACTCATAATCTTACACAGCAAAGGGGTTATTTATCTAAGTCTTGCTGGCACAAATGTGATGGAAAAAAGCCACACAAGATTTTAAAAATCCATTTGAATACATATGGTGCTACTTAGGAAGAAACATTCCATCCATTTGACACAAGGGAATCCTTACTAAATGTCTCCACACAGTGCTTATTTGCATGTCTGCATTCAGAACCTGCCTATTAGTAATATAAACATTGTCTATTCCAGACACTGTAAAGTAACTGTAAAGTGGGACAGGGTTATGTATTGATGTGTGGGTCTCTTCCTTTTCTAAATCTAATACTACATTTTTATTTTTGGATGGAGAAAGGAGGTTTCAACAAATGTGTTTGGCAGACAACCAAAATATTTTAACTTTAAAAAATGTAATACAAAAAAAAAAAAAAACAGAAAACACTGTATAATTATGGGCATTCCTGTATTTTCAGTTAGTTAGGTGGCAATATATTATTTTTAATATTGTAACTGCTAAAATTACAGTATAACAGATAGGCCCTAAGTTGTGTATGTACCAATTCATTCTTACCATAGTGGATTTTTTGGGGGTTAGATAGTAGAAAATAATTCTTAACACATCTCTTCATTTAAAGAAATATGGAGGATAATTTAATACAAAATTATAAAAATGTGGTGATGTTAAATATTTCACTTTGGTCCCATTTTTCCAAATAAACCACTCATCAATGGTCTAATTTCTGCTTAAAAACTTCATAGGTAACACTTTCAATGTAGATAATGTTTGTCCATCTAATACCACAAGATGGCATTAGAGGTCGGAAAGACCCAAAGTCCAAAAATGCTTTAGTCTATCCAGATGCGTAGACTCTATCTAGGTATGAATGACTTAGCGTCCTAAGAACAAGGCTCTTCTTCACAGAAAGAAAGTTCTAATAATTCTTTTGAGCTCCTCAAAGCTACACAAATATAGCAGAAATGGCAATTGGCTATGCATATGGAAAATAAATTCACATGTACACATCCTGACAATCTGTACTGGCTTCCAGCAACTAGCTAGGATTACATTCACTAAACAGTGACTTGACAAATGAGTTGCAAAACAGAGGCCAAACTAGACATGTTCTAAACATTCTACAACTTAGTCTTTTTTTTCTATTTGGGCAGTTTTGCTACTCCGTTGTCAATTCTGCACATTTAGTGAATAAGCCCAAGAGTGTTTAGTCTCATAACCACACTTTAAGAACCGGGAGTAGCAAAGGATAGGCACATATTTGCTAATTCAAGGTTGTCCTGCTGCCAGTGTAAAGGGGCTCAGGTCTACTGAATGGCAAAGTTCACTGCTGTCTTATTTGAGAGTATGCTTGCATGGTAGTTTGTAAATAATTCTACTGGTTGGAATAGATCAACAAAAGGACTTTAATACAAGTTGCAAACTGTATAATTTGGAAGCACCATGTTATTACATCGTATTAGAATCTTGAGGACAAATCTCTGGAATGTATCTATAAACAGATGGATGTGGTGAACCACAACTTCTGCTGGTCTGACTCTGAGGCCTCTTTGAGGGCGCTTTATTCTTAATCTACATCAGATATGATGGGAGACAGCCCTTTAACATAACTGTGTATCTGTTTGGTTAGCCTAGAAGGATTGCCGCAAAATGTCTTGACCAATTGAAGTTCGGTGAAGGTTTTAAAATCTTTGAAGTATAAATATATTTCACCTACTAAAACACATTTGGATCTTTGAAAATTCACGCTCCATCCACGTTTGTTTTGATTGTACACAATCTTAGAAGTCTGTCTCCAGAGAACACAGACCTACTTGCTACTTTAGTAGTAAAATATCGAGGGTGGGCATACAAATATTTATTTATCTTGACAATATGATGTAATATCAATCCATTTTGCTGAGTATGGAAAAGGAGACATATAGAACAACTGCACCATAATATAGTGTACCATGTAAATAACACAGGTGACAGACCACCCCCAATAGAGATTGATTTATATATGGTATCAATAGATATATAATATATATGTGTGAGCCTATTTGAACCAGGCTCATGAATATCATTCTAGACCTATATTGGTATAAAAGTATGAAATATACCCATATATTTAATTAATTAATTTATGAAAACAGAAAATGCCTAAATATAAGATGAACCTACAGGGAAAAAGGATTTACTAGTAAATCTATTTTCATACAGATATCCTCTAGCTGCACGCCCCCCTGGACAGCTGGGGCCCTTACTGATGTAGCTCGTTGATGGTGGACCTTATGGGGAACATAACTTACTATCCAACTCTTAAACTTGTGATTGGCCCACTGATAGAGAAAAACCAAATCCTCTCCAAAGACAATATTTTTGACAGATATATCACTATATAATGTGCATATTCAGTTCTTCCCCTATTATTTTCAACTGGCACTGCACACCAGAATGTAAGCACACAGCAGTTCATTTAGTGCCCAGCCTCCTTAAGCTACGATCTAAACATGCTCACAAAGGGTAATACAATGGCACATGTGCAGTCCTGACACACCAACAACAGGTTCACAACAATGCCTCATATCACAGCTACATCACTGTACATGTGATTTCTTTGCTCTATACAGTATTTGCATTGCTCCTACTGTATTTCATGAGTGCCAAGAGGCTTTAATATATCATATTGGTGAAAATGATCAGTTATCTGAAATGATCTGTTATCCAAAATACTTCTGGTCCCAAACATTTTGGTTAAGTGATACTCAACCTATAAATGTCTTAACCAACAAACAAAGGTACTTTAGCCAGAGGTGTAGCTGATCCAAACATGTACTTATTGCAAAGCCTTATTTAATCCTGTTATATGACCATTGTAATGCTATACCTGGAAACGGCTTACTTCCTATACACTAAAAGGCCCCGTAGTGACCTCTTTTCAATGAATGCTTATATATAGATTTAATATTGCATCGCAATAAATAGTAAAGATAATAGTAACTATTCAAGATTCAAATATCATTCATTTTTACTTTGATGATTTCATCACAAAGACAAACAGTCATGCCCTTCAACATGTTTGCACAGTACCAGAACATGATCAAAGCACACTGCTAGATGTAGATTCACACCTATGTTTGGAACTAATTTCAATCCAACACAATCTTAATTCCCACAGTAAGCTTTTAGGAACTTTGCTGCAATTAAAAAGACAGAAAATGTCCTTATCTGACGGCTGCTAACATTTATTGGAACAGCTAAGAATGGATATGCGACATTACGGATAACAAAAGCTTGTTAGATATATCGGTGTTTCTTTTAAAATAATTTTTGGCTTTATCAAAAAAATATGCTGTACAAACATTTATTACTGAATCTGCAATAGCGGTACACTATAGTTACTATTCATAATTTGTTGAAAGTACATGAGCCTCTGACTCCCATGGCAGACGGATTCTTCCTTATAAACCACTGTTAATCGTGCTGATAACATTTACAACATATACTCAACAATCCTTATCATATACTGATTTATTGTATTTGTAAATTCCTGCTTTGCTTTAAAACTGCAGCATAAAATAAGGCAACCTACATTAGCCAGCTTTACAAAGACCAAAGAGGTCTAAATGTTTAGACTTTAGATAAATTTTGCTGCAGCATGAATTAAAGGGACTCTATCAACCTATACATTGCTTACACAGCAAATATAGAAAATAAAAAGTGTCTGTGATTTCTCCTGTTTATAACGTGGCCTTTTGGCTTGATATACCATTTGCACATATCCCATTGAAAAGTAGTTCATTTGCATATTAAGCCACAGGTGCTGTCATAAACAGGAGACACCACAGACACATGGGTAACATAATTTTCTCTTACTTTATGCATTTAAATAATTCACTGTTAATGGGGATTGGGAGCTAAACTGTACTAATTCTCTTAAAAATTAGGATTAAAAAAACCCCATAGTGACCTTGTGCTAAAGTAGATCTCAGAGCTGATAAACCAGAGGCACAGATTAGAAGTTAATTAAATGGAGTTATGAATATATTAATTCTATAATGTTATTATTGTAAATATAAATCCGACTATTGTCATTGAATCCATAAACTTAACAGTGGCCTCAAGCCAATTGTTATCGATTTGCTGGTAAAATACCCTCTGGGTGGCAACCCTAGTGACAAACCATATTAAAGAGTAACTAAACCCTAACTTTTTCTTTCAATGAGGCAGTAGATCATATGTTGCTTTCTTATATTGGAAACCCATCCATGTCACTTGGCACTGTTAGTGTGCTTGGCACTGTTAGCTGGTATCTTCCGCATGACTTTTCAGATGTGCATGTTGTTTCTGGGCTGTGTATCCTGTTGTTCAGCATTGGAGCCTGTAATTGACAAGACATTACTGTAGATCTTAGGTCTCCACTTTTATAACAACAAGTTTTTGAACTGTGTAATTTTACTATGTTGCATTTGAAAACAGCAGAAATAAAACATTACTAAACTAAACTAAAATATTTCTATCAAATGTAAAATACGGTAATATACAGGAATTAAATTGTTTATTTATTTGTTAAGACTTTTTTTTCCCCAAGTTACTTAAATATTCAAGCCACTTTATTATTTTGTTATAGTGTCATTCACTTAATATTTTAGCAGTGCATAACCATGGAGTGTCTCTAAAAGTAATATGGTGTAATCTCACATAGACAAAAGTGTGATTGGATTATACCAGAGTACACATGTATATTAAGACACTGATAATAGTGTATGTTCATAGATGAGCACACAGCATTAACAGCACATTTACTCTTAGGCGTTGTAACTAATGAAATCAGATCAGATGTCATGTTCAGGAATTCTCCCTACAGAGTAACAGAAACCCTAACAACATAGGAAGTGACAGTGCTTGTATTTATTTTTAAAATGCTAGTAAGGAAAGTGTTTTTTAATTACTCAGTCTTAAACTAAGCATCCTTCCAAAAAATCAGTTCCATTGCTTAACATCCAATCTGGCTTATTAACTGTATTCAAACCATATGTTTACACATTATCTTTTTGGTGCAAGCAGTGCAGTATTTACCGTGAGGCATCCTAGGCGGATGCCTAGGGTGGCAAATTTCGGGAGGGCTCCCCCCAACAGTGAAAAAAAACACACAGGCTGCCTGACCGCGACGATCGGGCTGCTAGTGCGTTTTTTTCTTAGCGGGCAGAGTGATGACAGGTCACGTGACCTGCGGTCTGACGTCAGACATGCACCGGGTCATGTGACCTATCTACAATCACTGCAGGGAGCTGAACAGGCAGCATGGTAGGACACCATGCTGCCTGCCACTAGCCACCAGGGATCAGGGTAATTCCTGAGGTGAGGGGGCATGTAATGGTGGCATGTGATGGGGAATAAAATGGGGTAATGGGGCATTTAATGGAGGTGTTTGGGCATGTAATGGGGGTGATGGAGGCATGCAATGGGGGTGATGGAGGTAATAATGGGGTTGATGGAGGCATATAATGAGGGTGAGGGAGGCATATAATGGGGATGATGGGGGCATGCAATGAGGGTGATAGGGCATGTAATGGGGTGATGGAGGCATTTAATGGGGGTAATGGGGCATATAATGGGGGTGATAAGGCATGTAATGGAGGTGTTGGCGCATGTAATGGGAGTGATGGGGGCATGTAATGTGGGTGATGGAGGTATGTAACGGGGGTGATGGAGGCATATGATGGGGGTGATGGAGGCATGCAATGGGGGTGATGGGACATGTAATGGGGTGATGGAGGCATATAATGAGGATGATGGGGCATGTAATGGGGGTGATTTGGCATATAATGGGGGTCATGGAGGCGTGTAATGGGGGTGATGGAGGTGTGTAATTGGGGTGATGGAGGCATGTGATGGGGGTCATGTAATGGGGAGATGTGGGTTATGGGGCATGTCGTGCGTGTGCAGCGTGGCTAGGGTGGTGCCCAAATTTTGTCTGCCTAGGGCAACACAAAACCAAGATACACCACTGGGTGCAAGATAGCATCAGGAATAGACAAAATGTCCATAGAAGTACACAAATGTACGTGGTGTAAACGCAACCTTTATTCAAGCCTCAATCAGGTGAATATTTGCAAACCAGTTCAATCAGAGTATAAAGGTGATTTATTACATGTGCACAGGAAAACATCCTCTCAGTAGGAGGCTTTGCAGTATGTGTGAAGGGGCATTCCCTTACAAACCCTTTTAAATGTTTTATAGTTTATTCTATGTCAATCAAAAGTTAGTCAGAAACACTAAAACCAACATCTTAAAATCTCGCTATTTCCCTCACCATTATAAGCGAGCGACTCCCTCTCTCCTTGATTTCCCTAGTTACCTAGTTTCAATATGAATTCTGTTATCTTTCTACACCACACATTTGTAAGACAGTGTATCTGTACCATCTGTAATATGTGTGGTATCCCTGAAAGTATCTATGCTGAACCAAGTTTTCTGAGTGAAGGAGTCAGAGAGTCTGAAACCATTAATATCCCATCCATAATAAGGAGTGGTCTGATAATTGTATTGCAGTCAGACTTTGATTTACTAATTGATCCCGTCATCCTGAAACCAATATGTTCCTTTGAATTGCACTTCCTTGCCAACTTAACCACGGTTGATGCACACATCATACTGGGGTTTTTTAAAGTGAATATCTGGATTTTCTAAGCTGGTGTGCTGACAAACATGTTTGGATGTATTAGCATATGACGGTTATTCAGTAGATTTATAGCGGGAATGACATCCAGCAATATACCATTTCAATGCTTATTGAGGTACACCAAGGATCATTTATATTTTCTGCTTGTCTGTGCATATTCCTTGTTTAGAGGGAGTATCAGGATGCTGCTGTGTGATTCTGTGTACTTAGTTCAACTCTTCTGGTTTAATACTGATACAACGCAGCACATTTTCAGGGGCTCCTGTTACCAATACGTTCACAGCAAGCAATGGAGCATCTGATTCCACATTGAATACATTATAATTAGACAATATTCATATTTGTGTGTGTTATTAGCTCTTTAGAAAATATGTCACAATTAGACTTTTAAGGAGTCTATGTAAAGAAAGATTCAGCAAACCAATTATTTACTATTGAGGATTAATCATATATACAGTTGCATTGTAATTACATTTGTCAGCTGAGGAAATTAGTGGGAGTAACATTTATGTGAGAGCTGCATTCCATCTGCAATCTCAGTATGGGTAATACTTCTAGATCGCTGTACTGAATAGTACTATCCTCATGCAATTGATAAAAAAAAAAAATATATATATATTTTTTACTTTCTTTTCCTGACTATACTAAATGGCAGGGCCGCCACCAGGAATTTCAGGGCCCCTTACTGAACAAACTTTCTGGGCCCTACCCCCCCCCCCCCCAACAATATCTCCCACTCGCCCCACCTACCCTCACAAGCATGTTATCCAGGTCTAGTATAATATGGAGGGGGGTTGGGAGCAGTTGGTCAATATGCCACTCACTATGCCAGTGATATTTTGACATTCAATAAGTCAGTATTTTGCCCCTCAATATGCCATTCTTTTGTCATTTAATATGCCATTCTTCTGCCCCTCTATATGCCAGTATTTTGCCCCTCAATGTGCCATTCTTTTGTCATTTAATATGCCAGTGTTGCCCCTCAGTATGCCAGTATTTCGCCATTTAATATGCCAGTATATTGCCCCTCAGTATGCCATTCTTTTGCCATTTAATATGTCAGTATTTTGCCCCTCAATATGCCATTCATTGCCATTCAATAAATCAGTATAATGCTGGAGGGGAGCGCAGAACGCTTCCCTCACAGCACACGGCCTGGCTACACAGAGGCAAGCTTCTGCTCCTCCATCCAGTTAGTTTAATTGTCAAATGTTTTGTTTGGCGTTAACACATGAAAGTCAGATTTTGACTGTTAAGTACCACCTTACATGGCATTTTGGTATAAATTATTTTAGCCTAATAAACAGAGTGTGTGATCAGTACAGTAGAACTGGGATGCTATTTCAGTGGTCCAAAAGTTGAGACAGTATTTCAAAAGTCCGATACGCCAAGGTAATGCGGGGAGATCCAAAATAGAAATCCAAATCAGAAGGAAAGGAGGTAAAAAGTCTCATATTGTTACCCAAAGTCAGAAGCCAAGGAGGAAGAAAGAAAGTAATAGAGATTAGTACACTGTAATAACAGGTCAGATTACCAAGCAGTATGATTCATGAGTAGGGATGTTATGACTAGAGATAGAGAAAAGGTGCACAGCATCCACCGTAGTCACTGATTGAGTCAACTGAATCTTATGGGTTCTAGAGGTTTGAGTAACACATGGTCACAGTTTGCAGCCCAGTGTTAACAACCATTTCAAACCTCTATCTTGCGTATGGGCTTAATCACTAAACAATGAATTATGGTCAATTGACTACTAAGTCATAAAACCTTGGCCCAAATAATTATTTTGACTCTAACTTTTTTCGGCCACTAATAAATGATGACAGATGACAGAACAACTACTATTTACACAGCATCTTATTGTCAAAAACCTGTTTTTGCTCTCTATCATTTTAGGTTCTAATCAGCTGAAATGAATGTAAGATTTTTACAGTGTTAAATTTAGAGAAAATGATGCTTAAAATAGAATGAAATGAGGTTTTCGTCCTTATTTTAAGAAGCCGCTCACGCCATAACACATTAGCAGAAAAGCATGGTCAACTCAAACCACTGAAGTCCACGCCAAATTTGTGGTGTGAATGACATGTCAGCACCTAATGGTTCTATTAGAATCTGCAAGCCGTAGGAAAATCACTCAACCACTTCTCTATTGCTCTGGAAAACAAACTTGGTTTGTGTGATTACACGGCAGTTGTGTTCACCAAATCTGCTTATGCTTATCAAAACTAAAATGCCAAATGGCCTAAGGTCACCACCCAATGTCAAGGAATACCTATTCTACCACCTCTTATATCCTGTAAGGTGCGATACTGAGAACGGAATTGGTATTTTATAATATTGTCATTTTTATGTCCCTTTTACTTTTGTGTTTTATTTATTGAGCTATCATACCTTCCTATGTCATTTAGGTTTTGTTTGTTCATGCAGTTTTTATATGCCAATTGTGGTTGATGCTTGGTTTTCTAAAAATGGTAGACGTTTTCCTTTGAGGTTATCTTTTTGGTGATGTTGCCAAGCCTACAACTGATATACAATTCTCTTTGACTTTAGTTCTTAATTTAAATTTGGCTCACAACATATGTTTAGTGTAAAACATGAAACAAAACCCATGCAGAAACAACGCTGCCTTGGCTTGGTAAATGTATTATTTATTTTCTAATAATTTTGCTTTAAGATGGAGCTCATTTTTTTAATTTACAAGGTTTTCTGTTAGATAGCACTTCAAGGGCCTCTGCCAACCTAAACATTGCTTATACCGTGAATGTAGAAAATAAAAAAATGATGAAAAATAATGTATACATTTACATATAAGATACATATCTTCTAAATGTGTCTGTAGTGCATCATGTTTGACATCACCTGTGGCTTTACATGCATATCAAGCCACACAGTGAATTCATAGACATGAGCCACCTCAGACACATTTAAAACATATATTTCTCTTATTTTATTAATTTGTTTGCAATTCTGCTAGCACAATTTGTGCTTTGTCATTTTTCTGCTCTAGATTTAAAGTATAAGCAATATTTAGGTTCACAGAGTCCATCTAACAATACCAAGTGATTTTTTTTTAGCTTGGAAACTTTGACATAAAAGAGAATTTGGAAATTCTTAATGTCTATGTGGGTAAATGCAAAATGAGAAAGACTATGAGGTGGAAGAGTATTTCACTTGTGCTCATGACCTATTCTGGCTGGTAGTCTTACAAGTTTGAAGTAATTTTATGTATAATAAAGGCTTTGGCTGGGGCGTTGCTTGACATCAGCCAAGATGGCCGCTTAACTGAATAGCTCCATGGAAGACAAAGAAACTGCCACGAGAAACTACAGAAAAATGTATACCATAAAATATGTGGGTGATATAATAACTTTATACCCGATCACAGCTGCCCTAAGAAATGCTGGCCTATCTTACAAAATGGGATTACCCATTTTCTATTATTACACATAAAGACTATTCAAACAATATTAATATTAAAATATTATTTCTTGGCAAAATGTGATTGCCAGATATTCCTACCCCAGAATGGAAGATCATAGAAAATACCCCTAAGATCCAAGATGATACAAATTGGGAAAGTACGAAGAAGAAGTCACAAAAAGAAACATTTATGCTTCTAATACAGAAACACAGGATGAACCAGGTCCTAAATTACCTTTGTTTATTAATATAATGTTTAAAAATACAGTGAATACAATGAAACCAAATATACTTAAATGTTATTCTATAAACATTTAACCAACCCAGAAAGTTCAAATTTGTGGAATGACTTAAAAAAGAAACAAACTTAACTTTGCATTTATACAAGAAACACATTTCAGAGATAATAAACATCCGAAACTAACCAACAAATCATATCAGCATGGTTACTTCTCTTCTGCCAGATTCCCAAAAACAAAAGGTGTATTGATTTTGTTATCTGGTAATGTAATGTGCAACTTAAAGACACTGGACATTTCAAATGATGAAGAGGGAAGAATATATTTTTGAAAGTGTTTATTGAACAAAATAAATGTAATTTGTAAATATATATTAATATATAATACATATACAAATACCAAGATGTTTTTATAAATAAAACATTAGGACAACTCTCAAATTTTGCTGAAGAAAGACTGATATGGACAGGTGGATACTAAATAAAGTAGAAAAAAAATAAAGATTACGCTTAAAGGGACACTAACCTTTTTTTTTCACTTGTGCTTCTAATATAGAAGCACAAGTGAAATGTCTGTTGTCCCTAGTATGAGGATAAACTGGTGTGTACTTATGATAGTACACGCCAGTTTATGCTCTGACCGACAGCTGCCATGCTTCCATAGGAAGCAGGCAGCCGTTTGGTCGGCGACCAGCTCTGGGGCCCCCCTGCTGATCCCATGCAAAAACGAGGGGCTCTCTCTGTGCTAGTAGCAAGAGACCCAATCATACATCCATCTTATTAGATGCAAAGCTCGTCACACTTGCCTAAAAACTTCAACTTCAATTGTATGGGAAGCACATAAAAGCATAATCAAAGGAAAATTAAGGGAGATTTATTCTAGAATTAAAAAGAAAAATCAGAAATGTATTATCTTTTGAGAAAAAACCCCATAAAGAAACATTCACAAAATTAACATTATAGGACATAATTGCAAAAACAAAATGAGCTAATTTATTAAATAAGAATTTCTAGAAGTATTGTGATATAATGAACAACACTTACTACAAATTTTGAAATCATGCATTAAGACAAACTCAAAAGTATATACCAAAAATCAGAGAAAAGGATAATAAGATACACAATGAAAATACTTGCGTAGCTTTATGTTTTCAAAATTATTACCAAAGACTGTATAACATTAAAAACAATGAAGCAAATTAGCAATATACAAACTTGGTTACAAAAATTGAGGATTAGTTGAAGGATTAGAAATAAGAGATTCTTCAAAGTTCAAATTAACCCCTTCACAGCAGTTTACGTGCACGGGTACGTCACACACAAACTTACAGTTTGTGACAATTGATGTGCATGGCACGTCATGCGGTGAATCAACAGGTGCTTCCTATGCTCAGCAGGTGTTGCTGCAATGGCTTCATATCGAGGTGGCCAGATATGCAAATTAACTGTTTCAATGGGAAATGTGTAATTTACATATATCTTCATGTGATGTCATAAGAAGGAGACACCATTGACACAGTTAAAACACATTTTTCTCCTAATGTATGCATTTGCTTGCAGTTCTGCTAACACAATGTATTGATCATTTTTAATACTTATTTATTCTCTAAGTTCTCTACATGTTTAAGTGATACAGTCCTTTTATTAATGAAGCTGCTCCATCAATATGGCGCCCACGATCGCTCTGTGGGGTGATTGTGGGTCCCCCAGAGAGAAAATTTTGGTGCTGGCTATTGCCTCGACATTGAGGCAATAGACCGGCACTGTTAAAGCGGTTTTCACGATTTTTTCACCGCAGGGCGTTCCCGGCAGGACATGCCTGACACCTCCATTGTCGTGTAGGGGTTAATCATGCTGTCCCTTTGAGCCCTACCACTGTTCCTCTTTTCAGGACAGAGGTAGTGCTTGGCTCTCTTGAACCGGAACTCTGTCTCCGGTGTATGGGGCACTGGAGAATGCATACCAAGCACACATAGTAACACTGCCAGTTTCAGTGACAGTGCTACCTTGCTTGCACAGTAGTGGTGACACTCAACCTCCCAACCTCCCAGATTCGCCAGGGGCATAAGTTGGGAGTTATGCAATACATGGGTCTTTTGCCGTCATGTTTATCAATGAAACAGCAATATATCCAAAACATAATCCAGAATTGTGATGAATTTTTATGAACTCGGAATATTTGTTATTAACTTTTTAACATGTCAAATATGGACAATTTAATACACGCTTGACATTCTTGAGGTATTCAGTAAGTGTGTCCATTGGTCGATGAAATATTAACTGATTTCAATGCTATAAAAACCTCAGCCTAATTGGTAAAGTATTTAACAAATGTTAATGACCCATTATAGTCTGTGTGTTGCTTTCCATCCTCATAAAATGTTACTCTGCATGGGAAAGTCTTTAATGTACAGATGGTCTAACTATACCTCTTAATATATTAGAAGTGGAAAAACAGATACAAAAAAATCCGTGGTTAGAACGGTAACTTCGCTAACTCTTATAACAGTTTAAAGGGAAAATATTTCACCAAATGTGTTTTTAGCTTATTTATTTTTTAAGAGGAAAGAAAACTGAGAAAGAAAACTGAGTAAAGTGATGCACAGTAATGGATAAAATATAGAAACATCAAGGTTTGCAGAAAGTCATAACGAAGTTTGCTGGAAGTGTGCTTTATGAATCCTAGTTATTACCGTATTATTAGTTTGCAGACATAATACAAGAGAATTAGCATGTTATTTATTTGGTTTTTATAACTGATGGAAGCATATTACAGTTATATAATAGTTCATCTATTGTACCTTGGACCAGGAATTCACTGTCCTGAGAAAAATCATATTTCTTAGTGTTTTAGAGGATTCTTACAGAGCTTCCATAAAATTCAGGTGCTTGGCCTATGCCAGATTCTCAGGTTGAGCATATGAAAATATTTAAAAGCATTTTCCAGTCATCTCACAGTAAAGTAAAACAGTTCCCGTTTATAAACAGGAAGCATTAATTGGGAAACCAATTTACTAATTAATATGCCATCCTAATTGTGTTTTTTTTTTTTTTCTGTGGGTCAATATTATAAACGTATTTAGTTTACATACTGATGATGAATATATATTTATTTAGCAAACCCTCACCTCTAGGGAATAATAACTTTCAACTTTCTAGGCCTTCCTGTACTTGCACAATTTCAGCTGCCTGTCTCCAATTATAAACCAAATATCTCCAAAGAATTTCAGGCTGAGCATCAAGGGACAGGAATACAAAAAAAAAAAAAAGCAAATGTAGGAGTTAAAATAAGCAAACAATTTGAGGCTGACTACAACTTACAGATGTTAGTTAAAACTTTAAAGTGTACGTAGCCATCAAAAATGACATGGTATTTTTCTATAAAGAATAAGAACTACTTTGTGCTAGTAAATTCACTAGAAAATGTATGATGTTAACATTAGTAAGATATTTCTTTTGTAGATTTATTTCTTATGATTTACCAACACAGATGCACATGCATCTACTAGATACCCAATGGTGATCTTAGCATCCCAAAATTCCTAGCAATCTACCTAAGCATGTTGACGTCATCCATCTTGGAGGTTTTGGCGCTACCTTGGAGAAGTAGATAATATATAGTGATTCCACAGGCATAATGTAGGATTCAATTTGTATACTTCTTAAAGCTGACCTAGTTATCAACAAGTTTGGTGAATATCAGCATCATTAACAGTAAAAGAAGGACATTTGATGTCACAGTGATTTATATTATCGAACACCCACCACTATATATGTACTTAATGAACTGCACAGATTCCTTGCAGTCATAAATATATTGTTGATCGGTTTTAGGGAATAAACAATTCTCAGAAAGGTTGAGTCTAAAATATCCTATGAGCTACAATAGATAAAAACGAACATAAAGAGTAAAGAAGGATTTACTTAATTAAGGAAAAGTTTGTATTCCAGACTTCCTTTATAAATTCATTTATTTTATTGCTGAATACATTTTTTAGATATATATGTATTATCATTAAAATGATATTGCATTGACATTCATCCTGCTGGTTTTCACTGGTGACCTTGTCATGTCACTGCCGAAGAAACTGTGGCTAGATTGCTGCTACCTTTCAACTCTTTTATGCCATTTACTGATACAAGTGCATTTCTTTTGTTCTAATGAAGGTTATATTATCTTAATTTATTTCACCATTGGTGGCCTTGCACCTCTTTGTTTTTGGACCCTTCACCTGCCAGCGAAAGGCGCACCTCTACCATTTAAAATTATTTAATACTTACCATAGTATTTATTATTGTTAATGGTCATTACTATATTTTGTTAAAGGGTCTACTCAATATTCTCTGGACTTCAGGGCATAAAGGGTTCCGACTTAGTCCGGAATGACATATTGAGATACCCAATATGCCCCGAGGTACCTTCCTAGCCACTTCACGAGTGAAGGCTATCCAGGAAAGAAAACAATGGCCACTGGGACTGCCCGCGGGTGCTCTTAAAGTGACAGGCCAGTGACATTAGTCACTGACCTGCCAATCACACCCATTTTTCTGATGCAAATCGAGTAAGGGGTGTTCCAGGCTGCCTCTGATGGCGGATAGTCTGACACACCCAGAAAAGGTGCCTGCAATAGTCTCAGCCATTGCAGTGATGATTTTTATTAGTCTAGATGCTAATCACAATCCATTGCCATCCTCCCCTAAATTTGGGGGTGATGAATAGGGTGAGTTGATCATAATTGCCTTAACAGTCAGTCAGACCAGCATCAACCATTATTTTTTGGATTTATTAATGTAATCTCTTTGAAAATCATTCATATTGATCACATGCAATAAGTGCAAAAAATACAGTAAATGACAATCAGTTCACAGTGTTCAAAAACCTTCATCTCTCTCACTGACACATTTTGATCTTGAGTGAGAGAGAGAGAGAGAGAGAGAGAGAGAGGAAATAGATCGACTGTGTCCCTAAAAAGTAATAATAAACAAACACAAAACACACTATTTTTTGTCATTTTTCAATCTTTATTAAATTGTATAGAGTACATATGTAATATGTGGGGATTGATTTAAAAAGCAAGTGTACACTTTAATTTAAATGCACACATGTTAAAGGTTGTAAAATAACTATTGTCTAGAATGGACATCAAAACAAAGAAATCCATTGTCCTGAAGGGACTAAAACATTTTCCCTCTCATATCATTCACTTTTTGTTCATCTTCCATTATATTTCACAAAGCAGTTCAGCAGAATATTTACAGCTAAAATGTCATTATTCTGTGATATTCCTTTTCACTTGGCCCTTTGTGGATTCACAGGATGTATTTTGTTTGCAGCTGAAAGAATAAAGGTAATTATTGCATTCACTCTGCTTTGGACACACAGGTCTCACAAGGGTCTTTCCAGTTGAAGTTAAGCTTTATACTGACAATATGAAATACTCATCAGTGTGCCTGAAGAAGCACTTTGTACACATGAAAACGTATGATTGTTAAGGTTTATTCTTATGAGATTTTCAAGGATATGCTATTATAATGGGCTCCAGATTAATCATGTTGTTCCAACGGAAGATTCATTCTTGAAAAGAATGTAGTGACAATAACTTCCTGATATCCATCAGAATATTAGCAATGAACCTACAACAAATAGATGTACAGTGTTAAAATCAAACAGAAATGAATTGGTGGGATGGTATACATATCTGTGATCAAGCCCGGTATCAGGTGGTGACGTATGGTCAACCAGTAAGGTATCTATCAGCCAATAACACCCGGCTCCGTCATTGATTGCAGTCCAAGCCCCTCAGTATACCATCACCACATAGGCTGGGCTTGAACTAACTCCTCCCAGGCAATCAAGCAATGTTGAACATGAATCATTAGGGCATTCGAATTGTTCAATATCCATGATGCTCAGTTAGTACCATTGTAGCTAAGGATCATAAGAAAAAAAAGTCTATTTACATCTGTAGCTGACTACACTTTGATGGATGATGCTCAGCTGCACATCATTAGACGTTCACTACAACGACATTGTCAAAAGTTGAACAGTAAAGGGTATTACACATGGGACTAAGTGGCTGGTGGAGGTTTTAAGTGAATGATCACACTGACAGGAGTTGAGAAATTGATGGAAGATGGGGAGCGATATGTAGATTAACTGATGAAGAAAGGGAATTGTTGCCCAGATACAAACCTTTCAATTATTCTGAAAATGTCTTCTGTGTGGGATTGGATGTGCAGATGAAAGAGGTACTACACTTTTACTACCCAAGTATAAGTGAAAAAGGACATTGTTATAATGTGAAAATAAAAGGGTATAATCAATAAAGAGAGAATTGCAGGGAATTGAGATGGGAATCTCAAACTTAAGGCCAAAGTAGCAGAGTTACATTTTTCCCATTCAGCTGCATTACATAATTTTTATAACTCTGCTATTTTGGCCTAAAGTTTGAAATTCCCTGTGACGGAACCCTCCGTCACTGGGGTTCTTGGAGAGAAGTAATGGCCCACCTCCTCCCAATAGACTATGGATCCTGTCTGTGTGTGTGATAGTTATGGGGGTACACACTTTGGGGCTACCAGCAGCACCCCGTCTTCAGTTCAGTTGGACTTCTAACAGAGGGTGCCCACGACTAGTTCACTCAAGATGTCAGCTAAGCCATTGTGTTCCCCAGTTTGAGATTGTCTCCCATCCTTCACACTCCAGTCTCTCAGGAGGTGTTATGGAAGGTTATTATGTTACTGTTGCAATATGTTAAATACCCAGTTCATGGTTAATATGTGTTAAATGTTTTCTTGTCATTATGTCAAATTCCCATTGTCTTTGTGTAAGTCATTCAGTATCCTTTATTATTTAAAGGTGTGATTATGTTATATCCTACTGTATCTAATTACCTGTTTTAAATGAGTCATGTCATATTTGTTTGTGTATAAATATCTCTGCCCTTTCCAAATAAATGTAATTTCTTGTTCCACTCTTACACTGGTGTGTGTCCATTCCTGCGGCAGATTCTTCGGATCTGTCAGCATTGAGCTTATTACTACGGAGACCAGCATCCTGGGGGAGATATAGTCATTGACTTGACCCCGGTCTCAGCAATGTTCCCCTTCAGGATGATACACCTAGGGGAGAGGCTGCACTAGGGTTCCGTATCGTCACATTCCCATCTCAGTTTTCCCCCACAATCTTCTCTTTATTGAATAGACCATATCATGTAGGATGCATTCCATTTTATCCTCTCTCTGGCAGCTTGGATGACTGCAGACTGATTTGGTGACTGGCTTGCTAGCACAGTGAGTGACCAGTGTTATAATATGGTCCCCTATAGGAATTATATTTAAAAACAAGGGTCTCTGTCTTTCCTAGCAGATAGAGATGCTCAGCACCCAACAGACCCAATTAAAGCAGAAGTGGTCAAACCAACTCCGTTTCTGTTGGAGATAGCTTTACACTGAACAAGTAGCAATGCATTTAAACTTTCAATCACTGTTAAAGAAGCAAACACACACACAAAAAGAATTCAATTCCAAACTTGCACCCGCCATTATTAACTGGAACTGGTCAAAGTTCCAAGTTGCATGCCAAAACTGAGCTTTGTTAGTGCTTACTCATGTCTAGGTGTGCGAAGGAAGAAACTATTTATAACGTTTTGCAGCTATAGCATATTTTATATTATCCTTTATGGTTGTATACACTCAAAGCACTGTAATACAATGTAGTATCAAATGGGCTCCTTTGTGTTTGTGGTACACTATGTTTGCCCATCCGTGCTCATAACAACAATGATGCATTTACAAGTTGAAGATGACAATCATACAGCCACCCTCAGAATTACCATTGTAGCCCATGCTTGTCAGTAATCAAAAGGAATTGATATACCATGTCTTTAAAATGGCATTTTGATGAAAATGTAAGACTCTGGGAGGTGGAAGAGTGGAGCCATGTAAACACAAGAGACCTATTCTTATTTTGAAAATGAATTATATTGAGAAGATATATTGGTTGCTATATATTTTCTGTATATGTCCGTTTACCACTATACAAACTGGACACACCATCACATTTGCAGATTGCAGTGCTTTTTAAGGTTTCCATAAACCTTGGGAGGGATGTACTTTCATAAAATAATGTGTGTGTGGAAGTAAATTGCTTATTTTGCCACTTGAGCTTTGAAGGAAAATGTTTGAACGTAAAGATGAAAAAGGTTTATTTTACTGTTGGAAATTCTATGTCATACTGTTAGTAGGAAAGTGCCTTTCTAACCACATGCTCTTCCAGTCAGAGCAAGTACTCGCACGCAGATTCAATTTACATTCAGTGAACCCTATCCCTCACATGACAGTGAATGAAAAGGAGCTATGTGTGGCCCTTAACTGCTGGGCTTTATTATAACTTTCTCACACTTACATGCTCTCCTTGAACACAAGGCTTAACTATCCAGTTCTTGGACTTTGTATTTTATATAGCACATTTTGAAAATATCATTGATAATATGTAATAAAAAATCACCATTGAATGTTTATTTGTTTTGTTTTTTTAAAATATAATAGTTTTATATAATATTTAAGACATTCAGCCAATGAGTGCCTGGGATATAAATTCAGTTTTGCTTTTAGTCCTACCAAAGTGACAATCAGCTGACTAATGCAGTCTGTTACTTTAGAAATAATTAATTGTATTACTCCTGTAAATAATTATTTGTGCAAAAATGTATTACTGTTTATTGAATGTGCAAATCTCATTCTAAGTACAGAATAGGTGTCTTTATGTTTGTAGTGTACAGTATACTTGATGTCATGCAAATGTTGATGATTTACCAATGCTTGAGGAACACTGTTGATCAGATTTGGTCAAACAGGCAGGGCCATTAAATGAAGGAATCCAGGTATTTCCGAATTACTATTGGCATATTTTGGAATCCATACCTCATGTCTCCAACTGTGCTAATCAGAACAGTCATATTAAGGAACAATTGAACACAAACATGGTTTCATCCTCCACTGTCCTGATTCTTTGGGACACCAGAGCTAAAAGTTATTTTTAGAGTGGTTAAGCATCAGCATCCAGGATGGTACTTGGCAATACATGGTTGGTTGTAATCCATCCCCTTTCAGACATCACAACCCCTACTATCCTGCGTTGGTAGGCTACAAAAGAGGAATGATGCGGAGCAAAATAAACAAACTTTAAACATCATTAAATCATCTTTATGATCCAACTTTCTAATTAAAGAATTTTGCATAAAACAAAATATTTTTATTAAATACCTCCATTACTTTTTTGCATGCTTTAATGATAATCACACAAACTGTCACTACCAAATCTTATCAGCCCTGGATTAATCCACAGACTGCTATGAAATAACTTTCACTTGAAGAGTACACACTATATATTCAGACTACATGTCCAAATATTTCATGGTGCCTAAGGCACTTGGTGATAATGTAATTGCTTGAGGTGACAAGGAGTCGACAGAGAATTCAAAGCAATATTCTTCATTTCAGGCTGAATGGATTCTAGAACTCCATGTCAGATATCTGACAGTTTCTTCCCAAGCCCCTCTATTACCTTCAAATAAATCAAATTACACTTTAAGAGAAACGTGAGAAAATAGAGCTTTGTAAAATCAATAAATAAAAAAACTCAAGTTTACTTTGAGGACAATATCTGTCGAGGTCTTTTTCCTCCAATCTCACCAAATTTACATATAATGAGAATGATAACACAAATTACAATGATGAGCAGCATGTTTATACATCTAAATTAATGTCTTTATGTTATATATACTGTTTTTTTTTTTTTTATAGTTTTTCTCTTGGTTTAAATTGAAAATAATTTCACAGGAGTCTTTAAATTCAGGACATTCATGTCTATCCTGCTCTGCTTACTCCTCCGTGCACACTCTTTGGCTCCCAACAGCTGGGGCCAAAGAGTGTGTTGGGTCTGTGGTTCAAGAATGGGACAGGCAGAAACGGAGAGACAAGCTAAGATCAGGATATTTAAAATACCGAAAGACTCGGAACAGGAGCAAGACTCAGGGCAAGAATAGGACTTGGAGTGTGGGAGAAGGAGAGAGAGTGAGTAGCAGGATACATAGCACATGAACAGGTGAAGGAGTATGGCAATAAGAGAACATTGAGAACGAGTCAATAAATGCTTAGGTCCTACATAGGTCAGTGTATCATGGGACCTGCCTAGGTTACCCCTCTCACTTCTTCAAAAAGATAGCCTGGAGGCCAGTTGGCTTCATAGAACATCTCTTGAAAGACATGGGCGAGCAAGCACACATGTGTGCATGCAATCTCTGGTCTTGCTTTCATAGACGCAAACCATGATGATGCAAGCGTGCATTCCACTACAAGAAAGCAAGCAAACCAAGGCATCATGGGAGATGTGTGTCCCATGGGGAGCAGCATGCATCCCCTGTGGGCAATGCTATCTATTCCACACCTTTGAGCAAGATTAAATGTTTGTGACCATGTCCCTTAAAATCAACACTACAGTCTAAACCTATACAGTTCTTCATACACTTTACACTGCATTCTGTTGAAATTTTATGTTTATTCTCAAGCACATTATTTTAAGATGAGAAAGGATAAGAAAACACATATACTCATTCTATTAAATTATATTCTTGGTATTTTTGCTTCCACAATTAATTGGTTTTACATTGAAAAAGATTTCTGTATGACATTCAATAACTCAGTAATTAATCTATTCAGTGGATGAACAGACCACTCTGGTCACTCATCAGTACTTCTAAAGTCATTCAAGAGAGTCCCAACTATAAAAAAAAATTGAGTTCTCATAAAATCATTTACACGAAGAAAACACAAACTGGGTTTTGTCTGTGTATTTGATTTTATGAGTATGTATTAAAGATGACATTTTGTAATACTTGGGATTCCCTTGAATGTTTTTGGAATTACTGATAAGTGATGAGAGTGTGCTGTTCATCCACTGAATTGGTGTATTACTAAGCATTCCAGTGGGAAACCTGTTACTAGCTGCACCTGGATAATACCGGAGAATACTTCTATGGCGTAAATCAATAAGGAGAGTAAGATTCCTCATTGGACTTTGTTTTTTCTATGAGATAATAATTATTCTAGTTTCTGATTTTCTAACACTATAAAAGCTATACTGTCTATTTATATAAGTACTATTTAGGAAATAAAATTATACTTTGTTCTAACTATTTTTTTTTTGCTATTTTATTATATAGTTGCCAAATAAAAAAATAATTTTGATTTCACAGGATTTAATGGAGTTAAAAGGTTGGATTTGCCATAAACAGATTTTTATGTCATAGAGATATGGAAAGGTTTTTGTAATTGTTGTTCAGATGGGAAGATGCCAAGTAATTATTTAGCTACAAAGAGTAAAGCATATTTCCGATCCATATATACGGTATTTGACCATAAGCAGTGAGCCCATCTGGAATTTTATTTACGAGCACAGCTACTTGACAAGTTTCTGTAAGTTACAGAGTATAAAAATATTAACTTCATACACAGGGGGTTTTGTACACATCTGTACTTTGATTTAAAAAAAATGAAAGAGATACATTGACATATAATCTGCCTACCTTCCATATCCCTAACACATGTTTACAAGCCTGTGAATATATATATTTGATACATGTGTTAAATTGATATCGCCTAGTAGATGTTGCTTAATATATACGTCATAATCAAACGCTTGGAACTAAAATGGACATTAAGCAGTGTTGACTGAAAGGTGTATGGTAATATATTTCAAACATTGTTTCAATAAGGGCTTTAGTGTTTAGTCTCAAAGAAAGGTCTCCTATCCCATATATAAATGCACCATGATCTAAGTGATGTTTAGAAGAAATAGAATTTCTAAATCTAGCAAACATAATTATTGGAATCAATGTTTCAGATAATAGTAGAATTGTTTTCACATCAATAAATAACAAATGGGAACATGTAATTTTTTAAAACAACATTTCTAAATGCATACAAAATGGTCTACTAAAAAAATAGAGAATTGCAGGAAATGGAGACAAAAATGTCAAACTTAAAGGGACTGTCTGATGTCCACAATGCATCTTCCAAATATAAATGCATATTAATGTTCTTTAAAAGTACTTTAAAATGCATGTTTTACAGTTTGCATTGCTTGCATTTTAAAAAAAACTTACAGCTAGATGAAATTGTGAATTTACAGCAGTTCGCAAGAAGCCAGGATTGCCCACACTAGCTGAGTAAAAGTCAATTTCCTTTTTTTGCTGCAGGAACCAATTAGAATAACTCAAATGAATGGAATTTTCTGTCTCTCTGGTGATGTCATCAGATAATGTGTTGCACTGTTAAGAGATCCTTCAGTGTACAAGAACAAGGTCACTTAGTCCACACAATATATTCAATTCCAGGAGCACATGAAGTAACTAAATGAAACAAAACCTTTTATCCTCAGTGTCTAAATAATCCATGTTGCTGCACCATTCAGTAAACATGCAGAGTAATCACTGGGAGAGGTCTTGAGTAAAATATAAAAAATGTGATTTATGCAGAATGCCTGTATCAAATCATGCTGATTAAAAGCCTGTGCACTATACAAGCAGTAATCTTCAGCATGCACCAAGGGGAGTTTGGGGACTAGACTGACCCTTTAAGGCCATAGTAACCGAGTTGGAAACATTCTCCATTCACCTGCATTGTAGAATTTTTACTCATTGGCCGAAAGTTTGAAATTACCATTTCAATTTCCTGGAATTCTCTGTTCATGAAGTAGACCCTATAGAATTTTGTATTTTAGAAAACATACATGAAAGGAGCACATCTACTTCTTTATATATGTTAGTAAGGCAAATGATCAGTTTACTTCTATATTATTGCATAATTCTCTCTTATTTTTATCCTGTATTCGTATACTCTGTATCCCTTAAAAAAATGTAATAAAAAATTATTCGAAAAAAAGAAAGAACAAAATGTGTGAAGGAAGTGGTAGCCCTTGAAAGCTCTCTCACATCTTTTTTTTTTTTTTTTCCTTTTTATTATGAAAATGCAAAAATACATATAATAAACATTAACTCACACGTAACAATTATCGACATACATAAATACACAAATAGGACCGATGATCATTTACTTCATTGATTCTATTTTCTTTCTATGACCCCTTTCTTTCTAGTATTCTATCATTATCTCTCCCATGGGATGAATAATGTGCTGCTTTGGTTTTAGTGAGTTCTGGGTCTTCAAATTTGATCAACTTGGACCGAACGGTCCTATTCCCAGCGAGCACCCAGCTTTCCATCAACCTATCTCTTATGGTTTTTCTTTCTTTTCTTTTCCCTTTTTCTTCTCCTCCCCTTCCTTCCCCTTTCCCCTTCCCTTTTTTTTTTTTTTAAGTTATAATATTTCCCATTGTTGCTATTGGTTTCTAAGGGCTGTCTTCATGGGTGGTCTCCTTTTTCCACTTTTTCTCTTTTCTTTCTTATCTTTTTTCTCTACTTCCCTCCCTCCTTCCTTCTCCCTTTTCCCATTCTCTCCTCTCACCTCTCCCCCTTCTTCCCTTTCCCGCTCACTTTCCTTCTACCTTCTCTTTTTCTCCTTTTTTTACTTCTTCCCTTCTTTCCTTCCCTTTTCTTCTTTCTTTGGCATCCCTTTCCTTTATTCCCTCTTTTCCCTTCTTTCTATCCTCTCCCCTTTCTGTCACTTATCCTTTTTTTGGGTCAGATTTTTATGGGGTGGGCTGAATCTTTTGGGCCTCCTGGATCCACTTTTCCCACTTTAGATGTTCATCCCCCATAGTGCTAGCTCTAGTTAATCCTTTTTCCATATTTAGCTGGAATAGTAGTTGTGCTTTGTATGCTCCTAATGGGGGTGTTGTTTCGCTCCTCCAATTCCTGGCTAAAACCATTTTTGCGGCAACTAGATAGTGGGTTGTTAGAGTACTCTGATTTTTGTTCATAGTAGGCCAAGCTCTCTCACATCTAACTGCCAGCCTCTGTTTTAAAATGATTTATTATTTAAACTATTAACTTTAAAACTATTATGCCTTTTTTGTTACTGATATATGTTTAAAATGCCAGGTACTGTTATTCAGTTTGTTCGGGAAAGCAATTATTAACTGTTGTACTATTAGTTTACTGAGACTAACCTTACTCAGAAAAATAGAGTGGGTCTGATAGAGCATGCTAGTAGGATATAAAAGTATGGTCTGTTAGGGAGAGCACATATTTATTTGTAAATGTTACAATATTTGTATCTGCCTTTAGTATTAAGATATGATTCATAGTAAACTATCTAAACAACCGTAATTCGGCCAGAGGCCTGTAGCAGTGGCGGATCCAGGGGGGGGGGGGGGGGGGGGGGGCAATGGGGAAAAAACAACAATTAAATCTCAATAAAATAAAGTTATTATGCACATGCCAGCTATATTGTGCTTCAAATTATTCTGATTGGGCATGATAACAACATTACTAAAAGTAGATATATAATAATGAGACTTATATTTTGTTGTGGAGTAATTCATATTAATGATTTAAAAATATATATATTTAGTTTATTAAAATTAAATAATTAATCTCCTGTTTAACCTACTGGTTCAGCATCTTTCAGTGTAGGGTGGTGGAGGCGGGGTCTGGTGCAGACCCAAGGGCTAATATGTGCACATATTACGCAGTTAAATCAGAAACATGGTTTAAGTCTGGAAAATCCATGGAGGTGTGACAAGCACATGTATAAAATTGCACCACTATAATTCTATAAGCAAACAAGCAGTTCAAAATACATATACTGTATAAATTACAGAACAAATAGATTTTTCAACAGAAATGTACTACATGTTGAAGTGTAAGGCAGTGTAAGTGTAAGGCTTCTTTACTCCAGTGTTGATATTTGCACTCTGCATTTGTAAAACCAATCCAAATGTGTCACCTGTGCATGTATTAACAACCAATAATACAAAATAGAGAGTTTGTTGACATATTAAATGGCAAAATAAAACTGGTGTATTATTGGGCAAATTGGCTGGGGCATATTAAATGGCAAAATAATACTGGCATATTATTGGGGAGATTGACTGGGGCATATGAAATGGCAAAATAATACTGGCATATTATTGGGCAAATTGGCTGTGGCGCATTAATGGCAAAATAACACTGGCATATTATTGGGAAAATTGGCTGTGGCTTATCCTTGGCAAAATAATACTGGCATATTATTGGGCAAATTGGCTGTGGAGTATTAATGGCAAAATAACACTGGCATATTATTGGGAAAATTGTCTGTGGCTTATTAATGGCAAAATAATACTGGCATATTATTGGGAAACTTGGCTGTGGCTTATTTATGTCAAAATACCACTGGCATATTAATGGCAAAAGCATGTTCTGTGGGGGCTAAATAACATGTACTATGGGGGGAAAGTGACACTGTGGCTTGTTCTGCAGGGGCAGTTCTGTGGGACAAACTGACACCGTGGTAAGTTCTGTGGGGCAAATTGACACTGTGGCATGCCAAATTGTGTGGGTGCAATATGAGTGCAAACCTAGTGCTGTGGGTGCAATATAGGTGCATGGCAAGTGCTGTGGGTACTGCATGGTGCTGTGTTAAGTCCTTTGGGTGCAATGTGGGTGCAGAAAAAGGGAATAAAACAAGAAATGCAATTTTTAATAGCATTTTTATTACATATACAAATAGTTGAATGTGATATGAAAATAGTTGCATATAATATTAAAAAGTTTATATTTACATACAGTTTTTTACAATGCGACTTAAGAAAAATAGGTTCAAGGGGGGCCCACTACTAAAGACTTTGCCAGGGGCCCACTATTAAAGTGGCTATATATATAGTCAAAGCATAGAGAATTAACAAGGTGAGACTGCATTATTGGAGGACAGGATTTCAATGACCTTGGAAATAAAGAGACTATAACTGAGAGCACTGATAGAAGGTCCAATTCCTAATTCCTCCTGAGGCTGTCTACTGTTTCTTGTAATGGAATAATTGGCTGAAAAAGAAAGCACTATATAAAGCAATGGAATTAATACAATACACATATTTGGTTCCATGTAAGGGTGTATTTGATTGATTGAACGTGATAGTGAAATACTCTCCTTCACCCCTTTTAAATATTCTAAGGTACATCCATATTTTCCATAATAAAACTTTGTGTGCCACTGTTGGTGTGAGATACATTGTATTGTGATATTTTGCATTGTAATGCACTGCTGGAATGCCTTATATGAAAGGGTTAAACAAAGCTTTCCCACTGGAGGTAGGGCTACAGCCGTGATTGAACTACACTTCCTATAGGCTCTAGCATGCTTGGACAAATTGTTGAGAACAATCAGTTTTGTAGTTTAGCAGAGTGCTGCTGCCTGTCTAACCCTGATATAACTCCAAGGGTTTCTGTTCTGTTATTTAGTTGTAAGTTAACTGTATTCTTATTTACAGTTTATTTTCTTTCCCTTTAATGACTGCATTGATTTCCTGTGTCTACATACATTTCAAACATCTAACATTGTGAGTGCAAGGGTGAGCAAAGAGACTTACTTTGTGATGAAGTGCATACTTCCCTGAGTGTTCTGTGTACCACAGTATTTTGGGTCAATAAATAATCATGAAGTACATATAAATTCACATTCACTATTTATGGGTAATTTATATTATCAGAAATCAAACCGATGCTCTATAAAATATCTGTTTACTTGAATAACCAAGTGTACAATGCTGTAGAACATGTATATATATATGAAATACCAAGTGATTTTGAGCTTTGTTTATCACACTCACTAACCTAATGTGAGACAGCCTGTAAGGGAACCTTCATTGTGTGCGGACCTCTCTTCCTCAGTAAGACAAATGTGTACAAACAGGCATAGATACGCTAATTTATTGGAGCACTTCAAATATACAAAATAACAAATGAAGCTAGTTAGACACGGGTAGAGACCAACAATGGTAGGATTCCCACTCAGATAAAACCAGTATGATGGCAATATGAGCTGTCATTCATGTGACTCACATTGGTGGTGCAAAATGATATATACTATGTAAGACTAGCTTCAGGATATTTAACGTGGCAATGCTGAATCTATAAAAAATTTTTACATTAGTGCATTAGAATAGGTTACAATCTATCAAATGAGCAGAATGGAATCTGCTTCAAATGTTACTATGTTCCTGAATATCAATATTTCTTAAACTCCCTCTGTATATTGGTTGTCTGCAGTCCTACTAGCTTGCTGCTGCCTCTGCAGTGTGCTTGGTCTACTTTTAAACTACGAAAACAAAGTATACAACTTTTAACCTGCAACTTCCGTCTTGATACATTTGATATGATGGGCTTGTCTAACATGGCATGGATGGGTGTCAGCAACTTCACTGGATTGGACAGGTGTCTCCAAAGGTTCAGTGATGCTATGACTTATACAGCGAATGGTGTCTTAAAATCAGGGTCACTATGGACTACTTTGTATGCTTTACTTCAAGGCCCCAACACTTATCTGATGTGTAAATTCTGCTTAACAGACATACTTGGACCATTTATAAAACATTTGTTGCATGAATATGTTGTAGATTGTTCAGTGGATCCATTGTGCTTAAAGTTGAAATTATTGGTGATTTTGTATTTTTCGGCACTAAATTAAAAAAATTGTGTGACACCTTGTTATCTAATATCATAATTACATGGTTTCAGACTTTTTTTTTTCTTTTAAAGTGAGTAAAATGCCAGAAAATCGGCAGTGGTTTCATTACTTAGTTTACCCCATGACAAAATCCTTTTTAAAAAAAAATATTATGTTGTGAATAACTTAATAGTACATCCGAATGAGAGAGTCAACCTGGAAAAGTTTTTTTTATAAACCATTTTCAACATAAAATACCACTTTGTCATTCCTGCATCTCATTACTTACAAAATGGCTGATATATATCAAAATGTACATACTGTCAATGTTCTGACCATAATACACATAAAACAGAGCTTTCATGAAAAAATGTATTGCACAAAATGCGTGCTCATATAAATATACAGAAAGAACATATATAATAATACATAAATATATAAAAAAAACATACATATAAAAAAATCCTGTGTGCTTATATTTAATGGGTCCTCAATTGACCTATCCACTGTCAGGTTATTATGGAAATACTTTTTAAGTGTCAGGGATTAAATAAATCTCTGGAGGTTCACATAGAAGCCAAACTTTAGATCATCATTTAACAGAGAGATCTCGTCCTATGTCAGTATTTTCTTACTCAAATTGAAAATACCTTTATGGGTGGTGGGGTCCTTCCTCCAGAGATTCACTCAAATTCTGACACTTAAAAAGTATTTCCACAATAACCCAAACAGTGGATAGGTCAATTGAAGGCCCCCCGTCCTAAATATAAACTTACAAAATCTGGCCCAAGGTCCACTTTCAATTCTCGACAATGTAGATCAGGAGCCATACAGATATTCTAATGGGTAGCATTAGCAATCTAAATTTAACACAACAGGATAGGCAGTTGATTGACTCAACAGTCTTTAAGAAATGAAAAGAGGACCCCACAACTAATATGAAAAAATCCATGCTGTCACTTTTAATAAAGGCCACACACCGGGAACGTTAAATAAAAATAATACCAATATCTTAGCGCTAGAATTCCAACATTCTGCATATTGCCAAAGATCATAAATGTCTTCTAAACCCTCCTGGTGGGCTGATAGTTTCTGGTAAAAAAATCCATTCCATCTAATCTTTCGCAATATGTAGACAAACAACTAAAGCCTTTAGTACAAACCAAGGCATATTTAAAAGACAGCATGAGTCTGTTAAAGATTCCTGAAAAAGTTGGATGGCATAAGGATTTCTTTTTGGTGACTTGCAATGTATCAGCCCTATATATAAGCATTAGACATACAATACGTATGCATACAAGGCGTACAATATTTCCTTGGTCGGGAGTCATCCTTTTTGGAACCTCAAACAGACTTTATTTTAGATAGTATTAGGTGGATTCTCATTAACAAACTTTTTGGTACTAGAACACTTTTTACCTCCAATTACAAGGGGACACGATCATATCATGCAAATGCATAAATCCATTGTTTTACTTTATATATATATATCCCCCAGTTTACTGTATGTATGTATATATATTGACCAGGACTTCAAAAGGGTAGATGTCAACAGTTAGAATTTAAAAAAAAATCAATCTGCAAAGTTAAAGCGCAACTGTACAGAAGAAATTGTACACAAGGAACCGGTTGTAAAAATTAAAAGGATTTCTTGATAAGGAATACCTTGCAAGTTTGGTCTTTGACAGGGCTGGCCGAAGACATTGTGCTGTCTGGTGTGAATAATAAAAATTCTGCACCCCACCCCCAGTACCTCACTCCCCCTCAAAAAAAAACCCCAAAACACACCCACCAAAACAAGAGGGCATAATAAGGGTTGTACCATAGGTTGAAAAGAAAAGTAAAACATTATCCCCAACACTCACCCTGCACTCAGGACCTGACTAAATTAAACAAAATTGTATATACTCGGTGTCTATAGAATCAGTGCTGCCGCACCTGCAGTAAACATGCAGAGTAATCACTGGGAAGGGCTTGAGTCAAATATTAAAAATGTGATTTATACAGAATGCCTGCATCAAATCACACTGGAAAAGCCTGTGCATTATAGAAGCAGTAATACCGTATTTGTTCGAATATAAGACAAGGTCTTATATTCGAGGTCGTCTTATAATCTGACCTCAAATCGAGGTCAGACTGTAAGACAGGGATCCAGGTCCCCCGCAGAGCTGCAGGGGACCTGGATCCACCTCTAAAGCAGCCAGGGATGTCTGCGCAATGCGCACAGACATCCTCCCCTGCCGCCCGGCACGACCGCCAGGACTTCTATGATGTCCTTCTGGCTTCATTATAAAAGTCCCGGCGGAAGTGCTGGGCAGCAGCGGAGGATATCTGCACGTAGGGAGCAAGAAACAAGGTGAGGGGGGGGCAGAGAGAGACAAGGGGAGGGATGGGGAAGAGAAAGATGAGGGGGGAGGGGAAGAGAAAGACAAGGGCGGGAGAGAGAAAGACAAGGGGAGGGAGGGGAAGAGAGAAAGACAAGGGGAGGGAGGGGGAGAGAGAAAGACAAGGGGATGGAGGGGGAAGAGAAAGACAAGGGGAGGGGGAAGAGAAAGACAAGGGGAGAGAGAGAACGACAAGCGGTATGGAGGGGGGAGAGAAACATGGGGAGGGAAAGACAAGGGAAGGGGAGGAGAGAAAAACAAGGGGAGGAAGGAGGAGAGAGAGAAAAGTTTTGGGGGAAGACAACGTGGGAGGGGGGAGAGAGATAACGCTGAAGGGGAGAGAGAGACAACGCAGGGGGAAGAGAGAGGCAGCATTGGCACATAAAAGGAAATAAAAACAAGAAATGCATTTGTTTTATATCATAATTTTTATTAAATATTAAAAAGCAATTTACATGTGAATATATACAAGTTACATTTTTTTTCCTTTAGGGTAGTCTTATATTCAGGCTTTTAGTTTTTTTCCTAAAGGAATATCCAAAGTTTGGGGGTTCGTCTTATAATCAGGGTTGTGTTATATTCGAGCAAATACGGTATTCATCTTGCACCAAAGTGACTAGACTGTCCCTTTAAGCAAAAAGTTGAACCTTAGTATCTACATATGTTTCCATTACATTTCTAATGTAAAACGAATTTGAGGAATGTAGACTATATTTCTATGAAATCTTTCAATGCATTGAAAATCAGTGAAATGATTAAAGTAAGTTGCAAAAGAACACCGTATGTTAGGAAATTTTTTACCTCTTGGCAACTTGGAAGCTGACTTATTTGATCTGCTGTTAGCACATAAAACCAGTATTTGAAAAAGACATGGGAAGCCACATGTTCCTTTGAAGTTATAATATAATTGATGAAGGGAACTATAAGCTGATCAAACCTGCAAGGCAACTGTAAAAATGTTACAAATCTTAAAAACACAACTGAATGGCACAGAGAGTAAGTAAAAAAATTTTTGATCCTCCTTTCCCACTTTCTCTTTCCCTCTCTTTTCATTTCTAACCTTCTAAATTTCTTTAAAGAAAAATGCCTAGACAAAAGGATGTTTATAGTTGTTTAAAAATAGTAGTATTCATATTTTAGACAGTGCCAGTAAATTCTGCAGGGCTATATAATGTAATAAGGTAGCAACAAAATGGACACACAACATGTTACATAATGATCTCTTGTAAGCTTACTGTCTACTGGGAAATGTATACACATTTATTTATACAGACAGAAAAGCAAGGGAACAAAATGATCTGAGTATATGAGGGAAGTGCCATAAGAGTGAGAATGAGTAATTCACTACAGGAAGTACAGATCTTGGTAAAGATGGTATGGTGAATGGTGGCAAGGTAATGCATTCAGGAGAACAGGTAAGACATGAAAACTACTAGAGAGTAGACATTTAGTGCAAAACTAAAATTTTCGTTTTGTTTTCGTCCATTTGGACGAAAATGTTATTTATTTAGTCTAAAACGAATTTCGTTCATTACTGCATTCGTTTCAGACGAAATTTGTTTTGTTTCGTTTTATTCGTTCGTACGAATCAATTGACCTACACATTCCATAAACTGAACGACATTCGGTTTATAGACTTTCGGCTTATGGAATACATGTAATACTATTGGCTTTCTATAAACCGAACTAGAGTCCCCATTCATAAGAAATTCAGTCACACTCACAGACAAAAAGTTACACATTCACACTTACAGATACACTTAGAGACAGTAACACATGCCCACTGTCACACATGCAGACACACTTACACATACATAGTAACATAGTAATTTAGGTTGAAAAAAGACACAAGTCCATCAAGTTCAACCCTTCTACCTATCATTTCAGCGTTTTGATCCAAAAGAAGGCAAAAAAAAACCCTAAGGAAGCTTTTTCGAATGTTGCCTCCTAGGGGGAAAAAAATTCCTTCTTGACTCCAAAAGGGCAATCAGATTTCTCTTTGGATCAAAAAGCTCTATTATTAATGCTCATTCTATTATTAATACCCCTGTATGTTCTGCTTTTCTAAAAAAAAACATCCAGACCATTTTTAAATGCATCTATTGTGGTTGATAGCACTACCTCTCTTGGCAGTGAGTTCCATAATTTTATTGTCCTTACCGTAAAGAATCCCTTCCTTTGCTGCCTATGAAATCTTTGCTCTTCCAGTCTCAGTGGGTGACCTCTTGTTCTTTGTACATTTCTATTAATGAACAGGTCCCTGGAGAGCTCCTTATATTGGCCCTGCACATATTTATATAATGTTATCATATCCCCTCTAAGACGCCTTTTTTCTAAAGTAAATAAATGCAATTTTTTTAAGTCTCTCTTCATAACTAAGATCCTCCAATCCCCTTATTAATTTTGTAGCTCTCCTTTGCACTTTTTCTAGTTCCTTAATATCCTTTTTAAGGACTGGTGCCCAGAATTGTACTGCATATTCAAGGTGAGGTCTTACCATTGATTTGTAAAGAGGCAAGATGATGTCCTCCTCCCGTGAATCTATACCTCGTTTTATACATGCCAATATCTTATTGGCCCTTGCAGCTGCTGACTGGCATTGGGCACTGTTGCCAAGTTTGTTATCTACAGTGATTCCTAAATCCTTTTCGTTAGTAGTTTTTCCCAGGGAAATACCATTTAACGTATATGTTGCTTTGTTATTATTTTTCCCATAATGCATAACTTTACATTTGTCTATATTGAACCTCATTTGCCACTTTCTTGCCCAGTTCCCTACTCACTTACACACTTATTTTTTTTTAAATGCTGTCTGCAGGGAGGTGGATGTACACATTTGCAAAAATACACACACTTATACATTTACATGCAGTCACACTTACAGACAAAAAGTTACACATTCACACTTACAGATACACTTACACTCAGTAACACATGCACACTGTCCTTAAAGCCGCCCCGGCAACTGGATCCTTAAAGCGGCCCCGTAAGCTGCGTACTTATAGCGGCCACCGCGGCCGAGTTCTTAAAGCGGCCTCCGCGGCCGCGTTCTTATCACCTTCTTCGGCCCCAGGGATGACGGCCTGGGATTTTTCCCGGTATCCCGGTAGGCCACTCCAGCCCTGGTTGTCCGTGATATGAGTGGTACTTGAAAAGCCCTAGTAGTGAGCTTTCATAAAATGGCTGCTTTATGGAGTTTGAAACAGTGATGACATACAGAGAACAGGGTTTAGGTTATTTAATACAAAATCTGAATCCTCACTATCATGGGCTAAATAGTTGCATATTAAATTACAGACCTGGAAAGGAAAGGCCCAGCTGACACCACTGAGAGAAGCTTTGTAAATTCACCATAAATATTTTTTCCAATAAAATAACAACTTGGACACAACGAGTGATGAAATCATATCTATGTCAACTAGTCCCATGCAAATAAGTGGTATGAGTTATAATAAATATGAGGATTATTATGAGGAAATATTAGATAACTTCAACAAATATTTCCAAATATACAAACCATTATCTTTTATTTGGTTTTTGAAATGTAACGATGCAAAACATATTAATCAAATGAGAAAACCATTTACTTATCTATATTGACTAATGTAAAACTGTTTGAAGTGTCAGGTCAACTTTAAAGGAGTCAAAGTATTTTTGAGAATTATAGAAACTAGCTGGTTATTCCTTTCAGAGGACAAGGCTGGAAAAGAGTTAAGAGGCCAAGGGGGTATAGGGGGTGTACTCATAATGTACCAAGTCATAGCTGTATGTGTACCTAGTTATACTTTTTTACTTATCAAAGAACTTAGTGTTGGTTTGCAAGCTCAGCCATTAGATCAATACTGTGTTAGTATGCTGGACGTCACTAACTTGGCTCAATTACATAGACAGCTTTGAAGTATACGCAGTGTTTTACAACAGCATCGGATAAAATCTTGGCTAGATTTTTTTTTATTCTTGATGAATCTCTAGCACTGACTGTGCTTGAAACACAGATATTAAGCTTGATCAAAATATCTTATTAGCAAAGTAGACGATGAGGATTCTTAATCAATGTGATTTACAATTTTGTGCATGCGTTTCATTCTACTGAGTTTCGATTGTTGGCTGATTTGATTGAATGTGAATATATTCTGAGATGTACATTTTAACATTTCCCTTGAAGAGAATTAAAAGGGCAACATCAATCTATTTTTTATGTATACGGTGTAATACTTGCATTAATTTTTACTTATATCATGCATAGCTCTTGTTTGTTTGAACATAATCCCTTTTGTAAGATTAGAGAAGCGAAACACACTCTGTGGAAGAGGAATAGAAGTGGAAATGTAGATTTTTTTTTAAGGAAAAATGTTCCCTAACACCGATATCAGCCCTGCATCGATACTTGTTATCCACTTTGATTGCAGTACGATTTTTAAACTAAAATAATTTTATTTTAAGGGAAGTTAATCATTTATATGCGTGCTGTAACACAGCAATGAATACATTGTACTGCTGTAATTTCATGTTAAAGCTTTGCATATGACTGTCTGATCAGGTAAATCTCTGCATCTAGTAGACCATCTACTTGTCCCTTGGGAAAAGATGCAGAACGGCACTGGACTATAAATTGGGAAGATTTTAGGCAAATTCATAAATTGTAGACAGTTTATTATTGTGTTGTAATTTTAATAGTACATTGCCACTTGGTGGGTCAAACAATGAATATCAAGTAGACAAGATGTAATATTACAATTTTACTAATATTTCTATCTGGTACAGATATTCAGAAACATAGAAACATAGAAACATAGAATGTGTCGGCAGATAAGAACCATTCGGTCCATCTAGTCTGCCCAATTTTTTTTGAGTACTTTTATTAGTCCCCCGTTCCGGCCTTAGGGGTGTGCGACTTTAAAAAGTAAAAAAAAAAAAGATCGCCCCTCACCAGCCCTCTGCTCGGCATGCTCTGCTGGATCCAGGGAGGGGGCGGAGCTCCGCCCCCTCCCTTGAACCACATTTGCATGCAAAGGAAGGGGAGGGGGGGGGGGTGAGAGAGGGGCAGAACAGGGGGATGGGGGAGAGAGAGGCAGAACAGGGGGTGAGAGAAGGACAGAACAGGGGGTGAGAGGCAGAACAGGGGGTGAGAGGCAGAACAGGTGGAGAGAGAGACAGAACAGGGGGAGGGGGGGAGAGAGACAGAACAGGGGGAGAGAGAGAGAGACATAACAGGGGGAGGGGGAGAGAGAGACAGAACAGGGGGAGGGGAGAGAGAGAGACAGAACAGGGGGAGGGGGGAGAGAGAGAGAGAGACAGAACAGGGGGAGAGAGAGAGAGAGAGAGAGATAAGAGGGGGAGGGGAGAGAGAGACAGAACAGGGGGAGGGGAGAGAGAGAGAGACAGAACAGGGGGAGGGGGGAGAGAGAGAGACAGAGCAGGGGGAGGGGGAGAGAGAGAGAGGGAGACAGAACAGGTGAGGGGGGAAGAGAGACAGAACAGGGGAGGGGGGGGGGGCAAGAGACAGACATGGCAAGGATGAGGAAAGGGATACATAGGGGGTTGAAAGACGAGGGGGTACCATGGGGGAAGCCCGCACAGGGCGCGCGACACTTAATGCCGGCCCTGCAGATATTTAATTATTTGCATCTCAATCTATGCTCGTAACTATTCTTTACTGATGTCAGAACATGTTTTTATGACATAGTAGGTTGTCCTAGGTTAAAAAATAAAAATAAGTGAACAAAAATCATCTGCCAAACCTGTTCTGTTGTGGGACTAAATATCAGATCTGTAACTGATTGGCATGTTTTGAACATTGTAAGTAATCCTGTTTGATGAGTGCTGTACTTGAACCAGAGAATATCTGAATGTACCTTTCCTGGTTAAACAGCATATTAATATTATTATATGCTGTATTTACAAGGATGTGCAAAAGCTATAGTTAAATTTCCAAATATGCCAGAAGGAAAAAATATATACAACCCTTTGGCACTTAAAGTGCACCTGTCTTTCACATGTGACCTAGTCGTACCTTAAAGAAAATGTGTTTTCATTTTTACATTGTGTTAGACAAATTTAGTATATAGAAAATTTAATATAGAATACGTTCATCATATTCCTTTTTCAGCTTGCAAATGTAACCCTTTGGCTATCAATGATGCAACTTACATTTCAGGAGTAATATGCAGGTAGTTAAATACTAATATCATACCATATTGACAATAAAGGGAATTAACGGTTGTTGTTTTTTTCTTGACATAAAGGTAATTAACAGAAATGGTTTTAAAACAAATATTTTGTCTGAGTCTTGTTTTCTCACAGGGGACATTTTGAATAAATAAACTGTTTTCAAAATATAAATGGTGTGAAGCATATTAAAACTTATGATCAGAGACCAAGAGTGGGGAATCTGAGGTCCTGGCAGCTGCTCATTAACTCTCCCATAATGCTCTTTCAGCTGGCAGAGGAGTATGGGAAATGTGGTCCTGCAACATCTGGAGGGCCACAGGTTCTCCACCCCTGAGATGGTTATGCATTTATTTGTGCTCACTGTAAGGGTTTGAAATGTATTTACTAAAAAAATAATGCTGTACCATATTAATCAAAATAATAACTGCACATTTCCTAGAAAAAACTTTGTCAGTGAAAAATGTTTGGTTTTATCACCCTGATATTACAAATGCGGTCAGATAGCGGGTAAACAATCAGCTGTATTCTTTGGTGAACAAATATTAAACATGTAGAATGTATTATATATTTTTTTTATTAAGAACAGCGGTACATCTTTTAACCTTTTGCCATAATAATTCCTTAACAAAACATTAGGTCTTTTTCATTTTTGGAAATAATACAGTGAAACAAAATAATACAAAGTTACAACAGATTGTCCCTTGTTGACCTACATCACAGTGGTGTGTTGTAAATAATATAAAGTGATGTTTAACTTGTTTCTGGCTAATGGTGTGATGCATTTCTGTGGTAAATTTCACATAGTTTATACATGTCAAACTCGGCCTTTGTTCATATTTAATAGAATTAGCATAAACGTGGCTGGGAGAGATAAAATATAAATCAGCCAGTGTTTTTGATGTTGACAGTATTTGCCAGCAAACCATAGCTCATGCACTGTATGATACCATCGTCAATTAGAGATCAGTTAAACATGAAATAGTGACATAAATTAATTTTTACTTGGAATTCTTATGTTCCAAGGTAATAAAATAATGATTTACCAAATATTTGCATTGGCTTCTTTCTCCTTCTGCATTAAAACTTTTAATAGAGAGTTTATTGAAACCAGATTGTAAAATGACTACATATTTGTAAGAAAAGCATATTAACTTATGGGAATACGTTAGGTGATCATTTTCAATTTTATTTCAAATGATCTATTGGTGTAAAACTGAAATTACTTAGCCGAGCAAGTATTTCTTGTGTTGATGTTTGATGGACTGTTCTGATTGAGAGGACAAGTGTGTTTTCAATGAAGCTAAGATAATAAAAATGTGCACATAGATGTTTATCTTGATTTTTTATGAAGGTCTTGCATCGACGCAGGATCTGTTGATATAGGTTTCAGTTTGCTCCATAATACTGTAGGAGCTTTTCATACATTCAGTGATATCGCATCAAGAATTTTTACCATCAAAAATTAAAATGAAATGTTTTTACTTAACACAAGCATACTGTGCATGAATAGAATTAACTGCGTTAATACAGCTAATGTAACGGATTTTTTATGTTCCTGTTTCATTATGTCCTACATTTGTTTTGTCATCTAACATGTTCAGCGTGCCAACAGGCCTACATTAATAGTTCTCTGACTCTGTTTAACTTGCATTCTCTTATGATGATTCATTTCTTATATAAGATTACATGATTCTACACCGGAAAAATGAAAACCTGGACTGCGGGATAACAGTTCTGAATTCTGCTGTCCGCCCAGCTCTAACTCTGTCCCGAAAAGCGAGACAGAGGCAGAGCTCATCGGGACAGTGCCCCAAAATCGAGACTGTACCGCATAAAGTAGGACAGCTGGGAAGTCTGTGGTCTGTACTACATACATTGTATGTCTATGAGTGTTAAATGAGCATCCACACAGCTTTTACCTTCAATTTCTTTAGGATCTCAGTAACTTATGGTGTATGGTACACAAAAACAGCAAAAAAAAAACAAAACATTTAAATCACATAAATCAAGATAATGATGCTTCATATGAAAAGGTTTGTGTCAGGGCTACGTAGTGATATAAAAAAAATGATTCGGATATTTGTTTGGATAAAGGCAGCTGTAGTTAATGCATTTTTCCATAGCATTTTATCAACCCTTAACACTCACAATGGAAAAACAATATCCATGCTTGTGATCTGGAATATTAAATTATAGGTGCTTTATGAGCATATATATGATTTATTGTGTGACCATTTTGGTCTGTATCCTTAATGATGGTTTGTTAATAGAACATTGATTTGCTTTGCTGGTTATCTCAAACATACGGCGTGTTATTATATACTCCATTATTATGATTTCAGGGTCTATTTTGAGCCACATGCAATTAAGGGCTTTAGGTGGTATAACATACAACCTTAATCATAGGATCCTTGATTGCAAGAAAGTAATGAGATACACAATATTTTATAACATACAAGTAATCATGCCATAAAACATAGGGTAATCATGAAGAAATGAAACCTAAGCAAGGAAAGCTAAAAAAGACCAGGGTAGTAAATACTTTGTTGAATTTATTTGGTTTGTTTTACATGACTGATGTTTTATTTTACTTTAAAAATGTTTGGTAATATTGCTTACCATTTTAAGACTAAATAGTATAAAATAAAATTTCTCCTTAAATGTGACCACTTTAATATAAAAAAGAGAGACCTCCACTCAATTCAGACCCTGGGCGGGGAGAGCCCCCGTCCTGATTGGCTGAGCGAACGCTCACACTGTCAGAAAGCAAGGGTTAAAAAAATGTAATTGTCCATGAAGACTAATCTTTGGCTCATATAGACTCAATGTCCCATCATGCTCAGTAAACTTTCTTACCAGATGAGCATCATGGGAAATGGAGTTCACAAACAGATGGGGGAATGGTAAGCAGTCTGATTGGATAAGATGCCCTGTGGACATCGTTTGGTATCAACTGATGCCAGGTTTCCTAAAAGGAAGGAAGAACATAGAAGACCAGTCATTTATTCAGAGATTGAACTGATTTACTGAGTGAAGTGTGTTCTAATAGATGAATCTCTGTGTGGACTTCCCCACCCTATTCACCATTGTCTGGGCAATGGAGCACCCAGCCACTATTGACCCCTTTGAAAATGGTAGTTATGCCACTGTGCAGAACTCTCACACATGTTTGGTAGTCATCATATTATACATGTATATTATTTAAATATAAACAATAGAATAACTCCTCGGAAGACAAAAAATATATGCTCACCACACCAACCAACGATGTAAAAATGATTCCACTTTATTGAAAAGGTTTAAAACCAAGGGCTGGGGGGGGGGGGGGGGGATTATGCCCAAGCGCTACACCTAACGCGTTTCGCGCGGACTGTGCTTAATCATAGGTATCAATGATCTCCTACTCATTACAGTTATAGGGTCACCAATTAGTGTTCAATACAAAAGTGATTAAAACAAATGAATGCAATTAACTCTTGGTTGACCAGGTAGAGGTAAATATTGCACTTTAAATGCTTGGTGCAATATTTGTATTTTTCCTGCATGTACATACTTGAGTTTGTTGGCCAGGGATTCATTGGCTGGAAGCATAATTGGATATTCTCCCACACAGTTAATAGATTTTGATAGAAGCATAGACTGCTTTGTGTGCCGACTAGATATTAGGCTCAGGTTATGTCTCACCCTACTGAGAATGTGCCTTGACACAACGGATGAACTTAATTATGCTTTGACCAATTCATATAACTGTAACTTTTAATTTAGTTGAACTTTTTTTTTGTTCTCTGGTGTGCTGTGTGCATTGATTGGGACAGTTGGGTTGTATGGAATTGGCTAAATTTACTTGAAATTAAATAAGCAATAGTTTCAAACAGTAAGCGACAGTCTAAGTAACTTATTTATATATAGTGCTTGGTTTGAAGTGATTCAAACTTCTAAGCAATTTGTAAATTCAATAAAAAATAAACACCTGTAGTATGCTGTCAGTGTGCGATACATGTGTATGATAATGTATTGTGTAACATAATAAGGTAATAAATTGGAATACTGTGTTCAGCATCGGAAAGGAAGCAGTGAGTTTTGCTTAAGAAAGGTTCTAATTTATTCTCTAGCAGATGTGCAAAGTTTATAGCTCTTTTTTCCCTCATACATGATAAACCAGTTCAGGTGCATTGCCAGGAGGATGACATGGATGATAACAATAATATGGAAGATGTAAGGAAAATATGAAGCTTTAATAAAAATCAGGAATGCCATAAGCAATTCATATGTCTGCAGCCTTACATATACAGTACATTAGAATTTGATAAACCTACAGTACATGAGCTAGTAATTTGTTATAAAATAACGTTTGTGGGACAGATGTTGTTCTAAGAACCCTATTTTGACATGCGTCAGGCAGTAATATTTGCTACACAGATGGATATTTTTGCACTATGTTCAAGGAAACTTTGCTATTGGGACACATGGACTATTTTTGTGTGACACATTCTTTTTTAATCATCACAAGATATATTACTAGTTGACTAAAATATGACTAAACTAACTGGCAGCAGAGACAGTGGCTGGGGAAATCAGAAGATCTCCCCTCACCACCCCGTCTCCCTGCAAACAGACAGCTTGCAGACTGGAGCACGGGGAGCCGAACAGGCAGTTAATGATCTATATTTAGTAATTGCACGCTGTGTAAATCTGGTTGAGATGCAGATGAAGAATCAGGTAGGTATCAGGTCTTCTGGGTGAATAGTATATTTTCTGAGTATTCTTGATTCACTGACTTTAAAACAGATGTAAGTGCCTACTCAATACAAAAAAAAAAAAAAAAGAGAATTGCCATAAATGTTAAACTTAAGGCCAATGTATTTGAGTTGGAAAAATTTGCCCATTCTGCCCAATTTGTTGATTCACATTATATGCATTGCCGTCATCAGGAATTGTGAGACCCCTTATAAAGCCCCAACACTTCACCCACTCCATTTCTCCTTTTGTTATTGCCCTTACATCTCTTGTCTTAGCACCACCTTGCACACCCAGAACATGTCCCAGCACCCCCACTGCACCTGAGGATTTAGTGATGTACAAAGAACTGGTGAGCTAAAGTGTGAAGTGTGAAAACTTATGAAGATTTGTATGTTCTCTGTAGTAGATATTCTTCAATATGGGCAGGTTTCAGGCAAAGATAAATATGCAAAAAAAAGAAACCAAATGTACACATAGTGTTACCTGTATCGATCAGATTGTAATGTAGCAACTGACTTGAAAAATAAAGACAAAATATATGATGACCGATAGTCTAAATATTTAATGAAACGTAAAAATTAAAATTAAATAAAAAGCTTGAAAAAGTAGTATATAAAAATATACAAAACGTTAATCTATTAGACAAAACCATTATTTTAAAAGAGATCTTAATATACAGCTGTATTAGAACTATTGAACAAATAAAAGACACATAAGACCAAACCTAAATAAAATAAAAATAAATATAAAATAGTAGCCGTGTCTGGAGTCTTACAAAATATGGTGGTGGGTCCTAGTTAAAGGCTCCCACTTCAGCGCTTTGGGCGTCTGGTACCCTATATGTATCAATTTGGCAATATCCCGGCTTCAAATACAGTCTCCCCAGGGTTTGCTTGTTACATTCCACGGCGACTTGCAGAGAGTCTGATATTCGTGGTTAAAGAAGGCTTTCCGATTCCAATAAATGTTTCTGTGGCTCCGGACAGCCAGATGTTCACGTAGCGTGTAATCAAAGTCCATTAAAAGGACTGAAAAAGGGGACATTTCCGGGGTGGAGCGATGACGACGTAACGTGACGTCGCCGTTCGCGGGGTTTGCTAGGTGCCGTATCGACCCCTCACGCATGTAGCTGGTCGGATGCCGAAAGTTTGGTGAACTACCCTCCTCCAACTTACCTGAGTTTCTCCGGAGCCCTCCTGCGTTCCTCGGCAGCCTCCTCATACCTCCTACCCCTGCCATCTGCAATCAGACTATACCTAGCGCCACGGACAGAGGGAGGATCCGTCTTGAGTGCTCGACGGAACCCCCAGGAATAAGAAGTGATGCCGGTCTCAGTTCGTAACTGAAGATAAGCCACCGATTCCGTGTCTGTGTATAAGAGAACAGCGAAGATCCTCTTCTCCTTTCTTACCTACAAGCTGTGAGTAGAACCTCTCGATATTTTATATAAACAGTACTGCAGGGGAGCTGTATCACTCGGAATTTGTCCCTCCCTTACTAAGAAGGGGGAAACCCTCAGAAGCCTGTATTGGAATTATAGGCAGAAGGAGTGCAGGACTCTTGTTCTTTTTTTTTTTTTTCCCTTTTGCATCTGTATATAAAGAACTATAGGGTGAACTATACCCCTGAAGCTATATTGGTTGACTCTGGCACTTTGCTATTTAAAGCTTGAACACAATTGGGAAAGATGGCAGCTAAGAGAGGGGCAGAGGTGAAGTCTTCCTCTAAAAAGGAAAGGAAGCAGGAGAAAATAGAAAACAGATCAGAAAATAAAGCGGAAAAACGTCTCTCTGCTTTCTTTTCTCCTTCAATGGATAGAGTGGAGACAAAGAAAACTACACTGGAGAGGTCTGACATCCAAGGCCCTGCCTCTGATAGAGATTTGATAGATCAAACGTGGCCTGACACAGGGGAAATATCCCCAGCCTATCTCAAAAACTGCCTTGATCTCCAGCTAGAGAGAATTAAGAATTGGCGGGGAATACAAGCATTATTCAAAAAGATATTCTCAGTTTGGGAGAGAGAATGGAGAAATTAGAGGCTGATTCAACCACCTTATCTTCCCAAATGGAAAGTCAAAAAAACCAGACACAATCTCTGACTGAAAAAATTCAATCACTAGAATTAAAGATGGCGGACATGGAGGACCGTTCCCGACGGAATAACATTAGACTAAGGGGAGTACCAGAGGGAATTTTGGCTAAAGATCTGGAGCAATATCTGGAACAGTTCTTTCTGTTTGTCGGAATGCAGTTGGATGGCCATCCTGGTGTGATGGAAAGATTCCATAGAGCGGGGGTCCTCAAACTTTTTAAACAGGGGGCCAGTTCACTGTCCCTCAGACCGTTGAAGGGCCGGACTATAGTAAAAATAAAAACTATGAAGAAATTCCTATGCACACTGCATATATCTTATTTTGAACAAAACGAGAACAAATACAATATTTAAAGTAAAGTTAAATCAACAAACTTACCAGTATTTCAATGGGAATAGTGTGCCAGTCAGAGCCCAGGAATATTATGCCAGTCAGATGCCCAGGAATATTATGCCAGTCAGATGCCCAGGAATATGATGCCAGTCAGATGGCCAGGAATATTATGCCATTCAGATGCCCAGGAATATTATGCCAGTCAGATGCCCAGGAATATGATGCCATTCAGATGGCCAGGAATATGATGCCAGTCAGATGGCCAGGAATATTATGCCAGTCAGATGGCCAGGAATATTATGCCATTCAGATTCCCAGGAATATTATGCCAGTCAGATGCCCAGGAATAATATGCCAGTCAGATGCCCAGGAATATGATGCCAGTCAGATGCCCAGGAATATGATGCCAGTCAGATGCCCAGGAATATGATGCCAGTCAGATGCCCAGGAATATGATGCTAGTCAGATGCCCAGGAATATGATGCCAGTCAGATGCCCAGGAATATGATGCCAGTCAGATGCCTAGGAATATGATGCCAGTCAGATGCCCAGGAATATTATGCCAGTCAGATGGCCAGGAATATGATGCCAGTCAGATGCCCAGGAATATGATGCTAGTCAGATGCCCAGGAATATTATGCCAGTCAGATGGCCAGGAATATTATGCCATTCAGATGCCCAGGAATATTATGCCAGTCAGATGCCCAGGAATATGATGCCAGTCAGATGGCCAGGAATATTATGCCATTCAGATGCCCAGGAATATTATGCCATTCAGATGCCCAGGAATATGATGACAGTCAGATGGCCAGGAATATTATGCCATTCAGATGCCCAGGAATATGATGCCAGTCAGATGGCCAGGAATATTATGCCATTCAGATGCCCAGGAATATGATGCCATTCAGATGCCCAGGAATATGATGCCAGTCAGATGCCCAGGAATATGATGCCAGTCAGATGCCCAGGAATATGATGCCAGTCAGATGCCCAGGAATATTATGCCATTCAGAAGCCCAGGAATATTTTGCCATTCAGATGCCCAGGAATATTATGCCAGTCAGAGGCCAGGAATAGTGCTCGTTATCCCTCCCTCCTCCCCCGCTTCCCCATCACTTACCTCCAGCTGCTGTGTCCCCGGACGTCTCGCGCGGTGTCCTCCTGTGGAGGAGGGAAACAGTTACCGGATCCGGATGTGACGTAACGTCACATCCGGTCGCGGTGAATTTTTTTTTCTTCCTGCAGCCGCATCCTTTGCGGCTGCCAGAAAGAAAAAAAAAAAAGTAAACGGGGTGGGTGCCGGCAGCACCCCCCGCGGGCCACATAAATGTCCTCGGCGGGACATTGGGATTGGGATTCCTACTTAACATGAATGGCTTATCTAAAATGACTTGTCCCCTCTCTTGTTTACGTAACCTATAAAGCATTTTTTGAGGTACCGCCTAACTTGCACCTTATTTTTATGTGGTCTGGGCGAACTGAGCAACGTAATCCGTACTGAATCTCACTCGGCAACTCACTTGGCCACTCTACTTTATGAAATATTGATAATATTTAAGTCATGATGCTGTAAAATGCTATGTTTATATTCCATCTTATGTATGTTTGTCTGTTTGGTGCCATCTGTAGGTAATGTCAATTTGTTGTTGGCTGTCTGTATTGTCTTTTATATCAAAAATGTAATAAAAAGTAAAAGATGAAAAAAAAAAAAAAAAACATGTTAAACATGGTGAGGTTACAATATTTCATATTACTATAACAAATTGCTAAAATTGTTTATTATTGTTAATATTAAATGGAGTATCAGCACTATATACATAAATGTTTTATATTGAAGGGACTTTCAACGTAAACATTGTTTATACTGTTAACGTAGACAATAAAAAATATGAAAAGTGAAAAAAAAAAAAAAAGGACTGAAAAAGACACAAGGCTTCGTCTTCTCACAAACAACGGGAACCCGTAAAGAAAAAACAACAAGCACTACGCGTTTCGCCACCAGCTGGCTTCTTCAAGGTGCATGATTAGAACAGAGAGACTTGTCTCCTTTTATCCATCTCCTAAAACATCTTATTAAAAAATTAAGCAATTATCCCTCATACAAATGATTAACCCTTTTGGGGATAGATGTTAAAGAAAAAACTTAGAAACACATAGGCAGAATGTTTAACCCTTTTGGAGATAATTGGACTGTAAAAACTTTAGAGCACATTGATAAAAACAGACCGCAAGCTAATAACCCTCAATTATACATTTTCTTAGTGCAATTTCCACTTTATATTAACATTTTTCATGATCATAATAATTTCAAGTTGAAATGAACCATTAGGAACAATTATTTTCATCTCCACAGTTACATTTTATAACTTTTGTATCCTTCTGCATTTAGAATACTTTCAGATATTTACGTTAGTTTCCTTAGTTATTTTCATTTCTTAGGAGATACATTTCAAATCACATAAAGACCCCAAAATAGGGAAAAAAATACATATATTGAAAAAATGAAAAAGGAGGGGTATAAAAACATATTACAAAAATTTAGAGAGTAAGCAAAACTATTAATAATAGAATAATGAGGATTTACCCCAGCATCCCAGGATATGCCCCATCAACCATATTACACACCAGGACTTTCACTTAGAACTGCAGGACATGCCTTATCACCCATGTTGCACACTCAGGTCTTAACCCAGCACCATAGGACATGCCCCATCACCCACATTGCAGAACCAGGACATTCCCTTATGCCACATTACACACCCAGGACATACTCCAGCAACCCAGGAAATACCCCATCACTGCATTGTACACCCATAACTTATACCAGCACTCCAGGACATGCCCCATCACCACATTGCACACCCAGAACTTACCCCAGCACAGTAGGACTTGCCCCATCACTCACAATGCACACCAACTACTTACCACAGCCAGGACCCACAGCTCCCTAGTGTCTAGTGGCAGGCACCATGGTCTCTGTGCATTGCCCAGGCACACATGCATTCTACCATGTTCTGAAGTCAGGCATGCTCAAGGAACCCGAGACGCAGCATAGGAATCATGTCTCCGTGCCTAGGCAGTGCACAAGTCTACTGATCTCCCCAGCCAGGACCTCTGCCAGCAAGCTTCTTTTTTTTAAGGGTGTGCCTAGTGGGCCTTTGCAGGGTGATACAATAAACATTTCTTTCAAATATTTGACTTACAATCCACACAAAAATGTAAGGCACTGTATATCATATTTAGTGGCATTGTCCACAAAAAGCAATGTTGTGTTTGACAAAATGTTTTGAACATATTCTTGGATGTTACTTCTTAAAACTGAAAGTGCAATTATAAAATATTTTCATTTGTTTATTTTTATAAAATGGAAGCCATATTTTAAATGAGAACATCAATTGCTATGCATTCATGTGCCATGCACATTTTATTAAATGCATGCTGTTTTTCTATCAAGTCATTGTGGACACATGAACCACCTTCATATCTTTTACTTTCTTGTTCAAAACCTCCCTTGTTTTTTTAAAAATTTTTTTATATAAGCTAGTTATTGTGCAACTTGTTCGTGTACTTCAAAGTCTTGCTCATTGTCAAACTTTCTTTTCTGTGCTCCTGATGTTGCCAGCCTTGGACAAAAACCTGTTCCTCATGCTCACACCAGATGTTTTCTCTTTCCTTAATCCAGTGGAAACCTTATGGAGTAGTTTGTTTTTTATTTCAGACCAGTAGTAAATGCCAGTGTTGCCGAGACATTCAAATCCCCCTCTCTGACCCAAACAGAGTTTTGTGTCAGGATATGGAGAAGCAATGGTTTCCATTCTGATATGAAAGCTTTCACTTGCCACTTGAGATGTTGCCAACTAGTTTATGGAAGCCTGTTAACATCTCTTTCTCTCTCAATGTGGGCTGTCCTTTTACCACATAGCAAGTGCTACCAGGAGATTGCTGGCAACTGTTGCCCTTGGAGGGGGGGGGGCAAAAACAATTTAGTTGACTTTGGTGCCGCTTCATCAGCCCACCTGATATCATCAGAAATAGACACACATAGACATGCAAGACAGATACGATATAAAGATTGATAGGCAGACAAGACAATTGGATAAAGAAAATTAGAATACCTTCTGGGACACTTAAAATGCAGCCCATTTAGAGAGATTAGAGAGCAACCTAAGGGGCAATTGTCATCTTACCCCCCTTGCTAGCGCTCGTCTGAGTGCCAGTTTTCACTTTCAGTAGTGAAGATATATGGATTCACAATCCATAGTAAACATTTTAAAAAGGGCCTTTGGATGGTCTTTCATTAAAAGTAGAATAACATTCCATATTAATTTCAGTAGGAAAGGTCTACATTTATCACTTATGCTACGAAGCCACGGCATCCAACTTGCAGTCTGTGGGCCATTTGAGTGTGGGCCATCGAATTTACCAACACATATTTTAAACACAAGCAATCCCTCTGCTGTCTGTGGGCCATTTGAGTGTAGCCCATCTAAGTTACCAATACACATTTTAAACACATATTTGAATAAAGTTGATTTAAACTGTTTTTAGACTTTTACTGTAAAAAGAAACATGTTTGTTGTGGTTTGCAGGCTGTTCTTCACAGTTAAATATAAAAATATGAATGCAGTCCATACACACATAAATTGCAATCCGGTCCACTTCAGAAAAAAACATGCATGCCTATGTCCTAAGCTTTGTAATGATATATATATTTTCTCCATCTTCTTTACAGGATGCTATTATTACCTGCCATTTTCCAATCAGTACCCCTTAAAACATGTTTTTAATTAATACATAGCATTTGTTAGTTTTTGTTTCTTTCTAAATCTAAATATTAAACTCAAGGCATTTCTAGGTTATTTGGTGCACCAAGCCAAAGAGTAGATGGGGACCCTGTTTAAACTATTATCTCACTTTTCCAAAACTCTTCCCTCCCCCACCAATCTCTCCTTTGCCAGTAATTATTCCTCTGGCAGGTGAATATAAGGAGACAACCTTGGCTCAGAATGGTATGGTATAAACACAGGTAAGGATATGGGTGCGGGAGTAATGAAGGGTAGGGCAAATCAATGTGCATAAGTGTGTGTTGTTTATTTATTTATTGTACATTGAATATTTATTTTATATCTTAAAATAAGTGTGAAAATCACTGTCCTCAACAATCTAGAGAGAGGTGCTTGTGAGGAACAAACCATTGTGCAGCTTACAAGATGCAGTTTCCTGCAGAATGCAGTGTGATACCTGTCAAAATGTCTTCTGGGAAGTAGGAAATGAACATCAAAGATATTCCAGTGCTCCCTACATCTTACACCCATGGTGCCACTTCCACAGGTGCTGTGCCCCCTCCAAGCAAGCTGTTTATGTAGTAGCACCAGCACTAATTAGACTATTGGTAAAAGGGACACTAGTTGTTTTTTTTTACCATTGCTTCAGTGTAAGAAGCAAAGGTTAAAAAAAAAAAACTAGTGTCCCTTCGCTTTAGTAAACCCAACATTCATCTTTAGAGATACACAAAGCTCTGCCTTAATTCAGAGGCAGATCTAATTGAGAGGCTGGTGCTAGAGCATAGAGGAGGCACATCTGGAAGAAAAAAAAAAGCAATGTCCCTTTAATATTTGTATTTTAATAAGATAAATTGAAATGCATATTTATTTTTGATTTTTTTATGCCTGTTAAATTTGTTCACAGAAATTTGTATATTCATTAATTCAGTGTGCTAGATGAACATGTATTTAAAGTTAGCCTGAAAACACTTCTTTACATTCACCCCCATTCACAGGCGTTCTCATTTATTCACTATCTTCAGAATACCACTATTCCATGAAGTGGGAGCCTGACGTTTTGCACTTTATATGGGCTTAAAATGTGTTTTATTTGCCCCTTTGGTGGTAATCCTTATATTGATTGTGTTTCATCAATAATTGATGGTCCCTCAAGTGTTCATGCTGTGCAGAATTGGGAATGATGGTGAACGTTGTCTTCGGCACGTATTATCTCGACAAGGACACACATTTGTTCCCATATCTGTCTGTTTTTGTTGAACACACACATTCATTCTTCTGTTAATCACCATTTTCACTCCTCCATACGTCCAGCTTTGAAGCAATCCCTCTGTTTACTAATGGCCCAGACACGATTTGCGTTCACTCTTAATATCAGTAGTAGAATAAAAGGTGTGCTTAATACCTATATTAATTCATGTCAATCTATTTAATGAATGTGTTTCTCCATCAATTGTAGCTATTTAAAATATGTATTGTAAAATGTAAACAAATCTAGTATTTTAATTACAAACATAATCCAGGATGCCTTGTAACTAGGTGACATTACATAAATATCAGACAGATAATTTATTATGTATCACAGTCCAGAAAGACAATGCCAGACGTATTCTGGTAAATATAGTCTCAAGGGAAGAATGCTAAGCACAGTAGTATCAGGTCCAAAAAAGGGAATTGGAAACGTATTATTAAAAATAAGTTAAACTCCTTCAATGTTTAAAAAAATGTAAATAACCTAGTAAAATAAGTGGTTGAGGTTAAAAGTGATTGGATTTAAACCTGCAAGGGATATGTGTATGACAGAAAGCAAGGTCAATGGCTGTATTGTGGTTCAGGGCTTACAAGATGCAGAAAAATAGGCTGGCTAGATGCACTAAGTGGTTCTAATTTGTTGTCAGATTGTATTTTAGCACCATGTGCAGTGTTGCTGCTCTTTTAGTTTGTGGGGCTTTTATACCATGATTTTCAGGTACACGATTTTGGCACCTAAGCATCATGAAAGCCTTATTTTTACAGCACATGGGACAGTGGAACTAATTATTTTTGGGTATCATCATGAGAAATGAGAAATATAAGAGAAAGAGAGATTAAATTACAAACTCCCGTCTGCTCTAGGAAAACATTTAAAAGTCTCTCTTTAACCTACAAGGCACTGCACTCTATGGCCGAGCCTTACATTGCCTCCTGACAGTGGCGTCCCGAGGGGGGTGCGGACCGCAGCGGGTGACACCTCCCGCAGCGGTGACACCCGTGCTGCCGTCATCCCCCCGCACCGCGCTGCTTAACTTTATTTTTTTTTTCTGGCAGCCGCATCCCCTGGATTTGGTCGCCGGAAAAAAACAAAAAAACACTGCGACCGGATGTAATGTTACGTCACATCCGGTGACTGTGTTTCCCTCCTCAGACGTCCGGCCGGGGACACGGAGTATTAGCCAGGCGGGCTCTGACTGGCTCAATATTACTGGGCTCTGAATGGCACAATATTACTGGTATCTGAATGGCACAATATTACTGGGCTCTGACTTGCACAATATTACTGGGCTCTGACTGGCACAATATTACTGGGCTCTGAATGGCACAATATTCCTGGGCTCTGACTGGCACAATATTCCTGGTATCTGAATAACACAATATTACTGGGTTCTGAACGGCACAATATTCCTGGGCTCTGACTGGCATAATATTCTTGGTATCTGAATGGCACGATATTACTGGGCTCTGACTGGCACAATATTACTGGGCTATGCATGGCACAATATTCCTGGTATCTGACTGGCACAATATTCCTGGTATCTGACTGGCACAATATTACTGGGCTCTGCATGGCACAATATTGCAAGTATCTGACTGGCACATTATTACTGGGCTCTGAATGGCACAATATTCCTGGTATCTGACTGGCACAATATTACTGGGCTCTGCATGGCACAATATTCCTGGTATCTGACTGGCACAATATTACTGGGCTCTGTATGGCACAATATTACTGGGCTCTGAATGGCATAATATTACTGGGCTCTGTATGGCACAATATTACTGGGCTCTGAATGGTACAATATTACTGGTATCTGAAAGGCACAATAATGCTGGCATTTTAATGGCACAATGCTATTGCCATCTGGCACATAATACTGGCATATTAATGGGCAAATTGGCTGTGGCTTATTAATGACAAAATGATACTGGCATATAATTGGGCAAATTGGCTGTTATAAAGAGATAGAGATGTCCGTATGTAAAGATATGAATTGTTTTAGAATTGTACAATTGTCACCTCCTGGGGCTCCTGTGTGATGCATAATTAATGTTGGTTCCATGTGTGCATAATTATGGGGTGCTTGTGTGTGGCATATTTATTGGGCCCCATGTGTGGCATATATAAGGGACTCTTTTGTGTGGCATAATTAATGGAATCTTTTGTGTGGCATAATTATGGGGCACCTGTGTGTGTTTGGCATAATTATGGGGCACCTGTGTGTGTGGCATAATTAATTGGGCAGAGGTGAGCATAAATAGTGGGGCTCTGGTGTGGCATAATTTATGAGGCTCTGGTGTGGCATAATTTATGGGGCTCCAGTGTGTGGCATATTTATGGGGCTCCCGTTTGTGGCATAGTTAATAGGCCATCTAACTGGCATTACTAAGGAATCTGTTTGGCATGGTATTGGAGGAAATCCAGGGGGGTGACACCATGAGTTTCTGCACCGGGTGACACCAACCCTAGTGACGCCCCTGCCTCCTGATACTACCCATCGCTGCATTCCTCCAGTTGGCTAAGGCTCTCCTCCAACCTTGTCACCTCTTCTAATTTGTGCGTGTGAGACCTTACCTGAGCTGTCCCCATTCTCTGAAACTCACTTCCATAGAACATCCAGCTCTCTTCCTCATTACCAATCTTCTTCAAACTCATCTCTGTAAGCAAGCTCCGTTCCCCCACTCCATGTAGATGTTAAGCTTGTGAGCATGGCTCTCTACAACATGTAACAGTCTGTCTCTGTTCATCTTATTTAGCATGTAGTTCCCTTCCATGGTCTGTACCAAATGTTACGAACATTGTTGGCACTATGTAAATATATGTTAATGTAATGTAATTCTCAGGGAAGGTCTTGGAGGAGTTTGTGACTGGAAACTAAAACTTTGTTTAACATTTGGTTTTGAGATAAGTGGGGTGTAAACAATGTGGGAAGTAGTGAGCTGATGATTAGGACCACTTGTAATTAAAGGTCTCAGTGAGAGACCAAGCTTTTGCAATAGCATTTGATGATAGTGTAATGATAATCAATTCCTCCATGATGAAGAAAATGGGAATTTTTAAAGAGTGTTGTGCTCCCAGTAAATGGATGAGCAATGTGTGCATTGTGCTAAAAAACTATTAAAAATAATGTAGGTGACTTTTTAACTTCTACAATACAATTTATTAAATAGCTCTGTACAATTTTAATGGGGAGTAACTTAGAAAGTATATAATTTCTAAGGGTTTATTTATTTTCATAATGACTGTAAATCCAGTACGGGGGAAATCTGTAGTGTATCATTCTATGGCATGTTGATGTGACTGATGTTAGTATGAGAAGCACAAGTTCCAGCTGTCCTGATTACATTCCACATACTGGATCCGGTTCTTATCACACATCTTCTCCTACTACATTTGTCACAGGAAACTATTATCTGTCTGTTGTCAGAGCTTAGCTTCTCTCTGGAAGAGCTGGGAAGTAGAAGATGCAGAGGATCTCGATTTTTGTTAAAATATATAAATTGGACACTGAATCTGAGACTAAAAAGCATATTATAGAAAGTGTGACACATTGTACAGGTTTAAGCAAAATAAAGTTTATTTGGTTAATGTAATGAGCACCGGAAGACTGCAAACATTATTTAATTTACAAAGCAAGCAAGTATTATGAGTGGTTCATCTGTTAAAATAAATTAAAGAATAAACAAACAGATACATCTTTATTGCTTGACATATACAAAGCATACATGAGGACACATATAAGACTGCAGAATGGAAAGTGGTTTGTTTCACTGTGGAAAATGATGTAGAGGAAAATTGGAGTGTATATTATAGTGTGTAGAGTTGAGAAAATATGGCAATGTGAAAAGTGGTGGATGTAAAGTTGGGGTCATATTTGGGACTGAGGACTGGAAAAATGGGGAGCATGCAAGGAAGAAGAAAAAAAAAACGCTACTCAAGCTTTAACACAGGGGTCCTCAAACTACGGCCTGCGGGCCACATGCGGCCCGCCGAGGACATTTATGTGGCCCGCGGGGGGTGCTGCCGGCACCCACCCCGTTTACTTTTTTTTTTCTTTCTGGCAGCCGCAAAGGATGCGGCTGCAGGAAGAAAAAAAAAAAAAAAAATTCACCGCAACCGGATGTGACGTTACGTCACATCCGGATCCGGTAACTGTTTCCCTCCTCCACAGGAGGACACCGCGCGAGACGTCCGGGGACACAGCAGCTGGAGGTAAGTGATGGGGAAGCGGGGGAGGAGGGAGGGATAACGAGCACTATTCCTGGCCTCTGACTGGCATAATATTCCTGGGCATCTGAATGGCAAAATATTCCTGGGCTTCTGAATGGCATAATATTCCTGGGCATCTGACTGGCATCATATTCCTGGGCATCTGACTGGCATCATATTCCTGGGCATCTGACTGGCATCATATTCCTGGGCATCTGACTGGCATATTATTCCTGGGCATCTGACTGGCATATTATTCCTGGGCATCTGACTGGCATAATATTCCTGGGCATCTGAATGGCATAATATTCCTGGGCATCTGAATGGCATCATATTCCTGGGCATCTGAATGGCATCATATTCCTGGGCATCTGAATGGCATCATATTCCTGGGCATCTGAATGGCATAATATTCCTGGGCATCTGAATGGCATCATATTCCTGGGCATCTGAATGGCATAATATTCCTGGGCATCTGAATGGCATCATATTCCTGGGCATCTGAATGGCATAATATTCCTGGCCATCTGACTGGCATCATATTCCTGGCCATCTGAATGGCATAATATTCCTGGCCATCTGACTGGCATAATATTCCTGGGAATCTGACTAGCATCCTATTCCTGGGCATCTGACTGGCATCATATTCCTGGCCATCTGACTGGCATAATATTCCTGGGCATCTGACTGGCATCATATTCCTAGGCATCTGACTGGCATCATATAACTGGGCATCTGACTGGCATCATATTCCTGGGCATCTGACTAGCATCATATTCCTGGGCATCTGACTGGCATCATATTCCTGGGCATCTGACTGGCATCATATTCCTGGGCATCTGACTGGCATAATATTCCTGGGCATCTGACTGGCATATTATTCCTGGGCATCTGACTGGCATAATATTCCTGGGCATCTGAATGGCATAATATTCCTGGCCATCTGACTGGCATCATATTCCTGGCCATCTGAATGGCATCATATTCCTGGGCATCTGACTGGCATAATATTCCTGGGCATCTGAATGGCATAATATTCCTGGCCATCTGACTGGCATCATATTCCTGGGCATCTGACTGGCATAATATTCCTGGGCATCTGACTGGCATAATATTCCTGGGCTCTGACTGGCACACTATTCCTATTGAAATACTGGTAAGTTTGTTGATTTAACTTTACTTTAAATATTGTATTTGTTCTCGTTTTGTTCAAAATAAGATATATTCAGTGTGCATAGGAATTTCTTCATAGTTTTTATTTTTACTATAGTCCGGCCCTTCAACGGTCTGAGGGACAGTGAACTGGCCCCCTGTTTAAAAAGTTTGAGGACCCCTGCTTTAACACTTGTAAAGGTGTCCAAAGTATCAAGATAATATGGCAAAAAGCTTTGTATGCAAAGATGTACTGAACACTCCACTCCAAAGTAACTGAAACAGTAAAAGAGGGCAAAGAAAGCACACTACTCGTAATGCAATAATACCAACATAGCGAAATTTATTGTGAAGATAAAGGTTTCAGCGCACCTAAATGTGAACAGACACCAAACATAGTACTGTGGAAAGTGGCGGCATGAATGGCACTGTGGAAAGTGGAGAGCTTACGGCAGTGTGAAATGGAAAACAAGGTCATATATGGCACTGTGGAGAGTGAAGGTGTGGAACAATGGGGGGCATATGTGTCCATACAATAATCATGATGGACTAGTGCTATTTTAAAGAGGAAACCTAAGTAAAATACATATTATTCTCAATTTTGCTCTCTTTAAATATCACATGCACAGAAGTGTACTTGCACACGGAAAAATACCCATTTCCAAGCACATTTGGTGCCTTCACTGCAAAGTAAACAAATGGCTGTACATTGGAGTATCATTTATAGAGATGCCTGTTTGCATTAGGATCAAAAAGTAAATTTTTTGCTACTTTTCGCAATAATGAGAACGCAAAAAGCTATAGGTTTCATATTAAAGGGCAAAATCCTGGCATATTGAAGGGCTAAATCCTGGCATATTAAATGGCTAAATCCTGGCATATTGAGGGGCAAAATCCTGGCATATTGTGGGGCAAAATCCTGGCATATTAACTGGCAAATTCCTGGCATATTGAGGGGCAAAATACTGGCATATTAAATGGCACATTGAGGGGCAAAATACTGGCATATTAATTGGCAAAAGAATAGCATATTGAGGGGCAAAATACTGGCATATTAAATGGCACATTGAGGGGCAAAATACTGGCATATTAAATGGCATATTGAGTGAAAAAATACTGGCATATTAAATGGGAAAATAATGGCACATTGAGGGGAAAAATACTGGCATATTAAATGGCTAAAGAATGGCATATTAAATGGCAAAAGAATGGCATATTGAGGCCAAGAACTGACTTATTGAGTGGCAAAATATTACTGACATATTGACCAGCTGCTCCCAACCACCCATCCATATTACAGTAGATCGGTATAACATGCGTGTAAGTGTAGGTGGGGCGAGTAGGAGATATTGTCGGGGGAAAGGGGGGGGGGTAGGGGGCCCTGAAATTTTGTTCAGTAAGGGGCCCTGAAATTCCTGGTGGCGGCCCTGAATTTTACTAAGATTTTTTATGGGTCATTAATAGATTTAGTGGCAGTGTGTTATTAGCACACATTCAGTTCTGCTAGTGGTCTGGCTACTAAAAGTCAGTGATCAGGCAGTTAATAGGATTCATGCTGTACATGGAATTAAATCAAACCTGTTGCTTTGAGTACAGAGGACGTGTATTAAGGAAATGTTTTTACAAATAGGAAGAAACAATAGGATTTTTAAAAAAAGCATTTTGCTGAGTTTGTTTCCAGAATAGAACCACGTTTAACAGCTGCTTGTTTTGGCCACTTCTAACGTCCTGCCTCTTTATTTTCCGTTAAAAAAAAAAAAAAAGTAGAAACTTTTCATTTAAAAAAAAAAAAAATGAAATGTAGGCTGGCTATCCGAGCAGTCAGGAAGAGGCTGCAATCTCAGTGTTTTTGGTCTCACTGTTATTTTGACAGTTGCTGTGAGAAAGTGCTCTGTGTCGCCACCTCTCTCTCTCTCTCGCTCTCTTCTTGCTTTCACTCTGAGAAAGCCCATTCTTGAAATGCTTTTGAGGAGGTGGAGAGTGAAGCTTAATCCTTAACATACAGATCTGTTATAGTTACCTTCAAACAAGACTCACGCCTTGTAGGAGTGTTTAATCTTACTCTGCCACTGACTGGTGGAGCAGAGTCTGTGTGTGAGTGAGAATAGTTTAAGATGAAGAAAACCTCAGCCACATTATGGAAGTGTGCACAGTTTCAATCCTTGTAAAACCACATGGCTGAAATGTTCACTTAATATATAGACAGTAGACAGGAATCTTGAACTTGTATTTTTTACTCTAGCTGCTTTTTTGTTAGGTATTTTTAGTTGGGGGAGATAAATACTTAATAGAAGAAACTATGTCTGCACTAGGAGTTGCTTCCAAGTTAAGACAGCCAGCTGTAGGATCAAAGCCAATTCATACTGCCCTACCTATGCCACATGTTGGCAGGACCATGTCACAACAGTATCCATCAAGGACTCTGGAGCTTACAAGGGCAGATAAATCAATGCATTCTTGTCAACGCGCATTAAAGTCATCTTGTGATTTTGAAGAGAAGAAGCTATTCCAAGGAAATGTCAAGGAGGCACAGGATAGAAAGGTTAGTAAAGCTGAAATTCTCAGTTTTCTTGAGTATTACCTGAAGAGAAACACATAAATGTTCATTTCGAAAAACATTGGATTGATTGACTCATACATTGAGTTGTTTTAACGCCTATGCGTATAGGGAAAAGGATGTTAATTTGGTACCTCCTTAACTTTACTGCTATTTCATTGGATTGCAATATTAGTCTAAAACTTACAGGGCTGCCGAACTTAGTTCTGCATTGTAGTCACAGGTTTGTGTATTAATGCTGATTTGGCTAAGGAGGCTAGTGTGTCATTGGACACTGTCAGCAGTGTAGGAGACTGGGTATGATAATCTTTCCCTAGTAGTTGATGATTTTTTTGGTATACATTTAATTGCTGCTGTAAACCATGTAATCACTGGCTCATTATGGTTGTTGATCATGTAAAACAGGTGTAAGGATATTTCACTGTGCTTCAAGTAATCTCAGTATGCAGGTCTATAAAGATTTCTTCTGGATAGTTAACTCTTTAGTGCCATGAGTGAGTGAAGTGTATTGCTAAGCTATGGAGCTGGCTCTCCTCCTGTCATACTCTTTCAGTCTTTTTTTTATTCTCCATTGTTTTACTTTATGTTTGTGTCAGGGTAGAATGTAGATTACAAACACTCTATTGAATGTACAAGAAATCTACAGATTAAAAAAGTTCCCATTAGCCTATTTTACTACTACGTGGGTTATTCTCTATTCTGTGATTGTGTGATGTGTTCACACTAATTTTAAAAGCAGTTATTATACTTAGTTTCATAATGTTACGTCAGATGTTGGCAGGGCTAGCCATCATTTCTTACACAGCTGACCTTCACAAGTGCTGGGGATAAACTAAATGAACTCACACTCTCACCAAGCAACCATTCTCAAGAGGGAACAGGTTAATACTTCTACCCTAGCATTTTCTTTGCTTTCTAGCCAGATACAAACGTTCACTTTAATCCTGAAATGAATAAGCCTTAGAAAACCAAATATAGCCAGATGTTATGTTTTGTAAATAAATAAAAGTTAGTATGCTTACAAGTATACTGCAAACTGGGCAAATTAAAGTAACATTTATTGTAATAACCATAACTGTATTCATTTGCAGACCACCATACAATATAGTAGTATTTTATATTTTACACCATGCCCCACCTGTGACACAGGACGTCAGGGAATATGGTTTAGGAGGGTGTGTGTCCATGCTACTGAATATGTACAATGATAAAGATAAATTCAGTGTATAGTGTACCCTTTTCACCTCTTGCAAGTAATCCACCAGCTCAATGGTGTATCAGTAAAAAAAAGATCATTTATTTAACGGTACATGAAAACATCATTGGAGAGGAGTGATTAAGTCTCACGGCGAAACGCGTGAGAGTCCTCTCCAATGATGTTTTCATGTATCTTCTTTACTGACACTCCGTTGAACTGGTGGATTACTTGCAAGAGGTGAAATAGGTGCTCTATATACATATGTAATGCAGCACGTCACCTGGAGCAATCAGGCTGAGCAACACTTACAGGTAACAATGTGACCAATCACACCGCTTTTTTTTTTTTTTTTTAATATGTGCAAAAACATTGTTGCTGTAACAAGTGACAGCTTAAAAACATGTGGACAAAACTCTGCATATGCACAGAATTTACACATTCACCGTAAGATGAGCTAGTAACCACAGGATAACGGTCAGGAGCAGTGTAAAGAGGGACTGTAGCTCAGATTCTGAAAGTGGCTTTTTATTTTAAAGGGACACTCCCACCAAAAATGAAAAAGGTTTGTTTTTTTATTTTGCGTTGTTGATTTCAGATATGCCTTTTGTTTTTCTTGTGTGAGTAAGAAAATATTTTATATAAATATTTTACTAAACAAGTGTAACTGGGCTCTGCCATTTTGTGAAATATAGTGTTTTTGGGTGCCACCCCCCTCCCCCCCCCCCCCCAGTGACTTTACTGCACTAGTATCTCACTTTGGGGCTGGGGACACAGAATGCACTCTCTAAGTCTGAATTCTGACCATAATGTAACTATTACATGAGAAGGGGGCGGGGTTATGTTCCTGTTTGATTAGGTCAATCTCCTCTCTTTGTGTTGGAAGACAGATAAAAAAAAGTTTTACACAGCCACTTAGTACTGCTAAAATATGATACATAGAAGACAGTAAGAAGGCAGAGGTGTATCTTATGACATTATTATGCAGGCTCTGGCCACAGTTGTAAAGTGAGACTTGCTGGAAGATTTGGGAGAATGTTGCATAATGGGTAAAATTCTCAAAATGTATGCTGGAGATAGACACCTAATTTTATTTTTACTTTTATATTCAATCAATTAAAACAGAAAAAAACAGTGGCATATGTTATAAATGTGTCTGTTTTAAATGCAATAATCTAGTAACATCTTATGTAAGTGGTAGTGTCCCATTAAACAACCTGAGACTGTTGATAGGGCTAAAAATCCATGTTTGTGGCATAGATTAAACACAGCAGATATAGGTCAAGAGTGTCACATAGGATTATAAAAAAAATATAATGTAACAAAATTGTGACTTGAAATAAAAAAGAAATGTGTTGACAACCGATGAACGGAACTCTACGCTTTTTGGCCCTTCAACTGAGCTTCAGGGTGCACCTTGAAGAAGCTCAGTCAAATGGGCAAAATGCGTACCCCTTGAAGAAGCTCAGTTGCTTTTTACATTAGATAATGACACCTGGCCCCTTTAATAACTATTTGGCACCATATACCATTTTTTTGTGTGATCATAGGTGAATAAGGGAATTGACAAAACAGAGAGCCTATGATTAAGCGCCGTGATCGGGCAAAACGTGTAAGGCGTACTCTGCTGTTTTTCTTGGGGTGGTGAGCCTGCACCGTCTTATGCCACATTAAATATTTTTCACTTTTTAAATACATACTACAGATTGCGGAATTTATTTGGTGTCCGTGCTTCCGAGACACCACTTTGTATTCCGTCATAATAGACGGAGGTGTCGGGCAGCATGGAGGATGTCTGCACGTATCGTGCAGACATCCCCCGGTTACCCCCAATAGACACCAGGGAAAGAAACAAGGTGAGGGAGGGGGGGAGACACACACAGAAAGGGGGAGGGAGGGGGGAGACAAACACAGACAAGGGGAGGGAGGGGGGACACAAACACAGACAAGGGGAGGGATGGGGGGAGACACACACAGACAAGGGGAGGGAGGGGGGAGACACAGACAAGGGGAGGGAGGGAGGTGGAAGAGAGAAAAGGGGAGGGGGGATAGAGAGATACAAGGGGCGGGGGGAATAGACGAGGGAGGTGGAGAGAGAAGTTTGGGGGGAGGGAGAGAGAGACAACGCTGGGGGGGGGGAGACAGCTGGGGGAGGGGGAGAGAGGGCGCATTGGCACATAAAAGGAAATAAAAACAAGAAATGCATTTGTATAATATCAATTTTTTATTAAATATTAAAAAGCAATTTACATATATACAAGTTAAACTTTTTTTTCCTATAGGGTAATCTTATGTTCAGGCTTTTAGTTTTTTTCCTAAAGGAATATACAAAGTTTTGGGGGTCGTCTTATAATCAGGGTCGTCTTATAATCGAGCAAATACGGTATATTGAGAATCTGCTCTCCATGACGTTTATATTGCATGTATTAGGTTCACAAATTAAAATGACTGGATTAATATTCTTAATGAATCAAGAGCAAGTCAAAGGCAGATCTGATCCATCTTGTATAGAGGGACAATTCACTATTTATCAAGCATCTCTTATTGAATTAAACAAAGTCTTCACTCAGGAACTAAACCCAGGAGAGACTTCTTGTACCTGAGGTGAGGTTTGCTCCAGAGATAGTTTGGGAGCTAACAATGAAGTTGCTAGTAGAGGAATTACATACAACTGGTGTCTTTTTCCACAAAAATTAAACTTGCAGTGCTACCACTACCAATGCAAGGGAATATGGGTAGACATATACACAAAATGTTGACAGTGATCATGTTTTTGCTTCTCTTGTAGCAAATGCACACTGTACAGACAGTCTTTAAACCCTTGAGGACACAACTGTTTTTGGAATGTTGTACAGTTCAGAACACAGGCTGTTTTACACTTCTGTGGCGTTTGTGTGTAGCTGAAATTTTCCTCTCTTTCTCATTTACTGTACCAAACAAAATCTATAGTGTTTTTGGAAAAATAAATGTTTTTCTTTAGAGACCATTATTTTTATCATGTTACGAAATAATTTTTTATAACCTGTTTCTCCTTCGTGACCTTTTGACCACAAACGTTATCCTCACTAATCCTATTTTAATCTTAACCTAAACCTAACCTTAGTTGTTAACCCTAACCCTAGATCTTAGCCTTTTTTTCTCAGTGTAATGTTGCTCTAGAGGCAGTCTAACAACAGCAAAGAGTGACAGACGTGATCACTTTAAAGAAGGACGTTCCATTAGTGTCCTCAATGGAAAGCATGGAACGCATGGAATGTCAATGGGTCCTCAACACATTAAACATAGCCCAAGACAGAGGTGCAGAGTCCAAAATCACTCATGGACAGCTTTTTTTGTCCTTCATGGCACTCTTCAATATGAGGTTGGTTACTAACTTTCTTCATGGGGCTTGGAGTAGTACGAGAAGAATACACATGTTGTCCTACATGGGCAATTTCCCAGAATTGCTTTCAGTGTGTTTTTTTGAATTCCCGAAATGATAATTTTCAGGTCCACTCAATCCAGTTTTTAGTGGAGGATGACTTTGTCGGAGAACTATAAATTCACAAATCCTGCTTTAAAAAAAGATGGTGTTTCCTTCCATCATTCTCGTTTATTGTTTCTATAGTTTTATGTTGGCAACATCATACTTTCCCACACTGCCATTGTGGAGTTTGTGTTGTTTTAAAGGATAATATGAAAGTAAAACATTTTAGAAAATGGTACTCCTAATTGCTATATAATTAGATAGAAAAGGAGTCTTCACTTATAGGAAATGTGGGTTTCCACATTTGAAAGAGAGTTTTGAATGTGGTTTTGCTGACCTTCTAGAACTTTTCAGGACTTAGAACTATTATGTGCCACTGATCAGAGGAACATTTTGGTTTGGCTTATCTTATTCAAGTGCATGTGTTTTGATTCTTACATCTCTCTATAATTTATTAAACATTTCATTAACCCACTGCATTTCAGAATGCTGCTACAACTTTTAAAACCACAAATATTTAGGATTTACATAAAAGAAGAGGGGAGAGGGGCAATTATTAAAAATGCAGAAAGCAAAAAATATGTGGGCTGTGACTTTAAAAAATATGATAACATGTATTAACTCATTAGAACATGTATAAATACATAGCAATTAGTTGAAAAAATATATGTGAGATAGTTTGTAGGTATACTACTTGCTCCCGTTGTTTAGAAACAACAACAGCAACAAATAACACTGGGTTCGACAGCAGATAGGAACCATTTGGACCATTTAGTCTGACTATATATGTACCTGCTGTAGAACACCTTATTTAATCCGTGGAATATTTTTTTGCACAGGATAAAAGACAAGGCCTTTATATGTATTGCCAGCATGCTTACATTTCTGTATTAATCTTTGCTGCTACTGTTGGAAGGCTAGCCATACATCCTATTCTGAAAATATATTTCCATAAAGATATATATATATATATATATATATATATATATGTATATCATGGCTTGACAAATTTGATTTAAATCTAGGAGCCAGCTGAAAACTTTAGAAGCCATTACCAAACGCAGTGTCACAAAGAAAATGCTGGGTTCCCAGTCGATAAACATATATAAAATGACATACACTTATGGATACACACATACTCATGCGCACACAAGCTAACACACATACATGCACAAAACACTTGCTCATCCACAAATACACACACATACTTAAATGCTGAGACACACTAACACATGATTTCACTCTTACATACATGCACAAACACATTCAAAGAGAAAGTATGCAGGAAAAACAGCACTCCTGGAGCCAGTTTAAAGGTGAAAAAAAGTATTTGTTTATTTCATGAATACCGTATTTTCCGGCGTATAAGACGACTGGGCGTATAAGACGACCCCCCAACTAAGTCATCTTATAAGCCGGAAAAATCGCATCTATATTTTAACCTTTTAGGTTAAAATATAGAGTTTTCCACCCTCCTCCCCCTTTCCCCAATCCCCAGTACTTACCTATTTTCTGCTCTGTCTCCCGCTGTTAAGCCGGTCCGTGGCTGTGAGGGAAGCGTTGTGAGCTCCCCTCCAGCCGCGCGGTCAATAAAGTTTTGTTTAAAAAAAAGTTTCAACAGACTTTATTGAAGCCGCGTGGCCTGAGGGTTGCTCACAACGCTTCCCTCACAACCACGGACCGGCTTAACAGCGCGAGCGGAGACAGAGCAGAAAATAGGTGAGTAAATCCCAGTACCCGGCGTATAAGACGACCCCCCAACTTTTGAGAAGATTTTCAGGGGTTAAAAAGTCGCCTTATACGCCGGAAAATACGGTAGGTTATAAATCCACAGCGGTAGTGCAGGTGTACAGGTAAGAAAAAGCTTGACGCGTTTCGCGCTCCAGGCGCTTAATCATATGCACAAACACATTCATATCCACTTAAATGCCAACACACACTTACACAGGTCACACACACACTGAGATACACTAACACACACTGTCACAAATATACACACACACTCTAATTTGCGTATACATACACTAACACATGCTGACACAAAATTGTATTTGTGTATTTGTCGAGTCCTGATGTGTGTGTGTGTGTGTATATATATATATATATATATATATATATATATATATAAAACAAAGTGGCAGTCATGCATCTTTGAATATCAAAAATAGAAAAATGCTTTATTAAAGACAAAGGTCAATCAATGTTTTGAGCTCCTAAGTGGAGTCTTCATCAGGACATTACAGCACAAATCTGAACATCAATATATACAAATACACCCTCCCAGTAATTACAGGACACACCCCTTTAATTGCCCAACACCCCTATAAACACAGGTGTATTAAAAGACAAGGGCTAGAGATAGATCCAAACAGTAGAATTAAATGGGATTGAATACATTGTAAAAATCTCATAAATAATTTAACATAATAGGGTAAACCTTAAAATTAAAAGAATGTATACATTCTCACACACACCTAATTTGAAGTATTGTTAGCAGTGTTATTAATGATAATTATTTATCAATACATTTATTCTAGCTGTCTCAAGATGGGCCAATGATAAAATTACTTAAGAAAAAAAACAAATATATGTGTCCATACCCATATAAAGTACATAAACTGTGCAAAGGTTAGTTATTGCTAACATCTAGAATACATTATGGATACTTCAAGTATAAATGTTATAAGTAACTTTTTACAAAATATATATTATGACCTATTCATGTTAAGATGGATTAAAAGGCAATTTATTCTTATACACGTAATGATCTCAGTTATCCACATCTGTTATGGAATCAAACTTAATTCGGATACATCTAAAAAGAAGGTAAATGTAAAATACATGTGTATGTTTTACTCATTAGTAAGCACATTTATTCACCACGGAGGGCATAATTTTGGACATGTTTTTGCCATTATGTGTATTATTTGGGTGCATTAGTGTCTTCAGCATAATCTCCTAAATGATTTTCAACCAGAACTATTACAAATTTCCACTACTTTACTAATGCATAGAATCTTGGTGGCTGAGAGAGGGTCCTGAATTGCTTTTCCTGGGCTAAGCCAAGAGAATTCTGGATTGTGCTCCTAATGTAATCAGACTGTCTTCTACACATATTTATTTGGGGTACTTGTTAGCCCCCTATTTACATGTGCATTTTATTTTTCATTAAACTGCTAGTTGCTGTTGCTCAATATTATTGATACATTTTACTATATACCTATATAGATTTTACCATATAACTTTATGTAACTGTAATTAAAGTTAGTTATCATTAATAACTTGATGTTTTCATTTAAAGAGCAAAAAAAAAAAAAAACAACAACATTTAAATATAAACACTAAAGAAAGATTTGAGTACATTTCCCAGATGTCACAGTTTTAAAACTCCACCCAAGATACCAGTGAGTACTTCTTCTTGGCCAGACATAATCTGAGTCACATTATCTTCCATCCTCCACCCTTTTTGCCTACTGTCACTGAGGATTCCCTTCTTGTAATATAAGTTTCCCACACAAGATTCCAACTGGCTGTAGCTGATAGTAAAAGCAGTGCCCAGAGTATCAAATGAGGATTCTAAATATGCTAAACTCTTATAGTTATACTTAAATATAGCACTGCTAGATACAGAAATGAAAGACAATCTTAACAATAAATATAAATACAATCTTGAAAAGTAAAAAATGTTGATACTATGATATAAACCTTGAAATATATTAAGGGATATAATAAACTTTCAAATATTTATTTGCCTTTTCTTTTTAAGAGGAATATTTCAGATTGGCATACTTTAACACTAGACTAAGAGATATTATAGATAATGTGAAAACATCATTGGCAATGTAGTCAACATAGGAGGGGAGCCTTAAGTAGCAATAACTGGTTAATTATGGCACTAGCTGTGTGGACTACATTTCCTATGATCACAGGACGGGTAGCTTTCTTGAACAAGTTCAATGCCAGTAACTGTAGAGCTGGTCAAAGTCATTCATCCAGTGGAAGAATCAAATCAACAAACTAACCAACCTTTTGTCACACAGACTCTATGCTTGATCAAAAACACATTATAGATCAGATTTAATCTTCCGTTGCAAATGAAAGTAAGTGCAAACCTAATATCATACAAGCATCATAAAGGCCATCGCAAATACAAGTCAGACAATATTTGTGTCCGTAGAAAATAGGCCAAGCTATGCAAAAATATGATATCCTTGTTTATGAAGTCATATGCTCAAAGAGACCATTTTGAGCTTTGGATAGTCACACATTAAAAATCCAGGTTTATCTACTGATGGACATTTTCATGAACCTGTCAGCTGAATTCAGTAAGTACCTTTATTTTAATCCTTATTATGTTTGAGTATGGATCAAACATGTCTTGTGTGTCTTCCCTACTCTCCGTTGTTTGGTTCTCCAAGCAGTGGTTAGCTGCACAAATTCCATTCTCAAGTTTCAGAGGTGTCTCATGGTACAAAAACACAGGGCAATTAGATGAGCATAAGGAAGTGGAGTTGTCACAACATCATATTGGGGTTATTAAGGAAACTTTCTTGGCTGCAAATGCATAGCAACCCTCCTGCGAACAGTAATAAAGGCTATGTATACAACAGAGTCATTGAACAAAAATCATTTGAATGACAGATGATATTAGATGGGGTTGTGGGAAAATGATACTCAATGTTACTAAGAACAATTGGTGTGTTTGAAAAGCCTGTGTGACAAAGGTGATAGCTCTGTGACTCATATTTTAAAGCTATTGTCAACTCAAAGGGAATAATAGAAGGTTTGTTCAAAGTTTGTTCTTGAAGGAGACAGGTAGATCTTTCAGGAAGGAAGTACACGCCCTTTTCATCTGTAAAGTATACTTGGCACATTATACTGTCATCAGGGGTGTTACTAGACTCAAACAGACCCAGGGCTTAAGCCCATAGTGGGTTTTATCAGAACTTTACGATCTCAACTAATCACCCATTTCCTATGTTATTCTATGGTTCCTCTTATTTAAACTCTATCAAATCTGATAAAGAGGCTCCATAGGAATTGGGAACATTCCATCACCTTAAAAAAAAACTTCCTCTACTTCTGCACTGTGCTATTTACCCATTGCTCCAACAAAGCAAGGCCAGTCTATTGTATTTGGGGGCATTAAATCTTTTTGGGGGCATTAAATCTTTTTGGAATTGACTGAAATTAGGCTACTCAATATAGCAGATATATAGCAGGCTATTGTACATTTTTGCTGATTTTGTGCATTTTAAGAATTTAAGAACTTGAGCATTAAAAAAAAAGGAAATAAAAAGTAAAGTTTGAATTTTTGATGTCGGGTCAATGCACCATTGAAGCTACATCCAAAAAGTTGGTCCCTTGTGGTCATCAATGAAATTGGTTAGCAAGGCCCATATAATTATAAATAGGACCTTTGGGCCATGATAATACTCATGAGGGGCCAAGGCTAGTAACCCTGACACTCCTAATGATAAACGGGGCTGTCAGCCAGCCACATGACTCCCATCCCCCTGTTATACACATTTAGGGCTAGGGCAAGTACCCCTGGAATCCCATAATAATAAATAGTGCTAGGAGCCACCCAAATGGCTCCCAGCTCCTTGCTACCTACATGCTGGGCCAGGGAAAGTAGCACTACTCCCCCATAATAAATTAATTACCTAAGCAACAAAAAGGAAACTCCCCCTGGCTCTGGGTTCTGGCCAAAGCTGCCTAAGCTTGTATGTGTCCAACAGTCTTCATGTGTCCACATTGTGGTCTTTCAGTTCTTGATGGAAGTAGCTAACCAGTTTTTCAGCTGGTGTGAGACTACTGCTAAATAATAAGCATATAATGCACAATTATACCACAAATTTAGCATTATGGAAATTATTGTTCCTCAACAGCTAGAGATATATGTTGGCTATGCATGATTTAATATTTTACAAATTGGAGTTTGTGTGAGTCCCAACGTGTCTTGTTGTGCCCTAAAGCAATAATAAGAGGTAGTATTTGTCTTTATGGTTCTTTTAGCTGCTCCCCCATGCTTTCTCTGAGCTGATTGCTGGTGAGATAACTCAGTGGGATAATGCATCATCTGCAGAATGTGTTAATCCATGGACAGTTCCTGATGGTGTCAAATCAGCTCTTTGTTTTTCTGAGGTAGATAAGACATACTTGAAAACCAGAGAATATCTATAAGTACCCTTCCTGGTTAAACAAGCAGATTGTTTGCCCTTTTTCTTTTATGTTTGTTTATGGCTCCTGGTTAGCTGATATAAGTCATTTTTGAAAGCTAAACATTGAACTTCCTTGCAAATATTGCACCTCTTTGTAACAGCTGTTGTCTTTAGCAATTGAGTCTGACTATATGTAAATATCATATGGGGCTAAGCAGTGGTTTCTGCATTTAACCACATAGTGCAGATAAAAAACACCTTCACAGACACAACCTTAAAGGGACAGTCTAGTGGCCAAAATGCATCTTCCAAATTATATTGCATATTAATGTGCTTTCAAAGTACTTTAAAATGCACGTTTTACATTTTGCATTGCTTAAAATATCAAATACTGACAGCTAGATGAAATTGTGAAATTACAGCAGTTGGCAAGAAACCAGGACTGCCCACACTAGCTGAGCAAAAGGCATTTCCTTTTTTTTCAAGAACCAATAAGAATTATTTCAATCAAATGAATGGAATATTCTTTTTCCCTAGTGATGTCATCAGACAATGTGTTGCACTGTTAAGATATCCTCCAGTGTACAAGAGCATGGTCACTCAGAGTCCACACAATGTATTAAATTCAAGGAGCACCGGAAGTGACTAAATGAAACAAAACCTTATGACCTCAGGGTATATATAATCAGTACTGCCGCACCTGCAGTACACTTGCAGTACACTTGCAGAGTAATCACTGGGGAGGGCTTGAGTCAAATATTAAAAATGTTTTTTTATGCAGATTGCCTGCATCAAATAAAACTGGAAAAAAAGCCTGTGCACTATACAAGCAGGTAATCTTAATCTTGCACCAAAGTGAGTTTGGGGAGTAGACTGTCCCTTTAAGATGAGCTTTTTGTGTGAGCTTCCACACTATGTGCTGTCAATTTTACAGTTTTACCAGGTTCAATATTTAGAATTTCCTCTTATTTTCAAGCCTGTCTCTGGGACATTTGCTCAGCTTTGCTCAGAAAGCATAGAAAAATAAACAACATTTATGAATACAGTTTACACAATTTTCTGACATTTTTAAAAATGTCTAACCTTATATCATGTTTTATAGTTTGGTCATGACCAAGACTTTGGAATTTTGTTGTTTCCCTGAACTTTGTTACGCAGTCTCAGGGCAGGCACCCAGGATCAGTTTATTGGCTAGTAAGTGGTCTAGGCTTGTCTCAGTGCTTTGAGAGACTATGATACTACATAACCCACATCAAACATATCAAAACATTAGGTAAGAGGCGTACGCAATTCTGGTCAGAAAAGGTAGAGTATTCTCTTGCAAATTAAATTTAGGTCACAATAAAGGGCGGCAAAGGAATTTAAAAAAGCACACTCCAGTAGCTAGGGTTGCCATCTTTTACACAAAAAAAACCAGCATTCCTATTACCTAGAGTTAACATTGGGAGCAAGCCATTTTTCTTTTTTTTACCAGCCTGCCGGTAAAATATCAGCTGGGTGGCAACCCTACCAGTAGTAAGGCCACAGTCATGGATCACAGAAGTTATATGTAACATTAGTAGAAACCAAAGCCAGCATGTGAGGGTTATTCAGAAATATACATAAAAGTAGCAGCACAAGCCTAACCAACTTACTCTAAGTCAAAAGCAGGTTTATTGTCCTGTTTAAACATGCATCACTTGCGTTTCTTCTCCAGCCAGAATTTATGCAAGGCAGACAGCAGAGAGCCAGCCCAACAATATGATGACCCTGTTCTGGACCTCCCTAGAAATATTGAATGAATAACATGATTACCTGATATACTTTATATTCCAAAATACACAGCATGATACCATGGAATAAACATAGATAATTAAAATCATAATAGAACATAAACACGTATTGATATATATGCCAACTTTCTGTTTTTATTTCCATTTTCTAGCAGTGGCGTTTGTGATACCACAATGACATGTGAGAGATGTTTTATTAAGCCAGAAGATAAGTCATAGTTTGAACAATATTCCTTTCAATCCATATTGTTGATAGTTATAACCATGCTGCTCATACAGGTAGAGTACAGTAGTTCAATACAAGGACAACGTAGAACAACAACATTCTTCAACTTGATTTACAGGATGTGATGTTTAATCTGCTTTTAGACAATAGTTCATTGAGAACCCTAGATTTCAGTTATGAAAGCATTGATTTACTCTTTAAATGTGTTGTGTGTTAAGAACCTGATACTAAACTGTTATATCTATAATCTTACAGCACTAGCTGTTTTTTTTTAATACGTTAAACTCATTTTAGCAAATTTTTCAACTTGCACTGTGTAATCAAGTTGTTAGTCCTACTAATTATTTGAGTTACAAGTATTTTTCATCACCTATCCTATGCTCATTGTTTTCCATCTTTTATTTTCCTGTTCTACTCATTGCAAGCTTTACAGTTCCTGACCTCCAATCTCTTTACAGTGACTGACATCTTGTAGTTTACAGGGTTCCATCATGTTTATTTGCACTCAAGCGCTCTCTTTACAGGTATTATTTCCATACAGCTGTACTTGTTGTTATCTCCTAATGTCAGTCCTGTCTCTTTCCAGTCAAAAATATCTCATCACATACTGGGTAACATTTACTAAAGGGTGAGATTCCAATTTATATTATTTTGTTGTCTATTCAAAAAACAAAAGCATGTTGATTCATTTTGTTAATTTCATTATGAAATATGAGCACAGGTCATGTTTCTGACTGACTTTAAAAGTGTTAGTGTGGCAAATTTGTGTTCTCATACTCGGTGTTACCACAAAATAGCATATAAAACTCTTTTACAGACTTGCTACCCTTATGTAAGCCATCTAACGCAGGCTCATAAAATTAAATCACATATGATTAAATAGCTATATTTAGCTTTCTATGTCTGATCACTAGACCTAGCTAGTGTATCATTGAACTCTTGCTATACTTTGCATGGTGCAGGGACAACCAACAAGTCCAACAACTGCACTATAATTCCCATCATCCTTAATCCCCCTTTACTGACTTAGTATCATTGAACAACCAGTTGAAAGCTAAGTGTTGGATACTTTGGTTTAATGAGTATCCAAAAATCCCTGTGATAAATGTCAATATATTTTGGAAGCTAGGATTTTCTTTAATTGTATGTACATTTTAAATATTAATGGTCCCAATATAAATATATGTTTAACTATGACACGTTTTCAAGTCCTCCAGAAGCTACTAAATAGTTAAACTTATATGATTCATATGCATTGGAATGAAGAATGCATTTTGTAACCTCATGTTTCTTATATGTTCTGAAGTTTTGACAGTTTTGTTGCAATGAAAGTCATCTGACATGAGTTCAGGAAGTATATCCTATTGTGCAGACACAGTCATTGTCAACACTGCTCAAATGCTCTGTACAAACTCAGTAAAATGTATGGTCTCAAAACAAGCCTGCATTGTGCTTCTGAGTTAGCTTTCATTGCAGAAATGTTCCTTGTCATGCTGGTTCTTGTTGTGAGAAGGATTCTTTTTTTTCAATCTTTCAAAGAATGCATTTGTAGCTCTTGACGTGTATGGCTTTATTTGGTAAGTTTGACCCCTGTGGATATTTTGTATTCAAAACACAAAGCAACTGTACAAAAGATATATGGATAACAGTCATGACTATATTTATCAAAAGCTGCAAAAATAGGAGAGTTGGAGAATCTTTACTTAAATGTTTTGGCCTAGTCAATTTTCAGTTTAGTGCTTAAACCCCCTTATAACGTTACATATAACCCCTTATAAACCAGAGGTTTGTGAAAATGTCTGTGTTCAATTTAAAGGTGTATACAGAGTTAATGTGACTTACAGCCACATCCTGTTAAAGAACAGCATGAGATAAGAAAGGTAAAGGTGAATAGCATTTGTGTAAAGTTCGTTGTTGGGCGAAAATGAATTCGATGTGGCTTGGTGTGCATTCCTTACATTTATGGCCATTCACTCCATTCGTTATACTCAGATTTGCACTGTTTTTAAAAGGAAAGCAATTCACATGAAAAATAGATTTAAACAACTCAGTAGCATCTCTGTGATGAGTTGTGTCAAGGCCCTTGACTTATGTATCTTACAAGACTACATTATGAAACGTTGACTGCTGATGAACTACAGATCCCATATTCTTTAGTGAGCCTCCCAGAATGTCAGAGTCTTGTGGGAAAATAGAAGAATTGTCAGTACAATTATTGTAATCCAGAAATGACAGTAGGTCATTTCATGCTCAAGGGTGTGTTATCCTTAGGTAAGGATTCTCAGAAACATGTGAAATATATTTAGGGTAGGTACATTTTTGATAAGTGTTTAAAGCAAAATCTTTATATTCTATTCTACTGACTTTTCAACCCTGCTTTATGACTTTCTGTGGGCTTAATGTGTCTGCATGAGGTAGAGAAACATGAAAAATAAAACATTTTCAATCCGTACATACGAGCTTCTGGAAGAGCAGTAAGAGAAATCACACTGCAGGATACGCATTATAAAAATGACAATAGATGGGAATGCTCTACAGTGGAATTATTCAATTTCCAGCTCTCTGTTGGTACTTTCATGGAATCTGTGGCTCAGATGACAAGATACTTAAGGGCTCAGAAATGCCTTTTCTATAATGAGACATATGACTGATTTTCACAATTACATTTTTTAATTACTAAGCACACTCTTGATGAGAGTGAAATTTACAGAACTAGTCCACTGTTGATTGAATAGTAAAGAAGCGCATTGGCCAATGTTTTACTGCCTTGCGGGGACTAGTTTCAGTGTAGTGTTCCACTGGATAGACTAATTATGCCAAGTAAATAATTGTATCTAATAAGCTTACCACAGGCATTAGTGCAATCTTTAGAAAATGTGACAAATCAATTTGTACAGACACAGAGCCAGATATACTTAGCTGTGCCCATTGAATAGTAATTGACTGCCTCTGTCCAACTCAGTACTGTTTACCATGTCCACCTTTACTTCATAGAAACCATCACTTTTGTTTTAACTGAAATAATTTCTTCAAGATCATACTTTGTCTCAGAAACCCATGCATTTGTTCAAAGAATGAAACACTTCCCTCCAGACTCACACATCGCCTAGCTTGTCTACTTTGTAACCACTTTGCTGGAAGTGCTCACTCCTGCTCCCCACACACCCTACACACACCGGTCCAGCTCAATGGTAGCCACTCCACATTACAAAAAGCAAGTGGGTCAATGTGTCTTCTCTTCAGAACTTCTCACATGTGGAATAGCCTTCCAGATACCAAGCACTACAGTAGTACTCTAAAAACTCTGAAAAACAGAATTACAAATATATATATATAAATATAACTAAATGTGGATCCCTGTATATATACTCTTTATATGCATAAATGTAAATCACTGTATGCACTCTCCACAATTTACTTTTTTGCATTTTTTAAAATGTTAAAATGTGTGAAACTGGACTTGATCCCCACTGTTACTGCTGGAATAAGAAAGGGAATCAAATTTTAGCAGGATAAAGCAAATTAGATCACATTTATTAGCCTTACGTAATAAAACACTTGGAATTTGCTTTTCATTGCCATGTATGCATAATATAAATAATTATTAAAAAATCATAAACCACTATATTGCCAAAGTAGCAAAAGAAAATAGTTAAGCATTGTAATTTAATAAAACTACCCTTACTACTTATTACCTATTTTGGATAATGTAATAGGTCCTGACTGATATGATACCCCTCTTAGCGTGAATGACCATGGTTTTATTGAATTATCTCATCAATTTAAAGTGGCACTAATGGATTCTTTTAACTTTTACTTCACTAATAGAAGCAAAACTTAAGACTTTTGGCACTTGAATTATGTAAATATGCATCATTACAGATATACATGGGTTTACTCTGTGCTTTGCCTCTCAGAGGCAGAGCTTGTCTAATGTTGGCACATACTGATAGTGTCAACTTGCGCTCAGTCAATCAAAGTGGGGCTGCTTGTGCAGAAAGGCACCTTCATTAGGTTAGGTCCCTTCTGTTGGTGGCATTTTAAAACAAAGATTTCACTGCACTTGGAGTGAGAGACTGTCGGCAATAGCCAGCTGCTGGTCAGAGGATAAAACTGGCAGGTACCTTAAAAAGTACAATCTAGTTTATCTTCATACTAGTGCTAATGGCTTTTCACACATGAAAAAAAGTTTAGTGCCGCATTAATAAGATCTCCCCACTAGGCCATGAATCTGGATAATGTGCAGCTCTTCCATTAAAATATTGGACAACACAGTTACAAATCATTCACAAGCCCTTTTAACGATAGAGCAGTAGTATCAAAAATATAGGTCATAAAGAAAACAGGCCACACAAATAGTGTATTCATAGACATGGAAATCACGAGGTCAGAGATTAGCACCTGGGTATTTGTTTCTGTGTTTTGCTGTTAACAGGGTATTGGCATAAGAGTTTTCCTGTTTTGAAGCAGCCTTTGATTTCCACATCATCTATTTATATATGTAAACAGATAGAGGTGAAAATCAAGATAACTTCCTAAGTAGTGTTGTTAACTTCCTCAGCCTTCCATTGTGCAGGAAATAGGCCCATTGCTCATAGATGGTTCTATTAAAGCGAAGGCTGACTTAGTCAAACGACATGACCTTTGCTGACTAGGACCATAACAATAGGATTTCCTGGCAGTACACTTGAGTCACGCATAATTGGGATTTTTGGAAATAATACATAGAAGGAAAAGACTGTAAGCAGAGTCTGTGAATACGGTTAGACAGTATCATATACAGATTTAAGTTTGTGTTCATAAGATACGTTATAAATTCATAGTGTTGACAATCTGTTGTTGTAACTGCTTAATAGAAATCAAAATAGAATTTTCAGTAAAGGTTAACTGTAGACTTTAACTAATGGATTGAAGAGTGATTGTAGCATTGTAATATGAGCCTGGTCCCTACTGGATCCATTCCAGCTAAAGAGCACAGTGCTTTTATATGCAATTCACTGCTATCACAAATGAATATGTGTGTAAGAGAAAGTAAATTAAATCAAATTAAATTAAAACGGTTGATCTTTTAAAAGGCTGGCTTAGCATTCTCTACTTCCTCCTATGCATTAGAAGAGCCTGGTAAAAATGCACAAGAAAACCTAGGGCTTTATGCATGAAAGAGAGAATGGCAGAGAACTGAGGCATGAATTACAAAATTTCTGGTGCCCAAAATGCATCTTCCAAATGTTAATGCATATTAATGTGCTTTCAAAGTACTTTAAAAATTCTTATTTTACATTTTGCTTTGCTTAAAATTTAAATACTTAGAGCTAGATGAAATTGTGAAATTACAGCAGTTTGCAAGAATCTAGGACTGCCCACAGTAAATTTCCTTTTTTTTCTGCTGGAACCAATGAAAATAATTTCAGTCAAATGAATCCTAATGATGTCATCAGACAATATGTTGCACTGAGATCCTACATATACAGGCGCAAGGTTACTTAGGTTCCACACACTGCATTGTATTCCAGCAGCACAGAAGTGACTAAATTAAACAAAACATTATATGCTCAGTGTCTATATAATCAGTGCTGCGGTACCTGTTGTATACATGAAGAGTAATCACCGGGGGAGGGCTTGAGTCAAATATAAAACTGTGATTTATACAGAATGTCTGCATTAAATCACACTGGGAAAAAAAGCCTGTGCGCTATTCAAGCAGTAGTCCTCAACCAAAGGGAGTTTGGGGACTAGAATGTCCCTTTAAGGCCAAAGTAGACAAGCTTGAAAAATTGTCCCCTTTTGCTATAATTCAAACTCTGCTAATTCCCTGCACTTCCCTCTTTCATGACAAAAATCCTCTAGTTTCCCCAAGTCTCTGGATATAATGTTTATCAAAGGTGGTAAAAGGTACAAAAGATTTGTAAAGTGTTTTATTTATTTATATCGCTGTACTCGCAAGAGTGTTGTCTCTAAGTGTATACCATAATACCTGACATGTAGGGTGGTTTATATTTATTGGTGTTGTGAAGTCCTTTGCTATTTTACATTGCTGTTCTCTCCTTGCTCAAGATGCATTAAAAAGTGTTTTACCTCTATGTGTGTCATCATGTTATTGCATTTTGTCATAAAATGCAGATTTGTTTGTGAGCACACTGGGATGTTGTGCTTTTACTTTTTTCCTTACTTCGTGACTTCTATTCACTTCACTTTGGCGATGAAGGAAAGCTGCTTCTTTTTTTTGTTTTAAACATTCCACTTGAGATTTGTGTTCTGCCATTGATATAAAGCACATTTAAAAAATATATAGCATTTAAGGTAAAGACTTGTGAAATGCCCTGATAATAATGTAACAGATACATGACATTCATTATCAGTGGAATGAATCTGCTTGCTTCAGATGACAATCACTACCGGGAACAAGATGAGATATGAAGCAGCCCCTGTATAACATGACAGCATCTCAGAAAGATGGAAAAAGACGTATACTGATTATTTGAGGCTCCTGCCTTTAGAAGTGTTGTTCCTATACTAATCTGTGGAAATCTGGTATCTGCTTACCTTATTTCCAGGGGTTTATATATGTTCATGCACAACATTAAATATCTGAATTGTTATCTTCTGTGACATGCCTAATATGTAGCAGTATTTTCACAAAAGCAGTCAGTGCTTTTCCAAAGGCCTAGGAAAATGTCAAAATATACTATCTGCGGTTGGGATGGGAAGATGGAGAACCCACATATAGATACCTGCCCTGGGTCCCGTTATCATTAAAGATACATTAAATGACCCCAGTTGTATGACTTTGAACTTCTATGATTGAAACTACATATAGTTAAAGGTGCCTTTCCTCTAGATTTAGTGTTGTATGCAGCCCAACTTCTCATTATATTTTAGTTTGTCACGGTTTTTGTATTATCAGTCTCTAGTTTCTGCACAAAGGAATGCTTTTTAACAGTCATGAATGCAACGTATATTGCTATATGCTGCTTTATAATAACTTCAGCTGTGCGTGGTCCAGAAGCTTGTTTAATAATCCTTTTAAGTCATTTAATAGTACTAAAAGAAGAAAAGTAGAGACAAGGAAATGTGAATTTTAAACACAGCAATGGATTATTCCAGGGAAAAATACTATTCACAAAACAAATGCCATGTTTTATGGGAAAGATCTAAATGAAATTGTTCATCAAAGCAACTGTTTTTCGCACTAACACCTTTGAGGTGGATAACATAATTAACCACATTGGAGGTGGGCCCTTAGCAATACAATTCCAGACTTCCTGTTGTAGTTGTGACCTCAGAGTATGCACTATATGTACTGGGTCAAGCTGATCTTGGAAGTTTGAGGGCAAAGTGATCAAAGTGAAAATGTTGTTTAATTAATATTACAAATGACACAGCCATGGTTCTTTGGTATTGTTACCTGAAATATCTTCAGGTCTTTGTGTAAAACTGGGATGACCATACTTACAGGAAGTTCAATGGAACTCAGGGTTACAGTAAAATGGACAGCAAAGCAAATTTGGATTACTTCTGAAATGACCGAAAAACAGTAGCTTGACCAAAGCTTTAAAATGCAACAAATTTATTGAAATGTCTTTCATTTCACAGGTTGTCACTTATACATACACAGTTGATATTGTTAATCATATTTTCATTAACCCCTAATGTGTTTGCGGAAAATTGTAGTTTTTTTTTTTTTTTTTTATAGATAAGCCAGAGTATGGACTATCTGTGGCCTGAAATGATTTATTCATGTAAACAAAGAAACTATTTCACAAAAACGAATTTGGGGTCTATTTACTAGGCAGAAAAAAACCAAGGAATTTGCAATCTTCAAGAATTAATAGCTAAATTGGAAAGATTTTTGTTTCAACCACACTATTAATGCACAATTTTACCTATTGCCGTCTCAGTTCATCACAATTCACTGTTTAATGAATAGACTTTGTCTAATGTGTGAAGCTATTTGTGAAAAGGATCAGTAGTTCAGGTTGTGTGCTTCCCGAGTTTCTGATAGCTATTCTCCATCTATTGGACTAGATATAGAGCAGGAACTGGCATTAATGGAGTTTATACAGTATGTTCACAGAATGTGAATGCTCTTGTGACAGATGCAGTTATCCCTATAACCTTTTGCATAGAGCCATTAGGCAGCAGACAGGACATGTTAGGTGGTCTGCTATCAGTTTTGTTTTGAACGTGTTAGTGACCTTTGACACAATTAAGCGAAAGTATTTTCCAGTTGCTGTTCGGAATTCCATTATTTTGATGGCGCTTTCAAAGGTTCCATTTGTTTCCTTGTTAAAATATCACAATGTCAAAATATTAATCATGTGACATTTTGGGGGGATATGCTGATCTTAATTAGAATAAAATGTGTTATGTGTGTTCCCCAAAATAGGTTGTTATCCTAGTCATGTGAGAGTTATTATTGCCAGCAAATGTATAATATAACAATGGAAAGTAAACTCTACATGACTGTCAATAGGGTGAAAAATACTCAGGATGTGAGGGCAGGATAAGTTAACTGAAAAGGTCATAAACATAGTTATTTTTAAGTGGTGGATTCACAGTAGCAGCTGTTTAAGTATCAAGCCTCTTATTAGTTATTATTTAACAAAATGGGCGTGTAATGCTTTGTTGAGTTCAAAGTGTTTTTAAGTAATTGTTAAGTATATATTTAAAAATGAACTGGTGTTTAAAGAAGCAGTAACCCACACAAGCATCATTTAAAGGGACTATCACTGCGGTGTTGCTTTCCATCAGTTTTATGAAAATATCCATGTTCTATGGTAATAAATGGCAAAATATGATACTTACATACAATTTATACACACATCACCACCTGAGCATCCATATTTCTGAGCAGAAACTTTGGTTTCTGATCATATGCCCTCCTCTGTGCTGGTATCCAATGTCAGTTGTTACTGATCCTACAATCTAATGCATCATGTGAGGTGTAAGCCATGGAGACTGAGTATCTACAAAATTCAACAGGATATATGCTGCTCAGAACTGAGTGCTCTGAAGATTAGCAGCATTATTAAATATATACAAAATCTACTTACTGCACAGTCCAAGCATACAGAACACTCCAGGCGCCTCCCCATACATTGTTCTAGTAAAACACTTATCAACACTAGTGAATTCACTCATCAGAAAAATGCATTAACATATATGCAGAGCACACTAACTGCACAAAGAATTATTTGGAGAGATCTCACCTATGCACATATGGAAGGTTATCCTGAGATCTCCAGGAGCTCTGACTCTAGTGATCCCCTTATGTCACCTTGCAAAATCCCCAATAACAATTATTGAGGAAATTTACATATTTAAATAAATTTGGCTATTTTCAACAAAACATTTGTCTCAATTTGGCTATTTTTGAGAATAAATTTGTCTCAATTTGGCTACTTAGCAGTCCTGGCAGTTCATCATGCTTCATTTAACCCCTTAACGCATGTGGACGTATATATACGTCCTGAAAATCATGATCCTTTAGGACCATGAGGACGTATATATACGTCCTCAGGTTTCATGTAGCGTGGCGCTCCTTAGCATGTCTGTAGTTATTCCCAGAGGCTGCTTCGGATCCGAAGCAGCCTCTGAGAGTACTTTCAGCCCCCCCACCCCACCCCCGCGAGCATATGATCACCACGAATGTGATCGTAAGCGCGTTACACACATAGGCAGTGAAAGCTGATCACTGCCTATGTTTGTTAAAGTGTTGCAATGATGCTTTGATTGAGGCATCATGCAACACATTCTGTGCCCCCCTGGGCACCGCGATCAGGGGTGGGTGCGGTATTGGAGGAGCATGCTCCTCCAATACAGCGTGCCCAGAGGAGAGCGACGGAAGAGAGAAAAAAATCTCATATGATGAAAATAATACTATCAAATAAAGCCCTATCCGTCCTTTAAAAAATGATATATAATTTGTGTGGGTGAACTGAACACAAAGAAAGAAATTCACAGTTCAGTAAACGTATGACAAAAATAATGGAATTCTGGTCTTCAAGGCACATCAAATGCAGCATAGCACTCGGTCACTAAGGGGTTACGCCGTTTCATCACTTTGTGGACTGGTCAGTTGCAACACATCCAGGCGGTTGTGTCAAACATTAGCATATTATGCCGCACATTGCCATTAGTGGCTGCGGGTATGGATATTTAGGCTTGTCATCTTGTTAATATTTGTGGATAAAATAGCTTTATTACATTACATGTATAATTGTAAAAAACATAGATACTTTCAATTTTGTATTTTCTTTATTGCTTAATGTTGCCTGTTTGTTGACAGAGTCCCATTAATCAGACAGAAGAATCTGTCTGATTAACAGATTAGAAGGAAAGTTAAATTGCTCTTTAAAGGGACTCTATTACCAAAAAATGTTTCATGCTGTGAATGTAGGGAATAAAACTATCCATAGCTTGTAAGCAAATTCTACTGTAGAGATAAAGAAAAGTGGGTTTTGAATGTTTCTTTTGTGTGTCCAGTCTATCACATCACTTTGTGCTTAGTATGAAATGACTGACTTCTCAAACCACTCACTGAAGTCATAACAGGGCATGTTTGTGTGCAGTTCAGATAACTTAATGTATAGGTGACTAAATGTTCAGTTGGAAGAAGTACTCTCTAATGCTATCATCTGAAAATCATTACCACTAATCAACAGACCATGCAAATTATGGATCATGAGTTCACATTTTTAAAGTGCTTCATTTTTTAAATATTTTAGTAACTGATTTAAATGCAACTATGCCGCACTCATCTAAATCACCTGCCATTTCTTGTTGTCTGCACATTTTATGTTGCAAACTATAAAGCAGGGAAGATTATCAGCCAATCAGTAAAAGGAGGTTAGAGCATGCTGGGAAATGAAATGATAATAATTCAAAATTGACAAACAAAATATTGTGCTAAAACTATCCAAAATATCGAACAAGTAACATTTGTATGAGGCTTTACAATAGGCAGCCTAAATAGGTTCAATGTTTCTCGTCTGTCAAAACAATCTTGATTTATGTAGGTGTGTTTTAGAAATTCCCATAGCTTAGTCGATCCGCTATCAAAATATTAATTTTACTGAGGTAGGAGCCACAAAGCAAAAATAAAAGCAACTGCATAATGTAAATGGTAAGTCCCATTTTTTTTTATAGCTAGAAATTAATTAAGCAGACAATTCCATTTTTGTAATGGTAATCCCCTTATTTCTATTATCGCTCACTAAAGTAATTTCTTGCAATTTATTTACGTGTCAGTGTGATTTTTTTGAATTTATATTCATTTACCCATATTTCATTACCCATTACTTATAAATCCCCTTTAAAATAAATATATTTTTTAATCAATGCTGACTTTGAGCTATACCAAGATAAGCAATTCTTTTCTGGGGGGTTTTCTACAAAGCTTGTGCAATAAAACTGCCATTCTAGTGGCAAATATTTGCATGTATTCTCTTCTATAATCTCCAGTGATCACAGTGCATTCCAATTGTTAATCAGCAGTACCCCACACTGGACTGTATGTTTTAGTGAAATATCTTTTTCATTACAAGATCCTTGTGTGCGGATTACATCTTATGTGTTCTTACTCTATCAGTAATATCATAAAGACAAAATCATGATATGGTTTTGAATTCAAACAGTTTCTGTTTTTTTCCTCTCATAGAAAAACTATAAACCAAGACGACATCTTTATTTATACGCCTACACTACTAGTAATATATGTACTTAACTATATTGATTGTAGCATTGATTAGAATGGTATTGACATGGCTTGTCTGATTAGATTTGTACTTCTCAGTGGGCTTCCATTGTTCCATAGATTTGCAAAAATTAGTTGTTTGAGAACATATTCTTTTCTATCATTGAAAATTAGGTTGCATGATGAAAAAAATGTGTGTTTTTCTATTCCACATTGCTGTTTGCCATGCAATGTCTGGGCAAATAAAAATATACACTGATCCCTGAATATGCTTACTTTATGGAGATGTTGATGGCCTATCTACAGTTTGCATGATTACAGGTAGCATTTGGTGGTTTGTGGACACAGTAGAAGATACAGAAGAAGAATCAAACTCACCACCATGGAAGATGATCATCCATAGCTTGGATACTGCTCTGGGCCCTGGTTGTAATAGGCACTTTTACGACCCTAATTAGGCCAAACATAAAAAAAATATAATTAAGATCTTCAAAGCAACAATACAGTTTCTGCCTTGTTGAAACAACATATTTCTCTAATCTACTGTATAATTATATGTGTCGCTAACAATCTTAGAATGAAAGTTCACAAATGTGCGTCCACCAGCACCCAGCTAAGAATTGAGAGCACAAGACACAACAAAAATCTGAGAGGAATAGATTCAGATCAGATATCGCCAATGTTATACATACAGTTACAATGTAATGCCAAGGTTGAAGACTATAAGCCATTGTTAAGTATCTTTTTCATAATTCATTTGCTTTTTTCCCTTACTCACAATAATGAAAGCATGAAATTCAGTTGAGATTTTATCCCATCAATATACATGTGGGTAAATATTCAAAGGAGAATTAAAATGTCAATGTGTATCATACTATATCAATATACCACTATTTTTTGCCACTTTTGTGTATGACTTAAAAAACGTCAATGTATCTGATTTGACAAATGTGTTTCAGGCCCACTCGGTTGCAACAGGTTTTGCAAAACCTAAAAATAGACATCTCTTGTTCTGATCCCAATTTTTAGAATTTTTGTTTTAATATTTATGTAGACTGGAAACTTTTGCAATCATTGTAGTTGCAGCATAAAAGCCCACATACACGAGCCCCCTGGATAATGCTGATAGTTCTTATCCTCTCCCTTATCAAACATCTAAACAGTTTTTTTTTGTCTTGTGAATGTTGTCTTTTTTTTATAATTCTTTATTTTGAAGAATTTTCAGATTTTCTAAAAATAGTTTTTTACAAATGACAAATGGGTAACATAATGACAGTCCGAGAACATAACAATTACCGTATTTGCTCGATTATAAGACGACCCTGATTATAAGACGACCCCCCAAACTTTGGATATTCCATTAGGAAAAAAACTAAAACCCTGAATATAAGACTACCCTATAGGAAAAAAGTTCAACTTGTATATATTCACATGTAAATTGCTTTTTTAATAAAAAATTATGATATCAAAAAATGTATTTCTAGTTTTTATTTATTTTTATGTGCCAATGCTGCCTTTCTCTTTCCCTTGCCCCCATTTTTCTCTCTCTCTCTCTCCCCTCCCCTTGTCTGTCTCTTAACCCCCTCACTCCCCTTGTCTCTGTCTCTTAACCCCTTCCCTCCCCTTGTCTCTTAACCCCCTCACTCCCCTTGTCTCTGTCTCTTAACCCCTTCCCTCCCCTTGTCTCTGTCTCTTAACCCCCTCACTCCCCTTGTCTCTGTCTCTTAACCCCTTCCCTCCCCTTGTCTCTGTCTCTTAACCCCCTCCCTCCCCTTGACTCTGTCTCTGCCCCCCCCCCTCCCTCCCTCCCCCTGTCTCTCTGCCCCCCCTCCCTCCCTTCCCCTTACCTTGATCCCTGGTGGCTAGTGGGGGCAGCCGGGGGATGTCTGCACGATACTTGCAGAAATCCTCCATGCTGCCCGACACGGCAGTCTATTATGACGGACAGCTGTCCGTCATAATAGTCTGCCGTGTCAGGCAACATGGAGGATGTCTGCACTTATCGTGCAGACATCCCCCAGCTGCCCGCTTTTCCCTGGTGGCTAGTGGGGCAGCAGAGGATGTCTGCGCGACGAGCGCAGACTCCCCTGCTGCTGCCCGGCACGCTCGCCGGGACTTCTGTGACGAAAGCGGAAGTAAGCGGCTTCTTCACAGAAGCCCCGGCGGTCGTGCCGGGCGGAAGCAGGGGAGTCTGCGCTCGTTGCGCAGACATCCCCTGCTGCTAGAGAGGGGGATCCAGGTCCCCTGCAGCTCTGCTGGGGACCTGGATCCATGTCTTATAATCTGACCTCAATTTGAGGTCAGATTATAAGAAGACCTCGATTATAAGACGAGGGGTAGTTTTCAGATTTTTTTTCTGAAAAAAACCTCGTCTTATAATCGAGCAAATACGGTAGTTTCGTACAGAGAGTCTATACAGTTGTAAAGGCTTATCAAATAAAGCGTCTCAGATAAACATTCCTTGTCGAAAAACAGTGCTAGGGTCTGGATGTGATTCTAGAGTAAAAGTTATACAAAGATTTAACATTGAATCGGATATAAAGTAGCCTTGATAAAGCTCACAAAATATTTAATCAATGTAGCAGTGATAGATTGGGCAGCCACCGAAGCGGATGTCTATCTGTCTGTCATTAAAATTAAAGATACATCGGGCGGAAGGGGGGGAGTACACAAGGTAAGTCTGAGGGGTTGGAGGGGGGTACTAAAGGAGGAGAAAAGAGGAAAGTAGAAAAAAAGAGGGGAAGGAGAGAGAGAAGAAAAGGAAAGAAATAGAGAGAAGGGGGGGGGTGAAGTCAGGAATATCTGTGTCCTTCTACGTCGGGAAATAGGTCTTCCAGGGGAGCCAAATTTTCTCAAACCTATCTGGGGTGTCATGTACGTGAGCAGTTAATTGGTCCATATCAATTACATCGTGGATTGGGCCGATTATCGAGGTAAGAGAGGGTGTTTGCGGTTCTTTCCACAGTTGTGCCATGGCCCTGTGGGTAGCTAGGGCTATCCTTGAGATGAGTTGGTTTTCTCTGGGGGTACATGACTCCAACGGTTTAGACAGGAGGAAGACACAGGGATCAAGCGGAATTGGTTTGTGAAGAATGCGGGAAATTAGATTCTGTATCTGCTTCCAGAGTGATTGAATGTTCAAGCAGATCCACCAGGTGTGAAAGTAAGTGCCTGTTCCCCCACATCCTTTCCAACATAATGGTGAGTGGAGGCGTGTATTTTGGACAGTTGAATCGGGGTCATGTACCACCGTAGAAGGGTTTTATAAGCTTGCTCTTTGTGGGAAGTTCAAATAGAAATCTTTGAGGTTGTGTCCCAAATATCTATCCAGTCCTCTCTATCTATAGTGTGTCCGATATCTTTTTCCCAAGCAGAGATGTATGATAGCGGGGCATCTGATGCTGAAAAGGAGATTTCTGAGAACAGGAAGGAGATCATCTTTTTTTGTCTGGGAGAGTCCATGCATAGTTTCTCAAACCATGAGGGTTTGGTCAGAGCAGCTTGCTTAACTGGTGGGGATGATCCAAAATCTTTTAATTGTACATAGCGGAAAAAGTCTTATGGTTTGAGAGGAATGGTTTTGGATAAGTCATCGAATGACTTCAATTGTCCGGCAGCAAACAAATCGTAAATTCGAGAAATATCGTTTTGATCAAATGTTCTGAAGAGAGAAGGGGTCATGCCAGGACAAAAGTCTTTGTTTCTGTATAGCGGAGTCAGTGGGGAGTGGTTCGAGGTTAGATTGTAATATTTAGATAGCATATTTATCCCAGATTCGAAGTGAGTTTAGGATGGTGGGGCACAAGGTCCGTAGCATACGCCTGCTTAATTTGGGGGTCCAAATGTATTGCGACAACACGTCGGGTCGGAATAGGTCATTTTCAATGTCCACCCATTTGATCTGTGAGATTGCAGCATGCCAGTTTGCTATTTGGGTGATTTGTGCAGCCAGATAGTATTTGTTCAGGTCCGGCAAACCTAAGCCTCCTGCTTGTTTAGGTCTATACATCGTGTTCCTGTTTAAGCGGACCTTTTTGCCCTGCCAGATACATTTATTGATGAGTATCTGTAGGGATTTAATGTCTGCTAGTTTTATCAGTATCGGGAGTGCTTGAAACAAGTAGAGGAGGCGGGGAAGAATATTCATTTTGACTGTTGCAAGACGGCCCAGCCAGGAGATGTGTAGATTCTGCCATGCTCGTAAATCATGTTTCAGCCCATGAAATAGTGGCGGGTAATTCAGATCATACAACTTTGAATATGAATCAGAGATTTTGAGACCAAGGTATGAGAGTGGCTTCTCTGTGAACTCTAGGTCGAAGTTCAGTTGTAACAGTTTTATGGCATGAAGTGGTACATGGATGGGGAGTGTTTCAGATTTTCCAGAGTTGATTTTGAAGCCAGTTAGCTCAGAAAAAACTTGAATTTCTTTGAATAAAAAAGGTAATGATGATAGGGGGTCCGTGATGGAAAGCATGACGTTGTCTGCATAAGCCGCGACTTTGTATTGTTGGCCCGCTAATAGAATACCGGTTATGTTTGGGTTGTTTCTTATTGAATACAACAGGGGTTCCAGAGATAATGTAAAAAGTAGGGGTGATAGTGAGCATCCCTGTCTGGTAACATTGTAGTTTCAAAATGAAAGTGGAGTAGGCCCGGGTATACAGATTGTAGATGATGGTGTGTGGTATAAGGCCGAGAGGCCATTTTGGAAGTTCTGCGTGAATCCTAACTTCTCCACAGTAATGCGTAAAAAGGACCAGTTTAGGCGGTTGAAAGCCTTTTCGGCATCAAGTGAGAGGAACAGGGTGGGCTTCTCCCTTCAGGAGGCTATCCATATCAGGTCTACAAGTCTCCTAGAATTATCCAGAGCTTGCCTGTTGGGGATAAATCCCACTTGGTCAGGGTTTATAAGTCTCGGGAAGAAGCGGTTTAAGCGGGTTCCTAGAATTTTGGTAAATAGTTTGTAGTCAATGTTCAATAGTGAGATTGGTCTGTAATTTGTGATGATGTCTTTTGGTTTTCCGCTTTTATGAATAAGAGTTATATTTGCCTCTTGCATATCGTTGGTGAAATAGCAGCCTTCTACTATAGTATTGTACATAGGCAACAGGTGGGGGAGCAAGATATCTGAAAACAATTTGTAATAGAGGCCAGTAAATCCGTCCGGTCCCGGTGTCTTGTTATTTTTAAGGGATTTGATCGCTTCGGGCAGTTCCTTGGGCATAATTGGACTGTCCATAAAATCAGCTTCTTCTGTCGTAAGCTTGGGAGAGACATATTCTTTAGGTAGGAAAGAATGTTGTTCACTTGGGAATGTTGTCTAATTGAGACCTTTGTTCTCTGATCTACTCAGCATGGGCGATTTTTTATTTTTTTTTACAAATATTATACAGCAAATGTGGATACAGGAAGTCTTCATACAGATATTTTCCAGAGCCATTGGCTCATATTCACCGACTTACAGACAGATTGGGAAATCATGATTATCTCACAAACTAAGTCGTTGTGGTTTCTCATCGGAAACCAAGAAGGCAAAATGAGTTAATAAATTATTTCAAGTAAAAAAAAAAAAGGCAATGCTGTTTCAAAAGGAACAAAAAATCTAGGATTGCATTCTGTTTAACATTCTGCATTACAATGCTGGACTGACTAATGTTAATAGCAGCTGATGAGTTCTGATTGGTCTAAAGTCAAATATTTCCAAAGAATAAATTGTTTTTACAAACCTTTCTTACAATTACTTTTGAATCACATGCCATTGCAAACTTCACTGATGCCAAATAAGTAATAGTTATGACTAAGGAACAATATATGATGATAAAAACATATCTCATCCGATAATGATATGTGCATAGAGACTTAATGCATTATGGCAAAACATATACATTTCACAGTAATGTCAGTGACAGCATTCATTATAATTGATAAATGTATTCCCCAATCAGAAGCCAGTGGAAACATATGTGCATTTCAGATTTTGGAATAGTTCTGACACTAAACTGCGGTAAATTATATACTTTGCCAACATCATGTTAGTTGTGTACCTTGTGTATTCAGGGTAAATGAACTATTGCTTGTGCGACAGTAAAAAAGAGAACAATGCTTCAGATGGCTTGTTGTAGTTGAGATACAGGTAAAAAAAAAAAAAAAAAGAATTGAGCAATGCAGTGTTAATAGACACCCAAATGCAAAGCATAAAGAATATGGTGAATGGTTTCAAATACAGTGGAAACTAAAGTATGGTAGCTTTTTTGTAAAATCATTGGAGAAAATGTAGTCAATACAGCAGTAGTTTGATGGTTAGCCATCACTGGCTCAGACACTTCAACTGTGTATACTACATGTGCCATGATTCTCATCAGCCCTTCTGTTGAATGTCTGTTGGCACATTTTGCCTTGCGACCACTGTTCCTTGTTGCTGATGCAGATTTTTTTTATATTTGGCGTATGTTATCATGAGACTGCTCTCCTTGACATTTAGGTACAGTGTATCTTCAACACTGTTAGTTGCATCATGTTGCTCTGAAAACTTTCATATGTTGACAAATACACATAGTAGCTTGTTAGTGCTAATTATCAGACATTTTATAAATGACATATATGTATGTTATCTATAAAATCTGGAAATTAACAATCACTCTTAAATGACACACCACTGCATCTGCATGTGGTATTTCCATTCTTTCTCCTAACCCCTATATGTGTAAAAACATTTAGATGTCTTCTTGTTGTCATAATTCTGTAGGAATAAAAGGCAGCCAGCCACAGTTTTCTAGTTTCTCTACTGCAAAAAAAGTAAGACCACTGAATAATGTTGGTCTGCTCATGGTGAATGTTGCCAATTAAAAAATAATATAATTTTATTATAAAGTTGTGGAAATTCCTGAAACATGTATGGCTATTAAATAGTTCATGCCCAGAGCAATTGGTTAATTATGAAAATGTTAAATGGAATTCATTATTTTTATGTGAAGTAGTGGTTTGGCTTTGTTTTCATTTTCCATTTAGCACATTAACAATTGGATAATTATCACTTTATTTTTTTGTTAGAGGTGTTTGAATGTCTTTCTAGGCGTTTTAAAATAAAAACAGACAAACATATGCACACATTCACATAGTATCTCTATGAAAGTGGGAACCAAGTTAATTTCATAAACATAATGAAAAAACAGTTCAAGTTAAAACATAATTTAAACATATCAGAAACATGGCACCTCAAAAGGGCAAATCCTGCTTTCATGTCCTGTATGCATACAAAGCATTGCTACAGTTCGTAAAACTATAATAGAACCACTGCCTTTTCCCACACATGGATAAGGAGTTCTAGTGGACTTCTCGAGTTTATATGCTTAGCTTCAATGTGCAAGAGGAGAAACAATGTGGTGTGCCCAAAATGCCCAAGAAAAAATGGAAGGAAATACAGGTTTCTTTGAATTATAATAATGCCTGTTTAACACATTTAAAAATGATCAGCACAAGTTATAGTATGTTTTATGATGTCAGTCTTACTGTTCTTGCTACTGGACTACTAATGCACAATTTGCACACTCCCTACACTGCAGCACCAGGGTGGTACACCTTGGACAAACCAGAGGTGGTTTAACATATGTTTTTCCCCCCAATTAAATGAAAACATGGGGGCATCAAGAGAACCATCATGGGTGCTGTGGAGAGGTTGTTCTGGGACAATATTGGGAGCTTCAAAGTAATCATTGTAGCTGTGGGGGAGTGAATGAGGCTAAGGGAGAATATGGAAGCCTGGGGCAGTCCAGATGGTTCTAAAATGATCAGTGGAGTTGTGAGGAAATGGAAAATATTTTGTCACTCAATATGCCAGTAATATTTTGCCACTCAATAAGTCAGTATTTTTCCCTCAATATGCCATTCTTTTACCATTTAATATGCCACTATTTTGCCATTCAATATGCCAGTATTTTGCCATTTAATATGCCAGGATTTTGCCCCTCAATATGCCATTCTTTTCCCATTTAATGTGCCAGTATTTTTCCCCTCAATATGGCATTTAATATGCCAGTATTTTGCCCCCAATATGCCATTCTTTTGCCAATTAATATGCCAGTATTTTGCCCCTTAACATGCCAGGATTTTGCCATTTAATATGCCAGGATTTTTCCCCTCAATATGCCAGGATTTTGAAATTTAATATGCCTGGATTTTGCCCCTCAATATGCCACGATTATGCCAATTAATATGCCAGGATTTTGCCCCTCAATATGCCAGGATTATACCATTTAGTATGCCAGGACTTAGCCAATTAATATGCCAGGATATAGCCACTTTATATGCCAGGATATAACCAATTAATATGCCAGGATTTTGCCCCTCAGTATGCTCGTTATGCCACCCTCCTCCCCCTTCCCCAGCCAGTACTTACCTCCTTGCTGCTTTCTCCAGGTGCAGGTCCGTGGCTGTGAGGGAAGCGTTGTGCGCTCCCCTCCAGCCGCGCAGCTTCAATAAAGTTTGTTTTAACTTTTTTTTAAAACAAACTTTATTGAAGCCGTGCGGCTGGAGGGGAGCGCACAACACTTCCCTCACAGCCGTGGACTGGCTTAAGAGAAGGGGAATTTTTTTTTTTTCTCCTGGCGTGACCCGGGCCCGCCGGGACGCCAGTATCGCACATCACCCCCTGATGGCAGGCATGGAGGGAGGCGCACAATTCTTGCAAGGTAATGCAGATATATTCACAAATACATTTGTGCAGAGCTTTGTACATCTAGTTAACAAAAGCATTTTAAAGTCTGCGTACATGAAGCAATTGCTTCTTCTTTTTTTGAGTAGAATTCTGTGTTGATGAGAAAGGTGCAAAGTTCAGGACAGTCCAAGTTATTTAGCACTGATGTTATCTTAAATCATTTGTAACCTCTTCCTGAATAGACAATGTGATCTGAATTACAGAAAGAGGATGCTGGGAGAAAGGAGTACAGCCAGCTGTGCATGTCTTAGGGCCAAATAAAACTGTTGGCAAATTGTCATTAAAAATATTGTATATTCTGCAGTGCAAAGAGTAATGGAGCATAATAAAATGTCTTTTAAGAGCTCAAAAGCTATGGAGCTGTGAATTCACCCGATAAGGTTTTTTTTTTGCCATATGTTTGGATAAACATTAAAAAGGTGTTTAAGTGTACCTGTTTAGACTTACAACACATACAATAGACACTGTGTATTTCAGCTGCAGTCCTTTCTTTTAAATATTATCTTTTTTCTTTATCATGTTTATGTTACTGACTTTGTTAAATGCAGGTGTTTTCAGAAGGATAATAAAGCAGATGTTGAATTTCCATGCAATTATCTCCACATACTACATTTGCCAATGCCAAAATGTGTTAAAACCTGTGTAGCTCAACAAGGCTAGACATTGAAAGCTATGTAAATTGGTTGGGCAACTAGAACTAAACCGAGTTTTCATTGGCCCCCACTGCCAACCTGGACCTTTGCATTACCCTAGGTGTGCCATGCTCATTTTTGGATAAAACAAATAATGTACAAGCATAGAACTAGGGGTGTTAAAGGACAATTAAATGATTTTTTTAACCCTTAATTATTTTAAGTAAGCCTGACATGCATCTATTTCTAGATACACACTGGTTTACTCTTCACTGTGTCTCACAGTTGAGGAGGCTGGCATGGTATCAGTGTGTGTACAGCCAGTCAGAGTTAAACTGTCCTTTAAATGCCATGCTTACACATTGCTACAATGTTATGCGCAGGGAATTGTGGAATTGTATTGCTACATGTGTAATGGAAAACTAAACACAGCAACACATATAGCAAATTCTTTGTTTATTACTTTTAATGACATACAAACTTGGATTTTGCCTTTCTGCAAGTGATGTCCATGATATACCGTATTTGCTCGATTATAAGACGACCCTGATTATAAGACGACCCCCCCAAATTTGTACATTCCTTTAGAAAAAAAACTAAAAGCCTGATTATAAGACTACCCTATAGGAAAAAAGTTTAACTTGTATATATGTAAATTGCGTTTTAATATTTAATAAAAAATTAATATTATACAAATGCATTTCTTGTTTTAATTTGCTTTTATGTTCCAATGCGGCCTCTCTCCCGCTCCCCCAGCTGTCTTTCCCACCCAGCGTTGTCTCTCTCTCCCCCCAAAACTTCTCTCTCTTGTCTCTATCTATCCCCCCTCCCCTTTTCTCTCTGTACCCCTCCCTCCCCTTGTCTGTGTCCCCCCCCTTGTCTATCTGTGTCCTCCCCCCTTCCCCTCCCTTTATCTCTTTCTCCCCCCCTCCCCTTGTCTATCTGTGTCCTCCCCCCTCCCTTTGTCTCTTTCTCCCCCCCCTCCCCTTGTCTGTCTGTGTCCGCTGTCCAGCCCCCCCCCCCCCTTTCCTGGTTTCGCTCCCTGGTGGCTAGTGGGGGCAGCCGGGGGATGTCTGCGCGATGAGCGCAGACTTCCCTTGCTGCCGCCCGGCACGCTCGCCGGGACTTCTGTGACGAAAGCGGAAGTACCCGGCTTCATCATAGAAGCCCCGGCGGTCGTGCCGGGCTGAAGCAGGGGAGTCTGCGCTCATGCTGGGGACCTGGATCCATGTCTTATAATCTGACCTCAATTTGAGGTCAGATTATAAGAAGACCTCGAATGTAAGACGAGGAGGATTTTTCAGAGCATTTGCTCTGAAAAAAACCTTGTCTTATATAATACAGCAAATACGGTACTTGAAATGAAGAGAACCTCTTTTTGAGAATTTTTTTCTGGTAAAACATGCATTTTGCAGTTAAAGTGACCCATATATTAAGCTGCTCTTTTATCACTGTAGCGGAGATGCAATATTACCCAGGTTATCTCCGCTTATAATCCAAGTGAGACTCAGGAACAAGTAAATAGTAAATCCAAAGGCAGGGTTTCCAGCAGGTCAAATACAGCAATATCCCAACAGCAATCCCAATAACTGGACGACACACAGTTTCAGGAGCATAACTGACAAGAAGTCTTTAATGATACAGAAACACAGAATATATACAGTTGAACCTCTTGACAAACCAGATTAGACAAAGGAACTATAACAGGATTATAATTTAACCTAAGGAGATACAAAGGGAAATCCTGCCTCACACCTTTCAGGATACAAAGGTGCCCAGCTCAGATACACACAGGAAACTAAATGACTTACATAAGACAATGGGAGAGGTGACAAAAACAGGGATTAAAGATAGGATCCAATCTTAACTTGGGGAAAACACAGTGAATAGGACAAAGACTTGGATCCTAGTAATTACAGTACATTCCTCTGCTTGGGAGATAATTGAGTTAACCTTTGTATCAGCTCAATTATCTCCAAGCTAAAATATACAGGTTCTATACAATATTAATAACTTTCAAAATATGCATCACATTCACATAAAACATACATTTTCAGAATCAGCATACTTTAAATATGAAAATAACTAAAAATCAAACAATTCCACCCAGAAGTTCCAAAGTTACCTTTTTGGGCATTTTTAAAGGGCCACACACCCCAGGGCCATAGTCACAGGGGAGGAGGCTGGCAAACAGGCCTCTCCAAGACCAAGTGGCGAAGGGCACTTCGTCACACATCTCCCCTTTTGGGGGGAGACTAACCAGGTACCTGACCTTCTGTCGGTCAGTACCTAAGTTAGTCGATTCACCCACCCTCAGTAAACAAGTGCCAGAGTAGCCCACCCACAACAAACAATTACTGCACATAGGTATTCCTCTGGGATAACTGGGCAACACGCTGTGGGGGCTTGGGGGGCAGAGGCCAGCTGCGCTCTGCCCCAATGCCAGAGCTTCTGTTAGGGTAGCCTGGTGGGGACTTGGCTGTAGAGGGGAGACATCACTTTCCCCCTCCTCCTTGTACTCCTGCGATTGTAGCTGGGGATTTGGACCGGCTGTCCAGCATCCCTGTGGGTCAGGCACAGAGACCATGGTCCCATCTGCGCCGTCTGGGAGATTGGTGTCTCCCCTTAGTAGGTTAAGCTGTAGCTGGGGAGAGAGGGTGCCGTGCTCCTCTCCCTGGAACACAGGCTGCCCCTGGAGAGGGAGACCGACTGTCTCCACTCCCATAATATTGTCCTGCTGCTGGGGAGAGACGCCGACTGTCTCTGCTCCCTGTAGGACACACTGCTGCTGGGGGGGAAGGATGACACTTCCTTCCCCCTGGGGTGCATCTTGCTGCTGGGGAAGGGGGTCGCCTGTCTCCACTCCCAATACAATACTCTGCCGCTGGGGAGAGAGACCGGTTGTCTCCTCTCCCTGAAACTCACCCTGCCGCTGGGGAGTGAGGCCGATTGCCTCCACTCCCTGTAGGGTACACTGCTGCTGGGGAGAGAGGCCGGCTGCCTCTTCTCACTTCAGCTTACACTGCCGCTGGGGAGAGAGACCGGTTGTCTCCTCTCCCTGAAACTCTCCCTGCCGCTGGGGAGTGAGACCGGTTGTCTCCTCTCCCTGGGACTCACCCTGCATGGGTATCCACAGTGGCGACCTGTACAACTCAAGCTCGAGGCACCTTGCCGCTTGGTTCTCCACATAAGTCTTAAAAGCCTGGTACGGTACCTTTGGTTTGTTCTCCTGTACCATGGGCACAATCTGGTTCCTCTCTGGAGTTTGTTGGACCTTCTGTCGTAGTACAAACTCCTGTACCTCCGTCATGGTTTTGGCGATAATCTCTGTTGGTGGGTTTTCCCCATAAAATGACAGCCGGAATTGCAATTCTCTTTTAAATTCCAACTGCCCCTGTTTAATCTGCACCAAAGCCAGACCCTCTTCTGCTCTGTACTCCGCCATGACTTCTGCAACCAGGACTGCCTTGGTCTTGTTGCTGGCAGGAATACCCCTTGCTTCCAGGAGGTCCTTTACAGTGGATCAATTTAAAGTGGTGTAATTGATCTCCATCCGTGATCCATCAATGCTGTTGTCTTTCCTGGTACTTGCTCCTCTGTGGGTCTGGATCCCACCGCTGCCACCAATGTAGCGGAGATGCAATATTACCCAGGTTATCTCCGCTTATAATCCAAGTGAGACTCAGGAACAAGTAAATAGTAAATCCAAAGGCAGGGTTTCCAGCAGGTCAAATACAGCAATATCCCAACAGCAATCCCAATAACTGGACGACACACAGTTTCAGGAGCATAACTGACAAGAAGTCTTTAATGATACAGAAACACAGAATATATACAGTTGAACCTCTTGACAAACCAGATTAGACAAAGGAACTATAACAGGATTATAATTTAACCTAAGGAGATACAAAGGGAAATCCTGCCTCACACCTTTCAGGATACAAAGGTGCCCAGCTCAGATACACACAGGAAACTAAATGACTTACATAAGACAATGGGAGAGGTGACAAAAACAGGGATTAAAGATAGGATCCAATCTTAACTTGGGGAAAACACAGTGAATAGGACAAAGACTTGGATCCTAGTAATTACAGTACATTCCTCTGCTTGGGAGATAATTGAGTTAACCTTTGTATCAGCTCAATTATCTCCAAGCTAAAATATACAGGTTCTATACAATATTAATAACTTTCAAAATATGCATCACATTCACATAAAACATACATTTTCAGAATCAGCATACTTTAAATATGAAAATAACTAAAAATCAAACAATTCCACCCAGAAGTTCCAAAGTTACCTTTTTGGGCATTTTTAAAGGGCCACACACCCCAGGGCCATAGTCACAGGGGAGGAGGCTGGCAAACAGGCCTCTCCAAGACCAAGTGGCGAAGGGCACTTCGTCACAATCACATTATTGCCTAACATTCTTTATCACTAGAATGTAATTGTACAGTTAAGGAAAAGCATTTAAAATAAAAAAAAAAGTCCTGTTTATATGATTACGGCAAACACATTAACGCTTCATTTAAAGAAGTACCAACATCTTTACTTTAAGGCAGCCTTGTTCCCATCCCTTACAATGGAGATACTTGGGATTTCATAACATTTTAATGAGGTGACCTTGGCTTTCCATAATTCTTTAGAGGGTTCTCCAGATGTTAAACACTCATTAAACTTAGTTTCATTCCTATTTGCAAGGGGATAGATAATATCAAGGCACCGGGCTCATGTACACGCTGTGTTTCCCTCACAAATGAAAGGTCAGTCTATAAAACACTACAGCTGCTTGCTTGATTTTTAGAGGCACTTTGGTTGGAGGAACACTGTGTGGGCATTGTAATTATTTACAGTTCTATGGCCCAGATAAGACACATTTCAAACAGGCCTTTTCATGCCTCAGACATTTCGTACTTAGATATTTTGAGTGATAAACTGAGCTGAAATTCTTGTAGCTAGTTTGAAAATAGTCATACTTTCATTTCTGAGCCAACTCACTTTTACGGTTTTAGGACTCGTAGAATAAACTGTAATTGGCATAAATTTACAAGCAGACGAGAAAAAACTAGAGTAAAAAATGTTAATTCAACTTTAAATATGGATTAGATCTGAACCTCAAGGATTTAGCACAATGGTAGGAAGTAGATTTAAACACCCATGTTCTACATTGCTTCCTTTCTCAGTTTTTGTTGATATATTGTAGTAGGATTAATAGAGAAATAACAATTTATCATATAGCATGACATCTGTTTGTTTTGTGTCTTTAACTATGCATAATATAGTATGACCAGTTGGCAATGAAAAAAAAATTTGTTTTTATAGTCTAATTATGTAATATTCATTAAAAGTGTGCTACAGGTGAGTTGAGATGAACATTTCATCTCACAGACTTAACTATACATTATAAAGAGCCAAACCTGCAACTAGAAGAAAAAGTTAAAAACCTGGTTCCACTGACTGGAGTAAATCCGACCTTTATAGATACAAGTGAGCTAACTCCGAGCTGAGGCAGAACTGATTTTGATTAACAGCGCGCTTAGCCAATCAGAGCAAGCAACTTCTATTTGTGTCTGTGTTTTACTATGGTCTCTCACTTCTTGTTTCACTTTTAAAGATGAAACATGTAAAATATAGATTCTACACAATATGGATTTTGATCGGGCACACTTCCCAAACCAAAGGGATTCCCGAAATGCAGCAACACAATATGCATGATTTAGATCCAAATAGTTGACACCCCAATAAACATAAAATTAAACTCACCGCCATTTGGGCAGCCCCTTTGTCCAAGAACCCATTAATTATAAAAATATGAAAATAAATAAAAAAGGAGGCTGTCTATACATTTTTTCTTTTCTTTTTTCTTCTGCTCCAGCAGCAAACAGATTTTGGATGGCTCCAGGATCTCACTATACTTCCCACAAAAACAAACAAACAGTAGTAAGCAGAACAAATGTTAGATCCTTATGCCAATCAAACTCCAGACAAAGACTTATGATATAAAAGTCCTTTTTTATTTTCATCCAGGCAAAACACACCAAATGTAGAGAGGGCCACCCTATAGCGGGCAGAAACAGACGCTGTAGGGTGGCCCTCTCCGCATTTGAGTGCCAATTTTATACATAAAACCGATTTGCAGACCTCAAAGTTCCAACACTGCGTATACACACACATACTCACATACACACATGCATAAACTAACTCTTGCACACAAACCTCTCCAGATGTTGGATGGAGCAGACAAGTGGTTAGGGGTGAACCTGGCCATGTGCCACAACTGAAGGCTCAGCGTGCCATAGGTTCGCTACCGCCGGTCTATACTGATGCACACTAAATAGATTGTTAAGCTGGATGGAGATGTTTATATTTTTCTGGGGATGAGGCGGAGCAAGTGTTGTCTTACCAACCTTCACTCCAATATATAGTAGATAATAGGTAGCATCCATGTATAATTAACTGATATCTTTGTTTCTGTTTTAGTAACAACATTTAGTTTCTTGATATTTAATCTGAAGAAATCTCCCAGCATGTTTGCTTACAGCATGTGGCCCCCCATGTCAATAAATCACTAAACAGGCCATGCAGTAGGATGACGTTTGGATTAATTTATATAAGATTTGGGGTTGCGAATGTTGGTAAAGTAATATTATTCTTGGACTTGTATTTTACATGAAAGATGAGCTCTGTACTGATGAGCTGTTAATTCAACCTTATAATTTATTAGTCGTTAAAGACTGCATTTGAAGTTAGAAAAAGGCCTGCAAGTAATTTGGTAAAATAGTCATATTAATAAATGAATGCAAAGAAGTAAAATCTATAGAGCCATTGTCTTTTTTAAACAATTAAGTTAGTTGCATACTGATATAATGTTACTGTAGATGAGAAATACATTCATTTATATGTTAAATATTTACAACAGAAATGCAAATCATTGATGCTTTCTGAACTGTCAATATTCTACATATTAATTCTGTTTGCAGACGTAGTTCATTGAACTTTGTCTGGCTTTTCTATTTTCTCAGATTACTATCTGTGAGTACTGATGTTTCTCAGACTAGAAACTGTAAGGGGAATAGGAATTGGGTGTAAATATTTTATGATCAGACCAGTCATTTTGGCACAGTTATTTTATGCTGAATATAGGCAGTTCAAACAACATTCATCTGACCATAGTGCCAAGAGTTTGCAGCTTTTCTCCTTGGATTTTTTTTGTCTTCATGTTTTTTTCCACATTGTTTTTCTCACAGTTTTTCTTTATTCTGGCAAGGATATTCTCCAATTCTGAAAGAATGTATTTTTAAGGGAGCCTCCGCTACCCTACATTTTATGCACATAGTATATCTTAAAGTATGTGTGGCATTAGATTTCTTTTTTTTTTTAGTTTGAGTATACTTGCTGGAAAGTAAGTTTATTTTTGAATGCCAATATTTGACATTGTAAAAGTTTTTTTGAAGTTCTTGGAAATAAAAAACCTTTTGCAATGTACAATACAAAATATAAGGAGTATGAAAGCAATGTTCAAGGATGGTCTCTGAATCTTGGATTCTTTTAAATAGCCACCACATTCCTTTATGTTCCTCACACATACGCATGAATCATGAACACTATTTTTTTGCATCTAAATTTTTTGTTTGTTATGTTAAGCATATGGAGTTACACTTTTTTAGGGATGTCATGAAACATTACATGGTTGTAGAACACAAGTGAATAATTCGTGTCTAGGACTTAAATCTAGACTAGGACCAGCTTTCTGTTTAAATGGGTCATTGTTTTGTTTTGAAAGAACTTACTAGAGCAAATAATGGGCCCGCAAATACTATTTACCTGATATTGACATGCTGCTCTGTAAAAGGATTCCATGTGTCATTACTGTTTTCCAAGTACTGTTTGTGATGCTTATCGGTACCTTGGACAGGGTCTGCAACATGCAAGGCCAATAGATTTTAGTATGTCCTACTCACAGCTCTGGAGTATTAGTCCATAGTCCCCCATTTTAATGGGTGAAAAGTGGAGGAAAAAACTAATTTATTAAATGTCCTGGTCAATAAATAATCTTTTTCTATTTTACAGCTCTGTGGATATTGGACGTAATAAAATTAGCAGTTGATATTAGATGTTATCAAAACCTACAAACAATAATTTAACCCAGGATGATGCAAACCATGGCTCATCTTTTGAGGCTCTGAGAAAGCATAGTAGATCAACAAGTGTAAAATTGGCTACTTTTTATTTGGCCCAATATAGCACATGACAGCCCTTAAAGTAATATTAACATGTTGTTAAAGGAACAATACTTAAAGTCGAGCTTCACTTAAGTTCCACTATTTTCACTAAGATGATTTAACCGAGGAAATGGTAATGCAAGTCTGGCTCCCTCCCTCTCCCCAATGTTGCCTCTCTCCCCCTCCCTCTCTCCCCTCAAAGTTGTCTCCCTCCCTCCCTGGTGGCTATTGGGGCAGCCGGGGGATGTCTGCACGATACTTGCAGACATCCTCCATGCTGCCCGACACTTCCGTCTATTATGAAGGACAGCTGGAAGGGCATGTGACCTCCCTGCTTCCGTCATAATGGACGGAAGTGTCAGGCAGCATGGAGGATGTCTGCACGCCACCAGCTGCCCCAGTCACCCTATTGGGTAGTGGGGGCAGCCGGAGGATGTCTGCACGATACGCACAGACATCCTCCCCCGCTGCCTGGTACTTCTGCCGGGACTTCTATGATGAAGCCGGAAGGTCTCCTGGCTTCCATCATAGAAGTCCCGACGAACGTGCCGGGCAGCAGCGGAGGATGTCTGCGCGCATTGCGCAGACATCCACTGGCTGCTTGAGTGGGGGATCCAGGTCCCCTGCAGCACTGCGGGGGACCTGGATTGCAGTCTTATAGTCAGACCTTTATTTGAGGTCAGACTATAGGACGACCTCTAATATAAGATGAAGAATCTTTTTCAGAGCATTTGCTCTTATATTCGACCAAATACGGTATATTGGCCTTTGAGGGATACAATTCTTGACACATCTAGTTACAAGTTCACATAGTAATGTTCAGCAGTATGCCTGATCTTAACATCAAAGAGTCATTGAGGGATTGGTTTGATGAATGATTAAAGTTCTAAAGTCTATTACCTCATGCACTCAGATCAAACTACTTTATAAATAGTATTGGAGTCATCTATTTACATTTGTGTGTACTATTCTGTAAGAGTAGTCTAAAGGTCAAGTGCAATTTCAAATAATTTTAAAACATTACACATATAGATACTTGGACTCAATTGTTTGAAGTGTATAGATATATGTACAAGTATATAATTTCAGTATACAACATTTAATATGTGAGCTTGCTATAAATAGTTTTAACATGTTTTACATTTTGATAATTTTTTTGATACCATGCTACAAAAGAAGGGACACAACTGAGGCATAACAGACTCGTAACAAATATTTATATTTGGATAGGGTGCTGGCTCAAAGACAGAGTACTTAGTGTGTTTGTAAATTACATGTTTTCCAGTTGGAAAAAAGATCTTAACTAGTGTGCCTCAGGGTTCTGTCCTTGGGCCGTCATCTATTTATCAATAACTTTCTAAGAATATACTGAAAGCAATGTATCAGATGATGCAACATTTTGGAAGGTAATAAAGTCAGAGCAGAATGTAATTTCTCTGCAAAGGAATTTATACAAAATGAGAGAATGGGCACTAAATTGGCAGATGCATTTCAATATAGATAAGTATAAAATTACAAAGTGACAATGCGCTAAAGTGAAAAATAATGTAAACAGTATGTAACCTGATTCTGCAGCATATATAAATGAGAAAAACAGAAAAACAGGGAGAAAATATAGTGAAGTATGTAATGTCACATATGGAGTGAAAAATGATGTTCTGGATTTCACACTAACACTTTCTCCAAGATATTTAGGCATATATTGTAATAGGGCTAGTCTCCGGACGTTGTGTCACCTCTGGCACCTCCAAATAATAGGAACACATTGTGTATAAATGAACAGGAGCACATCAAAAATACCTTACTTTTAGTTTCAGTTGATTTGAGTAGAAACATGGGAACAGTCTGTAGAGTGCATCAAGATTGGTGGTCTCACTCCCGCAATCCTGTTTCTCACTCCCGCATTTCGCCTCGTGTGCGTTCTGAGGAAGCCTCCTTTACAGGAAAAACACTTAAACGGACGGCACCAATCTGGATGCACTCTGCAGACTGTCAGCAAAAAACAAAATTATATTTAAATGAAAGATTGAATCACTTGCAGTCACTTAAAATAGAAATACTGTAATGAAAAAATACAAATAAAATATTTTTGAACCCTTGTTGCTTATTTAGCTCTCTAAGGGGACAGACATGTTGGGTCAGATTGGTCCGATCTTCCTTCATCAGGAGCACTACTTGTTCTACATGCTTATCTAGATGAGTTCTTCCCTCCCTACATTTTGGAACACTCGGTTTGCACAGATGGTTAATCAGTGGCTGGCATTGTGCTTTCTTGGCTCAGCTATATATGCACAGCTGGTTGATGCACCTATAATAGCAATGTACCCTAAATATCAGTAAATAATCCAAATGTTGTGAGCTTTAAGAAATTTTCGGTTGTATCTGAGTAATTAGGAGCTATTTGCATATTAAGAGCATTTTTAGTTGTCAAACTGCTACATAATGAAAAAGGTTGATAGCACACAAATTTGTATGGCTATGGATACAATAAGGGCCATGTATAAAGGTCAGTTGTGGGCCAAAATTAGAAAAATGGTCCTCTCACCATGGAAACCAATGGAATGTTCTTGCTGATTATTAACAGTACAAATGGTGTAGCTTCTAAATTTGAAATATGTCCTACGGTTACTATCACATATATCATTGTGGGATCACTATTCCCCACATGCACTGACTAATGCTAATGTTACGAATTAATCTTAAAGCCAAAGCGTTACTAGAGTTATGGAACATACTAAACTGGTTCCATTTTTAAGGGTCGTTTGGGTCACCCCCAAGTCTTACAGCAAATGAAAAATGCATTAATCTTACTACTGCCAGCTTAATAAATACATTCATGATTTCTTATAACATTTTCCAAACCATAATTGTTTATGTTCTACAAACCTTTTATAAACAATAACTGTATGCAGTTGCAGTTTGATATTGTTGCACACACATACATTATTATATAATTTATGTTATCAAATGATAAGCTTTACTACCTGGCTTTGTCCAGGACTCTTGTAAATATACATTTCATATTTCCTTATATTCGCTTAAATTAAAACTCTAATTTACGGTGGTTTGAAGGTTTGAAGCTCGTAGGCGATCGAACATTCATCGACACTTGAGCAACTCTGTTTGCTCAACATCTTGTTGCTTCGTCAAACAACTTGTTAGTGCTTGTGATCTTTCCGCTTCTGATTGGTTGGTTCGTGATAGCGAACATGCAATGCATACACTTTCAAAAAAGCATTCAGCGTGTAATAAAGGAGCAAACTCGTATACATATGTTGTACCATTCCTACAAAACCATTCCAATACAATTTTTCAGTTATCGCACCTTTCTTCAGAACTTGCTTCAAAGACAAGAGCCGCCGTATTTTTTCTTTACATGGTTCGGATCTCTGACTTTCCAACTCAAGCCCCCTGCAGTCCTACCTCTAAACCACACCTCATCTCTCACGAAGACCCACCCCTCTCACTATCCTGCGTTATCAAAGATGCAACCCAAGTGAAGAAAAAAAGTTGGTGGCTCTGTTCCTTGTAGCAAGTTCTGCAAAAAAGTTTGGCAACTGAAAAATGTATATTGGAATGGATTCCTAGGAATGGCACAGCATATCTAAAAAGGTTTGCTCATGTATGTAAAACAATGTTAGCTAAGGGTTGATAGTTGTCCTTTAAAAGCTTTAGGGAGATTTTTTTAATGTAATAGATAACAGCACCAAAACAGAAATGTGGCTTCAATAAAAATGGTAAACAAGAACTCAAAAACAGGAGTGGTGAGTGCGCTGAGTAAACCCCACCAGAGAAAGATGAAACAAAAGGATATATGGTAATTGCCTGAAAAAATGGTTGTGGTTTTGTACAATATGGAGATGGTCCTCAATGTCTCAAAATATATATGAAAAGAGAAAAGAAGAGACAAAGACCATAGTGTAATCCAGCTTAACAATTATACAATGGTGCAGTGTAGATGATTGCACTCACAAAGCCGGAAGGTACATAGAGCTCTTCTATTATTGTAGGATGTCTCCTCTCCTCCTCATCAGGTGATCTTAAGTAGTAGGAGAAATCAAGGAGATAGGGTAAATATATCTCAAAGTACAAAATTTTAATAAAAGGACAATAATATCTTACATATCAGTAGTAGGATGAACAGCATAGAAATTCTTTGTAGAGAGGGTCTTGCAATCTGAAGTCCCACAGTAGAAAGTAAAAATCAGCATGTATCAGGATAAAAGCAAAGTAAAAAGTCCGTGATGAAAAAGCAGTATCGGTAAGGACGCTACGCTTTTTGACTATTACTAGGCTTCCTCCTGGCGTGTGATTACCATACTGCTTAAGTTCTTTAAATATTGCCTTTTCGCGGCATGCACTTCTGGGTTCCTCCTCTGATGACGTCATCGTGACTCCGTCGCATCGCAGGATTGACGAGCTGGATCTGGCAATATTTGTCCATTTGGTTGGCACGACTGGCATTATTAAGTCATGGAGAAGCATAAAGAAAATGGAAAGAAGCATTTTTAAAAAAATGTTAAGTCCTCGTATGCAATGTAATGTGCAGTAGCACAGAAAACAGCCACATATGTCTTATAAGTGGGAGGGGGGAGAGAGAGACAAGGGGTGGGAGGGGGGGAGAGACAGACAAGGGGTGGAAGGGGGGAGAGACAAACAAGGGGTGGGAGGGGGGAGAGAGAGACAAGGGGTGGGAGGGGGGAGAGAGAGACAGGGGGAAGGGGGAGAGAGACAAGGGAGGGGGGGAGAGAGCGACAAGGGAGGGGGGGAGAGAGCGACAAGGGGAGGGGGAGAGAGAGCGACAAGGGGAGGGGGAGAGAGAGAGACAAGGGGTGGAGAGACAAGGGGAGGTGGAGGGGGATAGAGAGAACAGGAGGGAGGGAGGTGGAGAGAGAGAGAAGTTTGAGGGAGAGAGAGAGAAAAGTTTGAGGAGAGGGAGAGACAACGTGGGAAGGAGGGGGAGAGAGATAACACTGGGGAGAGAGAGAGAGAGAGACAATGCTGGGGGGAAGGGGGGGAGAGAGAGAGACAAAGCATGGGGGAGGGGAAGAGAGAGGCAGCATTGGCACATAAAAGGAAATAAAAACAAGAAATGCATTTGTTTAATATCATCATTTTTATTAAATAGTAAAAGGCATTAAACATGTGAAAAAGTTAAACTTTTTTCCTATATTGTAGTCTTATATTCAGGCTTTTAGTTTTTTTCCCCCAAAGGAATATCCAAAGTTTAGGGGTTGTCTTATAATCAAGGTCATCTTATATTTGAGCAAATACGGTTTATTTTGAGACACTGAGGACCATCTCCTGTGTACAAAACCATGACCATTTTTTCAGGCAATTACCATATTTCCTTTTGTTTCATCTTTTGCTGGTGGGGTTTACTCAGCGCACTCACCACTCCTGTTTTTGGGTTCTTGTTTACTGTTTTGATTCACGTGTGTACACAGAGAAACACACAGGTTGGTGCTGTTCTGTTATAGATTAAGCGCCAGAATTGATTTTTTTTCTGTTTAAATAAAAATGGGTACATCTCATCCAGCTGGTCTCAAATATGGTTCTGCAGTCAGGATTTGACCACGCTGACAAAAAGTGGCCTACACAATCGCAAGTCAACTTTAGTTTAAAGTTTAATATTTATACAATATTATTAAAAACTTCCACACAAATCAGGGTAGACCCAAGTCTGCTGAACACTGATTTTGTCTGTTAAACCATTTTGGTCCATAGTGCTATGTGTAGTTTACCATCTGTATTGGTTTTGCTTTGATAATTTCTTTTAACTACATTGAATAAATATTCAAATTTTACCTTAAGACAAGAAAAGTGTATAACTCTTTGACTTCATTGTTCTGTTATATCATACCAGAAATATGTTAAGTAAAATAAAGATTGAAATATTGAATATAAAAAAAAGTGCTTTTTCCTAAGACTTCCCTGCTACTGTGACTTATATGTCTGCTTGATATGTTCTATGCATACTGGTAATTTATATTCTTTACATGCAGTCACTTGCCATTTTGATAATGCCAATTCTTTACTTCTGCTGTTAACTTTCAAAAGCAATGACTTAACATTCTCTGTCGATCAGCAAAATCCTATTCGATAAGAACTCCCAAGTCTTGGCTTGTCTGGAGTACATGACCTTTTCACATTTCAAAGACAGCGGATGTATTATATTCATTGCGTCCCAATAGGTTGATTGAATAATTTGCTTTGCTTCTCCTTTGACAAATGAGTATATCTGTAAGAAGGTCAATTGTTTCCATATGGTCCTATTTAGGTAAGCTGAGAACTTTCTCATATGAATTTCCTGGCATAGTAAACATTGTGGAAAGTGCCATTTATTTCAATATTGATCTAGTTTCTTATAATTATGACAACCAGAGCTGCAGAATAATATTTTTTGGATGACTATGAAGGTGGGCCAGACATACATATGCAAATCATTATACATTTAATGTTATAAAAATTGCATCAAATAAATCAAGGTCACTCAAGTGATATATATTTCTAGATGGAATACCAATCAAAATAGTAGATCAGTTCAAAAGTAATATTTCAATATTTTGTTTATTTAAACTGCCAGACTTTTAAGTGTGTCAAATCTTGCTTTTAATCCTGACGCGTTTTGCCAGTTTCGGCTTCCTCAGAAGAATAATGAACATCTTCAATATTCTGTATTTTAAGGATATGAAGAGTGCACAGGTTGATGGTTAATCTTATTACAATATATATTCTTTTTTTTTACTGATGAGTGGTATTTTAGTAAAGTGTCCAATTTTGTAACTTTCATATGTTCCACAAGATCAATGTCATTTGTGTTGTCTTGATGCACTTTGTATCTATGTTATAAAGCACTGCAAGGAAAGGGATCAGTACCGGAGCTCTTCCATTTTGTTGTGTCATGAGGCCAATGCCATAAGAGTCACTGTTCAGATATCTTTAATGGGATCTCGACTTTCGCTGCTGGCATTTTAGCAGTAGGCTGTGTGTGACTTCATCCCTGCTAGTGTAGAAAACAATCCCTCTCCTCGCAGTGCTCTATAACATACATATAAAGTGCATCAAGACAACACAAATGGCAGTGATTCTGTGGAAAATATGAAAGTTACAATATTGGAAATTTTAGTAACATAACAAATATCAGTAAACAAAAGGATGTATCTTGTAATAAGAGTAACCATCATCTGGTGCACTCTTCTATCCTTAAAATACACTATCATGACAAAATAGATGTTCATTATTATTCTTAGCAAGCTGTAACTGGATGACTAAAAGAAAGGAGATTTACATCTCAGACACCATAACAAAGATGCTGTCAATTATTTGTTTTATTTGGACATATATTATTATGTTTGTATTGTTTGCATAGTCATGCTCTTTTTACCTTGTATGTATTTTAAATGTGTAACTATGTTTTTTTTTTCTTTTTGTCATTGTGTGGTTATAAACTTACATTTTTGAATTAAAAATTACATTTACCATTACAATTATCTCAAAATACTCTAGAAGGTCTATTGTTTAAAAAGTGACACTGCAGCTGTTATCCATTTTAATCTCATCTGTTTTCCCTCCCCCTGCACTCACACCTATTATTACAAACAATATGTAAAATACTAATTAAATTGTTTCATATAAATTTCCTCATTTGCTGTTTCTCTGATATCATTTACCATAGCTACCATAGCTAAGTGATTTATCTTGGTGAATAAACATTTCAGTATGCCATACCTCCCAACATTGCCCCCCAGTGAATCGGGACACCTGGGGGTGGAGTCTGGGGAGGGGGCGGAGTCTGGGGAGGGGGCGGAACACAGGGGGGGGAGTCTGGGGAGGAGGGTATCAGTGCTACCGTTGCGATAACACTGTCATCCATTTTTGATCCTGGCTTCTGAAGCCAGGATCACTACTGTGCATTCGCACAATGCTGTGCATGCCCAGTAAGCATTCTCTGGTGTCTGGGACACTGGAGATTGCGAACAAGACCGTGGGATTGCGGTCCTGAGTCCCGCTGTCCCACTGAGCTCTACTTCTGTCCTGAAAAGCGGGGTTGGGAGGTATGGTATGCTTCTATATTACCATTTACTTTCTAGTGATGTATAATGAGGTTTTCAATTCCTATGTTTAGTATCTGTGAGGAAAACACCTCTACAACATTTTAACAGAGTTAGAAGACTCCTTCACATTAGTGAACAAATACAGCTTTCTCTAACTGTTTTATTTAAGCTGTGTTGAATTGAAAACCAAGTTGCAAAAATCAGGCCAAAATATGTAGCTGAGCTGGAGAAATAGGCATGTTGGAGAATTTTACAAATCAGCATTTCTGATCAGATTTTTGAGACTTGGTTGTCAATTTACCACAGCTCACTGCTCCGTGAATAGCCCCAAGTGTTATTCTTTATTTCTAATGTGCCAGCATATATCAAAGTAAAGTGTGGAGAAGGAAATCTAAAGAGATAAAGGGCTTGCTTGTCAGGGTTTATATCAAAAATCTGCACGGCAAGCCTGCCATATAATCTCGCACATCAGTATATTTTTAAACTTGTGGTAAAAAGAAGTGTGAACCGGAGGTATATTTAATACACTTGCTTTCAATGCTACCCTTAGTGTACAGTAACACAACACAAGGTTATTTCTGCTGTCATATTAGTTTTAGTTAATATAAAATTAACTGCCGGGGCGTGACTACTTGTCAGGTCCCAGGACCTTCACCTACCTTGACCAGGGGACCCTCACAGCCAAAGTCATTCTCTGTCCCTGTTTGCCGCCATTGCGATTTAGCGCGACCGCGAGGTAGGCCGCATACCCGGCCTCGAGTTGCTATTCACCCGCTAACAGTGAATGCAACTACTTCCAAGAGGTTTAGTGGGCGGAGCTTACTCGCAAGAAACGTTGCGCGATTGGTTGTTGGCAAAGGGGCAGGGAGAATAGGAAGAGGAGGCTGTACCTCTTCTCCCTATTCACAACATGGTGCAGGGGCGGTCCCCAGGTGTAAAGGGGAGAGGTCCTTAATCAACAGCTCTATAAAAACCCCACACTCACCTCAATCATTGCTTGCTTGTTGAGCTGTGGTGTCTGTTCTCAGTACCATTTATTCCCCATTACCTGCTACATTTATTGAAGAACTACCTGTGTACCGACCTTGGCTTTTTCCCTGGACTATCCTTATTGCTGTATCCCTACCTGCACTTCTATACCTGTTTTGTGTATCCTGACTACCGGCATTGACTTTTTGGATTGGACTGACTATTCTACCGCCTTACCCTTTTTTGTGTCACTTTTGGAGTCACCTCATCTCTCCACCCGCCACCCAGCACTACGCTCCTTACCCCTGAATCTCACACTACTAGACAAATGGCTGAGGGCTGTAACTAAGGCCTCTGTGCACCTTAAATAAATAAAACACAAAATGTAAAATACAACCTACCTATCCTTCCCCCCTCCCCTGCCTCTATGTTGCCCAGGTAGAAAGGATAAGTTATTACCTGTAAAAAAAAACAATAAACACTTTTTTTTTTTTTTTTTACCACAATGCATTTTTGTTTAATGGGTGGGAGGAGACAGGCATTGAATTTAATGACACTTGCCACCCTTGAAGGTGGTGGGTTGAACAATATGATTTTTGACATTAAGGTTGAGTTGGACTTTGGTGAGTGAAGTTGAGTTGAGGTCAAGATTAGGATGTCCAAATCACCTTGGAGACTTAGTCAAACTACGACCACCTTTTGTCACACTTGACTTTTAGTGTATAGACCCTTCCCTCTGTCTTTCATTTTCCCAAATTACCTCTACAATCAGCAATTGGAATCCACTTTTCATGCATTTTCCACTAAAGTTTATGGGATATAAACAGCCTAATTAGCTACACTTTCCCTGACCCCTCCGTATGAACAACGCTGATTGAAACACCCTACAACCAGCGGGTGGCAGACGTGTCCCCGCTCCACTGCGTTTACTGTGCAAATATTAGAGGGGGTTGACAACCAGACCAAAAAATGCCACACTGGCAACATAAGCATAAATCTGATGGGGCAGTCCTGTCCTCCCAATCTCTGTTCTAACATGAGGTTCTGTGTTAACTTTAGTCTAGCTGGCCCAACTTTGTACACATCCAGCAGGGGTCTGCACACATCCAGCTTGGTGCTTGTGGACAGGGCCGTCTTTAACATTGAACCCCTCATTCCCGGCATGCAATCACACCCTCCACCCTAATACCTCCCTACAAAAAAATAAACACACACACTTGCTTTGTGTGTGTGTGTTTGTGTGTAATATATATATATATTTTATATATATATATATATATATATATATATATATATATATATATATATATATATATATATATATAGATATAAACTTACACAGACAACCTTACACAGTCAGATAGACACACTTACACACACAGACTTACACAGACAAACTTACACAGTCAGACAGACACACACAGACAACCTTACACAGTTAGATAGACACACTTACACACACATACTTACACAGTCAGATAGACACACTTACACACACAGACAACCTTACACAGTCAGATAGACACACACACACAGACTTACACAATTAGGTAGACACACTTACACAAACAGACTTACACAGTCAGATAGACACACTTACACACACAGTCAAACTTACACACACTCGTTTGTCCCCAACCTTGCTCACTTACCTTACATTTGCAGGGAAGGGGCTGTTTCTTCTGTGCGTGGCTTCATGTGTTCTGAGCACCAGTATGTCACGGACATCCGGTGCTCTAACATGCTCTATGAGGGGGCGGAGATTTCCCCCCTCACGTGACACACTTACACATATATATTCACTTACACAGACACCCTTACACACACAGTCACCCTTACATACACACAGTTATACACACCCTTACACACAGTCACACTTACACAAAGATACACAAACACTCTTAGACATACACAGTCACACTTACAGATACACTTACACACACACACACTCTTAGACAGCCTTACACACAGTCACACACTTACATTTTATTTATTTTTACCGGAAAAATATATATGCTTTGTGTGACACTAACAGTCACACTTACAATTATACACACAGTCACACTTACATACACACACATACACACACTGTTATACACACCCTTACACACAGTCACACTTACACAGAAATACACACACTCTTAAACACACAATCACCCTTACACATATACATACACAGACACCCTTACACACAGTCACACTTACATACACGCCCACACTTAGACACACACACTCACACACTTACATTTTTTTTTACAGAAAGAAAATAAACATATGCTTTTTTGACACTAACAGTCACACTTACAAATACACCCTTACACACACAGTCACACTTACATCCACACACAGAAATACACACCCACAGTTATACACAGTCACCCTTACACATAAATTCACACTCTTAAACACACACTCACCCTTATACATATACATACACCCTTACACATAGTAACACTTACACACAACTATACTAACATAAAAATGTTGATGAAGTTAGTAAGGACTTTCCATTTTGGGGTTTTCAGAAGCCTCAATCTGATTTCACCTGATTTAATGTTCCTTTTTGTAATCACTGACTTGTGCTTTGTTATCCATTGAAGATGTTTTGGAAAGCACCCTGAATACGGATATAACTGTAGGAGAAATGTGCTCCAAGTAAATTATGTGTTGTGCAAATGTTATTCAATACACCTAAAGGGATTCTGTCACATTAGTATTGTGTTTCCTGTGAATGTAGAAAAGAAGAAAAAAAGAAGAAGAATGTTTTATACATTGTAAATGCATATATTAAGGGAACAATGTTTAACATGTTTAAAACACACTTGTCTGGTAATTTATGCGTTTGCTTATGCAATGTATAAATCATTTTTGATCTTTTATTCTTCTCTATGTTTAGGTGAACAAGTCACTATGCTAAACATGTCTCAACTCTATTATCTAAATAACTGTTAAAAGTCAAACTGAAATGTAAATGGAAGAATAGCTGAATACAAATTCACCCAGACAATATTTAAATTACTGGGGCAAAGGCTTTCTCTAACTGTATTCACCAAATTATTTCAGTTCTATTGTTCAAAAGCCAAATGTACTTATGCCCATCCATTATTATTTCAACACATATTTGTTTTAATCTAGACTAGAAACAATGCAGGATTGTTTCCTTTATTTGTCTGAAAAAATGATGCTAACCACAATAACTGAATTAAGGCCTGTCATCTTATGACAATGAACAGTCGCATTCAGTGAAAATGTTTAGGCTTGCACATCAGAGTGTTATTCTTATTCTGAAGTTCAAAATAAGTAAGAATATGAACTTCAAAAACAAAAAATGAATATGATCTTATATGGAATTTATATATATATATTTTTGATGTTCTGTGATCTTTTACTTATTTTATACATGTTTTTCTCTGTGGTGGTTATTGAAAGGTATACTCACTGAAGGGTGTAGCAGCTAATAAGAAGTGATAATTATAAGAGCTCCTTCCAAAACTCACATTCTATTATTATTTATTCTGAGGTTTGACAATAGATCTATTTTCTTCAAACACCTTTTAATTTCGGCATTTCTTGCATTTTCCACAGCAAGTGTTTCAGGTCTCTATTTGATCCTTGAATTTCTTTCATGTTAATGATAGCCTCATGACTTTTCTTGAACTTCCCTGTAAAGTTCCCTCAAGATGGCCATCCTCAGGCTTTAGTTCATGACTTTCCTACTTGTCTGTAACCTACTTATGGGTCCTTTCCTGTCTGATGTATATGAAGGACTTCAAAAGATGATACTTAATCTAGCAATCTGTCATTCAAATACCTTTTTCTACAAAGAAGGTCAGATAATGTGGACACAATTCTTTAAACAAGACTTTACCAGTGCCTGTAGAGACATTACTTTAGATGACGTCTTTCTAGTGATATTTGCTTTAAAATAGTGTGTGAGCTAAGTAATCTAAGATGATTTTTCACAAATATTGTGCACTTTATTTTAAATATTATTTAAATATGATCCAAATATCTGTATGTCCTTTAAGATGTTTAATCTTCATAATTGGATACAGTAGTAACAGCCCACAAATACTACCAAATATCCACATCTCATGATTTATTACACCTCAACGTATAACAATAATTACATCTTGATGCCTACCTTATCAATGATTTCCAAAAGTTAATTGTTAGCAGTTACTAATTAAAATTGAATCCACGTGTGTCTAGTTCTAAATAATTATATTTAAATAAAAAACACTAATAGACTGAAACATATTTTATTTATGAAAAAAAACAAATGTTATCCAAGAGATCATTTTTGTCTTATATAGTATTTAATATATGCTTGAAAAGTATGGATAATATATGTAGCAGGATAAAGAGGTTGATTCGAGCACTCACCAGTTTTAGACAAAAGGAACATCCATGAAGTGATGGTAGAAAAAAATTTGTGATTTATTCAGTAAAAATGCAGGAAAACATGGAGACGTAGGACATGGAAAGGCAGACAGGTCGCCTTACGCGTTTCGTGCCTGAATGGCACTTAATCATAGTCATAATCATAATATATGTACAAGATACTCACAATAATCACCTCTTAAAAAGTACAATAAGATGAGAAATCCATACATTTATTTTGGTATTAACGTCCTATGCATGATGAGGCACATGTTTAGGTTGGCAGAAAAATACATGCTGTTTTTAACATGAACATATAACATATACTCACACACAAATTAGCTGAGGCATGGGAAGAGTTGTGTGAGACATCTGTTTTTTATGTACTTGCTTTTGTACTGATTTATTAGGAAGAATATATTTCTTACAAACTGTGGTAAACGTGTTCTCTCTAGTAACATCAAATATGGACAGCTCAGACTAATACAAACTATATAAAACACCAATATAGTTAAAATATATATTTATTTATTTATTTATTATTCCATTCATATAAATGGACATTTAAATATAATATAGCAATATATGTAAACAGACTACAGATGCACCTATAAGTATAATTCAGATATATGTACACAACCTACAAATCTAATTGACATATCAAATACACACTGCACATATAATTAAAGCCACATGTTATATCTGTAACACATCATTTAGTAAAGGTGCCAGAAATTTTCACATTCAATAAGCGATTAATTCAGATGTGGCTTGACACTTGTAAACCTCTTACAAATGTATACAAATAAATATATGCATATAACAATAATAATTCCCACGTTTATCAAGAAGATTAATTTAATAAAGAGGTAAAAAAATCTTGGCCAAAATAGTTAGGTAGAAGGCGCTTTCACAAGTGTTACCCCCATATGTTCTGTCTGAAAAGCAGCGATGTTTGAAGACAATACCAAGGTTGTCAAGCCAGAGACGGAAGAGTTAGGGCATCGCGGAGGGACAAATCTGTGAGCTGCATAGTAGCAAGCTGACACCAACACAGAAGAGTATGCCCACCAAAACTCTTCCACATCTGGTCAGGTTGTGATCCATAACCATAACAAAGTTTTCCGACTTGCTCTAAATTGTCAAATCAATGACAGGTTCGACGAGCTTGAAATATTTTTAGGAAATATTTTGCGTGAACTGGCTGAATTCCACTACTGTTAGTCACCTGTATTTTTTCACTGCAGCTTGTTTGCTGGATGATTTCCTGCATTAAATATATTGGTGTTTTAAATATTTTATGTTAGTATCGATATACAAATATTTGAGCTCTGTCCATATTTGGTGTTATTTTAATTTTCTCTTTCTTGTTTCCAGATTATATCTATTTTGTGTCAACCTGGGGAAAAGCCTATATATAAAATTGATCTGAAAAATATCAGGCTACACTGATGATTTGTGTCATTTTATCACTGAAATTCTTGATTTCACCAGAATTGAGTATGATCATTTTATTAAAATTATTTATCACACGGTTTTTACCCTGAGAGCTGTACATTCATTTTTAATTTTCATTTCCAGTAGTGAAAGGTCAGACATTTGACTTCATAATATCTTTTTCCAGAAACAAACACTAGACTTAGCAAAATATAATCACAAATTCTTCATTTTGCCCATACTATTACATTTAGTCTGTTTTACTATACAGCTTGCAATGTCAGGATTAACCGAATCCCTCCCTCAAGGAAAATGCATTCATTTCTGAGTGACTGAATTTTAAATGTTCGACAACTACTTCACCAGCCTTCTCGTGCCTGTTATAACAATTCATTGACATGTCATAATGTTGGTGAAAAGTGATGCATTGAGAGTTTAACCACAATAAGTAAGGTGCACGTCATTTGCAGGTGAGATGAGGTGAGAGGAACATTTCTCCAATATTTAAAGATATATTGTGCAGGGCCAAATTAAAGGTTCTACTCAATAAAGAAAGAATTGAAGAAAATGGAAAATTTTAAACTTCAGGCCATAGCCAAGGTGGAAAAACTCTCTCTGCAGCTGAATGGGAGGATGTTTTCCAACTCAGCTACTTTGGTCTTACATTTTAAATTCCCATCAAAATAACCTGCAATTCTCTCTTTATTGAATAGACCCTTATATCTTCTAGCAAGAGAAACACACCAGTTTTGTCCCTGCCCAATGCAGAAAGTCGGTGAGTTGAAATGTTTATCTCACCTCAACTCACCTACAGCTCACATCTAGTGAATAGCCCCATCTGTGTCTCACTCTATAAATATTACATTTTTACCTGTTACAGAACAAGAATTAAATGGGTTTCTATGTTTCTTTCACCTTCCTTTACTACTAAAAATGTTCACTTAACGCTGGCTATATAGCATGAACTAATATTTCTTGCTGTAGCTTTTGCTTAATCTCCTCAGCCTTTTTAATACTATTTGTTTTGTAGTCCACCTAAGTAGGTTCTGTCACTTTCCTAAGCTGACTTAACACTGCTCCTGCTAGCGGAATGCCTTACCAACTGCTTGACAGATGTCCTGTGCAAGGAATTCAACTAGGATTTCTGTGCTTCCAACTAAGCCTGTGACAGAGACACATCTGGTAGACTGAATCTGCCTGCAACCATTCTCTTTCCTGGGGCACGCAAGTGACGTACTTGTTTCAACAGTATGCTCATTTCCCTTGTCCTGCGTTATTAAAAACAAGAATATTAATCACTGTAAACATGTAACTGCCGGTAGATATGATCATAGTCTACAAAGACATGTTATATGTATACACTAAATGAAAAAGAGGAATTTATGTTGTTCCTTTTTTTAAAAAATTTTTTATTTGGAAGTACAAAAATTTCAAGAATATAAAAAGACAAAGAAAAGCAAGTCATACAACTTAGTGACATAAATAACAATTACCTACATTACACACTTTAAAGGGCTATACCCCAACCGTTATCATACGCCTCCGTCTTTTATAATAATAATTTATGTTGTTCCACCAGGACATATTGTAGTATTTATTATATATTAACCCCTTCGTGACGTTAGGACTTTCTATGCCGTCCTGACTTTAAGTGCCTTAAAGTCGTTAGGACGGCATAGAACGTCCTATGTTAAACAGCTCATCGCGGCTCCCCGCGATGAGCTGTTTTCGGATCCCGCTGCAGGCACTTGCAGCGGGATCCCACCTGTCATCTGAGGCCACTTTGAGTGGCCTCAGTCCGACAGGGAAAATGTAGCCGGTGCTCAAAGCGAGCACCGGCTACATTTTTCTAAATCGCGCCGTGCCCGAACTTCCGGGTTCGGGCACACCTCCGTGACGTCACACGTGACGTCCGGAGGTCTCGCGATCTTTTGGCAGGGACCCACAGGGTCTATTAAGACCCTGATCGGGTCTCTGCCAGAGTGTTCCTGGCTACCGATCAGCTTGTGATCGGTGGCCAGGAACAATTTGTGACGTTTTGGTGCTTGTGTCGTTTAGGACACAAGCACCATGCGTCATGAAGGGGTTAAAGGGACGTTTGCTCCTTGAGACAAGATGTGAAGAAAATCAGTTTTATATGTAAAAATCATTTTAGTCTTTAATAAATACATTAAAACAATATCTAAAATATTTAATAAAACTATCTATGGAACTTGCTTTAATTCATTTTTTCGAGAATCCCCCATATTATAATAAGAGATATTTGATCATCCATCTAGAAATAGTCATCTCTAGAAATTGGAAACAATCAACAACTATTCTGTGGTCCCAGGTTGAAAACCAGATTATATATCAGTATAAAATGGAGAAAGAAATGGCTTTTACCCTGAATAATATGGATAACTACAATCAAAGATGGGCCCCATTAATCATTCTGCACCCATTACAATAAATTATAGAAACATAACAGTGAGTTACCCTGTGTAATTGAACCTAAGGAAAAGAAAAAATGAAGGCTTGCATGTATGTGCACTACCCCACAATAGCAGATTCATGTATTTTGTGACTATAATAATGCTTAACGTATCTATTTATGAGGGCTCATTCCGAATATGCGTTGTTTGTTGTCTTTGTCCTGTCTAGTTCAGTACTGTTCTGTTCGGAAACGAGTTGTTTTGTATACGCACAAATTTTTACTACAGATATATACTGAAATTATTTTTGTTTATGTATGGAGAGAAGGGAGAAAGAAAGGAAGAAAGGGAAGGGGAAAAGAAAAAGTAATGTTGTATTCTAATGGAATATCCTAACTACACTTTATGTTCTATGTATGTATGTTTTTAATGTTTTAATGTTGTATGTTTATTTTTCTATGCTAAAAAAGCAACAACAAAAAAACATTAAAAAATAAAACCATTAAAACAATGCAGCAACCTGTTTTGGATTGCCTTAATAGCACACACTAAGTACTTAGCTCACCTGCAGGAAAATAGCCATAACTACAAACCTTTTTTCTTCCATATAAATAATGAGATCTGACACATAGAAATAAAAAAATGATATTTTGTTGTAATATGGATTTGCGTAAATTTATTTGGATCTTATTAAAAACTCTGATCCGTGCTGCTACAATCCAGTACATGAATTCCTCTCAAACTAGTAACATGAATTCCCTGACCTTAAACAATATCTTTTACAGGAAAAACTTGGTGTGTTTGTTAAACTCTTGACTTGTTAGTAGGGACTGCAGATACAGAATATTTAGGAACATAAGTGCATCTATTAAACAGATCATAAAGGTAACAAAAAACCTACTTCAGAGATTTGTAGATGATGGAGGTAGACTTGTGTCAAAATGCTTTTATGTGTGTGCAACATACTATTGATCAGGTTCATTAAACCAACTCCTTTTACAACACCAGTTAGCTCAAGATATTCATGGCCACGTAGCACAAACCGCAATCCTGATTGGTTAATGACTTCTCTGTGTCATTTGCTCAAGTGTTGTCTTAAATGTAATCTATATGCAGGCCTTAATACATAAAAATCCACATATTATACAATCAATAGCTCTAACTTGTTATTAGGAATACAAGTTTAATATTTATTGGTGCCCATCTTACGCATAGATGCCTCAACATGTAGAGTTGCCACTTTTTCTTTATAACATTCCATACATACAAGTCCATAGAGTTAACATTGGCTTTTACTAGCTGTGTGGTAACTCTATTAGTAAGCCATCTTGCTTTACACATGAACCGTATGTAGGGGAAAAGTATACGTCACAGATTTATGAATGCCACAAGAAATCAAATGTTTAAAAAAGGGTGAATAGTCTGGAGCTTATTCACTGACTGTTTTTCTCTTGATTAATAGTTATCTCTGAATAGCAAAATAAAGTTTATATTGGAATTAGGTAGTGCTTCTGAATTGGACATGTCAATGTTTTCATTTCCTCTATAAATTTACTCCTTCCCCACTTAAAGTAAAGTACTTATATCTGTACGTAAAAAAAAATCTATACTCTTAAACTGAATTGCAGCCCTCAAACCCAATGAAAGCAGTTTTCTTTGTTCTATGTTAAAAAAAAAAAAATCCTCAGAGACTAACAACAAGATATAAAGTAGCAAACAGAACTTCTCCATTCCGTTTTCTCATCGTCCCAAGTGTTGATAATAATGAACCTGCCTGTAGTGCTGTATTAATGGCAGGTACATCTGTACAATCATCTCATGGAAAATATGAAGCTTTCCATAAACCTGCAAAATACATTTTAAATGGTAGGGATTGCCATTACCACTATTCATATCAAATTTTATAACCTTGTTATAAAATCCATGCTGTGCTGTTTCACTGTAGTTTGATCCCATTCTATATACAGCTGGGGTCAGTGCCATAATCCTGGTTTGTTCATTAATAAGGTCCCTTTTGGCCTTTGAAATCCGAAACCTTTTGGGTATTGTTTGAGGAATTATACTTCATCTGAAATGTATGCTGTCACATACTGTCTACCAGAGCTCATATAGCATATTGCAGTAATCCTGTTCTAAAATAAGAGCTTTAGAGCTAATTTTGTCTGAATATAATCGTTTCATATTTGGGGTGTTACACTATGCACCAAATATATCCTATGAAGAATTTAAGGGAAAGCCATAATATGTTGCTTTAACCAATCTTGTATAAGGCCTTTTCCAACATTTAAGTGTTAGTGTGCTGTATACTGGCATATAAACAGTTAATTTGAGCAATTTATATTTTTAGTCTGTTACGATATTCTCTTTATAATTTTAGATTTTACTTTTTTTCCTATCTAAACTGTTTAAACACCTGCCCTACAGTCCCAGAGGTCAGGGTGTTAACAATTGAAATATTCTACACTTTATGCCAGCAGTGTGGTGGGCAAATGTTTAACCCCTTGGTGACTGGACTTCTAGAATATGCAATTCCAACCCTAAAGTAACTCTAACCCTAATGTAACTCCAAACCTATTTGTAATTCTAACCCTTTTTGTAATTCCAACCCTAATTATAATTCTAACCCTAAGTCTAACCCTTACTCTAGATCTTAGTTTAAAAAAAATCTTCAATTGCAATGTTTCAGAATGCCTCTATGGGCAGTCTAGCAACATTCCCAGAGCAACGGAAGTGAGGCATGCTGCTTCTTAATGTGGAGCTCGAGATTGCACCATTGAGTGAAAAAACAAAAGCAACTTTTGATCATGTCCTACGCTTGATTCACTACATGATGTACCTGGGACATCGGTTCTCGCCAAGGGGTTAAATTAAAGTTAACTTCATGGTGGTGTCATAAAAGAATTGAGCACACCTTTCATAATACATTTATTTTACATTTTTAGAAACTTGAATTCTTTATACATTGTTTGCAATTTTGCTAGATATAGAAATCATTTTCAATGCATCTTATATTTTTAATATTTTATAGTTATTTAAATTGTTTAATTCATTAATGTGCAACTGGCAGCCCATGAGCTGGATGTGGGTGGCTTAATTTCAGTGCTGAGCATTGGGAATCCCATTGTTTCATTGTCATGCATGCCCAGTGCTTTCCCAGATATGTTTAATGAGAAAGTAGCTTGGCATTCATAGTTGTGATAGTATAGCTCTTGTGCAATAGCACTTATGACAATGCTTTATGATAACTACCTTACTACTACACATTATTTACTTAATCCCTTCGCAACACTGAACGTGTCCAACATGTCCAGCCGGCATCTATGTTGCTGACATAGGCCTGGTACTTCCTGTGATGGAATGAGCAGTGTTAGTGATCAATGTTCACTAACACCTCTCAGACGATGTTGCTGTAATGCCTCCTTCAATATGGTGCCAATATAAGCCTGAGATTAGTATAAGGGTTCGAATAGAGTTACATTAGGGCTAAGGTTAACATAAGATTTAAGTTTAGAGTTAAGGTTGGGGTCAAAAAGGTCTAGTGCTGTGTCATATACTGTGGGGCACTCAGGTGCTGTATCAAATGCTATGAGTCAGTCTGGTTCTGTCATATACTGTGAGGCATAAACTTTGTATATGATGCCAATGATCAGAAAATTCAAAAACATTGTATTTCATGCCAATGAGCAGGAAATGCATAAATGTTGCATATCGTGCCAATGAGCAGTAATTGCATACATTTTGGAATGCCAATGAGTAGTAAATACATATATTGTGTATATGATGCCAATTAGCATTATATATATAAACTGTGAATATGATGTCACCGAGCAGCACATGCATAAACACGTGTACATCCTTCCAATGAACAGTAAATACATGCCAAGTGATGCCAGTGAGCAGTAAATGCATAAACTTTGTATATGATGCCAGTGAGTAATTTTTGCCTAAAATCATCCTGTCCTGGCCATCCTATCACCAAACAGCTTTGTGATGCCTCCAAACAGCCTGCATGTGCAATCTTTGCCCCCAAACAAGGTATCATCCGTGGCACCAAACCAGTGCCATATTTGTATCACGACCAGATTACCAGTACCACTTCAGTTGTCCTCCAGTTTGTCGGACATGGCAGTGCCATTTTTGACTAGACCTGCAGGCAAAGCGCGTGAGATTCACTCTCCGCAACAAAATGTTTTAAAATTTAACTGGACACCTCTCTAAAGGGAAAATTCGAATCCATGAGTTTATCACTGCATGGATTTGATTTTTCACTGAACTAACGTGCCCATAAGCACATAAAATAAGCTCTGAACTATGGAATAACATTTCCAGTCATAAAGTCATCTGTAGACTTAACATCTGGGAGACAAATCAAACATTTATATAGGTGCAAATATGAAAGAACCACATGCAGTTTAACTTGTTCATTGAATATTTAGTATCATCTTATTAACTCATTTAGTGAAGTGAATAACCATTTTCATGACATTCATTTGTTTAGCGTGTACTACTGCTTTTAATAAAAATGAAAATATAGACTTAAAATAGAAGTTCTATTTTAATTAGAATCCTTTTCTTTATTATGGTGATAACACTGAATTTAGTGTTTGATGCTAGGTTGAGAATTGCATCTAGAGTGATCTCTGTAGCCCTCTACTGGAATAAATAAGGATTTCACCATGGAATCAGGTAAGAGCTTCACAGATAATATTATATGTAATGTTTTTTTAGTATCAAAGAGGCTCACTGCAGATACTTTACAACCCTTTTATATAGTTTAAGATTATAATAAAATCACATAATATGATGAAATACTTTGAAGAAAGAAAAATGTATTATGTAAACTGCCTTGATTTTTAAATGAATTACAATCTTATGGCAATATTGATCAATAACTGATTTTTTTTTATTTTTTAAATTTAATGCTTGTTAAATAGTTGAAAATGCAAGAAAGTTACATTATTTTACAATTATATTTTTTAAGCAGGTCTGGTAAATGTTTATTTTATATCTCTCTTAGATACCAGGGGAACATTATTTTAGGGATATACAGAAACCCTTAAACAGGGATCTCTGTAAACACATTAATCTGCACCTTAACTCAGGTGCAGTTATTTAATATTTTCAGTGCCAGAGAGATCCGCGTGCGCTGTGTACTGTTTTGGCACTAGAAGGGTTAAATATTGTGGAAGCAATAGAATAATAATCCAGATTTAGAAGGTGACAAATCCTATATCTCTTGTAATCCTGGCTGTAATGAGCACTGTAATCTCTCTTTAATCAGGTTTTAAGGTAATTTAAAGATGCAACAATTACAGGGCATGCAAGGGCTAGTAACCATTTGCAAACCAACCTCCAAATACGTGCTGGAGGAACCTGCTAAGTGTTTACTGCAAACTTAGCTAGTGGGTCAGTTGCCATTAGTGTCTTCATTACTCACCAAATGACTTAAATGCCCCAAATGTCTACACTTGGGCTTTTTATTTCTCACTATTCATAAATGAGCAATGTTACTACATATGTATAGGCACCCCCAGTCCCTTAGTGTCCCCACCTCCCCCAAAATAAAAAAAATAATAACCCCCTGGGGCCAGCAATCACCCACTGGCCCCACAAGAAAAGTTAAAAATAAAAAAAGTGACTGCAGGCGGCACCATGCCCACAGTCACTTTAAAATATAATGATATGCCCCCATTGGGGCCACGGCAGTGGGATGGCCATGGCCCCCCTTTTAAATAGCCCCCATGGAAGGCTGCACGATGCTAGAGGCTCCTATAAATAAATGTTCTCGTGGGGGTCCATGTGGTGCACAATGCTGAGGGCTCCCTATAAATCAGTAAATGCCCCAATGGGGGGCTCAGGGCTGTGTGATGCCTGAGTCCCTCTATAAATAATTAAATGCCCACCATGGGGGTTCCCGGGCTGCACAATGCCCAAGGGACCCCTTCTACTCTATATGCCAGGGCTGCCCAAATGCCCTGGGCATATTAAATTAATAAAATAAATTAACTACCTGCCCCCACCCAAACACCTGTACCTTGCCCAGGTAGGGGGGGACGATCTACACCCTTTGAGTGCCATGAGGGTGGCAATAATATATATATATATGTGTGTGTGTGTGTGTGTGTGTATGTGTGTTTACAATATATATGTGTATACTATTTGTCCCTGTACATTTATTACAGTGCATAATAAGAAGGTATACATTTTGCAGCCATGTATATATTTTATACACTGCAATTATACACTTATTATACACATTTTATACACTGCAATAAAAGTATTCAGTGCCTATATTACAAATGTATAACTGGATATTAGAGAGCACTTATAAATTGTATGCAGCAAATGTACATATGTGACTTTTTGAAGGGCGTGATTGTATGCCAGGGAGTGGAGGGGGACAGGGTCAAGAGGATCCAAAAAAATGCTTGCCCAGGACCCTGTATGGAGTGATTTTTCTTTCCCTCAACTGCCGGCATGTGCTTATATCCCGCGGAGAACTACTTTATACCGTGCTTGTTAAACCTGATGGAGTGCCACTAGAGCGGTTTCTGTTCCTTTCAGCAGTTACATCTTACTATACTGAGTACTGTTTTATCTAAGTGTAGATTTGTGTGCTATAATTGCTGCGAGTTTCACTACATACCTGTTGGACATTATACTACTGCTGATAAGTAAAACATTTTTATTTGACAAGTTTGCTGCTATAACTATTTTGATTGTAGGCATAAATAAACAAATAAGCAATAAATATAGACTTTATTGGGCCCGATTGTGTCCAAGGGGCCATGCTGCTCTCAGTCTGACATCTGGTCAGTGTTGACTCTTTAAAAATGCTAAGCCAATGATAAATTTAGCAATGTTTAATCTAGGATCTAAAATTGACTCATCTACTAAAATCACCTCAATCAGCGATTACCATAAAAACTAAAACAGATGTGCATAAAAAATATAATACTTTCCAGGTTAGTAGGGACGTTGAGCTTTCTTAAAGGTCTTCTCATATCCAAAATAGAATACTCACCATGGATATCCAATTTAAGATCTGGACAATTAGTCAACCTGGTGATCAGGACGAGGTGTAATAGACGTCTGACATGAATTGAGTACAAGACTTTCCATGTATGAATAAATGGTGCGCAGTTCATTATTACGGGTAGGAAAATTATTTTATGTAATAACAAAAAAACAAAATTATTAACAAATATTGAGTGACTAAGAACCTAACAAGACTACATGGGTGGTATTTGTCAATATGTTTCTTCTTTTGAGTGAACGTCAGGTTGGCCCACCATGAGTAGAATTGATGAAGGTGATATGTAGAATGTTTAGACTTTGGCATGGTCCCAGTTTGACTGCCAAAGATGTGTTCTTAGAATTTTCTTTTCCAATTGTTGGAATTTGTCAATCTGATAGAAGAGTTGTGGACACTATTAAAACCATGTGGAAATGTAACACTGCACAAAAAAAAATGTATAAATTGCTTCCATTACAACACATTTCATGTGCATTCTTCTCAACCTGGAAATTACAAACAACTGAGAAAAAAAGCATTGGACTTAAATTAAATAGTAAAACTGGATCCAGATATAAAAGTACACAAAAAATGTTCTACACCCTGCTTTCATGAAATATGATTTGAATAAAACAAGGATAAGAATAATGAATCACATTATATAGGTGACATGGGAAATATTTTTTCTCACATGATGAGGTTGAAGTGACCAATCATTTTGGCTATGAGCAACAAAAAGAAATGTAAAAAAAAAAACACAAATGGAAAAGTGTACACCTCCATAATCAATAAAAGTGGAAGACCATCTACAACTGTAGTCCTGCATATACAAATTGATTGGTTTAAAAGAAGTCTTTATGTTTCCATCTAGACCATAGACATTCAACTGAAGGCTGCAGACTCTCATAATGGCAGAACATGTTGGAAGTTACAGTTCAGGAGTAGTTGAAAATCTCCTGCCTAAGACCTGGGCTTTGGATATAAGTCGACCTCTGATGCTTTGGAATTATAGGCTTAAATTCCTTAGCAGAGTGTCCTCTTCACAGTTCTATACTAGCAAATTGGAACATTTTATAGCATTAAATAATGAAAAAATCGACAGCTCTAATCAGTCTAAACTAAATTTAAAACAGCCAATACCAATACAATTTATGGGCAACACATTTAGTGCTTCGATTAAGTGCTGTACCTTAGTTTATTTACTTTATTATTTTTCAGAGGTTGCATTAAACTGCATATTTAGAAGCAGTATATTACTTAATTTGGTCAATGTTCCTGGACTTCCTTCAAAATCAGGCACAGATCCAAACATTCTTTGAAACAAACTTCCACTGTCAGCTGCTTTACCTCTGTGTGACACTGTAGAACATGCTGTAATGATGAACGTCACACTCCATCTGACTGGCTACTCAGGTAATATCAGCTGGTAGTCACGGTCTGATGGCAACAGGTGCATACATTTCCAATTAAGCTAACAGCACACACTTGTTAGTATACAAACATTTTGGATGTATGATGTGGGTCTGGTATTTCATAAAGCACTAAATACAGGTTATGTATTACATGTAACATTTGTATTATACACTGAACAAAATTATAATCGCAACACTTTTGTTTTTGCTCCCATTTTTCATGAGCTGAACTCAAAGATCTAAGACTTTTTCTATGTACACAAAAGGCCTATTTCTCTCAAATATTGTTCACAAATCTGTCTAAATCTGTGTTAGTGAGCACTTCTCCTTTGCCAAGATAATTCATCCACCTCACTGGTGTGGCATATCAAGATGCTGATTAGAGACCATGAATTTTGCAAAGGTGTGCCTTAGACTGGCCACAATAAAAGACCACTCTAAGGCACACATTTCTGTAATGAACAAGTCACTGGAGAGTTCTTTATATTGGCCCTGCACATATTTATATAATGTTATCATATCCATTCTAATACGCCATTATATATAAATGCATTTTTTTTAGTTTCTGTTCATAATTAAAGTTTCTCTTCCTATATATTTGTCAATATTGAACCTTATTTGACACGTGCTTGCCCAGTGCCCCATTTTGTCTAAATTTTCCTACAAAAAAAGAAACATTAAGGTTAAGACTGTATTAAGTTACCTAATTTTATGTCATCAGCAAACACTGAAACATGGCTCTCAACACAACTTGAGAGATCATTAATAAACAAATTAAAAAGCAGAGGGTCTAAACAAATCCCCTGAAGTACTCTGTTTAATACCTTGGTCAAGTTTGAGGATTTTTCATTTACCACAACTCTTTGCATTTTATCTTTTAGCACTTTGTCCTGTTTCAGCCAATCCCATGTTGTTTGTATTGATTCCTAACCAACTGGCTAGCAGGGGCTAAGTCATTAGTTGTTCCTTAGTATAAACAGAAGAAAACGCGGTTTTGAAAAAATATTTTTCTCTCTGTCCTTACTAACCAAATTTCCCATTTCAGACAACAAACAACCAACATTTTCTGCATTTATCTTTTTTTCCTTTTATATACTTAAAACATTTTTGGAGTTAGTTTTACTCTCCTTGGCTGATGCTGCTGATCCCTCACTGTTGTAAAGTGTGAATGCCATTTTCTTGTAATGAGTGCTTAAAGATATTTCACTTGTCTTTTGTCCTGAAAACTATCATCTCAGTGTAAGTGTTCAGTAGATGTCATTAGCCAGCCAGAGTTGGCCCTTCTAAAATTAAGTGTTTTGGTGGAGTAATTACCAATTTTCTTTTACCACACACAGACTGTTTAAAATAAAAAAAAACCTGTGTAAATATGTTTTAACTCATGTCAAACTCCATGATAAATGACATTTGCTATACTTTTCTATTGTAAAATAAGTAAATTTTTATGAATAATCACAATGTTTGATGCTTGTGTAAACATCTGTAATTTTTTACTCTATCTGCGGTATGAATAGGAAAATGAATGGAAAAGAATACCGTATTTGCTTGAATATAAGATCAAATCAGATCAAATCGAGATCAGATTATAAGACTGGGATCCAGGTTCCCCGCAGAGCTGTAGGGGACCTGGATTCCCCTTGCGATGCGCGCAGACATTCTCCCCTGCTGCCCGGCACGACCGCCGGGACTTCTATGATGAAGCCGGGTCATAATGGACGGAAGTGTCAGGCAGCATGGAGGCTGCCCCCACTAGCCACCAACGAGAGACCAGGTGAGAGGGAGGGAGGGGGGACAGACAGACGGGGGCAGAGAGAGACAAGGGGAGGGAGGGGGGGCAGAGAGAGGCAAGAGGGGGGTAGAGAGAGGCAATGGGGGAGGGGTGGCAGAGAGTGGCAAGAGGGGGGCAGAAAGAGACAAGGGGAGGGAGGGGGGGCAGAGAAAGACAAGATGGGAGGGGGGACCGACAGACCGGGACAGAGAGAGGCAAGAGGGGGGGAAGAGAGAGGCAAGGGGAGGGAGGGGGGCAGAGAGAGACAAGGGGAGGGATGGGGGCAGAAAAAGACAAGGTGGGAGGGGGGCAGAGAGAGAAAAGGAGGGAGGGGTGAGAGAGAGAAAAGGAGGGAGGTGGAGAGAGAAAGAAAAGTTTGGGGGGAGGGAGAGACAACACTGGGGGAAGGGGGAGAGAGAGGCAGCATAGGCACATAAAAGGAAATAAAGACAAGAAATTCATTTTTTTAATATCATCATTTTTATTAAATATTGAGCAATTTACATGTGAATATATACAAGTTACAAAAATTTCCTATAGGGTAGTCTTATATTCAGGCTTTTAGTTTTTTTCCTAAAGGAATATCCAAAGTTTAGGGGGTCGTCTTATAATCAGGGTCGTCTTATATTTGAGCAAATACGGTAGGTTGTTTCCACCCATTAGAATTACTTTTTTCTTCTTCAAGTCTTAATTTTTTCTTTACTGAATATTTCTCAAACTGAATGAATATTTTTTCATATACACAGCCAACATAAAAAAGCTCATGTCTAACCTAACATTTTTTATAATAGTTCACCCTTACATAGACAAACCCTAGATCACATGTTAGGAAATTTACTTGTGTTAGTTTTATGAATGAGGAAAAACCTAGAGGCATCTGAATATTGAATTTCTAGTGGGGCTTTGGACTAAAGAGAGATTAAACTCAAAAAATATTTTATCTAGACTGCCTTTAAGATGGTCTTAGTCTATTCCTGAGATTTTTTGTTCTCCTTAGCCAGTACCTCTCTGCCTGTAAAAAAAAAAATATTTTTCAAGGGGGCCCCAAGTGGGTGTATCAAATGTCACCCCCTGATGGTGGTCCTGAGTGGCAGCCTGAAAGTCCTTAAGGTCAGTTGAATTGCTTGCTCTAAGAGTATAGTGCAATATCTGTTTTAATTAGGCATAGCTGGGCTTCTGTAAGATTTGTTTTATATATTTGTAAATTATTCTTTATTTATTATTTTCAGATTTTCAATAACTTTTTGAAATTATCAATGCAGAAGACAATAATTTTAGCTCCTATTTTCTATTGTGGAACTTATTTAAAAATGAATACATTGGGACCATGTGTTGATAGTGCTGGGAGATATTGCTTTAATAATCCTATGAACAATCTGGTTGGGCAATAAAGACTTCTGCCACTGGGTGGCTTTGTGGGTTTCTTGAGTTTCAGGTAGTTCCATTTTTTTTATGAATCAATTTTTAAATATTCTAAGCAGTCATGGAAAAACATAAATGACATTAAAGATTTAGAAAATAAAATTAATTCAGCAATATTTGATGTCTCACTGCTTGTAGTCTATATCTAGTAACAAAATAAAATACAACAGAGTTTGTATTTCTTAAGAATTTGGCAAAAGTCAAATCAACTTTAACTAGACTACAAAAAGAAGAATCATTCTATTTTTATTATTTTAATTAAATAAAAGAAGAATCATTCTATTTTTGTATTTTTTTAGTGCTGTACCAGCACCTGGGATGTGTTGCAGATTTTGTAATTGCCAGCCACAAAATACAATCTCTTTCTGCAGCAGCACTGAATGATCTGTTGGCATTTTATATAGACATGATTGTCTCTTCTCCATTCATCTATCATTATTATGATAGTTATTAATATGTTAACCGTGGATTTGTCAAGACACATTTTAAATATAGGGAAATAATAACAAATAGATGAAAAAGGGAGCCTGTGCAGTTAAGACTTAACAAGAGATTACACCTACAATGACACCATTAAGATTTAAACATTGGAAGAAAGGGATTAAGTGGTCACTTTTGTTGAGGTCTTAAAGGTAGGTAGACAATGTAATAGAGCAGCAGGAAATGCTAGCAGAATGCTTGGTTGCGTAGGGAGACGTATTAGTAGTAGAAAGAGGGAAGTGCTCATGCCATAGTACAGAGCACTGGTGAGACCTCACTTGGAGTATTTTACGCAGTACTGGAGATCGTAAGTTAGGAGAAGTGCTGGTGAACCGGTTCATGGATTGCAGGATAAAATTTACCAGGGAAAGTTAAAGGATCTTAGAAACATAGAAACATAGAATGTGTCGGCAGATAAGAACCATTCGGTCCATCTAGTCTGCCCAATTTTTTTTGAGTGCTCTTATTAGTCCCCCGTTCCCGGTCTTATAGCTAGGATAGCCTTGTGTCTATCCCACGCATGCTTAAAATCCTTGACTGTGTTTACCTCTACCACTTCTGCTGGAAGGCTATTCCATACATCCACTACCCTCTCAGTAAAGTAATACTTTCTGATATTACTTTTAAATCGTTGCCCCTCTAATTTAAGACTATGTCCTCTAGTTGTGGTAGTTTTTCTTCTTTTAAATATACTCTCTTCCTTTACTGTGTTGATTCCCTTTATGTATTTAAATGTTTCTATCATATCGCCCCTGTTACGTCTTTCCTCCAAGCTATACATGTTAAAATCTTAAAATACATAGCTTGCAAGAAAGATGAGCTTTAACCCCTTCACGACAATGGACGTGTCAGGCACGTCCAGCCGGGAACTCCTTTGCGGAGTGCCTGACACGTTCTGTGGTGAAGCAAGCGTTTTTTGCGATCAACGATGGTGAATACCGCTCAGATGGTGCTGCTCTATTGCCTCGATGTCAGCAATTCTGGCTCTGGGGCACCCACACTTGCTCCTTGGAGCGATCGTGGACGCCATGGCTGTGCCCTCTTGTGGTCAGAGCTTCGGAAATGAAAAACAAAAATCACTTTCGATGCTCTGAATATGTTGCTTGACTACCCCTAGAGGCAGTCAGCAACTTTGCAATGAAAAAAAAAAGACTTTATAAGCTTAAATCTAGTGTTAGGGTTAGAATATTTACAATTAAATTAGGGTTAGCATAAGGGATAGGGTTACAATTAAATTTAGGGTTAGGGTTAAATTTATGGTTGGGGTCAAAAGGTCAATATAGGAAAAAAAAACCCACTATTTTTGGTTTTTGCCCCATAACTAATGGAAACAAGCATATTTCTGAACTCGGGACAACATTTAGAACTATTCAGATGGGGTCTTTTTTAATGATTGTATTTGTGTAAATTATATTTTAGGTCAAAGTTATAAAAAGTGTTTTTTTTATTTTTTCATCATATTTTATGAATTTTTTTTTGTAGTAAATTATAAAATATGATGAACATAATGGTATCTAATGAAAGCCCTTCTTATGAAGATAAACAACATATAATTTGTGTGGGTACAGTAAGTGAGAAAGAAGAAAATTACACCTAAACACAAACACCCCAGAAATGTAAAAACAGCCATTGTCACCAAGGGAAAGTCAAGGTCAAAATGTCTTGTCACTAAGGGGTTAAAGGACAAATACACTTTTTATTTTACTCCATGTTTTTCAACACTGTTTCAATAATTAACTTAAGTGAACTTTATTTTGGGGGAAACGGGGGGAGGTGGGGGAACTTACTTTATACTTCATTCATAGAGTCCCTAGCAACACAATTGTTGCAATGCAATTCGGAAGATACCTGACTGGTGAACTGTGTGCGCGCACATATGTGCAATTGTAGCTTCTTCCACTGCAGAATCATGGAATATGTAGTTCCCATTGATTCTGCTTTCGTTTAAAAGCAAAACCGCCATTCATGATCACATAGTTCACCTCCTGGCTGCTAAGGGTCACTTAGTATATCAAAAGAACCTACTATCCATAAGGGGGTACAAACAAATTCTGGATAGACTTACTGGCAACTAACTCAGTGTAACATTTCACACGTTGCACCATCAGTTTCATCTTCAAAGGAAACACTCAAATTGTAAAGCTTTTCAGATCACAAATCATATCATACCACCTCTACCAGGTAGCAGCTGCAGGTATGCACTGCACCAATTCGTGTGACAGTGTATATTTCTCTTTTTTGTTTAATAATTCCTTTAATTTGTAGCCATGAATTTGCTTTTAAATTGGAGGAGATTTTGTTGAAAGATGACTTTCAAGATTAAAAATCTGCAGCTGCTGATGGTTCTCATTGCATACTATGTAACCGGAAAAAGACTAACATGAACAGTACTTTGAAATAATGACTTCATTTTATTACTGATTTTAATATCTGATAAGGTGGTAGCATGTTTTGTACAATACCATATCCATTGGCAGATGCTTGGTTGAAGATATGGGGTTTGGTTGTGACTTATGAGAAAAATATTCACTTTCAGTTTTTGAATTTTTTATTATTGATATTTCACTTCAGTTGTAATATTTCTTGTCTTGTACAGTAAATGGCTTGGTTTTCTATCATGCAAGTCATTTGTTACACTCGGTGAGATAGTTCTTTTGTGTATAAACTCCAACTGCAGGACCTGCTCAAACCTTAGCATCACAGGTTTAATTCCTGGTAGGCTCACCCCAGCCTTTATTAAATGATTACTATTAATTTGGGTAAACAAAACATCTATTATTATCTGTTGATTTGGTTCACAAGTGCTTGGATTTTAACCAGAAGCAAGGAGTGAATATTGGACCACATAAGTATCAGGAAAAGCTCTAAGAATCAAAGCAGAGTTGTTCGCCCTCCAACTACCTTTACCCAGAGGTTGAGCCCCAAGGTGGAGGTAGCCGTGGATGTTGTAAATGACCAGTCAAGAACCTGGAGAAACCCTAATAACTAGGTGCAGCAGGCAGGAGTAAATATTGAAGCCAAGGTCAGATCACAAGGTAAGACAGAAAGCTCGGTCCCCTTGCACTCTGACCCTGTTGGAGCACCAGGTGTCAGTGACATCCCTGTGCTCTGATGGAAAATAGCAGCCCACAGATTGAACAATCTCCCTTCCTGCAGACACAAGGTAAATGAGCAGGGAGGGGGAACAAACAAAATAAAGTTGTTGTTTTTTCTTTAAAAACAAAAGAAGAAGCAATGTGTGTGTGTGTGTGTGTGCATAAGTGTGACTCAATGTGTGTGCATAAGTGTGACTCTGTGTGTGTATAAGTGTGACTCAGTGTGTGTGTGTGTGTAAGTGTGACTCAGTGTGTGTGTGTGTGTGTGTGTGTGTGTGTAAGTGTGACTCAGTGTGTATGTGTGTATAAGTGTGATATAAATAATACATAAATCAAATAATATCTGCTGACATGCCTTTGAAGAAGCTCAACATCCGGGCGTAACGCTTAGCGTAACATGATTAAGTCGCCAGAAGAGGAGGAACTGGGCTACAGATGGAGGCTTCCCAATAGTCTAATCTCCGGTTGCCAAAAGTTTTGTACTCAATGATTTTAACCTTATATGTAAGTGGATATTATTTTATTTATTAAATATTTTGTAAACTGTCTAACTCTTGGCATCCTCTCTTCCTTATCCTTTCCTGTTGTTCGTCCACTGGCATACGGAGTATATTGCAACAGACCATTATATACATTGCCCAATAATCCTCAGAGCCGGGTTCTTTGTGGCTCAACCCCATGTGAGTGAAATTTTAATCGGGAGTGGTTATAAGAACATTTGCCACAACAATCTGAATTAAGAAGTGTTTCTTCTTCCTTTTTTTTCTTTTTATATGTACCTGAACCTGACAAGAACTGTAAATTATTAAGACAAGTTATTTCACCTATTTATTTTTACGCACCTTTCTCTTTTTTCACATATACAACCTACTACCAAAGGTCAGTTGGCAAGCTACTTGGGGTCAAATAAAACTTGAAAGCCTGGAAGGGACTAGTGTTGTTAAACTCATACCAAAAACCTGCTACATTCATATATTATGTAATGATGTTTTTCCTACTTAAATTCTGTACATGTAATGTTACTTTACCTACAAGCTTTAGATTTATGTGATACCAGTATTAAATAGTGTATTCAGTCAGTGGTGTATCTTGATTTTGTGCTGCCCTAGGCAGACAAAATCTGGGCACCCCCCTACCCAAGCTGCACACCCACGTTACACACCTAACACATGCCCCATCATTCAGACTCACATCAAGCTCACACTCCCATCACACTCAGTCACACACTCCTACTCCCATCACACTCAGTCACACACTCCTACTCCCATCACACACACTCCAACTCCCATCACACTCAGTCACACACACTGTCTCCCATCACACACACTCTGACTCCCATCACACTCAGTCACACACACTGTCTCCCATCACACACACTCTGACTCCCATCACACTCAGCCACACACACTGTCTCCCATCACACTCACTCTGACTCCCATCACACTCAGCCACACACACTGTCTCCCATCACACACACTCTGACTCCCATCACACTCAGTCACACACACTGTCTCCCATCACACACACTCTGACTCCCATCACACTCAGTCACACACACTGTCTCCCATCACACACACTCTGACTCCCATCACACTCAGTCACACACACTGTCTCCCATCACACACACTCTGACTCCCATCACACTCAGTCACAGTCACACACACACACACACACACACACACACACACACACACACACTGTCTCCCATCACACACACTCTGACTCCCATCACACTCAGTCACACACAGTGTCTCCCATCACACACACTCTGACTCCCATCACACTCAGTCACACACAGTGTCTCCCATCACACACACTCTGACTCCCATCACACTCAGTCACACACAGTGTCTCCCATCACACACACTCTGACTCCCATCACACACACTGTCTCCCATCACACACACTCTGACTCCCATCACACTCAGTCACACACAGTGTCTCCCATCACACACACTCTGACTCCCATCACACACAGTCACACACACACACACACACACATCCCATCAGCACTTACCTTTCCCTGGCAGGCAGGCAGCATGGTCCCTCCATGCTGCCTGTTCGGCTTCCCGGCGATTGTGCCGACAGGTCACGTGACGGGCGCGCGTATGACGTCAGCGCGCCCGTCACGTGACCTGTCGCACTTCCGTGTCGGCATACTGCACGGGGAGCCGAACAGGCAGCACGGAGGTTTCTCTGTGCTGCCTGTTCGGCTCCCCGTGCAGCCTGGCAGGCAGAGCGATGGTGAGGGGGGGATCTTCCGATCCCTTCTCACCTCCGTCTCTGCCTGCAAGCGCGGTGGGGTTTTTTTTTTTTCACTTTTTTTTTTTTTTACATTTTTTTTTTTTCAGTGCTGGGGGGCGCTGCCGCCCCCCTAAATTTGCCGCCCTAGGCATCCGCCTAGGATGCCTCGCGGTAAATACAGCACTGTATTCAGTGTTTTAACGACTATATCTGCATTTGAAGTAGATTCTGGGAAGGTTAGTGTACCAATCTGTCCTTTTTAATATTTTTTAATATTAAGTAACATACCATCAGTAATAATTCATTTAACTTGTAGTCATGAATTTGCTTTTAAATTGGAGGAGATTTTGTTGAAAGATGACATTCACTATTAAAAATCTGCAGCTGCTGATGGTTCTCATTGCGTACTATATAACCGGAAACAGACTAACATGAACAGACCTTTGAAATAATTACTTTATTTTATCACTGATTTTAATATTTGATAGGGTGGCAGGATGTTTTGTACAATACTGTATTCATGGGCAAATGCCTGTTTGATAATCTGGGGTTTGGCTGTGGTTTATGAGAAAAATATTCATTTTTCAGTTATTTAATTTCTCAATTTTGATATTTCACGTTCAGTTGTAATATTTTTTTCTTGTACTGTACATGACTTGACTTTTTTTTTAAATCATACTAGTCATGTTCTGATCATTGCATGTGTTACATCTGGTAATCTAGTTCTTTTAGTGTATTTACTACATCTGCAGGACCTGCTCAAAACTCAGCATCACAGGTTTAATCCCTGGCAGGATCACCCCAGTCCTTCTCTGAACATTATTAAATGAGTACTGTTAGTTTGGGTAAAAATAATTATTAGCCGTGGATCTGATCCACGAGTGCTTTGAAAATGATAAAAATTGCTGGATGTTGTTGAGATAACATGTTCAAATAGTGTATAGTGATTTCCCTTAAGCATAGTGTTGAGAAAAGTATGTAATAATTTTAAAATAAATAATGACAGTAACATTATAGGAGCATGACGTTTTAGAAATTATGACATGTCATGGATGGTTGTCATAATCTTCCACTTTCCAATAATCTTATTTTGTGACAGTTTTTCAAATTAATATACTTTGCCTATATTAAAGAGGGAGTAATGACACAATTTAATACATTTTCCTAGTTCTGCTGATTTACATTTTTTTTTCTATAACTGGTTTCATTTATAAGATATCAGTGATTCTATATGACAAAAACCAAGAAGTCGGAGATTTGCTTCCTGTATCTTTCAAAAGGGGTTTGGAGTGTCTACAACTTAATGGACTGGTATCCTTTCATTCTGGCAGATAAACCCTTGATGATGCCTCCAACGTTTCAGTCTGACTGGCTATGCCCAAAATTAGATGCTGGAGGAAAGCAAGTGGCAAAAGAGGGACAATTTGTTTTTAGTTTTAAAATGTAGGCATTACTTCCTCTTAAACATTGATAAATGTCCCTACAAGAAAATATGTATAGATCAAATTATCATTATATGCTAATAATATTCAACACCGAATTTATTAACATTGATAAACCCCTCTAGAGAAAATATTTATAGATAAAAATATTGTTGCTCCCATGCTTGTGACATATAACATTGACTTTACTTGAGTGAGTTTCTTCTCATCACTGAACTGATGCCTACCATTTACCAAATACTGTAATTAGGTTTGCCACTTACAACTTTCTGGATAATTGCTTCCTACTTGCCTCCATCTATATGGCTTACTGCTTTAAAACCCCTTCGTGACGTTAGGACGGGATAGTATGTCCTGTGTTAAACCGCTCATAGCGGCTCCCTGCGATGAGCTGTGCTCGGATCCCGCTGCAGGCACTTGCAGGCACCGGCTACATTTCTCTAAATCGCACCATGCCCAAACTTCCGGGTCCAGGCACGCCTCTGTGACATCACATGTGACGTCCGGAGGTCTTGCATTTTTGGGGCAGGGACCAAAACGGTCTATTAAGGCCCTGATCGGGTCTCTGCCATAGTGTTCCTGGCTGCCGACCACCTTGTTTTCGGTGACCAGGAACAAATCATTACGTTTTGGTCCTTGCGTCACGAAGGGGTTAACATACTTTTATGTCTTAAAATGACCTCTTATTTCTGACAGATATGTTATATTTTAAGATCTACACAGAAATGTGTCAATTTTTCAGTTGGCTTCATGACATCACACAGTTTCCTCCTGCTTGTCTCAGTGTGGGAGGGATGGTGACCATTTCTTAAAGTGGCAGCCGCCGCTGAACTACTTAAAGTGGCCACAGCGGCTCCAGGGCAGGCAAACCGTAGGGACCACACTTTCGCTCCATAAGACACACAGACATTTCCCCTTGAAGAGGAAAAAAGTGCGTCTTATGGAGTGAAAAATACAGTACATATAATTCAAGGCTTCCAGGGACTTTGGGCTGCACAATACAACAGGTCACAAATAAATATAATTAAACCCGCCCAGGGAATTGGGGCTGAACTATGCCCCAAGTCTCTAATCAACGTAGTTAAAGCCCCCTGGTGCTGGTACTATGCCCCAAGCCTCAATTAAATAAAAAATACCTGAACAAAAAAAAACCTTTGAGTTCCATAAGGGTGCCCTGTAAATAAAATATTACTTGTATCTAGGTTCCAGTGGCGATTAGCCACATCCTGGATCTTCTGGCCCAGGTAATGGGACCACAATCAAATTTTTTTTAAATTAATCCACTTATTTCTAAAAAAAAATACGGCAAAAAATAGTATGGTGGTTTTTAGCAAGTGCAGTAATTTTTTTTTACAGGTGCAGCAATGATATCACTGAATCCATTAATCTCGTTAGCGACAGGCATTAAATACAAATAGAAACCTATAAACCAGACTGAATCTAAAAAAGATATGTAAAGGCTTTAGATAAAAGCTCATGAAAGTACTATACAGTGTATACAGTACCATACAGAGGCAATAAATTTGCCATGACTAAAACCACAGCAAGCTGCAGAGAGGTATTAGAGTAGAGTTGTAACTTGACACCCGCATGCTGAGGGCTGTTTTAACCCATTGAGAATCACAAAAGAGCAGTGGTTGACCCATGGAGGTCTAAGTGGAAGTTTAAATGGTGTTGATTTCTCTATTTTCAAAACCAAGCCTGAAAAAAATTAACCAAGACAGGGATACATTACACCGAGTATTTGTTTTATCTGTGTGCTGGAAAGAGAAGCTCAATGCACTTTTACAGACTGAGTCCAGATGGACATCACTGTTACACAGCCGTATGGCACAAACAGGGTTAAGGAAATGAGTAAGTGGCAGTTAATTCCAGTCAAAACGAGTAATACTAGAGGGCAGTGTGATGAATTGAAGGAAATGTGTCCATTACTAAACAGAAAACATATTCAAACATTGTTAATAGTTTTTTGGAGCTGATTGTTTTTTTTTTTTTTAACTTCTGTGTCTCACAGTTGTTCCAGTTAAGATAAATCTCACAAAACACCTGCTCACATAATATGTGCATGCTTTTGTTTCCTCTTACTTGCAGTGTAATTGCCAGGATATCTTTGAAAATTTAAGTAGGCCCAAAACTAATATAGAAGCACAAGTGAAAGGTTAGTTGTCCCTAGTGTGATGATAAACTGGCGTGTACTTCTGTTAGTAAATGCCAGTTTATCTTCTAACTGGCAGCTGCCATGCTTGCATAGTGCAGAGAGAGACCATCGTTTTTGCATGGGATCAACTAGATCCCCCTGCTGATCCCATGCAAAATCAAGGTTCATACTCTGTGCTAGCAGAGAGAGACCTGCACATTCTGCAGACTGTGCAGGGCAAGACCCCAGCTCTGGTTGGCTGTGTGTGTGCTGCCACTGCCAGCGTGCAATATCTTCAGATGTGAGACACAGCAGAGAGTAAGCCCATGTGTATTTATTAAGATACATGTCAGGTTTACTCCAAAATAGCGTGAACCCCATCCCAGCATACCAGGGTATGCACCATCACACACATTGCACACCCAGGACAAACACGAGCACCCTAGGACATGCCCATCACCAAATTGCACTCCCAGGACTTACTTCAGAACCCCAGGACATTCCCCATCCCAGAATCCCAGGACTTAACCCAGCCAGCACCCACAGCTCCCAAGGGGATCAAAAGATCACCCCTCACCAGCTTATCTGCCGGCGAGCAGACAACACTTGATTGTTTAGATATGCCCTGGCATCATCCTTTTTATTATTATTATTGTTCATCAGTACTCTCTGGCAGACATTTTGCCTTAGTTCCTGATAATGCTAGCTATGGTGTCTTCATGGACACACCTATTTCTCATCTCCACTTCTTTTGAGAGGACATGTTGTAGTAGAAATATTACTTATAAAGGTAAGTGTTAAATAGCTGTATCCAGTTTATCAAGGTACATTTTTACAGTAAGATGCAATTGCATTTTCATCATACAAACAAGATGGTGAGCCTTTACGATTTATGGTAAATATGTTGTGTTATATTAATTTTTTAGCACACTAGCAATGCTTCATTGTAAAACAAAATGTGCATGTATCCAGAACAAATACAATACTCCCACCAAATCCCCTTTCAATTATGTTGTCCAGTTGATACGCTGTTTGGTTTAAACATACACCCACCCTGCCAGGGCGTTTCTTTCATCCAGTGTTATTATTACAGGAGAGAAGGTGGCAGCTGTCAGGATACAAAACACTTCAAGATATTTGTTTTTCCTCCAGCTATATTCCTTATAGAGGAGCGGGATTAATATGAAGTTTTAGGGGAGGGAACAGAAATCATATTTTGCAGCTGTCGAAAAAAATTTTTTTTTTACCAGAAAATAAATCTTTCCTATCCATTTAGGCAAGGCTTTTATTGGAACATGCATGATGCATCTACTCTGCTTTGGAAAACAAAGAGTGCTCTGTCTCACTACTAAGTTGGTGTTACCTCCAAAGAAAATGTGGGTAGTCCTCTAGTTAAAGCTCACCTATCTTTTACCTGACCAAAACATTTACATAGCAATTGTCCCACTGACTGCAATTCAAACACATGACAGGTGCGTCTAGGACAGTTCATCACAGCCATTTCACCGCTGACAGTTCAGCGCGGGAGTTTGAGCACTAACTTTCAGCGCTGAAATGCAATGTGGCCGATTCACCGCGGCAATGTATGGAATCATAGATGTTGCAGACCAGTCAGCACTGCCAGGATACAGAGAACCAGCTCTGCAACATGGCAGCCTGGAAGTGACTGTTTGATGCCAAGGTAGTGGTAACTGACACAATAATTAAAATGAACCCTACTGAGGAGATATGCAATGCCTATAAATAGTTTTGAATTAGTGTTGCCTTTCCCAGTTCATGTCTTTAGTAACATTCACGGTCTCACTGTTCTAGGGCGAAAAGTGCGCAAATCAGTAAACATGCAGTAACTACATTTTTTGTTTCATCAAACAAATAATAGCTGTGGAAACTGTAGTAAGTGAAAATCATTTAGCATTTATGTCCCAGCTATCAATACTAAAATAGGTTCACATGTTTTTTTTATGAATCTCAGCTCCCTGCTTTTTAGTTTCAGTAAGTTTGTTTTGGGCATCTAGAAGGTGTAGAGCTATGGTTTGATACATTTGTTTTTTTAACTTTATAACTTATTAAAGGAAGGCTTAGATCTAGTACATAAAACAAATCATATGATTAATATCTTACCAGGAGACAGCATATTTATCTATTTTTTTTTTTGGAAGTCACTTTGCATTCACCCCAGTCATGCCAAGGGATTCTTTTTCTAAGAAGAATTCACAAATGATGAGTCAGTCTTTCCAGACTGAAGGAGGAAGAAACAGCAAGAGGCTTGATGTGGTTGTTCAGTTACATTTCACCTTTTGTTTTCTTTTAAATCTCATTGAGAGTTTAGTAACACAGGAGCAATGTTCTTTAGACACTGTGAACTTTGTTTTGGTCTTCTAACACCAATATAAGACCTTGAGGCATATTGAAATTTCTGTCAGGATTTTTGGATTGCCCAGTGTTATAGAAGCCTCATATTTCAGTTGAACCTTCCCAAGGGATTTTGTTTTAAACAAAAGCTTATATTCAGGATTGTCCCAGAAGCTCAGTTCTGAGAGCATAATGCCTGTTTATTCTGAATCTGACAGTGGTGCATGTAATAATATCATATACCTGATGGCAGTTACATGTTATTTTTGTAGTGTGTTGCACACTTACCAATCCCCTTAAAGGCACTCTATCTCTATAGTTTTATGTTGCAGACTGTAAAGTTGCCATTGCAATGAGTTGGCAGCTCTGTTTCTATCAAATGATCCAATGTCTTACCCTTTCTACCTGCTGGTTAACAGGTGTGTCCACTCTCTGTGGAATTCATAGTGTAAGATCAGTGCACAAGCAAACTAATGTCCCTGCAGCTCGGCACTGACGAAACCCCTGCTGGTGACAAGCATGCAAACATGAAGTCTCACAAGACGAGAGAGAGATTTATGATAAAGCAGGGAGCCAGTTCTCCTCCCGAATGAGGCATGCAGCCGCACATTACCATATCACAACTGAAGGGAAGTGAAGCTGTGAATACAGTATTGTTTAAACTTTATATAATCAGTAATACATACACTTTAGAAGTGAAATTAAATCATTGTATTCTATTTTTCTGCTTCCTGTATTAAACTGGAAATGGCAGTGCCACAACTTATGCTAACTTTGCAAACATTCATGCTGGGGAGCTCCATTCATCTCTATGGGAGCTCTGAGATTTGCTCCCAAAAGATACTGGAGGAAACTTATTTTACTGGTCAACAGGACATTTCATTGTGGCTGCATTAAATACATACACTTTTTTTTTTTTTTTTTTTACAAAAGTTATGTTATTTGCATATGTTATATAGTATATACTATAATGCACTTGTGAAATAAGTGTCTCTGAATATTGTAAATGAAATGTGGTCTCTCTAGTTTTAGGCTATATTTAGTGTTCTTACTTGTGTAAGTATGTAAAAATGTGTGGTTAGTTAGTAGTAATAAAAGCAGTCCAAAAACATTATAAATGAACTTATTCAACCAAAATACAATTTATAAGATTACAAATAACATGAGTAGTTAAGCTGTCGTGCCACACCTTCTTGCTCATTCCCTGCTGGTGAGGTGAATCAGTGCAGGAGGAGGCTTAGACTCCCTGGTGCTCAGTCCAATTGTAGAGAAGGAGGAATCGAGGATATCGAAGACATAAGACTTATGATTAAGCGTGTGTTCACGCGAAACGCGTCAAGTTTTTTCCCTCCGTCTACTGCTGTTATATCTATCACCATTTTTTGCCATTAAAATCATCACGGATTTATCACCAAAGATCCTGAGTGCGGATTCTTCCTTCTTTTTCTATTTCAATTTGTTGGTCATAAGACAAGGTAGGTCGGAAATTACAATTAAAAGAGGCATGGATACGTTTTTAATGAGCCGGAGCATAGAGGGCTATGCATGTTAGTATAAGTATTAATATTTATTTAGTGCTTGTTGATCCAAGGATAAATCTGATTGATATTTGGAGTCAAGAAGGATTTTTTTCCCCCACTGAAAGCAGAAATTGAAATTGCTGGAGAGGTTTTTATTTGCCTTCTTTTGAAACAGCAGTAAACACGGGAGAGGAAAAGGGTTGAATTTGATGGACGCAAGTCATTTTCAACCTAAACTACAATGTATTTATGGAACAAAGGAATGTTATTTATTCTTTTATTTTGCATTGTTAATTTGTTGGTTTTTTTATATGTGAATTAATTTAATAAACTATTTTACTAAACAATTGTGGCTTCATTTTATGAAATATAGTGATTTTGGGTTAGCCACCCCAAAGTGACTTTACAGCTCTAGTATCTCACTATGGGGCTGGGGACACAGAATGCAGTCTATAAGTCATAGACTTGCATTGAATGGGAGGGTAATGTAACTATTGTATCACAAAGGGTGGAGTTATTATCCTGTTTGATCAGGTCAGTCTCCTGATGATGTACTTTTGTGTTGGAAGACAGGTAAAAAAAAAAAAGGTGTACCCAGCCACCTTGTCCTACCCACTAGTGATACACCTGAGCCAGTAAGAGAGCAGGGTTGTATCTTACGACATCATAATGCAGGCTCTGTACACAGTTGTAAAATGAGAATTACTGGAAGATTTTGGAGAATGTTGAATCATGGGTAAAATTCACAAAATGGATGCAGTAGAAAAACACCTAATTTTATTTTTACTTTTATATGCAATTAACCCCTTCGTGACGCATGGTGCTTGCATTCCAGAAGATGCAAGCACCAAAATGCCATTTTTATGTAGCCAGTGTAGCCAGTGACACCGTTGCAGAGACCCGATCAGGGTCTAAATAGACCCTGTGGGTCCCTGCCAAAATATCATGACGCCTCCAGATGGGTGCAATTTAGTAAATTGTAGCTGGCGATCGCTTTAATTTGTGGTTACATTTTTACTTAATGTGGCCTCATCTGACAAGTGGGATCCCGCTGCAAGTCCCTGCAGCGGGATCCGAGTACAGGTCATCGCTGGGAGCTGTGATGGGCTGTTACCTGAAGGACATTTTATTCCATCCTAGCATCTTTTGGGAACAGTAAAAGAGGACGTCCTAGGGTCACGAAGGGGTTTATTCAAACGTAGAAAAAACAATCAGTGGTAAATGTCTTATATATATTTTTGTTTTAAATGCACAAAAAATCTAGTTACATAGAATATGTAATATGTAAGTGGTAGTGTCCATTTAACGCGTTTCACATGCTCATGATGCTTAGTAAACGTTGTGAGGACGTGAAATATGTTCTGTGCATGGCATCCCCACCTCTGTGACACTTGCTTTTGTGTTCTTCGTTTCAAATATTTTTGAAACAGGACTTGTTAGTGCCAACCTTCCTTGTTTTATGTATTCTTGGTATACATCGTGTATTTTAATTTGAATTCTAAATAGTATCAGGGGCGTCACTAGGGTTGGTGTCACGTGGTGTGGAAACTCATGGTGTCACCCCCCTGGATTTCCTCCAATACAATGCCAAATAGATTCCTTAGTAATGCTAGTTAGATGGCCTATTAACTATGCCACACACATGAGCCCCATAACTATGCCACACACCGGAGCCCCTTAAATTATGCCACACCAGAGCCCCATAAATTATGCCACACCAGAGCCCCACTATTTATGCCTCACCTCTGCCCAATTAATTATGCCACACACACAGGTGCCCCATAATTATGCCACACAAAAGAGTCCCCATAATTATGCCACTCACACACAGGTGCCCCATAATTTTGCCAAGCAAAAGAGTCCCTTAATTATGCTACACAAAAGAGTTCCTTAATTATGCCACACATGGGGCCCACAAAATATGCCACACACAAGAACCCCATAATTATGCACACATGGTGCCGCCATTAATTATGCAACACACAGGAGCCCCACAAGGTGACAGTTGTACAAGTCTAAAACAATACATATCTATACATACAGACATCTCTCTCTCACTCTCTATATCAATTTGCCCAATTTGCCCAATTATATGCCAGTATCATTTTTTCATTAATAAGCCACAGCCAATTTGCCCATTAAAATGCCAGTATTACTGTGCCAGAAGCCAATACCATTGTGCCATTAAGATGCAAGTTTTATTGTGCCATTCATATGCCAGTAATATTGTGCGATTCAAATACCAGTAATATTGTGCCAGTCAGAGCCCAGGAATATTGTGCCAGTCAGATACCAGGAATATTGTGCGATTCAAATACCAGTAATATTGTGCCAGTCAGAGCCCAGGAATATTGTGCCAGTCAGATACCAGGAATATTGTGCCAGTCAGAGCCCAGTAATATTGTGCCAGTCAGATACCAGGACTATTGTGCCAGTCAGAGCCCAGTAATATTGTGCCAGTCAGATACCAGGAATATTGTGCCAGTCAGAGCCCATGAATATTGTGCTAGTCAGAGCCCATGAATATTGTGCTAGTCAGAGCCCAGGAATATTGTGCCAGTCAGATACCAGTAATATCTTGCCAGTCAGATACCAGTAATATCGTGCCAGTCAGATACCAGGAATATTGTGCCAGTCAGATACCAGGGATATTGTGCCATTCAGAGCCGAGGAATATTGTGCCAGTCAGGTACCAGGAATATTGTGCCAGTCAGAGCCCAGGAATATTGTGCCATTCAGGACCCAGGAATATTGTGCCAGTCAGAGCCCAGTAATATTGTGCCAGTCAGAGCCCAGTAATATTGTGCCAGTCAGATAACAGGAATATTGTGCCAGTCAGAGCCCAGTAATATTGTGCCAGTCAGAGCCCAGGAATATTGTGCCAGTCAGAGCCCAGTAATATTGTGCCAGTCAGATACGAGGAATATTGTGCCAGTCAGGTACGAGGAATATTGTGCCAGTCAGAGCCCAGGAATATTGTGCCAGTCAGAACCCAGGAATATTGTGCCAGTCAGAGCCCAGTAATATTGTGCCAGTCAGATACCAGGAATATTGTGCCAGTCAGAGCCCAGGAATATTGTGACCAGTCAGAGCCCAGGAATATTGTGCCAGTCAGATACAAGGAATATTGTGCCAGTCAGATACCAGGAATATTGTGCCAGTCAGAGCCCAGGAATATTGTGCCATTCAGAGCCCAGGAATATTGTGCCAGTCAAATACCAGGAATATTGTGCCAGTCAGAGCCCAGGAATATTGTGCCATTCAGAGCCCAGTAATATTGTGCCAGTGAGAACCCAGTAATATTGTGCCAGTCAGATGCCAGTAATATTATGCCATTCAGAGCCCAGGAATATTGTGCCAGTCAGATACCAGGAATATTGTGCCATGCAGAGCCCAGTAATATTGTGCCAGTCAGATCCGGTCGCGGTGATTTTTTTTTACGGAAAAAGTTCTGCAGCACGGTGCGGGGGGATGCCTACAGCACGGGTATCACCCCCACTGGAGGTGTCACCCGGTGCGGTCCGCACCCCCCGCACCCCACTCGGGACGCCACTGAATAGTATGAAAAAAATTAAGTATGAACATTGTAGTGAAATACTTAGCTATTCGTGAACAATCCAATTTACAAATAAAATGCTTTCCAGCAGTAACGGAAACAGATTTTTAACAGATGAACCATAAATGCTGAGTTATGATTTTGTTATCCAGCAAAATCTGAAATGATATGAATAAACTAAAAAGTAAATAAGTAACAGTGTTCGAAGATTTTTTATGCATTGCCAAGGAATTACGAGTAATATTAACCTTATGTTAATGTTTTGTATTGCTATGTTAGAAACCATACTGTTACTTCATTAGAAATGAAATATAAAATTGAATCAGTACAATAGCACTGACTAGGGCTAGTCATTCTGAGATGAACTATGTACTTCCCAGAGAGACAAAAAACACTATACATTTCTTCACCGTTTGATGTAGTCAGGTTTACATATCATTGTTAAACTAGCAAAGCGAATAAAATACGTTTTTAACATCTCCTTTGTACCAATGTTGTTATTGAAATGCAGTTTTTTTCTTTAACCATGTTGTGCATATGGATGTTCTATGCAATCCTGAAATACATGGCCCAACGGACCATAGATATGGCATAGAGCATCTTCTGAACAGGAGCTCATTGCAGCCCCACTTTGTTGCAGAGAACTGCAGCGGGATTACCTTCCTTTGGCCTACACTGAAACAGCTTCTTGTTACTTTTCACTTATCTGTAGCTATCTGCAGCATAAATAGCAGCTGTAAGTGGTGTTCTGTCTGTGAAATCACCACACAGGGGATAACAAAGAGTGGCACATATTTGACTGTATTCATTTGTGCTGATGGTGTAGGGTTAATTGAAATAGAAAGTAAGCAGATGAAAGGACTTATTCAGCCAAAGTACCAATGGATGTATTTAAATTTAGATTTCCTTAAGAATTATGATAGCAGAGATAATTATATGAAGGAAAACATACTAAAATCTACCTGCTGAAAGTTGTGTTGAGTTACAGGAAGTTAGAAAATGGTCCAAAATGATGATGCAGTGAGTGCAGTTATGAAGTGACTGCCATTGGTGTATTGGTCAAATGCAGTGATGAAGTCATAGTTAGTATCTTGAATATATCAACAACATTGAAGCTTGCTCACCATCCCTTCCACTGGAAGAAAGGAGGCTTGAAGTGGAGATCCAGCAATCACTAATATCTAATGTGAAATTTAACAGTTTAAAAAAAATATATATATATTATAATCAATTGTAAATTCACTCTTATATAGACTAATGCGAGTTGCAGATCAAGCTGTACCTTACTATGCCACTTTCTTTTTTTTTTTTTTTTTTATAATATTTTATTGAATTTTCAGATATAAAATGACATACATACATTCATTTAAAGTGCCAGTCATTACAAAAATCACGAAAAATTGATATCAGAATTTCCCTTTAGGAATTGGGGGAGCAGCGTTTGGGCCCTATCCCACCGTCTCACCACATTGGACAGGTTACTCCTTTCTTTGGAGCCTTTATTTCTCCCGCGCCCTTCTCTCTACTCCCATTCCTTATTATTAGGTCCTTCTGACATCATATATACTTCTTTTGCTTGCATACTGTTTACATCGCTATACAGTCTTGTTCCTCCTGTTTCAATGTAACCAGCTAGCAAATTCTCGCCAAGGGCCCTTATACTTGCACTCATACACATCATCATACACACATATCATTTACAACATGGGGTATGGGGGGAAATCAGGGGGGGGGGGGGGCACGGTCCATAGAGTCCCTATTAATCTACTCATTATGTTAGTACTGATCAACAACCCAGGTGCCCTTTTCTTTTTCTTTCCTTTCCCTTTCCTTCCTCCTTCGCCTTTTCTTTGCGGTGTTATATCAGTATTTAGACTATATTCAGTTTTGTCCACTTTTGCCAGGTGTTCTCGTATTTTATCAATGCCCTAGAGATGTTCTTATGAAAATATTTTTCTGCTGATTCTTGAAAATCTATTTGGGCTTTCACTTCATTCCAAGTGGGAATCTCTGCTTTCCTCCAGTATCTGGCCAAACAAGTTTTAAATGCGGCTAAGACGTTTAAACAGAGCGTCCTGTCAAATCGATCTCCCGTTGGTAACTCCAGGTGGAAAAGAAAAAGTTGTGGTGTTAAATCTTTTTTATAATCAAACAAAGTATCGAGTAAGGAGCTCAACTTTCCTTTGTAATTTATAAGAGCTCTGCACTCCCACCAAATGTGAAATTGCGAGCCTTGTTTTTCTAGGCACCTCCAACATAAATCGTTCTCACCTGGTTTATATTTAACTAGTCGGGCTGGGACCAGGTACCATCTGTTCAAAAGTTTATAATACTGTTCCTGTATGTTAATACAGTGGAATACCTTTCTAGCGTCTTTCCAGGCGGAGCACCAGGTTTCATGCGGAAAGGATTGCCCCATGTCTATCTCCCATTGTATTATTGCCTTAGATTTAATGCTCTGAGTAAAGGACTCAAATAGTTTCAAAGTTTTGTTAATTGCCTTACTCCGGGGAGGTTGTTCTAAGAAGGAATCCCATTTCACCTGGTCTACTGGTGGATATGTTTTTAGAAGGTTCTTCATTCTAAGGTAGTTAAAGAGCTGGTTAGTAGGAAGATTAAATTTTACTTGTAACTCCGGAAATTGCATCAGGACATCGTCCTGGTATATATCCCCTATTTTTTCTATTCCCTTTGTATGCCAGGTTATTAGGTTCAAATCTGGGGTACATAATGCCATGACTTGCAGAGGAGCCCGTTTGGAAAGAGTATCTCTTATGCCCAATTTCTTTTTTGTTTTATACATTGTTCCCATGATTTCTTTTATAATTTTTGTCGGGATTTCCAAGACTCTGAAGAGCCTCAATGGAAGCCAACATAATAATGATAGGTCCTTTGTCTTTTTGTGCGTACTTTCTATGTTCGACCAAGGCGAGGTATTGGGTGACACATGTCTCCACGCGGTTATATGTGCAAGTTGACAGCTTTCGTATATTTTACGTATATCCGGATAACCTAGACCTCCTTTATCTATCGATTGCTTAAGAGTATTACTTGGAATTCTAGGTTTCTTTAATCCCCAGACAAATCTAGAAAAAAGGATTTCAAATTTCTTTAAAGTTACTATTGGGACGTTAAATGGTATAACCCTAAATAGATATGTCAGCTTGGGAAGAATATATGCCTTCAATATGTTTATACGCCCCATCCAAGTTAACTCAATCTTTGACCACTTTTTGATCTCACCTTGCATTTCTAGATATAGATGTAAATAGTTTATTTCAACTGCCTGCTCAATTTGGGCAGGTATTTTCACTCCTAGGTAATCGATGGTCTTTACCATTTTACTGTTAAACTTTGTAAGTAATTCATAGTGGGTGGGTTTAAAAAAGAAGGGGATAATCTGTGTCTTAGACAGGTTTAAACTGTAATTCGACAGTGCGCTATACTCATCTATACATTGCAACAAAGAAGGAATTGATTTTTCCAGATTAGCCAGAGTGAGTAATATATCATCTGCGTAAAGTGTTATAATATGTTGATGCTCCCCTATCTGTATTCCCTCTATTTGTTCAGTTTGTCTCAGTTGCTGTGCTAGAGGTTCTATTGTTAGAGCGTACAGGAGGGGGGCCAGCGGACACCCTTGTCGTGTTCCATTTCTAATGTCGAACAACTCCGAAGCCAGACCAGGACCCTCAATCCTTGCTCTAGGGTTTGTATATAGAGCCATAACGCTATCGAAGAATCTGCCAGCCAAACCAAAAGCCCGAAGGGTCTCCGACAAGAACCCCCAATCAACTCTATCAAAGGCCTTTTCTGCATCGAGGGCCAGGGATCGCTGGATGTTTCCCCCGCTGCAGTGCCTCTATTATACCGAAGACCCTTCGGGTGTTCTCCACACCCGCCCTCCCTGGGATAAATCCAGATTGATCTGGATGGATCAATTCTGATATCACAGCTTTCAGTCGGCTTGCCAGGATCTTCGAATAGATTTTAACATCTAAGTTGATTAAAGATATAGGTCTGTAGTTGGGTATCAGCATGGGGTCCTTACCGGGCTTCGGAATCGGCGCAATTGAGGCCTCCAGCATCTCTGCAGGGAACCCCTGGGTTTGGGATATACCATTATATAATCTAGTTAGGATGGGGGCAATAATTGGGTTTAACGTCTGATAAAATAGAGCTGTATACCCATCTGGTCCCGGGGACTTGCCTTTTTTTAGTTCTTTAATGGTGTCAATTATTTCAGTAGTTGTGATTGGGAGATTTAAGCTATCCAGTTTTTCTCTAGATAATTTTGGTAATTTTAAGGAGTCAAGATAATTTACTACTTCCTCCCTGGAGGATTTTAGCTTAGGTTGATTATATAATTTTTGATAAAAGTTTTTAAAAGCTTCTGCTATTTGTGCAGGTGAATTACATTCTTGCCCTGTATATATAATCTTTTTAATCCTATTTTCAGCATTTTGTGATTTTATTTTCCTAGTGAGGTCTCTCCCGACTCGATTATTGCTGTAATACCATTTGTTTTTCAGACGGGTAAGTGCATAATCAGTATTGATTTTAAGTCTATAGATTATTTGTTGTTGAATTTTTTGTAATCGTCCTAATCCATCTTTAGTTAGATATGCCTTATGTTCTCTCTCAGCTAGGGCTAATTTAGCATGCAATTCCGGTAAATCCATACCTCTCTGTTTTCTTAGCCAAGCTTCTTTTTTAATTAAATGGCCTCTGAGGACACACTTCAATGCGCACCATAAGGTGTTATCCGAAGTGTCTGAGTTATCGTTTTGTTCTAAATATGATTTAACTTGGTCCCTAATAATTTGCTTACTTTCTCCTGTGCCCAGGAGGCTATCGTTCATTCTCCACCTCCTTCGTGTTCTGTACTCAGTGTTAGTTCTAATTGTCAGAAAGATTGGAGCATGATCCGACCATGTGATGTGCCCGATGCTGGAGGAAATACATCTGTCCAGCATGGGGCCCATCACAAAGAAGTAATCAATTCTTGAGTATGATTGGTGTGGCTTTGAATAGAACGTATAGTCTCGCTGGGAGGGATGTTGAATCCTCCATACATCGTATAGGTTATGCCTAAATAGGTTAGAAGAGAGAGCAACTGCTCTAGATCTTAATCTGGGGTCATTAGTCCCAATTCTAGTGGTCTTCCTGTCTAACTCAATATCCGCTATCGTATTGATATCTCCACCTATTATTACCATCCCTCTTCCCAGTCTATCTATTACTGACATAATTGAGTTAATGAAGCCGACCGGCCTATCCGAGGGTGTATATACATTTACAAATGTGAATAATTCGTCGTTCACCCTACAGATCAATATCACTCTTCTCCCCTCTTGATCTGTCTCGTGATAGCAGTATTCAAATTTGTTCCTCTTAGCTATAATTATAGTTACACCTCTTTTCTTTTTACTAATTAGTGAGGAGGAGTATAACGTTATATATTTGTGGTATCTCCATTGTGGATTAATCCCCTGCTTCCAATGGGTCTCTTGGACTAAAGCGATGTCCACACGTTCCTTCTCCAGTGCATTATACAAATACGAGCGTTTATACGGTGAGTTTAGTCCCTGGGCGTTGATCGACATGATTTTAAGAGACATGAAACTCCGTGTCTCTAAAATGTGATACCAGACCGGGACCCGCCCCCCCGAGATCCCCCGTACCCCACCAGTCACTCCACACATCATTCATACAGACACAAACTTTGTGTCCCCTCATTCCCAGGTAAGGGAGAACTAGCTCCATCACTCCGGAAAGGAGAGCTCTAAATCCCTGTCTCATCAGGGACGGGCGTGTCGGAAGATGTAGGGGAGAAGACCATAAAAGGGAAAATCCTCTGGTACTTAAAGTTAAGGTTCCATCAGGAACTTGTTGTACCGATCTCGGTTAACTACTACTCATGATGGGTGTGGTACCAGCTATCCTTTAAGAGGGAAAGAAAGAAAGAGAAAGAGAGAGAGAAGAAAAAAAAAAAAAACACAAAACCTGTTTATAAATAAATAATATCCCAAATTTCTTTTATCTCTTCGGGTTTTATAGTACTCAGGGTCACCACCGGACTGTCTTCCATTCTACCTTAGCTCTTATTACCCTGGCTGACTATAATTACTAGGCTTACGGTAATATCCTATATGTATTATTATCATGTGAAAACTAAATTATTTATTCATTAATGTAACTCTGTGACTTTACATATTTCTAATTCCTGCTATTTGTGAACCCTGTTAGTGAGAGAGAAAAAAAAAAGTATCCCAATGTCAGTAGTAACCATAGGTTATATCAAGGTGCTAAGTTAATAATCAAGTGTGTATATACTATCCCTACTGATTTTCATAATATCCTTATATCAACAAATTGAAGAGGTTCTATCCTCGGGGTGAACTTAATTCAGAAAATCTTATAAAATTTGTAGTGTAATTACGTAAACCTCCAGTAAAGCTTCGTTATAGTGATAAGTTTCTTAATTATTAGTGCAAATACATGATTTGTTACTCTTCTCAAGCTGCTGCTCCCTTCGTGCATAAATTTACAAATCAGAATATATAATACTCTATTCGTGAGTCCGTGACATTAAGTGTTCTACTTGTTAAGTGAATTTTAAATTCTCTCTCGAGACCGCATTTCAAAAAGGAAAAAAAAAAAAAGAAGAAAAAGGACAATATCTATATTCGTTAATCCCAATCACAGTTTCTTCAATCCCCAGAGAGAAAGTTTTTCTGTAGCTTGTTGTGGGTCACAGCATACATAAGTTTTGTCCTGATACATGATTCTTAATTTAGTAGGAAACCCCCACGAATATCGGATCCCCAATTCTCGTAGAGTAGAGGTTGTATCCGAGAATCTATGTCTGGCTTGTCTTGTAAAAAATGATAGATCCGCGTATAGTGTGAGGGGTGCAAATTTCGAGGATTTTGACGGATTCTTTCGGTGTTCTCTTATTAATTCTTCCTTTAATCTGGCACTGCCCAAAGAGACTAACACGTCTCTAGGGTCCTTGGACTGTTGCAGTGCCGCAGGTTTCGGGAGTCTGTGTGCCCTCTCCACAGCATAAGGATGTAATGAGTTTGGATCCAGATAAGCCGCCAGGAGTTCCTCTACGTAAATAATAAGGTCGGTAGTGTGTTCAGGAATACCTCGGATTTTTAGATTTCTTCGGCGTGAGCTATCCTCCAGATCTGCCACCTTCGTTTCCAGCTTAGTGATTTCTGAACTCATCGTTTCGTTTTTCGTTTTAATTGCTTCTACTTGAAGCTGAAGCATCGCTAGATTTTCGGACTGAGATGTTATTAATGCTTTTAGCTGAGCTAGTTCCTCTTTGTTACTCGTTAAATTATTGTCCAAATCTGTCTTTATTTTCAAATACAATGAATCCAAGGCGATAAGAAGATTAGCTTGGGTTATATAGCCCGTATTCTCCTGTGAGGATGATTCAGATAACCTATCCGGAGAGAACTTCTCCGCAGCTGATGAGGTATTCATGCTTTTGGGGGAATAAAATGAGTCAATAGGATGGGGTTTACTCAGCTTGTGAGAAGTTTTGATTTTCTCTCCTTTATCCTGCTTGGGAGGCATAATAAGTAATATCTCCCGCCTACTATCTGCCTCCTGTTGTCTAAATTAGGATACAGGAATGAGGTACAGATATAGGGCTGTACAGTGTGTGCAAATTATTGCTCTTGGTAATTTCACCCGAGCGCCCTGTGTCCCCCGCTAGTTCTCACTTTAAGAGATAAGTGAGTAAGTAGAGTGTTAATGTTCTTATAAGTCGAAGGTACGAAGGCTGCTGTTAATTATTGATTTCGCTGCTTCGAGTCAGCACGTGACCTTTACCATAAGTCGTGGAGCAAAGATTGTTCCCCTTTTTTTTTTCTCTTTTTCCTTCCTTTCCCTCCTCCCTTTTGTCAAACTCCCCAGTGGTTTCAGTGAAAAATTCTCATTCAGCCCTCATTACTGCAATTATGTTTTCCCGGGGGCCTAAACACAGGATAGTTCATCAAAACTTGTCCAGCAATTCTGAAGCTCCCATGCACTGTATAAGTCCAAGGCAAGTCTGTCTTTCCCAATATGGTTCGCGATTTTATGTTTCTCAACGATAATAAAAAACTGTAAGAGACTGTCTACTTTCGAAGGCCAGGTAGAGGTTGTTTGAAAAAAAAAGTGGGTAGCTTCGCCCGAAGATCATGTAGTAATTTACCAGACAGTTTCAATGGATTTAGACGGATCCCGACTTTACTCTCTGTCTGATAAGCTCAAGAAATGGGGTTAGTGGCGGTCCTTAACTTTTAGAAGAGGGGGAGGAGAGTACCCAGACAGTTTTGCAGTGTGAGTTTCAACAACCAATAAATTATATGACTGTCGCAGTTTGTTTGTTTTCTCTTTTCCTTTTTTTTTTCTCTCCCCTTCCTTCCCTCTTAGCGCCTACTCCGGTAAGCGATTAACTCCACATAATTTCGATAATGTTAACTAGGAGAATGTGTTTTAAAGTGCACGCCACTGTACTTGCCCGTCCAGGAGGAGCTCAACGTGGAGAAGGAGATTCTGTCCTTCTTATTAAATTAGGGCTGGGTTGTAGAGTCAGGCTGGAGTTCCTCCGGTTGAAAAAGGTTTTCCTCCGTTTTAATCCTCCTAGTCTTCTGGTCTTATCCTCTTACGATATCTCTCCCCAGCCAGATAGTTATGCTTTACCGGGTCTTTCTCTCAGGTAGGACCGAATCTGTAGGTTCACACTTCTAGAGGTCCGTGGCAGAGAGGATTCAGTTAGCGGTTTGCATCAGTTTCTTTCCCCTGCTCCCATCTTCCAAGACACGCCCCTCGCACGCGACGTGTACGTCCTTACGTCATCACACAGCCGTCCCCCCCTCCCCCTCTCATTTCTTACTACTATGTCACTTTCATAGGGGAAAACAGATATGTCTGCAGGCTCTGTAAATATGAATCGTGATTTGCAATGCTAGTAGTAATATAAATGTTTTTCATATAAAATGACTAACAGACATATTTTAACATAAACCTGTATTCTGGCTAGCTTTAAATATAGGTAGGGAAAACAAATGTAAAATATCCCCATGTTATACCGATAATATTGTCTGTATTAAAAACAGACTTATCAGTATATTTCATCTACATGAGCCATTATAAAAAAGTTTAAATAATTCCTGCTAACATATTGCACAACAAATTACTTTTTGAAGTAAAAATGCAACTTCTTCTAGAAACAAATAGTACCCCTTTAAACCCAAGAATTTTTAACCGTTTAAGTCCCAGGGGGCGAGAGGAACAACCCATTTGCTTTGGTCCTCAGAGTGTTAACACTGGTAAATCAATTGGTCCCAGTCATTAATGGAGAAAGGAAATGACTGATTTGTGACAGCAGTTTCCTTGATAAGCATAAAGTGATACTTTCTTGTGTGGTCAGGGAACTAAACCGACCCTCATTTCAAAATAAAGTGAGTCATTAGATCTGAGAATAGGAAAGAAATTGTTTAAATAACAGCAGCATAACCGTTTCCTTTTGAGCTCTGACTTTCTCAGCTGGAATGCGATCTTGAATATTTCTGCCTCTGAAGCCAATGTTTGCCTGAATAATTTTTTATTATCTCCTCTCCTCCATCCCTCCCTCTTCCCCGTGTTCTGTAGATTTACACTGACTGGGCAAATCACTACCTAGCAAAGTCCGGTCATAAACGGCTGATCAAGGATTTGCAACAGGACATTACGGATGGGGTGCTGCTTGCGGAGATCATACAGATCATTGGTAAGACTCACTGGCAGGATAGCAACTTAAAAACTGTCTCTGAAATAGGAGGGGCGGGATAGTCTAGTGTAGGCGGAGACAGCAAGGTTTTAAACTTAAAAGATGAAGTTCCCAATGTTTCAATGCGTCCTCACTTACAATCTCCAGATGTTATCAAGGCTCAGATTGTTCCGAGAGTTAGTTTGAAAATTCATTAGAATTAAAATGCTTGGGAAGTAACTGTTCGGGACGTTATTTTACTACAGCTTAAAGTGTGTCCAACATATGCTGAAATGTCAGAAATGAAGACTTGATCAAACCATATGTCTCCCATGTGTGCAGTTTGTTAGCTGGAGAGGCTCATACTTTTCTGGGATGCCTTGAAACATTATCCCTAACCATGCAAACACAATTGCCGAGGATTTCATGTCAGCAGTTATTTGGCAGAGACAGGAGAATTAACAGGAGTCTTTACTCACACTTCTCTTCTGCCTAAACTATGCTTGAGTTTTTGGGGTTATGGTAGCTGTGACAGTAAGATTAGTTTGGTGCTCTAGGTAAGACTAGAACAATATTTACTTTGTTTTGTATTAAGTCTTATTTAAATACTTGTTTCTAATTGTTTGTTTATCTTGTTTGTTTTGTTTTTTTAGCAAATGAAAAGGTTGAAGATATCAATGGCTGTCCAAAGAGCCAATCACAGATGGTAAGGATTATTTAAAATAATTTCTTGTATAACTGTCTAACTTAATTTTTATGTATGCAGTATACTTCATAGAGGTTTAAGTGTTAACTGAATGTCATCTCTTTACATTGTCAATTACATAAACCAAAATCAAGCTTACTCTTTATTGTATGATAATAAAAATTATCCTGAAAAGATTGCATAGACATAGTAGTGGGTATTATTATATGTTCTAAAGGTTAGCAATAAGCAGGACAGTTCTATTGGTTTCCATTTTTATCTCACAGTCACCTTTTGTACATAACCCCCAAGTGTTCCTTCACTGCTACTGTAAAATGTGTGGGGAAGGGTCTGTGTTTGGCAATGTACTGTAATAAAAGAAGGCACAAATCCTATGGAAAGGAGAGAAAATGGACAGGTGGTTTCTCACAGCTAATCATGATATGTGTTATGGTGACTGACACTGATTTCAATACTTGTCTAACACCACTTCCCAGAGCTTCACTATGAGTGAATTATTACGCTGTTTACTTCAAGGTTAAGTTCTTTAAACAGGAAAATATATTGAATAGATTGGTTTTACACACTTGCATGTACACAACTTAAAAAAAATAATCATATAATAAACTAAAACATAGGCATTCCCTAGAAATAAATATACTAAGATATAGTGATATGGTACATGTGCTATTCTCTTCTTACAGCATTCCTTATTGCTGTATTTTACAGCCCTATGCCAACCAGATATGGTGGTGTGTCATACATAGTTATTACCCAGAAATGATTGTTAATTTTCCTAAGAAAGGATCTGTCAGTTTTAAAACCTTATATTTTACAATCCAATGTACTTACTAAGCCAATGTTATGGTGTTTACAGATAGTAATCTACATGCATTATCTATCCACCTCATCTATATGACAGCAAGAGCAGGCTTCTTAATTACTTATCACATTATGTATTCCTCTCAGTTAGGAACTTTGGGAAAAAAAGTGATGAGAAGGGAGTTAATTGGCTGTGTACGTTTTTCATCATGTTCCTCTGCTCTGGTGAACAAGTCCCATTTTTGAGGAAAAATAACAAGATGGAGGAATTTTGATAACATATAATATACAATATATTTGTGTACATTTGTGGAGCACTTAGCATGTCCACAAAAACAAACATTTGGCTGGATCTGTATTCATGTTGATATGCTTTATCAAAAAACAATGCACAGCTGAAAATTGGTACAAAGGTGGTCATGTATAAAATGGGTGCAAATGGTGATAATAGTGACTCAACTGACATATGCTCTACTGTATAATGCTAAAATGCACTGATTGTGCAACATTCAAAGGTGAGTCACCCTTAGTCTACTCTAGAAGGTAGCCATTTGATTGAGCTGTATTACATGGCTGAAGAGAGAAGCAGTCATTCACATGTGTGTGCCAGTCATCAGGGAATTGGTATCTCCTCCACAGCTGAAAGTGTGTTTGTTGTCTTAGACCCTGTGTAGACCACTCATCACTACATGTCTCTGAGCAGCATCTCTGCAACATGGCAGCCTGAATGTCTGACAGATAATGCAATATAATGTCTTTTTAATGGTGCTCCTCGGATGCATGGTCCTAAAGCCTTTTAAATAGACATAAGTGGACTTCTCGCCTATTAAAAGTTGTTGAGAGGAGATTGCTTGTTAAGGGGAGGAGGGGGCAATTTCTTAGCAATAGGTGAAAAGTTCAAAGTAAAATATCTTCCTCTTTCGTAAAAGTGAACTATGGTGAATTGAAAGCTGGTTTGGACACAAATCAGGCATTAATAGCCAAATGAGAATATTGCCTATTTTTTGCTTTTCTTTCCAATTCACCACCTTGTAACCCAGTTTTCACAATAAATGTTCACTACCCAACAAAAACTGTATTTAATAAATAATGTTACTTAATTCTATGTATTCCTCAGATTCTGTGACCCTTAGACAGACCCTATTTAACATATTGTCTGACGCCACAGAACAATAATGACTACTTAATCACTAAATTCTTAACCATATATTTGGCAATAGCAAGACATTTTTTAAACTTTGAGATGCAACGATGTACAGAACATTCATTGTTAAAAACAAATTAAAATATGCAAGAATTTTGCTCTTTATAAAAGAATGGAGTAATTTGGACATTGTTTAGTAGCGTGCTACAGTGTAGTTAGTTATAGTACAAACTCCACATTCAATCTGTAACTATGTGGTAACTTTGTCTTTACATTGGAACCTCAGACATGTATGTGCGTGAGATGTGCTGAGGTGCATTGTTAGAAGTGATGTGAGGACTACAAAATTAGTGCCACACTTCTCACATTCTAGCTCCGCTACCTATGATTACAAATATTGTGCTCAATTGGATAGGTTTCATTGGAGATAGGATACAAGTATGAGAAGAGGCAGTTATTTAGTGTGCTCTCATTATTATGTTTTTTACTTGAGGTTTAAAGAAAAAGAAGAAGAATTTAATAGTTTATGATTTATTAGGAAAGTTATTGGTCTATCATACATGGATTTCTTAAAATATAGTAAGGACTGAAATGGTTATACAGTTTATTGTGTCCCTCGGTATTATATACAATTTTTTGATCGTTATAATTTTAACCCCATGATTATATTTTGTAAGTAAGCCAAATACAAACATTACCTTAAAGGGGCTGTCTAGTACCTAAACTTACTTTGCTGCAAGATGAAGATTACTGCTTGCATACTGCACAGGCTTTTTTTCCCAGTGTGATTTGATGCAGGCATTCTTTTTTTAATATTTGACATTACTCTGCATGTTTACTGCAGGTGCCGCAGCAATGATTACATAGACACTGAGGAAATAAAGTTGTGTTTCATTTAGTCTCTTCCTGTGCTTTTGGAATTGAATACATTGTGTGGACTGTGATAAACTTGCTCTTGTACATAGTAGGACAGTGCAAAACATTGTCTGATGACATCACTAGAGAGACAGAAAATTCCATTCATTTGAATTAAATTATTCCCATTGGTTCCTGCAGCAAAAAAAATAAAAAAAAATAAGGAAATTACTTTTACTAGTGTGGTACCTTGCAAACTGCTGTAATTTCACAACTTCATCTAGCTGTAAGTATTTTATATTTTAAGCAATGCAAATTGTAAAACATGCATTTTAAAGTACTTTGAAAGCACATTAATATGAATTAATATTTGGCAGATGCATTTTTGGCACAAGAGAGTCGCTTTAATAACTTATATTATTGATATTGTCATTCTGTGGGTCATGGGTTTTTGTGCAGCCTTTATCCTGGCTATAAAAAGGTTATTGGGTACTATTTTATGTATTCATAAAATAAATGGCTGACATTTCCAGCCCAAGCATACATATGGTATGCAGCTAGGCTTGCCACCCAGTCGGTATTTTACTGGCAGGCTGGTAAAATATTGGCTTGATGCCAATGCTAAGTCTATGGAGGAACAAGCAAGGCCAGTATTTTTTGGTTGAAAAGGTGGCAACCCTATATGCAGCCCTCAAGCCTTAAAAAAAGTGTCCCTTTAAATTATGAACTGCATAGTCCTCACAGTTTCAGGAGAGGAGAAAGTTGCAATTTAGGGGGTCATGGACTAAACAAGTGCAATAGGAAAAAAGTAGGTAAAACATGAGTAAGGAGCAATTTGCGACTATTTGTAACATTTTCCATTTTTTCCCCCTGAATTGCGCCTCTTCCCTTAATTTTCATTTAGTGTACTTTTTTCCGGTTGCGCTAATAAATTGTGATTACATTTGCGCATGCTAAAGAGTTATGCTAATATTTTGTGAAGAATAATTCTTATTTGCATGTCAAATTATACCCGCTTTTAGTAAGTGCTATCAAAAGAGGTAGAAAAAAATATTCGCAAAATTGCCTGTTTTTATTCGCAATTATGCCCGTTTTTATTCGCAATTTGCTCGTATGTACTATTGTACTAAGTGTTAAATGTTTAGTACATTGCAATAGGAGCAAAGTGCAAAAATAGTATTGCACATGAAATATATTTGCGATTTTTTAGTACATGCCCCTCTTAGAGTGCTGAAATTAATTTAAAAAAATATGATTGCTTTTATATGCAGGTATACTCTTGTCTACATACATATTAATTAGTTGGTTGCCTCGTGTGGCTGCGGATGCCTGTAAGATGTAAGAGATGTTAGAAATAAATGGACAAGCAGTTGATATGCTTATCTATCTTTCATTTGCTATAGCAAGCTGTTACTTACCCATTGACACCTTGATTTATGAGCTGGTTTACTACTGTTATCACTGAAGACGTTCCCTTAACAACCAACATAAAGCTTTTATGCATGTTATGAAGTTGTTGTGAAGAGTATGGCTAATCACATTGCATAATTGGAGACTGGTATGTCATGTGCAATTGAGCATTGTGTCATAGTTTATGTGGAATGTGACAGTAGGGGTTAAAAGAAATGTAGGCTTATGTGAAAGCTTGCACTTTTAGCTGGTGACCGCAGCATAGCTCTTTAGATTTTCTTAATCTAAACCTTTCTGAGGAAATGAATACATGAATATACTGCTGCTTACAACCTTTCAGTTTTTGGAGGACTTTGTCTCCTATTATACCCTCAGGAGAGCACGGAAATACATTTGGAAAACTAAAAAGTGCAGACTTTGAAATAAAGCACTTTTTTTTTTTTTTACCATCACTTGCTTTTTAATTTGAAAAACAAAAACCAAACTATGAGATGTAATTTTTTTTTTCTTCTCCAGACTTGAATCCTGACAAATAGAAATGATGCTTATTGTCCCTGTTGCTATATAGGGAACAGGAGGAATGCGTGTTAGTACATCTTTGTGAACAAGTGTCTAACCAAAGATCCTTAGCAACTGTTTTTAATTATAAATAGCCCAATTCTCACAAATAGCACAGGAGGGCATGCTGAATCCCTTTCCTCCTTCTCAAGTTACTCAAAAGCAATGAGCACACATACTAACTCAATACACAATACTGGTACTCAATGTACCATGCCAAAATACAGTTGCACATTATATATATATATATATATATATATATATATATATATATATATATATATATAATCATTCTATGTACATTAGTGGTTAGCCATTACACAGATTCCTCTATAATGTGTTCCATAGAGGGGCTTTTTGAGCTACAACGTAGCAATATAACATAAAATAAGAATGTTCATGTGTTATCGTTATAGTGATTAGTTATCTTTCCAATTTAGTACCTGTATGTTCTATCCCTATATAATTGTAAACATCGACTTACTAGTCCATTAGGTATGTGCCTAATGAATCTTTAGTGTTGCCAACATCAGTCCTGTAATGTCGTGCTTCTGAATGCTTATTATGTAAACCCTTCCTACCCCAAGGGCTTTGATATCACTCCTACCTTATGGACTAAAGCACAGGCTGAATGTGACCCTAAGGCTTTTGTGTGGCCCCTTTCCTAGCTACAAAGTCCATAGGTTATTTTAGTATTACCTCAGGAAATTAATGTTTAGCTCTCCACAATGAAATTAAGAACAATGTTGGTCTAAAGGATTTAACACATATAGAGATGCCAACAACATGACCATCAAAGAACACTAATATAGAGCTATGTGCCAGAAGATACACAGACTTCTCAAAACTCTCACTGTACCTCAGGCCTATCTCCTACGTCACAAAAGGAAGGCAGTTAGAAGAGGAAGCAAGCTGGGGAGAGGGAAAAAGATAAGGTTAATATCATGGAGCAGGATGGCACTATATCAAATATTAGCCTCCATTAAAGATAAAAAAATATGGTCCTAGGTAGTGTGGGGTGGTGCTATGCCTGCCATTGCCAAAAATGAAGAATTTACTGGTCACAGGCCTACAGAATGACGCTATGCTTGTGGCCCTCATTATTAATAATATGGCCCCCTGACGCCTTGGGCCCCTTAAATAAATATGGACCCCAATATAAATAACGCTGGCCGAAACCATACCATAGACCCCAATAAAAATATAATTAATATTCACATCTTTGCGCTAGGGGCTGGTCAAATACCCCATGGCACAATATAGTAAATAAATTAGTTAAATGTATTGGACTTATGTCTGTGTAACATGAAGCACACAGTTTCTGGGTTTACAATCCATTCCTCAAGAAACATGAGATTGGTGTGATTACGATTATCAGTCTGTGAGTAAACAGAGGTTGCATGTATATATAGTTACACACACATTTTTACAACTATATTGAAATGAAGGGGAAAAAATACTGTGCCACACAGCAACTGTTGAGAAGGAAACTGTCTGCATATTGCTTGGAACGAGAGGATGATAACATTTGTCTCCAGCACTGCTTTCATGAAATTGCCTGCATTTTAAGGGCTTCCTGAAAAAAAGCCATACTATAAATACTGGAGATGTTTGGAATGCCGTGAAGTTTTAAAGGATATATAAAATAACTTGTATTCTCCACTCAACAGTTGTACTGTCCATTACATGTGCAAATAGGAAGAGAGGTTATGAAATAATGGGACATGAGAGCAATAGCTCAGCCATTACATGAGAAAATACTGTGATGGATATGAGGAGACAAACCTTTTACTAAAGGCGAATATTAAGCAAATATGGTGTGTAAATAAAACTTAAAGACAGATATACAAATGTATGACCAAGCACAACAAAATTCACAATGTAAGTACATACAGTACTGTGCAAAAAGTTTTAGGTGTTAAAAAATTCATACAGTAAGAATGCTTTCAAAAATAGAATTGTTAATATGAAGAATTGTTAGTTTATGTTTATTAATTAACAAAATGCAAATGCAGTGAACAGAAAAAAAAATCTAAATCAAACCGATGTTTGGTCTGAGAACCCTTTGCCTTCAAAACAGCTTCTTCAGTTCTTCAATTCTCTGTAAACCTGCACAAAATCATGATTATTTAGGTATATAGTGAGGTGTATGAGTAAACAATTATAGCAAAGAATAGTTCATTTTTTAATATAGTATTATTATTTAATATAGTTTTGGCATACAAATGTATGTTTCCCCATCTCTATTTCTGTTCTGTATCCCAAAAAGATTGCACTAAAATATACATGAAACCCCCCCCCCAAAAAAAAAAAACACAACTTTTTTTGGTGCTATATAAAGAAATAATGTAATGTAATACACCATGGACTGAGACTGACACAGCAACGGGACACAAGGTAGTTATACTGCATCAGCAATGGATGAAAGATATCCAGCAGTGTCATCCCTCCAGACATCATGGAAACAAGGCCGAGCAATTCAACTATGCATTAAGACACCAGAACTGGGGTACAGAAAAATGGCAGCAGGTTATCTGGCCAAAAGGTCTGGAGAGCAGTACAAGAATGAGTGTCTGCAGGAAACATATGGTGGAGGAGCACATTTGAGGCTGCATTTCTGTAATTGGTGTTGGGAATTTTGGTCAAAATGAATGTATCTCCTCAATGCTGAGAAATACAAGTGGATACTTGTCCATCATACAATACCACCAGTGAGAACTATAATTGTCCCCAAACATACACACAAAGTCATTAATAACTATCATCAACATAAAGAAGAACAAGGAGTCATGGAAGTGATGGAGTGGGCCCACAGAGTCCTACTCTCAACATCAACACCAAATGTATAATTGTGAGCACACATGTTTGCAGTGTAGAGCAGTGTTTCCCAACCCAGTCCTCAAGGCACACCTACCAGTCCAGGATTTAGGGATTACCTGGGTGTGTCTAAGGTGTTTTTACAAAGAAGAAAAAAAAACACCTTAGACACAACTGGGTAATCCCTAGATCCTGGACTGGTAGGTGTGCCTTGAGGACTGGGTTGGGAAACACTGGTGTAGAGGGCCAGCCCATCAAAGGTAAGACCGGTGGGAGGTATTTTATCCATCAAGCCATGACCAGTGGATCATAATAAAGCATGTTAGAAGCAGGGGGACCAAGGTTACAGTTTTCCTATGGCATTACGAATCCTTTGTATAACCCCAATACTATGAATATATTGAGACCTTTGATCAAATTGTGTGTGTTTTTTTAAATTATGATGCAATTCATGTTGTGTAGGATATGGAGGAGACATAAAAATGCAGGTGCAAATAATGCGTTGTGTAAACTACTAATAGCTACAGTTGTAGAGAATGTTTGCCTAATTAATTTCTATTAATAATCTAAGTAAGATTATTCATGGCTTCCCTTATCAATTCCTAATAGCGAGTACAGTTAATCCTATTGCTGTGTACAAATACAAGGTACAAAGTACACATAGATGCTTAGAGATTCAAGTTGTTACTCTATGCTGCTTACTTCACTGTATCTTGTGATGTTTGTTGTGTTGCCTCACACCACAAGTGGTAGATGCATTCTGGTCCCATGTTATTCTTACCCAAAAAAGCCCTGGATGCAAATGAAACATCTTAGAAACATAGAAACATAAAATGTGTCAGCAGATAAGAACCATTTGGTTCATCTAGTCTGCCCAACATCTTCTTCTATACTGAGGATGAGTTGGAAGCATGCAAATATTTTTCTTAAGTAGTGCACATCTTGTCGAAATTAGTTCCTATTGCTCTCTTTCTGAAGATGTTTTTAATACAAACAGCTCTTTTGGGAACAACCATTTTTTGTAATTAGGGCAGACATGGCATATTAATTATGCATAGCCCCAGGCTGAGGAAATAAAACCAAAAGAACACTATATTTTAAAGCAAACCTGTGTAGCATTTCTCACAATAATCTGTATTTTCTGTTGAAGCTTTTGATTTTCCTTGTAAATATATATTTTTCACCATTTTATGAACTGTTCTTAATGGCTAAGTTATTCCCTACAGTCAAAAAAAATTGGTTGATCATTTGACTTTCTTCTTCATTACCTTAGTGTCATTTGTGAGTAGCAGGCACCTAGGCTTCTGAATAGCAGTAAGTATTGTAAATACATTGAGTAGGAAACATATGTACCAGTGTAACATAAACTTTTCTCATTTGAATTCTTAACGACATATTATATAATAATAGTTTTAATTTGATTAAAAGTCTGATGTGGTTGATTTCAAATGACTCACTGTGACATTATATTTTAATGTTTTTATTTTTAAGAAGTGATATTAAAGAATATAGAGTTTTGGGAAGAGGATATCTGACGGTGGACATTGTCTATGGGGATCTCTGTGCGAGGTTTGGCACACTATTCCATGGTCTATGATCTTGACCTGATCTACCAACATCCATGATGACTTAATTTTCTAGTACAAACAATGATTTTGATGGTTGTTTTACTTGTATTGCTCTAATTTCTTAATTTGGAACATTAATTAACTTAGGAGTCTATTCATAATGCCCAGTGGCGTAGCGTGGGTTGTCAGCACCCGGGGCAAGGCAAGTAATTTGCGCCCCCTAACCCGTGGAATTTAGCACTCGAGTCTCTTCTACTAGATTAGTTAAAGAAACCCTTACCCCCCCAAGCACATGTATTGTTTGTTATGAAAATACTTATGTAATTAAAGTAAAATGCATCTAAATACAAGTTTATTTTCCAACACTTTATTGAGTGCGAACATGCATTACACACATTCTCCACATTTTCAGCAGGTCTATAAATACAAATATACACATGTAGTAACCTAGCATGGGCCATGCTATTATATGTCGTCTCACAACCATCGTAAACGACAAAAAATATCAAGAACAAAAACTAAACATCAAAATGGAACCATACCCTGGAGATGATCCAAGACTGGGCTAGATGGAGCCAACTTCCTCAATCCTGTACCTCTAATGTTACCCCCCCCCCCCCCCCCCCCCACACACACACACATATGCCATAATTGTTGTGCCATTCAGATGCCAGTAATATTGTAACTTTCGGATGCCAGTAATATTGTGCCAGTCAGAGCCCAGTAATATTGTGCCAGTCAGAGCCTAGTAATATTGTGCCAGTCAGATGCCTGCAATATTGTGCCAGTCAGATGCCTGCAATATTGTGCCAGTCAGAGCCCAGTAATAATGTGCCAGTCAGATACCAGTAATATTGTGCCAGTCAGATACCAATAATATTGTGCCAATCAGATACCAGGAATATTGTGCCTGTCAGAGCCCAGGAATATTGTGCCTGTCAGAGCCCAGGAATATTGTGCCTGTCAGAGCCCAGGAATATGGTGCCTGTCAGATGCCTGTAATATTATGCCAGTCAGATGCCTGTAATAGTGTGCAGTCAGAGGCCAGGAATATTGTGCCAGTCAGATGCCTGTAATATTGTGCCAGTCAGATGCCTGTAATATTATGCCAGTCAGATGCTTGTAATAGTGTGCCAGTCAGAGGCCAGGAATATTGTGCCAGTCAGAGGCCTGTAATATTGTGCCAGTCAGATGCCTGTAATATTGTGCCAGTCAGATGCCTGTAATATTGTGCCAGTCAGATGCCTGTAATATTATGCCAGTCAGATGCCTGTAATATTGTGCCAGTCAGAGCCCAGTAATATAGTGCCAGCCAGATGCCTGTAATATTATGCCAGCCAGATGCCCAGTATTATTGTGCCAGCCAGATGCCCAGTAATATAGTGCCAGTCAGATGCCCAGTATTATTGTGCCAGTCAGATGCCCAGTATTATTGTGCCAGCCAGATGCCCAGTAATATAGTGCCAGTCAGATGCCCAGTATTATTGTGCCAGTCAGATGCCCAGTATTATTGTGCCAGCCAGATGCCCAGTAATATAGTGCCAGTCAGATGCCCAGTAATATAGTGCCAATCATATGCCAAGTAATATAGTGCCAATCATATGCCAAGTAATATAGTGCCAATCAGATACCCAGTAATATAGTGCCAATCAGATGCCCAGTAATATAGTGCCAGTCAGATGCCAAGTAATATAGTGCCAATCAGATACCCAGTAATATAGTGCCAATCAGATGCCCAGTAATATAGTGCCAATCAGATACCCAGTAATATAGTGCCAATCAGATGCCCAGTAATATAGTGCCAATCAGATACCAGGAATATTGTGCCAATCAGATACCCAGTAATATAGTGCCAATCAGATGCCCAGTAATATAGTGCCAATCAGATACCCAGTAATATAGTGCCAATCAGATACCCAGTAATATAGTGCCAATCAGATACCCAGTAATATAGTGCCAATCAGATGCCCAGTAATATTGTGCCAATCAGATACCCAGTAATATAGTGCCAGTCAGATACCCAGTAATATAGTGCCAATCAGATGCCCAGTAATATAGTGTCAATCAGATACCCAGTAATATAGTGCCAATCAGATACCCAGTAATATAGTGCCAATCAGATACCCAGTAATATTGTGCCAATCAGATACCAGGAATATTGTGCCAGCCAGCCCCCCCCCCCCCCCCGTACTTACATGAAGCTGCTCCGTGTCCCCCGCCGGATGTCTCCTCCGTGCAGTCTTCCCTCTTGCACGGAGGAGGGAAACAGAAACCGGATGTGACGCGACGTCACATCCGGCGGCAGTTTTTTTTTTTTTTTTTTCGGCCGTCGCATCCATCGGATGCGGCTTGCCGGAAAAAAGCGTTCACAAGCGCAATGCGCTGTGAACGTGGCAGCAGGGGCTGGGGGCCCACGGGACAGCTGCCTTGGGGCCCCCCAGGAGTAAATGGGCCCAGGGCAGCTGCCCCGTTTGCCCCGCGTTAAAGACGGCCCTCGCGGCCACGCGGCCGCATAGGGCTAGTGCGCCCCCCCAGATATTGCGCCCGGTGCGGCCGGCCCCCCCTGCACCCCCCACGCTACGCCACTGATAATGCCCCACATTTGGCCCAGATCGGGGCTATTCATTTTGCCTAATTTTGCCCTTTTCCATTCTGGGAATTCAGCCCAGGAAATTGTTAAAGTGCTGAATCCCCTCGATTTCAGCGAAAATCACAGAATTACAGGCTTTTCTATTCTCAAAATAATATTTGGAGAATTGAACATATAAGGGCCCAAAAAAATACAGTAAAAAAAAAAAAATGAAATGGTTAACTGACATGAAAACCACTTAGTAACCCCAATAATAGTTTGGGAATGGCCATGGATGACATGGCCATGAATGACATATAATATGTATATCACCATCAAAAGCTGTTATTTTATATGCACCCTCACACCATCATGCCACATGTATCACTGTATGGTTTCATGTCCACAGTGTGGATGGCAATAGTGATTGTCAACGCACAATTGTCCACTGTGAATATGAAAGGTGCCCTTTACAAAAATGGGACCATGAGCATCTTTGTGAGTATTGACAATGGTCCGATATTATAGCCTTGATTCAATCTGATTTTTTGGGGGGGAATCACTCCACAGTTACTGCCCTCTTAAAAGTGAGCAATGCTATCCAGAGTAGCATTGACAAAAGGTTAGGTTACCTGGGCTTCTACTGATTGTTAGCACTGTGTTCTACATAAAGGCCTCATCCAACTACTTCAAGATATGCTTACCCCACCAGCTATTGCCTTGACACTTTAGTCTGTGACGTTGTAGCATGTTCCTTACTTTGGGATCACCTAAAACCTAGTCTTGGGGCTCAATCTTGGGGTGAAGTTGATCAGTGTGAAATACTCCTAATGATGTGTGTTTCCTTGGGTCAGGCATATTGTGACACTTAAGTTAAACAATTCTCAAATAAACATCAAGACATTAAGACCAAATCATGTTATAACTTAACCTAGCACTAACGGGCTGATGCATACTTGCAGACGCCCTCTTCACTTAGCTTGCTCATTACTTAACCACTTATCTGGAAATCTCCCTCTCTACCTGAGCAGCACACTCTTAGTCCCCACATGTCCTACAATCTCAGATTCAGCAACAGCCTTTACTGGCTGTCCCTTACTACAAAAAGTAAGTAAGTTGAGGTGCCTTCTCTTTCAGAGCTTCTCATATGTGGACTAGTCTCTCAGGTTCCGGCAAATCATCCACTAGTCTAAAATCTATGAAAATGAGTGTCTCCCAACTGCTAAAAACAGATGTACTTGTTAATAGATTACTATGTTTTAAATATATTGTACATGTTTATTGTTTTCTCTTTTCATCTGTATGAATAAGTGTATCCCCTTTATGTCATCACCCCCAACTTACCTGTAAAATATGTATGTATGTTTTTTTTTTAAAAGCTGTAAATGTGAAATTCTGCTGTTTTTTCACTAAAGTTCGAGTTTCGAGATTAGCACCAATCTTGACTTCAAAACTCGAACAGACTCTGCCCTTCTCTTGCCTCATCTTGACCTCACCAAAAATGTTAGTGAATAACTTTTTGCATGGTCGAGATAGGGCATCCGAGTGTGGGGGACACTCGGATGCCCTATCTCGACCATGCAAAAAGTTATTCACTAACATTTTTGGTGAGGTCAAGATGAGGCAAGAGAAGGGCAGAGTAGGTCAAACTCAAACTCCGAGAATAGTTTAATTTCACCTCCCATTATGGCCTATGGAAGACAAATTGAAACTAGTGTCAAATTCGACCTCCTAATCGGAAATAAATTGTAAAAAATAATAATAGATTGATTGCCCATTATAGGCTCTCTGTGAGAGAACAGGGGCTACTATTATGCTCCATGGCACAGCTAGAGAAAAAGTTAGACAGTTTGTGAGGTTCGAGTCAACTGTAAATTCTGCCTATCAAAAAAAACTGCAATTAAATCATGATAATAATAAAATCCAAAAGCCATGATGTGCTCCAAAAACACATTTGGAAAGAAAGCTTAGCTTATATTCCCGATGATGACATAATGCTATAGGCATTGGCTTGCTACCAGTAACATTTGTCATTATTTCAACTCTACTACCAGACATGGTAGTGCTGACCACAAATGTGCAAACTCTCAAGGTAAATGTTTGTACATTAAATGAATAATATGGTACATTGTTGGGTTCAATTACACTCACTGACATTATTTAGATATTTGAATGTGGTATTTGAAATCAAAGGAAATATACATTTAAAATATAAAATAAATGTTTCCCTTGTCCATCACCAAAACTCTGATGTTAAATAGACAATAAATATATAATATACGTTATTATCATATCTATCTTTCTGAGTGTCTATCTTTCTGTCTATCAATTTATCTAGATATTTGTGTTGTAATCATTATCCTTTTTATGCATCAAACTGTTCACATGTTCATCGTCAAACTGGGCTACCTCAGTCATATAAGTATAACCTTTAATAACGTCTAATTAGCCTTTAATGACATTTATTCTTCCAACTAGGGAGAAAATGTAAATCATTCAGTTCTCCTGCAAAATATTTTTTTTATAAATGAAAATTATGTGTTTCATGCCCTTTGGGAGAGCTTACCCAACGCCAGTTCTTTTGTGTTACTTATTGTTACTTTTTGTTATTTACACCGCAGTTGGCAGCATAGAACTAATTTCATTCATGCCACAGGGCTGAGCATGTTTGTAAGGGAGAGATAATGTAGCAGATACAGAAATATTAGATTTTTTTTAAAGGTTAGACAAATATAAAGAGCACATTAATAAAGATATATTAGCTTTGCAGTGCATATTGAGATGTTGATGACTGGGGTTCTTGCTACCCTCTATATTGTGTAAACTGTTATTTGTGCTGCAATCATTGAGTAACTGAGTCTGAAATATTTTACAAAATAGGGTTATGTATAAATACTCCCACTGTGTTAGGAAGTGAAAAAATGGCAACCTTTTTTTTATACATACCAACACTTCACAGTATTGGTGAACAAGCAATGTTTGGCGGAGGTTCTCCAACATCTGTCCAGAGTCTGCTTTATACATAGGCACACACTCAGATACCGCCAGGATCTCACTAGGGGGGTGTAGGTAGCACAATATCGCTGCGCCAGCCTCTTCTATTGAGCTGTATAACACCAGATACATACCATGGAAATGCTGAGGTAAGTCCCCTGTTGCAGTGGAAATTTCCACTGGGTGCATGGCAAGTCATTGTGAGGCAATATCGCTGCAGTTGCAATATGGATGCAGTGACAAGTCATTGTGGGTGCAATAGGAGTCTAGTGGCAAGTCCTGTAAGTGTAATGTAAGTGCTGTGGCACATACTCTAAATTAAGTGTCCTTTGGATGCAATATGGATGCTGTGGCAAGCAGTCTGATGTTTTTTCCCAAAAAATGTAAAAACTTTGAATGTGAAGCAATATTGACTAGCAAAGCTATTTTCCTATGTATGTTTATTGGTGCTTTTGTATTATATATATCAGTAAGATTTAAATCAGTTGTGAAGTATCTCTAGTCATAAAATATTATTGATCCCATCCCAACCATTACTGGATTCCCTCCAACAAATGCAGCTGTTACTCCCCCCTTTGTCCTAATGTCCACTAACATAATCTAAACATAAATTTAAAAATCTTACAGGGGAGTAAACTTCTGCTTAATTATATCTTTTGTACTGTTTATGCCAAAAGGTGAGGAGCCCATGCATATGTAGACATACATATAGGATCCTTTGCATAAAACAATTTTATTTTTTTTAAGATTTACACTCGTTTGAAATTATATTACAAGTTACTAAAAAAGGTTAAATATAACATAACTGGCAGAAGGTTAGGTCCAGGTACACTTTTCATCTAGCCTGTCTAGTTAGTAACATTACTAGGAAGCTCCAGCTCTACAAGAGCAGCATATTCACTCCTGCTCATTGCTTATGAAAACAGAATGTACCGTATTTGCTCGATTATAAGACGACCCCCCAAACTTTGGATATTCCTTTAGGAAAAAACTAAAAGCCTGAATATAAGACTACCCTATAGGAAAAAAGTTTAACTTGTATATATTCACATGTAAATTGCTTTTTAATATTTAATAAAAATTATTAAACAAATGCATTTCTTGTTTTTATTTCCTTTTATATGCCAATGCTGTCTCTCCCGCCCCCAGTGTTATCTCTATCCCCCTCCCACGTTGTCTCTCCCTCCCCCAAAACTTTTCTCTCTCCCCCTTTCCTCCCCTTGTCTTTCTCTCCCCCTCCCCTTGTCTTTCTCTTCCCCCCTCCCCTTGTCTTTCTCTTCCCCTCTCCCCCCTTGTCTTTCTCTTCCCCCTCCCTCCCCTTGTATTTCTCTTCCCCTCCCCCCCCCTCCCACTTGTCTTTCCCTCTCCCTCACTCCTTTTCCTTGTCTTTCTCTTCCCCCTCTCTCCCCTTGTCCAGATATACCTGGTGCCTAGTGGAGGTAGCCGGAGGATGTCTGCATGATACATGAAGGACCCGGCTTCATCATAGAAGTCCCGGTGGTCGTGCCGGGCGGCAGCACAGGATGTCTGCTCACATTGCGCAGACATCCACCTGCTGTTAGCGAGGGGGATCCAGGTCCCCTGCAGCTCTGCTGAGGACCTGGATCCCAGTCTTATAATCTGACCTCGATTTGAGGTCAGATTATAAGACAACCTCGAATATAAGACGAGGGGACTTTTTCAGAGCATTTGCTCTGAAAAAAACCTCGTCCTATATTCGAGCAAATACGGTATATAATTTACAATTATATATATGCATATATGTAAAAGAAAAAACTTCCAAAATATTCTGCACTCCACAGACTTTATAATCTAACCGACCCAGGTGCTATAAACTGAAAATATATAACTGTTGCAGGAGGTTGCAGGAAAGTCTCTAATAATTGTTTGCTTGTATGTTCGGTTTTAGTGTTGTCTGTTTTGTGTTTGACTATTTGTTAATTCGGTTACTAAGGATTGGTATTTTGTGTTCCACGTTTTGGCTCTCTAGGTGTACTGGATGATGTTGAAGTGTTCCAGAGTAGTAAAGTGTCATCTGTGTATGTTATATTATTAAGTTAGCCCAAGTGGCTATGAGGAAGGAATGGAAATCTTGGCTGTTATACAGGTGTATCTGGAAGCACCAGGTTTGTGGCCCATTATACTCTACAGGTGCTGACAAGTCAATTGGTATAGGTGCATGGTATGTTAAGGAGATGGGATATACATTGTTTTGTGTGATGGTTCGGAGGTGGTGTGTAGATGTAGCGGGTGAATTCCCTGATGCTCCCATTTAGGAGGCGCCAAGGATCGAGAAGTTGTAAATTACCTGACAAAACTTTGATGCCATCTATGTTAGGTGGTTGTATACGTCTGGAATTGTGTGTGCTGTATCCAGATGAATGTTTGCTATCCAATGGTAATGAACTTGAAACAATGAATATACGACTTAACAGAAAGCAGTTTAAAAAAACAAAACAATTTATTTGGCAAATTTGGAGCATAAATATTCACTACTTAGTACTTCTAAACTTGACATGGTTTATCAATCCTGTTTCTCCTGTCCACTTCAGTTAGTTCAATTACTTCCTCTATGGAGCAACAACACAAAGTGGTGGAGGGGGGAGAATTTATGTGTAAATAGTTATAACACATACCAGTGCATACATTTCAAGCATAGGAATAGGCCTCAGTTCAGTATCTATTTAAAGAATGAGGACATTCCAAAATGTATATTTTATACATATGAAAGGCTATTTCTTCTTGTTGTAAATTATTTTTGAATGCTAATTCCACCATTCAAAATATATCACACAGTCTTTGTAAAAAACAAAAAACAAAACAAAAACAAAGACTTAGTAATAATATTGAGAAGCTGCTGCTTCACTGAGATGATCAGCCAACCGCTGGTCGCTCTTAGCAGTTTGTCTGTGTGTCAATCATATAAGACAGAGGGAGGAAGGTATCCGTCAATTGCAATGTGTATGCAAATGATTAGGAAGGATGATGGTGAAGAAGGAGTGTATGTGAATGCTCATGATATTGTGAACTAACTGTTCAAACACATGAACAAATGCGATAATATAAAGAACTAGGAACTATGACATTGTAATAGGAAGGAGCAGGCAGATAATGAGAGACACGTCGGCACTGTAGTATAAGTGGGATCATACAATATGCTGAAGATTTATAGGTGAGATGTTTGTTCCAGCACATTAGACCAGGATAAGAGTTAAGTATTAGGGAAAACTTTTTATATTGCAACATTTCAGGAAAATTGCATTGGCAGACACTTCAAACAAGAATATTCAGTTAAAGTGTCATGTTCTCTGTTGGGTGCACAGGCATTGAGTGTTAAGTCCTCTATGTATTGTTTCATAGTATTTTTGAGCTATGCAAAACCCAGTTTTATGTTAAGTAGGTGGATTGCAGATCTGCCTGCATGCCATTTGGATTTAACCATTATGAATTGTTTTATAAGTCCAAGAGCTGACAATGGAAGTATTATAAGAAATCTCAAATTAGCTGTAATCATGCCTGTTAAACACTGGTGATGGTCTTAGTCTGTTTTGAATGTGAAGTATTCATTTCTTTTTCTTAATGCAAATGTAAAATTTTGCACATTGTAACATAATTGTTATATCTGTTCAATTTGCAGACTGAGAATGTTGATGTCTGTCTGAACTTCCTGGCAGCTAGAGGTGTAAATGTGCAAGGTCTTTCTGCAGAAGGTAAGATTATATAAGTGTACCATTAACCTAGCCCACATAATTTAAAAGCAGATATAATATATTTTTTAAATAATTCAGTTTTTGGGGGGCTCAAGAGATGTAGATTCGAAATAACCATTGTTTTGTAAGATTACAAAGAAACAATCCAGTATTTTGACCTTGGGCAACATTTCATTTTACTGCTTAGCTACTCAATAGTAACCTTTGTGAAATTTAAATGATCTCTACAGTGAGAATAAAAGTGGACAAATTAACACAGACAGAATCTAATTATTTAAACTAATGACCATTAAACTAAAATGCATTTATTTAGCAATTTGTACTTTAATTTTTTGCAGTACTTAGCCTGAAAACTTACCTTTTGCATACTTTCTTAGTGGACCTCCCATCATGAAATGTTAGGCTCTCCGTAAAAGTTCCCAGCATCTCCTGGGAGCCTAAGGGCTCCCATAGAGATTCATAGGGATGCCCACTACACATGTCAGAGATGTCACAACTAGCCTTCTCCAGCAGTCACTGCCATCTACTGAATGAAGATGTTGATGCACATGCTACATGCAAGAGGACTAAGGTTATCTGCACTGCTCCTCTGCAATCTGCATCTGTTTTCTTTGAAAGATCGTCTCAATGCATGCATTTGTAAGCAAACAAATAAACAAAAACCAAAAAAACCTGTTGAAAAACTACCAGCTGCATTATAGTTTGTTTTGATGCCTGATCTGTCCCTTAAAAGAGAATCACGATAATTCAATGTTAAGCAGGTAGTTGTACCACCCACTTTTTAAATTTTAATTATGATAAATTCCTGAATGGGGGCAAAAGTGTTGCTGCCTTCAATCAAGAATTAAAGCTCATGAATTCAGTTACAAGACCTATTTGGATAATTTTTTTAAACTCTTGGTACTAGTATTTTTATTATTATGCTGGTGAATTAGAACACTGTTATTTCTTTAAATTGGTGGAATTTTAATGTGTGAATTAGTGAGGGGAATTAATGTAAGCCAGAGTCTTGTCAAAATATACATTTTGCAATATATATGGATTTAAAGCTAACAAAGTTAAATAGGTAATTATTTGCTGATCTAAGACATCTGGTTGGTTGATAATGGGTGTTACATTATGGGATGTATGTTAGTGCTAAACCAAGTGTTTCTTTAGAAATTGTAGATGCTGTTTGATATGGCTACACTGCATTCTCTAGAGATGAAAAGGATACATTGTATGTAGAGCCTAATTAACCTCATGTGCTGGAGTTTTAGATCTTTTTTCTAAACAATGTGAAAAAACTAAGTAGTAGTAGCATTATTTATCAGTGTTTTTAATATAACAGTCATCTGATACACATTCTAAAGTTTGGTTTATTTTTTTTGGACACATTTATTCCTACAATGTCTGCTACAGAATTATGTGAATCATGCCAAATAAGCTATGCAACCTTTTAACCATATGCTACATAACTAATTACTTCTGTACATTGTGTTCATTGTTATGTTTATTTTGAAATCTGCTTTCCTTATTTTTGATCCATGGAATACTTTTTTGTATCACTGAAGGGAGAGATGGATTGTGAGGAACTTTGGAGGTCTGGCCTCATTATTTTTAGGATGTCATGCTAGCAATGCAACCCTTCTGGTATCTCACAGATAAATAAATGTGGTGTTAATAATATACAAACAACATTTTTGGAAATCATATGTATGCATTCTAACCACAGATCCATGGAATATAATTTTTCATAATCACCAGAAGCCAGCAGAATTCATGATGCCACAATCAAATACATCTTTATAAACATTACCTGTGATATAGACTTAGCAATTATTTTTATAACCTGCTTACTGTCATCTGTAGCTAATATTTGTGAACATGTTTTTTTTTTTTTTTTTCGTTTTTTGTCTTTGACACTCAATGATTGCATTAAGTTGGTGGCTTGCCTGCATATTACATCATTGTGTCGTGTATCATAGCCGGGAAGTTCTGTTTCTTTTCTTTCTTTTTCCCATTTTTATTTGTCCTTACCCTTTACTATTTTCCCCTACTCCCCTCCCTTTTTGTTTACAGATTGTATGAGTTAAATTAGTGTTATTAAATTAGGTTTTACTTATAACTTTTTATATGCCGTGTGCTATTCCTCTAATTTGTGAGTGGGGTTTTTGGTTTAGTTTCTTATCCTTTCTGTTTAGACAGAACCTCCCCCTTACCTATCCTTCCCCTTCCCTATCCTTCAGTTTGTTGAGATCTATTTTCCCCATTATGTCTTGTAGGATTATTTGAGGTTTGGTAAGGGGACGTTAATTACTAAATCCCTAAGAAAACTCTTCACTCTCAGATATTTGAAGATATCTTCTCCATTGAGAGAAAATGTTTCTTGTAGCTCCTTAAAAGATTTTATCACATTCCCCACCATCAGGTCTGAGATATTTTTGATTCTCTTCTCCCCCCATTTCCTAAGGTCCAGATTTACATTCAGATTCTGAACGATAGGGGCAAGAAGGGAAGCAGCCTATCCCTCAGCCCTATTTTTTTTTTTTTTTATCGTCCTCCAATTTCTATAGTGAGAGGGGGTGATTCATCACTGTGTCTCTCTTCCTTCCTATATATTTTTCTGGGGTCCAGAAATATGTTAGAAAATCCCCAGAGAGTTTGTTTTTTTCTAACCAGAGGCGTCGCTAGGGGGGGGCTACTGGGGCTGAAGCCCCAAATATCATCCCCATAGCCCCGAATCCCGAGTCACCAAACATTTTTTTGTTCTCTGCAAGTGGTGGGTAACTGCAGGGGTCGCGGACCTGCCGTTGTTGGTTGCCTGTGGCGACCCCTGGGACCACCCAGCATCTCCCCGTCTTCTAGTGTAGTGTTCAAGCCCTCACGCAGCCCTGTTTGTGTCTGGCTGCGTGTAGGGCAGAGGCACCTCCGTAGCGTGCCTCCATCGGGCATGTGGAGCTGAGAGAAGCGCTAAGGGGTGCGTGCTCCGCCCCCTCGCGCTTTGTTACACCAGGACCGGCTGCAGGGCTAGGTAAAGGAGCAGAGAGGGAGATGGTTCAGACACCACTACTGCTGAAAGAAAAATCTTCAAGGGTGTCTGTGTGTGTGTGTGTGTGTGTAAGGGTGTATGTCTGTGTGTGTGTGTGTGTGTGTGTGTGTGTGTGTGTGTGTGTGTGTGTGTAAGGGTGTCTGTGTGTGTGTGTGTAAGGGTGTCTGTGTGTGTGTGTGTGTAAGGGTGTATGTCTGTGTGTGTGTGTGTGTGTGTGTAAGGGTGTCTGGGTGTGTGTGTGTGTGTGTAAGGGTCTATGTCTGTGTGTAAGGGTGTCTGGGTGTGTGTGTGTGTGTGTAAGGGTCTATGTCTGTGTGTGTGTGTAAGGGTGTCTGGGTGTGTGTGTGTGTAAGGGTCTATGTCTGTGTGTGTGTAAGGGTGTCTGGGTGTGTGTGTGTGTGTAAGGGTCTATGTCTGTGTGTGTGTAAGGGTGTCTGTGTGTGTGTGTGTGTGTAAGGGTCTATGTCTGTGTGTGTGTAAGGGTGTCTGGGTGTGTGTGTGTGTGTGTGTAAGGGTCTATGTCTGTGTGTAAGGGTGTCTGGGTGTGTGTGTGTGTAAGGGTGTCTGGGTGTGTGTGTGTGTAAGGGTATATGTCTGTGTGTGTGTAAGGGTGTCTGGGTGTGTGTGTGTGTAAGGGTCTATGTCTGTGTGTGTGTAAGGGTGTCTGGGTGTGTGTGTGTGTGTAAGGGTCTATGTCTGTGTGTGTGTAAGGGTGTCTGGGTGTGTGTGTGTGTGTGTGTAAGGGTCTATGTCTGTGTGTAAGGGTGTCTGGGTGTGTGTGTGTGTAAGGGTGTCTGGGTGTGTGTGTGTGTGTAAGGGTCTATGTCTGTGTGTGTGTGTGAGGGTGTCTGGGTGTGTGTGTGTGTAAGGGTCTATGTCTGTGTGTGTGTAAGGGTGTCTGGGTGTGTGTGTGTGTGTGTGTGTGTGTAAGTGTGTCGGTGTGTGTGTGTAAGGGTGTCTGGGGGTGTGTGTGTGTAAGGGTGTCTGGGGGTGTGTGTGTAAGGGTGTCTGGGGGTGTGTGTGTGTAAGGGTGTCTGGGGGTGTGTGTGTGTAAGGGTGTCTGGGGGTGTGTGTGTGTAAGGGTGTCTGGGGGTGTGTGTCTGTGCATAAAAGTGTCTAGGAGTGTGTGTGTAAGGGTGTCTGTGTGTCTGTGCATAAAAGTGTCTATGTGTGTAAGGGTATCTCTGTGTCTGTGTGTGTAATGGTGTCTGTGAATAAGGGCGCATTTAACTGCCAATCTGCCCCCTTGCAAGCTGCCGTGCGACACCCAGAAGTGCTCTGCAGCCAGCGGGCTCACACACCTCACGCCCTGTAGGCTATACCTGCCATCCTTGTTATTTGTGGCCTGAGCCTGGCTTATCCTTGCGAGATCACGTGCAACAGTTTCCTGGAGTTTATGGTGACTTCTAGTGCGGGTGCCTGTGGCCAGACCCAGTGAGCCCATACGGTTACTTTTTAAGGTATTTTCCATATTTTGATTTTTTCAGCTATTTTAGTGGTCTTTATTTAGGATGTTTTATGTATCTATATATTTTGATGCTCTGTTGGTAATGCAAATTATATTTATGCCATAGAACATATGTTTATGTCATTGTGTTTTTTGTATTTTTGTGTATATTTGTATTTATGTTTTTTTATTTATATGTATTAAATTATTTTATGCACATTTAAATAATTAGAAATTGTATATATTCAATTTCAAGACAGCATGCTTGTGTGTGTCTGTTGGAGACGTGTGTGAGACATTGTGTGTGTGTGTGAGACATTGTGTGTGTGTGTGAGAGAGAGACAGCATGTGTATTTGTGTGACACAGTGTGCTTGTGTGTGTGTCTGTGTGACACAGCGTGCTTATGTGTGTCTGTGTGAGACAGCGTGCTTGTAATGCGTGTCTGTGTGAGACAGCGTGCTTGTAATGCGTGTCTGTGTGAGACAGCGTGCTTGTAATGCGTGTCTGTGTGAGACAGCGTGCTTGTAATGCGTGTCTGTGTGAGACAGCGTGCTTGTAATGCATGTCTGTGTGAGACAGCATGCTTGTTATGTGTGTCTGTGTGAGACAGCATGTTTGTAATGCGTGTCTGTGTGAGACAGCGTGTTTGTAATGCGTGTCTGTGTATTATTCATATACCAGGGCTTGACAAATTTAACTGAATTTTAGGAGCCAGCAAAAAAATCCAGGAGCCATAAAACGGCACATACACACAAACATACACAAACTTTTACATGGAGTCACATACACACCCAACATACACACCCAATCACAGACAGTCAAATATGCAGTCAGCCACACACGCACACATACATACATACATACATACAGTCAGTCACAGAGAGACACACACATACAGCCAGTCACATACACACATAGAGTCAAGAGCATATACACAGATAGACACACACATGCAGTCAGTACCATACACACACAGATGCAGTCAGTAACTTTTTTTATACTATAAATCTTTACATGGATTTATTAGGTTATAAACTTCTCTTCTTAATATTACTTTGTACAGACAGACACTCATTAACATACAGACACACACAAACATACAGTCCATAACATACAGAAACACAAATACAGTCAGTAACATACAGACACACACATACATTCAGTAAAATACAGATACAAAAACATACATCTAGTAAAATACAGACACACACAGTCAGTAACATACAGACACACATACACATACATTCAGTAACATACAGACACACACACACGTTCAGTAACATACAGACACAAACAGTCAGTAACATACAGACACACACACGTTCAGTAACATACAGACACACACACGTTCAGTAACATACAGACTCAAACAGTCAGTAACATACAGACACACACACACACACACATATTCAGTAACATACAGACACACACACATACATTCAGTAACATACAGACATACACAGATACATTCAGTAACACACAGACACACACTCAGTAGCATACATACAGACAAACAACACATAGTCCCAGACAGACACACATACAGCTAGTCACACATATATATTCAGTCACAGACAGTCACATACACACACATACTCACACACCTACAGTCAGTCCGTCACACACACTTACACACAAGCCAGCAGTTTTTTTTTATCTATCAATATGTCCCCCCCTCTTGCTGCCATACCTCATTCCAGTCTGGTCTGTGCCTCTCACACAGGCACAGACCATCATTGTTTCTAGTCCTGCTGAGCACACCCGGCACTCATTATAGTGTGGTGCGCATGGGGACATACCAGGAAGTAGGTGCACACACTTCCCCCTCGTGCTCCACTGGATAATACAAAAACAAAAAATGATCTCAGCAGGGCACCATGTGGGGACAATAATACCCGGGTGCCAGGTCTAATTTTGTGGTGCCTGGGATTTGTTGCGCCCTGATATATACCCAAATATACTTATTGTTAATTGGCATCTCATATATTCATCTGTATGCCCGCCTAAGCATTCACTCCACTTCTATCAAATCTGCCCTGGGCTCCAGCCCCAGGTCTTTTGGAGACCTAGCAACGCCCCTGTTTCTAACTCTATGTTGTACCAAGGTTCCTTTTTTGATCTTTCATTTAATGTTACAAAAGTTTGTGCCAGTAATGTTGCTTGTGAATAATCTTGTATTAAGGGCATCCCTACCCCTCCTTGTTTCTTACTTTTCGTTAGAATCTGTAAATTCACTCTGGGTTGTTTTCAGGCCCATATAAATCTGTTGAAGGATCTTTGGATGAGTTCTAACCAACATTTTGGAATAACAAAAGGTAACATTCTAAAAATATATAGGAACCTGGGTAGGATATATGATTTTTCAGCATTAACTCTGCCCATCCAGGATATAAATAGGCCTCGCCACTTTTTGAATGAAGTATTCATCTCTCTTATCAGAGGTAAGAGGTTTAGTTGGGGCCATTCTTCTGGGTCTTTTTAAATCTTAATCCCCAGGTATGGTAGAGAGTCTTCTGCTAAGATAAAGTCATAACCTTCTACTTCGTTCTTTTGGGCATTGTTCATTGATATTGGGAGGGCAATCGATTTAGTGATATTTAATTCATAATTGGATAGGTAACGATATTGGTCAAGCAGCATAATAATTTGTTTAAATGAGCTAAGGGGCTCCTGAACTGTGAGCAGAACATCGTCCGCATATAGCATTATTTTCTGGGCGCCTTCTTTTCCCCAGCCCACTACCTCTGTGCACTCTCTTATCTCCTTAACAAATGGCTCAAGGGCCAAAACATACAGAATGGGCGAGAGGGGGCATCCCTGCCGTGTGCCGTTCTTTGATCGTATACCTGAACCGATTACTCTGCCTTCTTGGTCTTTATACAGCGCCATAATTGCCCGATGTATTTTTCCCTCAATCCCAAAAGCCAGCAGGCCCTTTGACATATATCCCCAGCTGATCCTGTCAAACTGTTTATTTGTTTACACAATAGCATGAAATGTTTGGCAATTACATCCACCAGAGCCTAGTGGTAGGGAAGACTATTTTGCTCCTTTAGTTTACCTTGTCTGCTTGTGACCTGTTAAGGTATGAGAAATGTGTACCTCTGATGGTATTATTACCTCCTGCTGTGCTTTACCCTTGAATGTGTACACACACACGTTCAGTAACATACAGACACAAACAGTCAGTAACATACAGACACACACACGTTCAGTAACATACAGACACACACACGTTCAGTAACATACAGACTCAAACAGTCAGTAACATACAGACACACACACACACACATATTCAGTAACATACAGACACACACACATACATTCAGTAACATACAGACATGCACAGATACATTCAGTAACACACAGACACACACTCAGTAGCATACATACAGACAAACAACACATAGTCCCAGACAGACACACATACAGCTAGTCACACATATATATTCAGTCACAGACAGTCACATACACACACATACTCACACACCTACAGTCAGTCCGTCACACACACTTACACACAAGCCAGCAGTTTTTTTTTATCTATCAATATGTCCCCCCCTCTTGCTGCCATACCTCATTCCAGTCTGGTCTGTGCCTCTCACACAGGCACAGACCATCATTGTTTCTAGTCCTGCTGAGCACACCCGGCACTCATTTTAGTGTGGTGCGCATGGGGACATACCAGGAAGTAGGTGCACACACTTCCCCCTCGTGCTCCACTGGATAATACAAAAACAAAAAATGATCTCAGCAGGGCACCATGTGGGGACAATAATACCCGGGTGCCAGGTCTAATTTTGTGGTGCCTGGGATTTGTTGCGCCCTGATATATACCCAAATATACTTATTGTTAATTGGCATCTCATATATTCATCTGTATGCCCGCCTAAGCATTCACTCCACTTCTATCAAATCTGCCCTGGGCTCCAGCCCCAGGTCTTTTGGAGACCTAGCAACGCCCCTGTTTCTAACTCTATGTTGTACCAAGGTTCCTTTTTTGATCTTTCATTTAATGTTACAAAAGTTTGTGCCAGTAATGTTGCTTGTGAATAATCTTGTATTAAGGGCATCCCTACCCCTCCTTGTTTCTTACTTTTCGTTAGAATCTGTAAATTCACTCTGGGTTGTTTTCAGGCCCATATAAATCTGTTGAAGGATCTTTGGATGAGTTCTAACCAACATTTTGGAATAACAGAAGGTAACATTCTAAAAATATATAGGAACCTGGGTAGGATATATGATTTTTCAGCATTAACTCTGCCCATCCAGGATATAAATAGGCCTCGCCACTTTTTGAATGAAGTATTCATCTCTCTTATCAGAGGTAAGAGGTTTAGTTGGGGCCATTCTTCTGGGTCTTTTTAAATCTTAATCCCCAGGTATGGTAGAGAGTCTTCTGCTAAGATAAAGTCATAACCTTCTACTTCGTTCTTTTGGGCATTGTTCATTAATATTGGGAGGGCAATCGATTTAGTGATATTTAATTCATAATTGGATAGGTAACGATATTGGTCAAGCAGCATAATAATTTGTTTAAATGAGCTAAGGGGCTCCTGAACTGTGAGCAGAACATCGTCCGCATATAGCATTATTTTCTGGGCGCCTTCTTTTCCCCAGCCCACTACCTCTGTGCACTCTCTTATCTCCTTAACAAATGGCTCAAGGGCCAAAACATACAGAATGGGCGAGAGGGGGCATCCCTGCCGTGTGCCGTTCTTTGATCGTATACCTGAACCGATTACTCTGCCTTCTTGGTCTTTATACAGCGCCATAATTGCCCGATGTATTTTTCCCTCAATCCCAAAAGCCAGCAGGCCCTTTGACATATATCCCCAGCTGATCCTGTCAAACTGTTTATTTGTTTACACAATAGCATGAAATGTTTGGCAATTACATCCACCAGAGCCTAGTGGTAGGGAAGACTATTTTGCTCCTTTAGTTTACCTTGTCTGCTTGTGACCTGTTAAGGTATGAGAAATGTGTACCTCTGATGGTATTATTACCTCCTGCTGTGCTTTACCCTTGAATGTGTACAGCAGTTGGTAATTTACCAGCATGTGAAAAAGGTAGCTATGCCTTACTTACAGCAGCAGGTCATCTTAAAAGTTCAGCAATATTCACTACTATCTGACAGTGGAATGGTAACATAGTCACATTCTTCATCAAGTTCATAGTTATAATTATAAAAACACATCTTCCTGAATATTCTTGTAGTCTATGCTACCTTTTTATCTGTTTGACACAAAGTGCCTGATTTTAAAGATAACTTTTATTGTCAGTTTTTCAGATGTTTTCCATACCTGAACTCAAACATAGAAAAAGAGGGGGTAACACAGACGTTATTAAACACAAATCTACACATACACAACAAGCCAAAAACCTGCCCACAAAAAAACTAACCTTGCATTACTACCACAATTGCAAGGGGTTCTGGGTAGGTGTATGCAAATAAGGTGATCAATGATCACCTGTTTACCTCTATATCCATTTTATATATGGAACCCTTTGAGCAAGTTCACACTATACTAGACATCCCTTAAACATATCCCGGGACAGAGGTGCAGAAACAAGGTTGGTTATTGACTTTCTGTTTGAGGCTTGAAGCAGCACAAGGAGCACTCACACAAAGTTATGGTAGAGGTAAAGAGGAAGGGTAAACCCCTCCACTTAAAAATCCGACAAAAAAAATATATAAATATATATAAATATGACATATCAAATAGGAGCAGTTTTGCAAAACAGCCATCCTCTATCACCCTTTAATCACTAGTCTTATCACCGGATCCTGTACTTCGCAACCCCAACGCCTACTGAATTACTTCATTGTGGTGTAATGCTGAAGTGGACAAGTAACATGTATGCATGTCAGCCTTCACTAGTTATGTATGTGGGATGCCTAATCAACTAATATAGCTTACATTTAAATCTGAAACTTCCAACCCATTCACACATTGGGCTATAGTGTTATTTCTCTAAGCCATAATCCATGCTCACTAGTAACTATTTACCTTTTTGTAAATTAATGTGTTTGTGTAATAATACCACAACCAATGGAAGAAAGAGAAAGTCAAGTAATTTCCCTTAATGCCTATATTTTTCTGTCATGTAAATACTTAGCTTGAACCACTGCCACTACGAACATTCATTGTGTTCATTGTGGTTGGTCACTGTGCCAAATCAGGCTTTAAAGACTAAAGAAAAAAGAAAGAAGAGGACACATCCTTTCAGTACGTTAATGTCATAAGCTTGCTTTTCAGTAAAATGATATTAACATCTGTGTGTTTCTTTAATTCTCATTTGATTTTATCTCCACTTGCTCTGGCTCCTGTTCAATATTTTGTGAAGCTGTGTGTTTTATGGAAACATATTAGGTCCCTTAAAATTGCAAAATCTTCATGATGAAAAAATATTTCTGGCAAAAATGTTCTTTCTGGTTTCTGTGCCTGTTTCTACTAGAAATTTGCTATTTTACGATATTGTTGTTAGCGCTTCACAAGATTGCTCAGTGTAACCGATGTGCCACGCGGTCTTTGATCACCTTGATTCACATTTCCTTTCTTTGAAAACCAAAAAGTATTCTTATAAAGTTCACCTTGGGAATCGTCCTATATGGATTTGTGTTAGCAGAGCTTTCAGTATGATTGAATGTTCCTAACTGCCTAACGGAGGTAGAGGCCTGTTAGGGATTAAGAATGTTTTGTTCCAAAAGTGATGTTTGGATTAAAATGGAAACTGCTGAGTGTCTTCGCACATCACTTACTACAGGTCATGTGTGGACAACAGAGGTTCCCGAGAGGACAGTACCTAATAATATAGAATATCACTTTCCAATGTGGTGACATATTTATCATATCACCTCAGCCATTCTATTACATGTTTGATTTAAAGTATGTATGGTATGTTTTTTGTACATATTAGTTACTGCGTAAATCATAATGGAAGCTGAAGTTACTATTTAATACGAGCTGTGATCGCAGCAAATCTTATAGTTTCCCTCAAAGACAATAAGCCACACAATGTATTGTACCTCATGAAAGTAAGCTAAATAAGTAAAACATTATTAAAGGTTGAATACATGGACTGAGGCATAAATATCTTTAGGTTTAAATATTTTAGAGAAAAAATTTTGTGAAGATGTATCTATTGTAATTTTACTGGCAGAAATGTCTTTATGCCATAGACTAGTACAGATAATCCGTTTTGGCGATACCATGCAAATTATATAAATAAAAATCATAATCTCAGAAGACAAAAGTCTGAAAGCTACCATGAAAAATACATGATATTGTGTCATAATCACTGTATAAAAGCTGCAATGCTTACTGGCGGTCCTATTCACTGTAGGCAAGATCTTCCTACTCTTATCCAAATCCTGTCCACTTTTGCTTAGATCCAATTTGGATTTTTTTTCTGCCATGCTTCCCTCACCATTAACCTCTGCCTCATAAAACCATTTTCTTTTTTTAAGATATATTTTTCCTGAGGTGGTTACGAGATGCTTATGTATCCCTGCCTATAATTATCTGGGGTATAAGTTTGCCATGGGAGCAAATACTCAGCCTTAGGAAATCTGATACAGGGGGAGGTTTTTTTAACCTTTTCACAACAGGCTCAGAAATGTGGTCCAATCCACTAGAAAGAATTTCCAAGATGAAGCTATCCCCAACCAGAGTTTTAGTCGATGATATAGAAGTTAAACATCAATTCTTTAACACTGAGGCAATTATTTTTAGGATGTCAAGCTGCAATCAAATCACAAGCTGATTCCATACAATACAATACAGTGTAAAGGCTGTTTGTTCTTTGATGTACATTTTATACTAACAATGTCTCTCTCTTATACCGACTATAATTGCAAATTGCAGAATTATACCTGAATATATTGTTTTATAAAAAATCTCAGCTTGTAGCTATTTCACATTATCACGTGAAAATTGTACAGTGTTTAGTCTATATACTGTGCGGTTTTTAACTTAATTCTTTATTCTTTACTTGCATTGGGGATGCCTGAATTTCTCTTTAGTAGCTGGTGTTTGTGGAGACACTTATATTTGTCACCTTGAGACACTATCAGGTATCTCATCCTTTATCTTGCGTTGCACATGCAAAATGGCCACATTCATATATATATATTGTAGCACTGAGCATAAAGTAATTTGTTGCTGTAGTATACCCCATGGCAGGGAAAATTGCTTTACTATAAATCAATGTTTGTATCTTCCATTTTCTTTCAGAAATTAGAAATGGAAATTTGAAAGCCATTTTGGGGCTGTTTTTCAGTCTGTCGCGTTTCAAACAACAGCAGCATCAACAACAGCAGTATTACCAGTCACTAGTAGAACTTCAGCAGCACGTCTCTCATTCCCCAACACCTGCAGAGGGCAGTCCGCCAAAAACACAACAAGATATGCAGTCCAGGTATGCCTCCTTATTTCGTCACACATGTAAACTCTATAGTATTTATTTGTTGTTTGTTTTATTTTTCCAATATTTTATGGAAAGAGGAAATTAATAAACTGAAATTGTAGACTCTGTTACCTATATGTGTGTGTGTGTGTATATATATATATATATATATATATATATATATATATATATACATACTTTTTTGGCTATGATCTTTCCTCTCTCTATAATGTGAGAAGGTGGTGGCTGCGTGAAAATATCTTCTAAAATAAGTGGTAGGGGGCTATATAGTAAAGGAATTGACATCTCCTTGGATAGGTATAACACAGAGCAAGTAATAAACAAATGTTTTTCAGAAATGCACCTTTATCTGGAATAACTGGTAACTTCAATGTGCAGCCAACATATCACAGACACATCACTGATTACACTTGCATGTTTTACAGCTGTTTAGTACATCACGTCGTGTAAATACCATAAAATGTCTAAACTTTACTACATAAACACAGAGAGCTATAGTTAAATTATAGAAGACCCAGTGAGGATGCTGACATGTGCACACTAATTCAAAATAACTAGCCCAAAAATACCGATCAGACAATTTGTAGATATTCATATATTAACTGAACACATTAAACAGTGGATTTCACTGTTAGAATAGACCAGATGAGCACAGAGTTACTATACATTAATTCACTCTCTTTCCACAAGTCAAAAAGCACTCTTCTTTACACCAGATCTGCTTAGTAAGCAATTGCCCATCTGTCTATAAAGACAGCCTTTACATTTTTTGGATCTGTTTAGTCACATTTTCCTAAACTTAGCCACAAGCAGCACTTGCTTGAGCATGAATCAGTGTAACAAGATGACTCATAAATGTACCTGACTAAGCTACGGAAGTCTTAACATCGGTCCTTCAGATGGTATGCAAGGAGAAGTGTAGAACTTCACACATACAATGTATCACATTTATATGTAGCTAATGCATTATTCTTGCCATGATTGGGACGTTAATCCGCTAATTCATAACATTATTTATAACATTGATTTACGGCATCTATTCGGCACGTTAGCTATTCACTGCCTCGCTGTTTGTGTCTGTTGAAAAATAAAAAAATAAAACTGTCCTGAATTTATATATATATATATATATATATATATATATATAAAAACTTATATAAACCTATATAAACACATTTATAGAATTAGTCAGACCCGTGAGTGTGCTAAATGATCATTTCCTAACAAACACATGTTGACAGTAATTTTATTCTGCTTTTTGAGGTTAATGTAACAGTTGTTCAATGTATGTTTCTTATTTCCTTTATTCTCATTAATGAGCTTTAAATAATTTACTATACCACAAAATCCCAGCGGTCAAAATACTGATGGTCTCTCTTCCATGATTCATTTTTTTTGTCAGCCCTGGGAACAACCAGATGCGCATATGAAAACAGTTAAAGATTCAGATGGGAAGGATCATTTTATTTAAGAATCCAAATGTATTTTGTAAAGAAAAAAAAACTTTATTGTGGCAATTAACATTCTGTAATAAAGTAGGAAGGATTAAAGACACCTTTTGTTTTGCTAGTTTTTAGTTCAAAGGATTGTGCAATGGCAGAAAAAAAAAACTTAGCTATACAGAGAATGAAGCAAAGAAAAATATATATACTGTATTTATTACTTGCCTAGCAAACCTTCTACTCTGATATAATGTTTCTTATCTTCTCTGTGAATTTATGAATGCTATCCTAAAATATCTGAGGAAACCACACCAGAAGTAATGGTTAAACCAGGGATAACACCAGACTAACTGATGCAGTCTGCAAAAACTGACCTGTGTTATCAACTCCATTTATTCAAGAAGATTGCCTAAAATTTACTTCAATGCAGACTCATCCCAGGAGCATCTCTCACAGGCATATTCCCTGACACAAACTCCCCAAACATCTCTCAGTTTCAAGGAGCTTGCCTAAAATGAGTCCCAGTTGACTTCTGGAAAATTTAAATTGGTTTGCATATAATGCCTTGTCTGTGTCTTCTCAGAAAGCAAGAGTATTTTTCTGCCAATAGAGTGAAAGCATATATATATTAGTTTTGTGTTTAATCATACTTCTGTTTTAGGTGATGCTACTTCTGTAGTGTTATGAAACCTATAATGTGCAGGGTGAATTTAGGTGCCTCGGTTGGAGGACATGACACCATATAATAATGATCTTATACAGGAGAATCAATAGAAGTGTCCAGAAGGATGGAGAGCTAATAAAAATCTTCATTAAAGTAACTGAGCTCAGAGTTCAATGCTTTTACATTGGGAGTACTCACCTGTACTGAAACCTCTGTAAACTGACAAAAAACAATGCAGAGGACCTAAACTCAAATTATACATCATTATGCCATTAATATAGATCCGAGGTGTCCACGTTTTTTTTTTTATGACATGGGCCGCTCAATCAGAAATGCCTGTGTGTGTTGGACCACATTCATTTAAAAAAAAAAAAATTGCAGTAATGATTTAAACAAAAGTATACATGCACACGGTAAACAAGAAAATGTTACATGGGCCGCACCTTGGATGCCCTTGATATAGATTCTCCTGTTTCTTAAATTGTTATGCATAAATTAACAATGTATGCAATCATTAATCTACATTCTTTATGAGCAGACACGAAAGGTTACCATAACCCTATGACACAAAGACTATTATAATCTGAGTAAAAACACTTAATAGATTTATTTTTTTTACAATTTTTTTAAGGTGTATGGCAGCTAATTATTTAATACCTTATCTATTATTCTAAAAAAAATAAAAATATTTGGCTTAGAAGTCCATAAATGGTGCTGAAGCTTTGTAATGTTTTTGAATCGCCTCTCCTCTTTTGCACTAGTTTAAGATTAGAAGTTGCAGAGGATTTCATAACACACACAATGACCAACAAACCAGGAAGAGGTGGACAGGTGCATTCTAATAGGAAGCATAGCAGTAAGGCTCTAGGTCACAATTCAGGATGAGGAAGACCTCTGCCCTATGGACCAGCTTCCCTGCAGGAATATAAACAAATGCATGGAGGGAGAAGTCCTGCCCTCTGAGCAGGAAGTTGTCACTCCATGCATTTTTTTGGGAAGTAATGAATGCTTCATCATATTCTGGACCTGCCTTTATTGTTCACCAGGGGTTGTGGTTACTACACAAGGTAAGGACTAACAGAAGGAATGTGACCAGTTATTGAACAATAAATAATGGATGATAATATACTTTCAACAAGCAGGTTTGCAAATAAACTAAACGTTTTATTGCTTATCTGATGCTAATTACATATTTTATACATTGTACATGCCTGAGTTTATTGTATATATTGTATTGTATACATTGTTTGTGTCACATTTTAAAAGTATACTTGTTGTGTTGTCATTGCATCTGTATGTTACAAGGCATTTATTAGCTGTGCTGCTTAGTATTGTTTTCTCTTTGCATGCTATCATAATTTCTTCCATTTAATTGTTCTGTTTCTTCTCACACAGTCTGGCAGCCAGATATGCAACTCAGTCTAATCACAGTGGAATTGCAACCAGTCAAAAAAAGACTACTAGGTCAGTTGACAACTCTAATTTATTGTGTGCTAGTGATACACAACTTAAGCCATGTAACATTGGTGTCCTATTCTACAACTATAACCAGACATTAGGCAATCCATAATACTTTTAGTCATGCAACATTTACATTATAAAGCCTAGCTGCCAGACAGCCACTTTGTAAGATGTCTCAAAAAAGTGGGGGGTTTTTTTGTTTAAATTCTTAAAAGAAAAAAAAAAAATAGCAAATGTATTCCAAGTTTACTGTATTTTGTAAACTGAAGTGTGATTTGAAATTAATATATATTTTATTTTATGTAAGTTACCTATTCAAATCTTTATCACATTATGCTACAGATACTTCCGTCAAGGAAGTACCTGTGCCAAGGTACCATTGGCTTTAATTCAGTTACCTGCAATAATGATAACAGTGACATAACTGGCAATATTTTAACTTGTGCGTCTCTGCGTCTTTAAACTCAAATACACATGTGATGTGTTTTTATAGTAATGTAAAGAAACCTGAACAAAGTGGTGTTTCCTTATGTACAGTACATGTCAGAGGTCAGAGTTTCTAAAATAACACTGGGATTTATAGCAGGCAGCTGACGCACAGTCACTGTGGGCTTGACTGTAACACATTCTGCAGCAACCAAAATAGAATACATGCTTCAATGTAATATAGAGAACAAATACATTAGCTTATAACTGAGGATTCTGTAAAACAAAATGGGTAAAATGAAGCATTAGCGAGAAGGATAGGAAACTTTAGAGCGCTTTGATGTTCCAGCTTATAGTAAAATTGAGTATTCATAGTTCAGTGAGCTAATGCATCATCGGTAGAATCTGTTAAACTCTTGGGGGTCACAGGTTCAATTCCTGGCAGGGTTGACTTAGCCCTTCAAGGTAGATATCCTATCCTTTCAAGGTAGATAAATTGGGTACATTTCTAAAGCAAAATTCCATTGCTTTCCATTTTGAGAACTTTGTGCCTCAGAACTGCTGACCCAGTTGCTACTGTCAAGCTTTTCCAGCTTATCACTTGTTACTGGTTTGCTCTCTGTTCATAATTATATGGTCTCACACATTATACTGCATTATTATTTATTCATTCTCTGGTTCATTAAGTCATTGTAATTATTGTGCACGTAACTTGCAGGTCATACACAGCTTGACACTGTTACCGTCACATTGGTCCATGTTCACAGCCTATGTTAAAAAAAAGTCTCATCCAAAACATATATATTATATTTTATATAATCCATGAATTCATTAATATTTCATAGTTGTAAAATGCTTGATAAATTTGAAATAATTAATATTAGTAACTTATCATTTTTTCATGTTGTCTGCACTACCCTGGAGATATTATATGTGACAGTCAGGGTCATTGTTCAGATATTGCTCCTGCTGGGTACTGCAGAACATCTCCTTTCACAGGAGCCTGATATATGGTTATCTTTTAAGTGCCAGAGGAGTGGTCAGTGAGACGTACAGCACTTAAAGAGTTAACAGGAGATTTGTTATACAATTAGACATGCTGTTCAAATGTATCCATTGTTACATTTGATGTATCTATAGCTTCACGCTCCTTTTTCTGATGGTAGCTTACAGTTATGGCTGTCATACTCTTCAAAGAGCAGAATACTTAAAGTGGATTCCATACTAAAATAGTTGTTATGTGCCTATGTGCTTTTATATATATATATATATATATATATATATACACACACACTCAAATATACATACACACTTTGTTATGGAATATTGGAGGTAATTTGGAGGCAACATGTTTTTCTGCATGTGTGTATTTTTATAGTAGCTTGATACCCAGACAGCTGGGGCATCCATTTAAAGCTAAACTGTAAGAAGGATTCACATTCTTTAAATACACTATGGAGGCTTTGGCTTATCTTGCCTGTTTCATAGAAACACTATGTGAATTGAGAAGAAATAGCATCAGGGAGGGCTGACATAGCCAATTATGTGGCCCATTGTGCAACTTCATCAGCCTACCCATAATCATCAAAGATAGACATGGTAAATATCTGGGTAGACAGCGCTATATAAATAATGTATAAGATAATAGAAAGTACAATAAAATAAACCACTACAGCAATCAATGAATAGTAGTATAAAAATATATATATATATTTTTTTTTTAAATTGTATAAATCTTTTATTTTTGCATATAAAAAAAAGACAAACAAACAATACATTCCAACATACACTAAACATAAAATACAATAAAGCTAACCTTATAACATTGCCGGTGGGGGTGGAGACCATCAGTAAAATATAGTATATGGAGGGTATATAGGCAGGTAGACGTTAGGTGGGATAGTATCCCCTCTTATTCCAATCCTCCTCTGTTTCTCTCCTATAAAAATGTATAAAAATATATATTTAATAGGTAGATATATAAAACATATAAATAAATATTATTGCACAGTAATGAAATAAAAAGAACACAAAACACATACAATATATAGTACATATATTGAACTACCTAAATTATAGCAGTCCAAAACACAATAGAATGCTAGTATTTGATCAGCAGGAGATGTAAAAAAAAAAAAGAAACGGGATTACAAGTTGATAATACACACTTTATAGTTTGCCTGAAAATGTACTGAACTCAAAAAGAGATTAAAATTGAATTCAAGGGAAAGCCTGGCCAGGTCTTCCAAACAGGAAGCCAAGAACAGGTAGATAGACACTGGTAGAAAGATATATTGACAGATACATTCTAGGGATTGATAGAAAGACAACACATTTGTATAGACACTGCTATGTTCCAGGTAATTTAGAAGTGACAACTAGTCAAGCCCCAGCCCATATCGCTATGTAAGAGGGCAACCTTGGGGGTGCCTGCCCCCCTTGTCAGCTCTTCCCTGATATGCATACACTACTTTTACATGTAGATGTTTTCCCATTAAAGTAAGGGCAAGCCAGAGTAACCACTTTCTATTATAGTATTATAATTTGGAAACATTTCAATAAAAAGTTAATAAAAAAAGACATTTAGTTTTAGGCTTTCTAAGTTACTGCAAAAGCACACATTAAAAACTGCAGACCATTTCAAAGACTTTCTCCAAAGTCTTACATCTCCCACCCAAATCCCCCCAAAAACATTAAAGAGAAAGTGACACTTTATCTCTTATTCTGCTTATATAAAAGAGCCAGTTATTAACAGCAGCTATTTATTAGAAGTATTGTAAGCTGCCTATTTTTAAATCTTGTCCCCCAAGATAAATATTCATTATGGAACAGAAAAGCCTGTCCTTTATTTATTCTCATATTTACATCTGTTGTCTCTGATGATGATTTGGATTGTAACCGATTATATAAGAACACTAAAAAAAACTGAATGTAAGTTGCAAATTCTGTGCCATTCTACCACTCTCATTACCTGATTTCTCTATGACTCTTTGAGCAGGAAAAAAAAAAACAAATCCAACAAGTTCATGGTTTTTAGTTATATCAGGTTATTCATTAACTCCTTAAACGTGAGCCAGAATATTCTGGCTCTAACAATTCACTCTATTGGTTGACATTCCACTCTATTAATCAGACTCACACTGTTATACCTAGCATTACTCTTTAATCTATCAAACTGAATGGTGTTGAATGTTAAAACCTGTTGAGTCAGTTGCTGGTGCTTATATTTGCTTGATCAAAATAGATTCAAATGCAAAACATTTTCTGATCTGAATAATGTGAATGTGTAGCCAAATGTTTAATTAATGGCTGATTGACAGGTTCTCCTTATATTTGGACATTTTACTGCACATTAATTATTTTACTTTGCCAGTGTTGCTGTAATGCCTCAATATTGATGAATCCAGCAACACCCAAATTTGGCCTCCGAGGGCTCCACTATCGCTCCCCAGAACAATCTCCAGTGCCATATTGGATATCAGCATCGCCCTCCAATATGATGCTGCACTGTAGTTAGCAAGGTCTCCGGAAGTGTTCACTTCCATTGCTCTGTTGCTAGACATCCTCTAGAGGCAGTCAGCATCATTACAAGTACAAAAAAAACCAAAAACATTTACTTGAAAGCAAACAAAACATTACAAGTAAAAAAACTTACAATAGCAAAAATGTACCCTAGAGTTAAAGTTGAGTTAGTGCTAGGGTTACAGTTAGATATATGATTAAGGTGATGATTAGAGTTGTTATCAAGGTCAATGTGGGAAAACAATGACTAAGAAACAAAAAAGTTACTTTCAGTTATTAACCTTCAACAGAAAAACATGTAAATATTATAAACTCAGTCCAAAGTCAGAAAAAGGTTTTTTTTTCTTTCATCAAATTTTTTGTTTTGTTTAGTAAATTATATGATAATAACAATAGTATCTAAAGAAATACATTTTTATAGCAATAAGAAACAGTATATAAAATGTGGGTGTACATTAAATGAGAGAGGAAAATTACACCTAAACATAAACACTGCAGAATAGTTAAAACAGCCTTTTTACAATTTTTTTAAAAACAGCTTGGTCACTAAGAGGTAATGTGTTGTCTTGGTCTCAAGATACTAGAAATGTGAAAAATGTAATTATTCATAAAGTTCTGTCATTCCAGAAAGGATGAATAGAAAAATGTACATACCCAGCACTCGAAGTTAGTTGCTACAAAATGAAAAACAATAGCTGTAAAAAGTGCTAAACAGTACCATGAAGACTGGTGTGTTCAAATAGTAAAAGAGGATAAATACATTCTATACAAAGATGTTTCTTTGAAAAAAGTGTTGCAGACATATTATACTTATGGGGGCATGTACTAAAAATAGCATATACATTTTCTATGCAAAACGATTTTTGTTCTTTGCTATGTTTGAAATGTACTACATGTTTAACACACAAATGTTAAATATGAACCAATTTGTTTGCAAATATGATTTTACAATTTTTTAATAGCACTCACTAAAACCTGAAATAATTTTTAAACACAGAATAAAAATATTTTTTCAGAAAACATTTGCAAAAAAAAGTATTTTGGGTGCACACAAATGATCGCTATATAGCAGCACAACTGGAAAAATGCACACTGAATAACTAAAAATTCATGGGAAATATGCAAAACAGAATAAAAAAAGATCAGTGTTACATGCATTCACAAATTTGCATACGCATGTTTTACTTTGCTTTAGTACGTGACTGCTTTAGTGTCTAGCAGATATTACAAAGCACATTGTCAGAGACAATCCACTAAACAGAAGATACCAAGAGTAGGATACATAAATCTACACATATTGAAACATAAGGTAAGAAAGAGCCCTGCTGGGATTATGTTCTGATATGGTCATTGTGCAACAGACTGAAGTGGATTCCCACTGTTGGAAATCCAGAATGAAGATACTGTGTGAAAAGTTCAGTATCCAATCATAAAAGGGCTATCAAGGAATTCACTGTGAATAACAATAAGGGATGCCAAAGGTGTATCTGCAACAAGACCAAACTACACTATACCCATGGTGCCATACATGGTGCACATGGAGATATCTCTTGCCACATACAGCATGGCACCTTCTATAGCTATGCTTCTGTTATAAAAGGACAAATGTATATATTATATGCCAGAATGTTATTTTAACAATCATTTAATGTACGCACAGTTATATACAAATTATTATTTATATATGTGTACATATATATATATTAATGGAACATCATTTAATCAAAGAAAGCTCCACTACTAACAGTTTCTTTTAACAAAGTGCCCATAATAACAATATCCTTTCAATCCTAACGGCAGCTTTTTGTGGCAAACCCAAATGACTAAATTGAGCAATTCACAAAGTATTGCATAGGTTAAAGAGGCAGAGAAACTATATTATAAAATATCTTCACACAATAATCATGTAGAGGTCGAGACATGTTAAAATAATAATGAAACGTAATAAGTGTGCATTCACACAGCTTTGTCCTTCCAAATAACGTATTTTCTTGCTCTCCAAAGCTGAACATTAAAATGCCTGAGTTTAATATTAACTGTGAAGGGCAACCCATCCATTTGCAAAACTGATTTGAATATATACCTAGAGTCAATGATTAAATGGGCAGTATGAACAGTAGAGGAGGACAGCAGCAGGACTCTACATTCCACTTAGAGCAGGTAAAATATCTCTCTCCTAGGCGTTTAAAAATATATATATTGTTCCCATACATTATAAATGCTACAAAACATTTTACTTTTATGAAACTTATTGATCTGTATTATTTATATGCAAATTCAACTCATCTATGCTTGGATATAGTTTGTGTCCAAATAATTAGTTTAATTAAGTTTAACACCGTCTACTGTACACAAACTGAAATTGCTTATATTTTCGAAGCTAATTTTCACATTTTATTCTAAATAGTTGACCTCTACCTTACTGAGCACTTTTTGTTGTGTTTATCTTTGTCAGGTGACAGACCTGTTTAAATATTCCTTTAACTTGGGTCAGTTTCTAAACAAAATGACCACCACTTTATAAACATATACAGAGCAAATAGGACACAGTAAGTTAAAACTTAATTTCTATTCTATATCATGCTATATAAATTCTATATTCATCATACTTTTTTTTCCTGCAGTAGTCCTTTAAGTTCTGGTATTCTACAAGAAATTTTAAAAATATTTAGAAAACAAATTGATTTATATTCATATTATCCTGAACATTGTACTCCTTGTCGTAAGATTAAGTATGCAGAGTGTTAATTTTATTAACCCCCCCCCCCCCCCCAAACACTTCTGATATTATCTATGATGTATGTTCTTCTGGTATCTGCTGCCAACCCTCCTACTAGAGACTATAACTTGTGTTATAACATTCTCCTTCATCAAAATCTGATAATCTCCTAAACTTTCTCATGTTTAAAATTATTTTATTTACCCTGTGATCTAATAGTCTAATAGTCAGTTCATAATGTTTATTTTAGTTGCACCCTTAGAGACTGACTAAACTTTAAAGATAAGGTTTTGGCCTGTTATGGAAGAAAGGTTATGTTTAAATTGCCCCCACTATACAAAAGAAGTAGTGTCTATTATAATATAAGTTACATGTTGCTACTTCCTTTGTGCCACTCATTGCTGATCAGCTGCAGGTGTGAGCTGATGTTGTCAGCAGGGTCTATTTGCATGGTTTTTAGGTGAAATAATTGGAGAGATGCTAATTATCAATTTAACTCCAAACCTAGTGTCAATTACAATGGAAACAGTGAGTGACAGTCTTCATCTTAGTCAGCCTGCCTAATATTAGGCTGAAGTAGGTTCCCATAAGAATTAAAACTTTGTGGTCATTTCTATATATAAACTGAAGGAAATTACTATAATCTTGAACCTGGTAGAATAGATTTTCTAACACTGATTTCAATGTGACAAAATATAAACCGCATGTTTTAACACAATTATATCAAAGATTTTCTTCAATAAAAGAAGACTTTCAAGTTTATAAAACAGTCTGTGTATACGGTGCCACCTAATTACAGATTTCTGAAATGCAAGTTTGAGTGTGAGCTATCCCCCAGGCCTTTGAGCAAAGTTTTTCTGCCAATCAATATTTATTGCAAAAATATATGTTACATGATAGACCTTGAATATTGTGGCACAAATTGCCGCTGTGAATTACTATTATTTTTATACCTGCATCTTTTTAATCTTATGTATACAAAATGGCCACACATCAGGTTGCTTTTCATAGTGAGCCAAGAGTTGAGTTCACAGTCGCAGCATTGAATATACATTTCAAACATACTTATAATTTAATATTGCAGAAAAACATACCATCACCTAATTCAATCTCGTGAATTTTAAAAGAAACAGAGAAGCAAAGCCAGTGGGGTTTTATCGTATGAAAGGCAATTATATTGAAAAACACTGCACTAGTGAAAACTGATAGATCTTCTGTTGGTTTTATTGGTTTTCATGAGAATTTGGTAATTAAATAATTTTGTAGTATGCCTTTCATTATTTATTCGGTGTCTGGCCAGTTGTGAAGAAACTGAAGGCTAAGTTTGCTCAAACTGAATGAAATCGAATCGAGGAAGCCTGTCCTGTTTCATTTCAACATCCAGGAGCTGTTGATGGTTTAATATTTGACTTAGGTTTTCCATTGCAGAACTTTCCCACAGTGCTTTTGAAAAATAGTGTCATTGATTTTGCAGGCTCCATTTAATTTGTGGCTGGATAGCAAGAGTGGGTATAGGTCAGGGACCTTGCGCCGACAGAAGTTTTGTGGCTGCAGAGATTACATTTTTGTTTGGCTCTTGATCTGTGAAAAGGCGGGGTTTGAGGGTGAAAGCTGAGATGATGATGTTATCCTGTGGTTGACCCTGCTTAGTCAAACTTTATCCATGGCACAAATGACTTCATAAACAGTGGAGAATATTGGCTTTTCCCTCTTAACCTCTGGCACAGGACTTAACCTTTTGGCCAAGCAATTTATAGATACTGTTAAACTAGAGTTGCTGATACTATAGATTGCAAAAGGTACTCTTTCAACAAAGCATTGTAGTCTGTTGAAAAACATGAACTTGTGGTGAGTTCTCAAGTGAAATGCAAGGAGATACACATTGGTTTAGACATCAAGTTAGAAAAATTGTCAGGTTGTAAAACGCTAATAAAATGTATATGCTTACCACAATTCACATTTTAGTGTATAGACCCCATCATTTGTATTGTTAATGTATAGAATAAAAACATTATGGGCTGTTCACTACGTATTAAACTGTGTGAATTGACAAGGGAAATAAAAAAAAATCGGGCATTTATAGCTGAATTGGAATATTAGTGATTTTTTTTATCTTCATTTAGTTAATGGTCCTTACCGGGTTATCAGAATTACAAGCAGATATCTAGATTAATAACAAAAAAAGTATTTTAAATGTGACTTTATTTTGTGGCTTGATCAGCAAATGACACATTCTCCAATAACGTAGTTAGTTTGCAAATGTAACCACAAGATTACTTTACAAGCAATAGAGTCAATATAAATATGATTTATTGTTATGTGCAGTACCAATGTGACAGAGTCCCTTTAAATATATAAGAGTTTTATCATAGTCTAAATAAATAAAATGATTGAATAAAAAAAAAAAAAAAGAACCTACTTCTGTTTCAGGCATTAGTAACCAGAAATGTCTGGAATGTTCTTTAGAGAGTTAAATATAAAACTGAATAACACAGAGGGAAATTCCAAAAAGGGGTTACATGACAGAGGTGTTATGTTTGTTAGTGTAATCATAGGTTTAGCTTGATTTGTGGGCTACATTTTGTAGTTTATGCAGATTTGTACGATGTGGTGAAAAGTCAATAATAAAGAATGAAACAAATTATATCTCATACCCCTTATATTATTTAATCAGATGTGTTTCGTATGGAAAGTGACATCAAGTTAGTTGTAATCCCACTACAACACTCCAAAAAGGAAAGACTAGGGTCTGATTTTTTCCCTTTATGATCATATTTTTTATTATAGAAAATGCCAATTCGTGAGCGGTTATAATTATTCACATTGTAAAAGATCTCTGGAAAACAAGTGTCATACAAGAAGAAATGAGCAATGATGGAATTTAAAGCAGAGCTGGCCTTAATACTTTGACAGCAATCTGCTTTATTAAAGGATCTCTCACATCATAGACATGGCTCATGCTTTAAATGTAGATAAAAAATTATGAAAAATGATCTATATGGATGCAAATGGATAAAATAAGAGTAATATGTTTTATTTGTGCCTGGTGTTTCCTGCTTATGGCATAACCTGTGGCTTGATATACAAATGAGCAAATTTTTAGTGGAAAACATACAATTTGCATCATGGATAGGATTTTTTTGCTATTGTTAATGAAGCAAAAGTTGAAACATTTACTGCCACTTTAAAGAGATATATTTCTGAAGATAGTAGACAATGAAATTGAAAAATCATTATTATTATTCTATACTACACTGATGTCCACCTTTGATTAGTGGATACAAAACATATTCAATGAATGCATACAGTACATATCAAAGTAAGTATTAATTAAATGTTTGACCGAGTTTAACTGGTGGTACACTACTAATTAGTGAAAGAAAGCATAGTGTATATGACTTTTGAAGACAAAATAACACATTTTCTCTATCCATTCGGGTTAATAAGTAATCCAGTTAACTGGTACATTATTGCAGAACAGGGAAATGTTAGGAAAAAGGAAAAAAGAAAGAAGACCATCGGCACTCCAGGGGTCGGTATGTATCAATGTAGAAAAACTTTATTGTGTTCCAAAGTCCAGTGAAAGAATGCACAGCAAATCAAGATGGAGTGAACAAGTGAAAAACCGCAGTCACTAAGCTTGACGCGTTTCGCGCATATAGCGCTTACTCATAAGCTATATGAGGAGCTTATGAGTAAGTGCTATATGCGCGAAACGCGTCAAGCTTAGTGACTGCGGTTTTTCACTTGTTCACTCCATCTTGATTTGCTGTGCATTCTTTCATTGGACTTTGGAACACCTAAAGTTTTTCTACATTGATATATACCTACCCCTCGAGTGCCGATGGTCTACTTTCTTTTTTCCTCTATCGTTGATTGCAAGGTGCGAACCAGGCACCTGTAGAGGCACCGGAGTCGAAGAGTGGGATTGATACCTTACGGACACACTCCAGTGCTGTGAGCCGGACATTTGTTATATTAGAAATGTTAGGAAAATCATTAGTTTTTTTTCTACACAATCAAGCATCATACAATTGTAATTTTATTATAAACTAAGTAGGCCAAGGTCAGGGTAATAATATCAGTGGGCATGATATGTTGGCCTTACCTGGAATATCAAGTAAATGACACGAGGTCGTAATGTCACAATATTTGCCAGTGGTACTTAAACCAGGTCCACAAAGTATCATACAAATAAATAAAGTACACTTTACTATTTTGTTAATGCGCGGTTAGTGCACCGTTAAACCAGGGCTCGACAAACCCCGGGCGCCAGGTCGCCATGGCGACCAGGAAATCAGACCTGGCGCCCGGGTGCTGTTTGTCACAGGGAGCCCTTGCCGGCTGCCATCTGTTACATGCAGCGCGAGGGGAGAAAGTCTGTGCGGATCACACAGACTGTAAGCTCCGCCCCCTCGCGCAACACGTTTTAGTGCCGAGTGTCACGTGACAACTCGGCACTTAGCAGAAACCGAAAGAGGATCGGGCTCCAGCATTAATGTCCCCCTCCCCTGCACTGTGGTAAGCAGCAGGGAGGGAGGACACCGTAAGAGATACCATGTTTGTGTTTTTTTTAAAGAACAAAAATGTGTGAATGTAACTGGCTGTGTATGTGGTCTGTGTGTATGTATGTGTGAATGTAACTGGCTGTCTATGTGGTCTGTGTGTATGTATGAGTGAATGTAACTGGCTGTCTATGTGGTCTGTGTGTATGTATGTGTGAATGTAACTGGCTGTCTATGTGGTCTGTGTGTATGTATGTGTGAATGTAACTGGCTGTCTATGTGGTCTGTGTGTATGTATGTGTGAATGTAACTGGCTGTCTATGTGGTCTGTGTGTATGTATGTGTGAATGTAACTGGCTGTCTATGTGGTCTGTGTGTATGTATGAGTGAATGTAACTGGCTGTGTATGTGGTCTGTGTGTATGTATGAGTGAATGTAACTGGCTGTCTATGGGGTCTGTGTGTATGTATGAGTGAATGTAACTGGCTGTGTATGTGGTGTGTGTGTCCGTGTGTGAATGTAACTGGCTGTGTATGTGGTGTGTGTGTGTGTGTGTGTGTGAATGTAACTGGCTGTGTATGTGGTGTGTGTGTGTGTGTGAATGTAACTGGCTGCGTATGTGGTGTGTGTGTGTGTGTGAATGTAACTGGCCGTGTATGTGTGAATGTAACTGGCTGTCTATGTGGTCTGTGTGTATGTATGTGTGAATGTAACTGGCTGTCTATGTGGTCTGTGTGTATGTATGTGTGAATGTAACTGGCTGTGTATGTGTGAATGTAACTGGCTGTGTTTGTGGCGTATGTGTGAATGTAACTTTCTGTGTATGCGAGGTTGGTGTATGTGACTGTCTCCGTGCGTTTGTGATGTGCCGTTGTCTGGCTCCTAAATTTTTTAGCTGGCTCCTAAAACTAAATTAAATTTGTCAAGCCCTGCGTTAAACAGAGAGTTAGAGTAAGTAGTTATGCACCACTGAAACCTAGAACTAGCATTCAAGGATGCAGTGATATGTATAATAGGTATAAAAGTATATAGGATTATTTTAATGAGTGTGTGACCACTTTCTTACCTGCCCTATTATGGTGAGTGATTAAGATCTGTAATCCAGTAATCGCAAACCTTACCTGAGGTCATGTAGTAATAGGATTAGAGTCAAACTAATTGGAGTCAAACTAATTGTGTCTACTTTTCGTGCAATTAATTATCACCTAGATTTGATTTTTCAATGTATCTCAACCAGTAAAACAAACATATTTTTGAAGTAACATTTATTGCAACCATGTCTTGGCATCAGTACAGTGTTCAGTCTGGTTATGTTGGGAAATAACATCATTTTGTATTTGTGACTCTAGACTTCCAGGACCTTCCAGGGTGCCAGCTGCAGGCAGCAGTACCAAGGGTCAGGGAACAGCTAATTTAAATCGAAGAAGTCAGAGCTTTAATAGCATTGACAAAAATAAACCACCTCATTATGCAAACGGCAATGAAAAAGGTAAGCGCCACCAAAATCTGAGAAAGAAACTGAACAGTACAGCTAGTGAGGTAGCTTACTGGGTATACTAACACGTGAATATGTGACTTGCTGTGCACTTTTTGGTACATAATTTGAAACAGTGTAATATTTTACGAATGCTGCAACTCCAAAAAACAGATCTGGAAAGCATTCTCAATGTTCTAACAATGTGTGACTTGGATAATATATTCTATATTACATGATACACTAACCAATCTTTGGAGGAAACAGTAATCATCTTAGCAGTGTCAGTACCAACAAGTTAAGCTCATTTAAGCAGCCACTGCTAGCCAAATGAAAGTCATTGGTAGACTTTTTTTTTTCTAACATCTGTTATTAAATCGGCACAGTGGCCACAAGATGGGGATAGTGCTTGCTTTATACCAACATGCTCCTTTTTCATTCTCCACTTGATAGAGCATACGATGACCATGAATTCTATTGACTCAAGCACAATTTAGTATATGCTCAATTAATTTTAAATTATAGTTTAACCCTTGTTTGGTTGCAGGAGCACTAGACATGAAAATGTCAGGTGTCTGTTGTAAAATATGAAATTGCAAGTTCACATATACACGATGGCATAATGGATGCAGGGGAATTTTAGTGTATATGTAGAAGTATAGGTTGCCTTATTTCCAAGTCTGCTCTCTGTTCAGAGCATGTATATACATCACAGTATCATCTACTATGATTCAATATGGAAATGTGAGTATTTAAGTTATGCACGCATTTGAATTTTGGTTTTAGGATTATAATACCATAGCACTGGGGTTTTTATATTGCTACTTGGCTACTGTTGTAATAATTTGCATACCTATCATCTGTAAGCTGATGTTTTAGAATTAGCATTTAATTTGTGTCATTAGCAAAGGAATATGGGCTATAGGCAAAGAAATGGGAAACAAATAAAACATTGTTAGGATAGATTAGGGGAAATCTGTCTATTATTCAAGAAAAATCCATAAACTTTAATGCAGCAAATAAAAGTTATGTGTCCAAAAAAATGGCTGTTCTGGCACCTCTACACAAGAAATGTAACGCTCCTTCACTGCTTTGTACATGTCCTACAATAAATGGTAGACTTTTTTCTAAATATATTTTTATATTTTATAGAATCACCAAAAGGCCCTCAACAGTCTGCAGGCATGAATGGAAATGTGCAATATCCCACTAGCTCTGGTCTGCAACAGGTGGTCTCTGCCATACCCTCTCCAAGTGCCAGTAAGCCTTGGCGAAGCAAATCCATGAATGTCAAACACAGTGCCACTTCTACCATGCTATCTGTGAAGCAACCCAGCCCAGCAACCTCTCCCACCCCAACATCAGACAGATTGAAACCCCCTTTGTCAGAAGTAGCTAAACAATCTTCATCAGGACAAAAATCTATGCTTGAAAAATTTAAACTGGTTAACCCTAGGGTTGCAATGCGATCCCAAGCTTCCTCAAATGAGGTCATCAGAGAAGATGATACTTTAGTAGAGTGTGAAGAAAATGATGGTGGCTCCACCTTCAACAGCCCTAAAATATCTCCCAAACTGGCTCCACCAAAAGCTGGAAGCAAAACACTCAGCAATAAAAAGTGTTTGCTTCCGCCAAAAGAGAAAGATGATAAGAGCAGAGACAAAAACAAATCAAATTGTGAGAAATCTGCTAAAGAAGAAAAAGAACAAACATCTGAAGGATCTAAAAAGAGCTCAAAAATTGCAAGCTTGATTCCAAAAGGAAATAAACCCACCACAGTCAAAAAGGAATGTTCAATACCTTTATCGAGTGGAATACCAAAACCTGGGTCAAAAGTTCCTGCAGCAAAGCAGACCACACCTCCAGGTGCGGCAGTTGCAAAAGAGCCAGAAAAAAATAGGACTACAAAAGGGAGCCAGACTCAATCGTCACAAAAAAACACTTCAAGTGAAAAGGCTATTACGCCTTCAGAAGGAAAGGTACCCACTTCTTCCACAACACATTCTGCTTCAACAGGGACATCGGGTGCTGGTGTCCAGTTCACAGGAAATGGAGCTGTTCAGCTCCCCCAACAGCAGTACACTCATCCCAATACTGCTACAGTGGCACCTTTCATCTACAGGTAAAACAATGCATGAATTGATTGTTGACTCTTGAAATACTAGGTCTCTTAATTCTCTGGTCAGTACTCTACATAGATTTATTTTATTGTTACAAACATGTTTCTTTTTTACATCCTGGTCAACAGGGGATTTATTATAATTTATTAACAGCTACACATGTAGCATCTTCTGTACTCCCCATATTTTTACCCACCTATTATAATCATGCCTATTAGATATGGAACGGTGTAGGCTAAACCGCTTTGTTTTTAATGTTCAGTATTGATTGCTTTAAACGTGTGATATTTTGTGCTGTGGATCTTGCCTCTGGTTGTTGGTACTGGCTCTCAGCACCCAGTTTTCTTTTCCTGCTTGTACACCTGTGATTCTTGAGAGATATGGGAATGCCATGGCCTTAGGAGTTCTTGTATACAGTCGTGTAACCATGATTATTTCCAGGAATGCAGCTAAAAGTAGACAGATTTTATTTGATGGTCACCTTTAGACTCAGGTTGCTTTTACCAGAGGACTGGTTGGGAGATATCCCCTAAATAGATCAGCAGTGTCTACAATGAGAGGCGTCTTATTGCCACACTTTTTATCCCTATGGATTCTGGTCCAGAAATTACAAACTCTTTCTGAGCATGTTACAGGGTAGAGGATAGATAAACATGATTGGGAGAGGTCCCAGTATGAGGTCCTTTCCCATAAGTTTCTTTGCTGTTGGTATACTTCAAAGATTACAATCCCTATTGTGATTAAATCTATATCCAGATGATAAAAAAACTTAGCCCATTATGTCAAGGGTGGGCCAGTGGTGTATCTTAGTTTTGTGCTAGGCAGACAAAACTCACCCCTCCCACAATGCACACCCAGGACATGCCCCATAACCCACATTGCACACCCAGGACATGCCTCCATGACCCCATTACATCCACCATTACATGCCTCCATCACCCCCATTACATGCTCTCATTACATCACCCCCATTACATGCCCCCATTACATCACCCCATTACAAATGAAATAAGCAGTACACTTAAAATGACCAAATAAATTTTAAATGAGCAGATAAAATGAAAATGGGCAAATAAAATGACTAGATATTAAATGAGCAGATACAATTAAAAAGAAAATAAGATGGCCAAGTACATTTAAAATGGGCAAATAAAAATGACTAGATCATATTAAAATGAGCAGATAACATTAAAAAGAGCAAATAAAATGACCAAGTACATTTAAAATGGGCAAATAACATACAATACATACATATTATAACAATACATATATTGGTGATCGAGATCTTTATTGCGAGAGCATGGAAGCAATCGGGGGTTCTTCTCAAGGGAATAACTGAGAAACCAGATTAAACTCCAACTAACATTGGAAAAAGGCCTTCATTTGATCAGTTATATGTCAAAGAAAAAAAAATATCTGGGAAATATGCATGCAGTTGAGTGAAAGTAGATAGGATAGTCACTTAGCCCTGCACATAATATAATCAAACAACTGTAGTATTAAAACTCACCTGGACTGGTGAGTACCTTAACCATTCATCCAGAAGCCCCCCCCCCCCCCCCCCCAATGGGGCCCCATTGTTATGAATATTTTGATTTACCATCTGTATAAGTTAGCAACTAGGTCAAAGTAAAAAATAAAAGCCAGGAATCTAACCTAGAGGAACCATAAGAATGACTGGAGGAGAAATAGAAACAATTGCATAGCTAATGTATATTAAACCTGACTGAATGATGGGTGGGTGCATAGCATTTTATACAATGTTTTGTCTGTGTCTTTTTTTCTATGTATTTTATGTCACAGTAATGTTTTGTACTGAGACTTAAGAATAAATTAAAAAAATAAAATAGAAAAAAATAAAATGCAGGCTCGAGCGGAAAACATACCTTCCTGGAAGAGATTCCTTGCAATTAATGTTCTGTGATATGCTGTCCAATTATGACCATGACAGATTTCTCACTTCTTTCTCCCTGTACGTGATGGCTATACTCTATTTTAGTTTTGGGTATAATAATATACTCATATACTATTTGTTGGTGTGGAGATATTTGGAGGGAGGGAGAGTGGAGAGAGAGAAGAGTACAGGGTGGAAAGGATTTGCTATAGTTAAATCATCTTGAGGAACCGAGCACTATGGGAGCATGGACTGTACTTGTCTGTTTGTTTGTGCTGTGTACTTATGTGTTTGAATATGAGATGCTTGTATTGTTTTTTTTGTTTCTGTTTTGTGAATGGAGAAAAACTTAATACAAATGATAAAAAGTAAAAATAAAAAATAAAATGGGCAAAAAAATTAGAGAGCTAGTAAAATGACAAAATACAATTAAAATGACCAGATTAAATTAAAAAGTTAGTTAAATGACAAAATACAATTAAAATGACCATATCAAATTAAAATATCCATATTAAAATAAAAAGAACAAGTACAATGACTAAATACTATTAAAAATGACTAGATTCAATTGAAAAGAACACATAAAATGACCAAAATACAATTAAAATGAATAGCTAAAATTTGAATCAGCCCAATGACAGTCTATAATCGAGGAAACCTTGTCAAGTTCATTATAGACTGTCACTAGGATAACTCTAAAACATTTTTTAAGGGGTGAGAATGGTGCACTTTGCTTTCAAGCGTCATCGTCTTTTTCCTGTTCCCGTGCAGTCTGTGAGGGGAACGTGACACCGGCCTGTTCATATAACTGCCGTCCGCTCCCGTCAACCAAAAAAGGCATGGGCAGGAAAAATTTGTTGAAAAGCCATATACCCGCCCCTCCACCTCCAAAAAATGGTGTGGGCACACACAATTGGTTAAAAAGCAATGCCCCCGCCCCTCCGATCAAAAAAAATTGAGAGGGTGCTTTAGTCAGAAAAATGCAATGCCCTGCCCCCACTCCAAAAAAACAGCACAGGCTGCCTTCTGTTGAACCCAGGTGCATCGCGATAAGGCTCTTTAGTGATTTGTGTTGGATGGAGAATTATTGGGTGCTGATCCAACATTTGGGGATGCATATTTGCCGCCACACCAAAAACTGCTGCCCAAGGCCCAGATCTGCCTAGGATGCCTTGCTATAGATACTGCACTGGTTGGTGCTAGACTTGTACAAGACCAGGGGCTTAAGGGGAACACATTTTGCAAAAATGTGGCTAGCAATTGAGGCATTGCATCTTGTATAATAACTGTCTGATTTGTTTTATGTTTCTGGCCCATTTTTTCCATGTACAATTATTTTTACCAAACCAGTGCTATTATATTACTGATTTTCTTTTTTGTAGATCAAGAATTTTTGTTAAAATGTTTTTTTGGGTATGATTTAGTAAATACAGATGTGTCTACAATCTTATATTTTGCAGGTATCTTAAATTTACTTTTTAGTAGATAGACTCAGACATTTGAATTTATTCAGAATTGTCTCCTGAATATAGACGACAAAACTAAACAGGACAACTAGATATTTTTTAGTAGAAGCAAGGGTTAAAACATAATGTCCCCTAACATAAGTAAACCCGTGTGTTTCTTTAGAAAGGATTTTAAGAGATACACGTGGGTTTACACTGAGCTCTGCCTCTTAGCTGCAGCCAGAGGCTGAAGCCCCGAATGTGCTGAGCAAAGCCCTGAGTCTCTGCAGCTCCGTGATAGCTCCGCCCCCTGACATCACACAGACAGTGTGTGAAAGCCCTACACTGATAGGATGCTAAGTGATGTTTCAGCCAATCAGTGCAGTGCTTTTACACAGCATCATCACTGTGTGTAAAAGCCCTGCACTGATAGGATGCTGGTGATGTTTCAGCCAATCAGTTCAGGGCTTTTACACAGCATCATCACTGTGTGTGACTGCAGGGATGTGAGGGAAGCTCCACGTGGGACAGTGAAGCAACTCTGAAGAAATCCTTGCAGGCTGTTACCTTGTGGAAGATGCAGAGCAGGTCTATTCCCACTCAGGTAAGTTCTGGGTATGGTGCAGTTTGAGAGAAGGGAGGGTTGGGGTCACTTATTTACATCCTCCTTTGTGTATTTTAGCTATATGAGGTTCCTTATTTCATGACTGCTAAACAGCATAGGAATGATTTATGTTACATAAGTTATATACGTATCTAATATAAATCATTCCTATGCTGTTTGGCAGTCCTGTAATAAGGAACCTCAAACCAACAAAATATAGCTTAAATACACAAAGGTGTATGTAAATAATTGATTTATGCTATATATGCATAATTTATGCTATATATATATATATATCATAAATCATTATGCTATATATAGAATAATGACTGACTGGATGTCTGTGAGGTGTGTGTATGTGACTTTCTGTGGATGTATGTGATTCTGTATGTGAGGTGTGTGCATATGAATGTCTCTGTGTATGTATCTGATTCTGTATGTGAGGTGCGTGCATATGAATGTCTCTGTGTATGTATGCTTTCGTGATGTGCCATTGTCTGGCTCCTACATTTTTTTTGCTGGCTCCTAAAACTAAATAAAATTAGTCAAGTCCTGATATATATCAGAAATCATTTCTATCCTGTTTAGCAGTCCTGTAATCAATAATGTCAGACATATGTGTGTTATGGGTGTGTGTGACATTTTTTACTACAGGACTGCTAAACAGCATTGGAAGGATTTATGTTTATATCAGGGCTTGACAAATTTAATTTAGTTTTAGGAGCCAGCAAAAAAATGTAGGAGCCAGACAATGGCACATCACAAAAGCATACATACACAGAGACATTCACATACACACACCTCACATACAGAATCACATACACACACCTCACAGACATCCAGTCAGTTACACACACGAGTCACACAAGTTTGGTTGTTTTTTTTTTAAAAGAAAAATGAATTCCTTAATGTGTCCCACACGTCACATACACAGCAAGTTCATATATGAACACACAACACATACACAGCCAGTTACATACATATTCACATACAACACGTACACTGCCAGTTACATACATACACACACAACACATACACAGCCAGTTAAATAGATACACACACAACACATACACAGCCAGTTAAATACATACACACACAATACATACACAGCCAGTTACATACACATACACAGCCAGTTAAATACACACACAACACATACACAGCAAGTTAAATACACACACACACACAACACATACACAGCCAGTTACATACACACACACAACACATACACAGCCAGTTGCATTTTTTTAAAAGAAAAAATGAATTCCTTAATGTGTCCCACACGTCACATACACAGCAAGTTCCATATATAAAAACACAACACATACACAGCCAGTTACATACAACACATACACAGCCAGTTACATACATACACACATAACACATACACAGCCAGTTAAATACATACACACACAACACATACACTGCCAGTTAAATACATACACACACAACACATACACAGACAGTTAAATACATACACACACAACACATACACAGACAGTTACATACATACACACACAACACACACACAGCCAATTACATACATACACACACACTGCCAGTTACATACATACACACACACAACACATACACATCCAGTTACATACATACATACACACACAACACATACACAGACACACATAACACATACACATACACAGCCAGTTACATACATACACACACAACACATACACAGCCAGTTACATACATACACACACACAACACATACACAGCCAGTTACATACATACACAGCCAGTTACATACATACATACACACACACACACACACACACACACACACACACACACACAACACATACACAGCCAGTTACATACATACACACACACAACACATACACAGCCAGTTACATACATACACACATAACCCATACACAGCCAGTTACATACATACATACACACACACAACACATACACAGCCAGTTACATGTATACACACACAACACATACACAGCCAGTTACATATATACACACACACACAACACATACACAGCCAGTTACATATATGCACACACAACACATAGACAGCCAGTTACATATATACATACACAACACATACACAGCCAGTTACATATATACACACAAGCACACACAGCCAGTTACATACATACACACACAGCCAGTTACATACATACACACACACAACACATACATAGCCAGTTACATGCCAGTCAGCAGTTTTTTTTATTTTTAAGAGACAATAAATATTTTAATGTGTCCCCCTTCCCTTCTGCTTTACCTCAGCAGGGGAGGGGGCATTTCGGCTGCAGTCGGATCTTTATTCATCTTCCATCTTCACGTCATATCTCGGCACTCAGACACTGACACAAACACACACTCTCGCTCACACTGACATGCTCACACTGACATGCACACACTCTCACTGACATGCCCACACTCACTCACACTGACATGCTCACACTGACATGCACACACTGACATGCACACACTCACACTGAGAATGCACACACTCTCACTGACATGCCCACAGTCACTCTCACTGACATGCACACACTCTCGCTCACACTGACATGCACACACTCACACTGACATGCACACACTCTCACTGACATGCACACACTCACTCACACTGACATGCACATACTCACTCACACTGACATGCACACACACACACTCAGTAAGTGCCCGTATGGTTTCATTTAAAAAAATAAAAAAAAGTCTTATGGGCTATAGCCCCAGATATTTTGGAAACCTAGCAACGCCTCTGGCTGCAGCAGAGCTTAGCTGGATGCAGACATACGATGTCACTGTCAGCTTGAACTTAGCCAGTCACTCGCCCCTATGTTAGATGCACAAGTGGAAAAAAATGTTTAGTTGCACTTTAAGTTGTGAATTTTGACACATTCAGAGTTCACTGAGAGAACATCATTGTTGATTGACAGTCTCTCCATACAGCACATCTATCATCCAAGTCAAAGGGGTGCACTCAAAATGCACCAATCTGTCCCAAATTGGATTTAACCCCTTAACACATTTGGACGTATATATACGTCTTGAAAAGCATGGTCCTCAACGTATATATACGTCCTCCGTCTACATGTAGTGTTGCGCTCCTTAGCGCAACACTACATGCCTGCAGCTACTCTCAGAAGCTGCTTCGGATCCGAAGCAGCCTCTAAAAGGGGTTTCAGCCCCCCCTCACCCCCCCTCGCGCATACGATCACCGCGAATGTGATCGTATGCGCGTTACACACATAGGCAGTGAAAGCTGATCACTGCCTATGTGTGTTAAAGTGTTGCAATGATGGCTCAATAGAGGCATCATGCAACACCTTCTGAGCCCCACTGGGCACCGCGATCACCCGGTGATCGCGGGTGTGTGCTGTATCAGAGGAGCATGCCCAGAGGAGTGCGATGGAAGAGAGAAAAAAAAAATCTCTCTGAAACCGCTACTTGACTGCCCCTACAGACAGTTAAGTATATTACAGTCTGTAAGAAAAAATGAATTAAATAAATAAATAAAATAAATAAATAAATGGAAAAAGCTAACCCTAGATCTACTAAACCTAGATCTAGGGTTAGGGTCATAATTATGGTCATAATTAGGGATACAGGAGGGTTCGGATGATTACAAGGGTTAGATTAAGGGGTGGGGGTAGATTTAGGGTTAGGGTAAATTTAGAGTTGGGGTAAATTTAGGGTTGGGGTAAAAAAGTCACTGCAGAAGAAAATGGTTAGAAAGCAAAAAACACACTAATATTGTTTATTGCCCTATTACTTGACATAAAACATAAACAAACAAGGAAACATTGGTATTAATAAACTCAGGACAAATATTAGAAATATATAGACGGGGTCTTTTTTTACCATTTGTAATTGTGTAAAAAAATAATTAGGTCAAAGTTAGAAGAAGTGTTTTTTATGTCATATTTTCATCATATTTTATATTTTTTTTAATAGTAAATTTTATCATATGATGAAAATAATAGTATCAAATGAAAGCCCTATCTATCCTTTAAAACATTATATATAATTTGTGTGGGTGGACTGAACACAAAGAAAGAAATTCACAGTTCAGTAAACGTATGACAAAAATAATGGAATTCTGGTCTTCAAGGCACATCAAATGCAACATATCACTCGGTCACTAAGGGGTTAATAACAGCCAGATTTCACACACAAAAAAACAAAATCATAGATCGGGGCTAGGGTCATGTATATTTTAGGGGCTTATTTATTTTATTTTTAAATATATTTATTTATTTGTTTATTTTCATTTCAGGAGGACTTTGGCTATTTTCAGAATAGACAAAGTCCTCCTGACAGGAGTCTATATCCTCCCCATAGAAATCTACAGGTAGGATAGAGACTACCATTTCGGTTTGTTGCATTTCTGGAATGTTTCAGCTGCATTCCGTTTTGGCAGGTATCGCTGTGTAATTGGCTATAATGACTGAATTGCAGACCTATACAGAGGCACACAGGGGCATATTGGTTAGCTCGTAGTTTGGTCCCCGATGTGCCCTGAATCATTCCGGACTTCGGAGGCACCATTTTGGGTCTCCAAAGTCGGAAACTGGCAGTTATAAAGTGATAGAAATAAAATTATAAGGCATTTTACTCACCATTAAGCAACTTACATTTATATATATATTGTCTTTACTTCATCTGTAAATAAATAGCTGAAACAAACCTATTGATAGCTAACCAACAATATTACTGATGTTACAGTCATTCACAAAGTGAGCATAAAAGATGAAATAGTGTAGTAATAACAACACTGTGTTGCAGCCCACAAGATAAAAATAATACAAACTCTCTAAAGCAAACTCGACAAACTAAAATAGAGCTTTTTTTAGAAGCTTTCTGTAACAAGCTTTGTTTGGCAGGGAATATCAGTCATTCACCTAGCGATTCCCCACTTAAAAAACGAAGCGGGTCGAGGTGCGTTCTCTTTCAGAGCTCCTCATATGAGTAATAGCCTTCCCGTTTCTGCTAAATCATCATCTACTCTAAGATCACTGAAAATAAGTATCTCCCAAATCCTCAAAACATATTGTACCTGTTATTAGTTTACAAACTCTTTCGTATACTGTACATGTTGTTCCTTTTTTGTATCAATAATGATTTACCCTGTACTTTCTCCTTCCAACTTGTTTAATATATGTATGTATTTATTTTTGAATCTACTGTTAAATGTGTAACTCCATTCTGGACTGGGTCCCCAGGACATACTTGAAAACGAGAGAAATCTCAATGTATTCTACCTGGTAAAACACTTTCTAAATAAAATAAAATAAAATAAAATAAAATATTAGTACTATAATGACACTAGTTTTACACGCCAGCATGCTGGATCAATAACATTTTACCTGTGTATTTGTACATGTCATCATGCATTGTTAAACTAGATAGTAAGCTTGCAAAATGGGTTAATCACCACGGCAATACCATCTAACACATCATTTTATCTGGTGACGCCCCACTAAATACTAAACTGGCAGTCACAATACGTTGGAGAATGCTTCTGTTAATCCTCTGCCAACCGCTTAAGCTATCCAGTCCATCCTCATTAGCAGGGCACGGGGGACTCTACTAATCTTCAAAACTATAATTTCTTCCTTCCTTGAAAATTAGATTTTATATTAAAACGCTACATTATAAATGCCAACAAAGCAATGTTCCTTGATAGTAAACATTTATCTGCTTGAGCAGATTATGAACATCATAACTGACATTAAAGCAAGCAATCATTTTCAAGTGGTTTGGTGCTTTTGTGAGATAACAGTGTGATCTCCTAAGTGTATCACCATTTCCCTTTTACATTATTTATGAGAACACTTCTACAAATTAGTTTTCACTTTTAGAATCTTAACTGCTGCAGAGATATTTTGGGAAACAGGAAAAATGCAGTTTTTAATTTGTCATCTTAATTTGCATGTATATTTGAATATTTCATGTCATTTTGAAAATGTATTCGCGTGACATTAGCATTGTTGCCGGCTAATACATTGCTTGTAAAGATAACATAATCTTCTCCATTGCAGAACACACTCTGAAAATGACAGTTGCTCTATATCACCTTCTGACTTCTGTATAAGTCCAACTAAAAGTGAATCATCATATAGTAAGACTGCCAAACAGTGCCTGGAGGAGATATCTGGTGAGGATTTTGTCCAAATTAGTTTATGTTCTCAACATTTATTGATTTGTTCTTTGGTTACAAAAGGTAAATTACATACAGACACAAACTCCAAAACAGAGAAAGAAAACATGTTGGTAAGAGAAGTAAGTATAACAAATCCACCTTGACATAATGTACAAGTTACTTCTGCAATGAAGATACACTAGTTTATAAATTATGATGTTGTAAAGGGTATGTTGTAAAGCTAATACTCTTATCTTGATATGTACTTGATATGAAATACTCTGAGTGTGAGTGATGTCTGCTCGGGATTGTATTTATTTTATGTAGCGAACTAAATAAATAATGGCATTCACATGAGTATACATTAACTATATGAAATATCAATTACAAGTACATTAAACTATAGGGCTATATGGGGCTGACATTTGTATCTCTTGATCTATACATTTACTTGCAAATCCTCAAACCATAAGCAATGTATGTAAGAGCATGCACAAAACCTGCAAGAAAACAAATATTAATTAGAATCAACATAGCCATTGCAAATGACTCATGACCAGAATACCCATTGTAGAAAAGTAGGAAGGGATAACCTCCAAGGGCCACCACACATGTGGAGTGAAGATGCACACAAATGATTAGCTCACCTAGACAGGAACAATTATGGTCATCGAACTCCATCCGGGCTGCCGGACACCTCTGGTGTAATCATTCTCCAGTGTACTGCTCATCCATGTGTACTATTATACAGGTTGGAAACAGGTTAATAATAACTAGTGATGGTGATTATTAGATTGCTGGTGGTAAACACCAGCAACAAGCAGTAAAAACATGCAACTACTGGAGAAAATATGCCACATGGTAAACAATATTATCTGTATTTCCCCACCACCAAAGAACTGGTCTGGAATGTTCATAAATGGAGAGCAAAATGGTGCAGAATTATCCCAACTAAGAAAAGGACAACAAACATAACCATTTGAACAGACAAAAAGGAAATATGGTGCTTCCATTCACAATATCAATAAAACTGCATCATACAACTATCTTACTCAAAACAGCCAAAAGGAACCATCCGATTTACACAAACAATGGCAGTTCTGATGAACCACCCTTATATTTATGAAGCAAACATGCCATCCATTGATGTTCATTGAGGTTCTGAGAGAGAATATAGGGTTGGTTTATAAATGGTGCACACACAGATAGCAATCTTCATGTGTGCCCAGCCCATATATAAAGAAGCAGGAATTGAAGAGTGCCTGATTAGTGTTGGAGCAAGTTTTCCAGAGTTTGTCTTCTCCCACACTATAAAGTAATACATAAGGAACAACGATTATGGCTTTTTTTTCACTTCTCGACACTTTACAATGCAGGAGTTTATGTACATAACCCCAGGGGCGAACTGGCAGCACACCTACACGAAAAATATCAGAGAAGCAAATGGTAACATTCAACATAAGAGTCACTCACTCAATTTAACAAGCACAGAAAGTATCCAAAAATAACTTTGTACTTTTCATGCTGGTTGAACTGGCAACAGTGTAAGTGACTCTGATGGTGCTGTCTGCCTCTTGGATATATTTAGGGTATTTCTGGGGTTTGTGTACTGTCTGTTCGGAGCACACAAATTCTCAGAAATACAGTGCATGGTGGTGCTAGGTGTGCACACACAGAAGATACGCACATGCATAATTCCTTTTATGCCCTACAGTAACCATAGCAAGGAGCATAAAAATACATAGGTGGTGAGCGTACTTTTTTCCACTGAAATCATTTCCACAACAACGTGACCCAGGATGAGGCTTTCCTTTTTCCTGATATTTTTTTCTGATATTTCTGTGTATATTTTTTTTCATACATTTAAAAAAAAAAATCAAACTTTAAATTAATTCAGGTTTTTTGTGCCTTCTTGAACTGGCAGCAAAAGAGGAGCAGATGGTATGACTGCAGTATCCGAAATATAGCCCAGTGGCATTAAACCTGACAATGATGGGTTGGAATGCTGCAGTGTTTACTGTTTTGTTGGAATGCGATGTAGGAATGTAGGGAATTATTAAATTACTACAGGGTTATGCACTTTCTCTGCAGTACCAAGAAATGTGTAAAAAAAAAAAAAAATACTATTATTATTTTTAAAGCACTCATGAGAAATACTAGAAAGATTTAATTAACACAAATTAGTATTTGATTTTGATTCATGGATCTCACTCCGACACACACAAACACTTATCTATTTAGTGTGCGACTCAAATAGTAAAAATAATTCATTCTCATTATTGTCTAGACTAAAAGGTAATGCGGTTTTGTATCAATGCTTTTAAATGTGTAATGTCACAAACCCCTCTCCTCTAACGAATAGCACACATAATCTACTGTGCCTTACAAAAACATATGGGATTTCTTTATGAATAGAATCAGTTTTAGTTTTGCTTTTAACATGCGTGGATGTAATAGTGGCCATGAACTATTAACTGTGTGTTAAATCTGTGGCACTAGGAGCTGTACAGCTGATGCAGTCATAGTTTAACCAGAAGGCTGCTTGCTTCCATGGCAGCCAGCAGCATGTACTGCAGTGCAAGGGAAGAGTCATAGATCTTGGAATGCAGGTTGAATACTAAAATGTAAGCAGGCGACTTGTGCAGAGCTGTGCTTCACTGCTTCGTTTTGGCTAATATTGAGCTCTGACGTGAGCATAGTAGTTGCAGCACACTGTCAGATAATGCAAAGTGTGCGGGAGATCTGCATTAGGAAGAGTCATTTAATGGAAGAAAAATACAAAAGGTTAATGAGCTATTGCTTGGATTTCCAAACCTTGCAGAAATGAAGGTAATTTTCTTGAATACATCTGGTAGCTTCCCGGAGAAAGACAGCTGGATATTACTTTTAAGCCGGACTCATGCTTTGATGGATCATATTTTACATGTAACAAGAGAAGATTCCTAAAAAGCATTATTAATTCTGCAGAGAAGATAGAACGATGGCTTTTGAAGTGCTCTGTTTTAGAACATATAACCAGAAATCTTCAAGGTGGAGGACTCCTATGGACAAATGAGTTGGATTTTTTTCCCCATTTTCTCCGAGCAGTGATATAAATCTCTTCCATTTAAATAATGATGAATCTTCTATAATAAAGATGCAACGTCCTACAAAGCTCCCACTTGTTAAAAGCAAGGATATAAGAAGAGCAACATGTATTCAAAAACAAAAGTCCATGACAAATTTAGCATTCATTGCATCAGATTCCGAAACTGGGGTGGTACTTTCCTACCAAGAAAACTGGTATGAAGAGTCATTAAGAGCAAAACTCAAGGTTGAAGAAAAACGAGAACATAGTGAAACTAGATGTCTCTCAAGGATTTTCTCCCAGTCTGTGCATAGCCTATCTCCTGCCAAGTCATGGGAAACTGAAAACATGGCACTCATTTCTAGAATGGCGTCATGTAGAAGAGCATCCTGCCACTTTACTGGAAACCAAGAGAGTTTAACTTTTTCTACAGAGGAATGCGCCCCGTTAAGTGACAACAGTTTTTGTACTAAACTAGGCGACATCAGCAAAAGTTGGCCGGAAGAAGAAGAATACAGTTGTTTGCGTGAAGGGACTGCTTATTTGGACGAAGAAGTTATCATGAACATGTTGGTGGACCTAGAACAAGCACTTTACTGTGAAATACTGGGTGAGTTAACTTGAGTAGGAAAAAGTAGGTGTTCCATGCAGCAATGTTTGCATTATATAGCTAAAATATATATGTATACAAATATTGTTTAAGTAGCGGTCATTATTTAAACTTTTTTTTTTGCACAAAAATGCATTTTTATTGGCTATAGGATCATTCAATGTTCCTGTTGTCCTTCTACTGCTTCTCATTAGTTAGGCTTTAGTAATACATAGATTTTTTTTTACATCTGCTGTTGTAATGTATAAAAGAACAATTAAAAGTATATTGTTTCAACGCTGTTATTTTAATTTTTTACGAAGCACCTATTCATGATCTTTCGAACCAGAATGAATTTAGCCTACTAAGATGGCTGCCATTGGTTCATATCGATGAGTAATTTAAACTGTTGGTAATGCCCTAAAACTAGTATACTGAGGTCATTGGAAGCCAAGAAATCTGGCAACTAATTACAAAAATACTACGGTTTTTCAAGAGTGAATGGGGGGATAATACGATGTCCCTTATTAGACAATTGAGTAGTTAACATTAATGTAATAAACTGTCAGTCCATAAAGGCTGTTAGACATAGCAATTGCTATCATTTCTAGATATTTCCATCACTAGAAATGGCCACTAAAGGATTCAAAAACAAAAGAAATATAATTCCTAGAAATTACTAACCATTGCTGCTAATAAGAGCAGTAACTATTTACCAATTACTGCAGGTAATAAAAAATGTACCCACTAATGGTATATATTTCCCCATTATATATACAGGCACTTAAAATTATTTACTTTTCTTTAATGCGAATAGACACTAAAAACTAACATGTTATGTTCAACCTATGTTAACAATTTAATTGAAGCTCTTTAAAACACACACACACACACACCACTATATATATATATATATATATATATATAATATGTGTGAGTGTGTAATGTTGTAATATTATGTGCATGACAGCTATTACGATATTGTCTGAAGGTCTCTTTAAATTCTCTGTTTAAATTGCATTAACTTTGGGATTTGTAATTTCTTCAGTGAAAGGCTTTCCTATTGGGCACATGAAATTCATCATAAGCAAAATCAAATGTATTAGATCCCCATGACTGTTGTTGTATTCTAATTGAAAATCAATGCTCTATCACACTTCATACATGACTATGCATATGTTACAAGTGAATTTAAAGATTGAGACTAAGCTGAAATATTGTAGTCAGTTGTATATAAATATATTTGACTGCATATCTATAATGTCCTGTGTAATTATATTGTGGCAAAATTACATACCGATAATGTTATGAATTATGAATTATGTGTAATTACCGGTATATTATGTGATGGATTTAATAGTACTGGCATCATGTCTACATTCTTTATGATATGTTTAATATGTTTTATTTCCTTTAATTCCAACTGTTCTTTCATATAGACTGCAGGTTCTCCTTAGTAAGGCATTTTAGTCTATTAATGTCTTTATTCATACATCAAAAGTGTTTTGTAGTTATTGGTGCCAAAGAGAACACATGGAATATTGTCATATTTTTTTAAGATCAAAATAACTTACCACCAGACCAGTCACACGTTTTTAGTACCCTTTATGTTTTTTTTCATATTGTTAATCTAACACTACTTACCGTGGAGAAACTTAACTTGGGGTTCCAAACAGAGTATAACTAGCAAAAAGTACCCTGCCCCCCCCCCCCATGCATCTTCCTCCGCTCCGTAAAAAGCCTCGAATAGCATCATAGATTATGTCCAAATGTGTTCCGTCTACATGACACAGCACAATTTTCTCACTGTATCCAATGGGGGAGTTTAAATTCAAAAAGGAAATCTTGGTATACTTATGAGAAACATGATATCAATATGATAGCCCCCTTAGATATTTTTTGGCTTGATAAAAAAGACTTCAAAAAATTAAATAGTACAAATATTATAATAAATCCAGTTTATCATTCGATAGGTCCGATTAAAAAGGAGCTATATCCAATAAATATCATAACTTGGAATATTCCTTTATCCGCCATTAGGCTAACTACGCAAGATATTGATCTAAAACATTGGCTAGGAGCGGGTATAAGCAGTATCTGGAATTTGCTCAACTTAAGCTCTTTTGCTCAACTTCAACTAAAATATGGACTTAGAGACACAGAAAGGTAACAGCAAAAATCAGGAATATCTTAACTAAATCAAGAAACGTTAAGAAGTTACCCACCATCATTAAGTGGGAAGAAGATATGAGAGAGAATTTTTCAATTACGCAATGGAAAAAAGCCTTTGAGAAAGTTAGAAAATACACCCATTGTATAAATATTCAGGAGAATTTTCAAAAAATTCTCCATAGATGGTATATGGTCCCAGTGAACTTATGTAAATTCCAGGCTACCACGTCTAACCAATGTTGGATATGTAAGAAGGACATAGGCTCGTTAATCCACATATGGTGGGACTGTCCGGTCCTGAGTCCACTAAAAGAATCGCTTTTAGAGTTATTTAAGGATGTAAAGATTAAGATAGAGAAGCTAACTTCTGCCAGCTTTTTGTTTCATCTGGATTTGCCAAACAGTTCTAAGCCACAATTGGTCTTAACAATCCATATACTCATGGCAGTAAAACTATGTATATCAAGACATTGGAAAAGTGATCAATCCCCAACTTTAAAGGAAATTAAAATGCAAATAAACTACCACGGAAACATGGAAAGAGCACCGTTTCTTAAGGTTGATAATCTCCCAGCAAATGGGGAAATATGGGATATCTGGTATGGAAGGCCCATGATCGATGCTAACTAAGATCTACCCCGAGCATTCAAAACAAGACATTCGAAACCCTTCACCCATGGTTCGTATTATATTTACTATACAAAGCATAAAATATGACCAGTATCTCGATAGTCCCCACCGATAATTAAAATTGTATTTGGAATTGTATATCTATTTATGTTTGTATGATAGTAATGTATTGTCCCCCGTTAATGTAAAGTTGAAACTGTAAGGGACTTCTGATATGTTGACTAACCAGAATTCTTTTATACCTTTTATGGCAAACAACTTTTGTATGTTTATATATAATACAAAATAAAAAATAAAATAAATAAAAGTTAAGGAATTCACACATATATGTATGAATATACATTAACATATATTATTTCACACACTGAATAACAATACTGTGATGTTGTGGCATCACATAACCGGTTATTGATCATTGTCAACAACTGTTAGTTCATTTCAACAATTATCTAACGTATATCAGAGTCCTAAGTGAGTACTGATTAAGAAACCACATTGATTGGCAATGTATAATTCTCCACTTTAATACTAAAAGGGTTCCTTTTAAATATGTGATTGAGTTAGGCAGGGGCGTAACTAGAAACCACCAGGCCACAATATGTAACTGGGCCTGTCACCCTTGGTGTCCAGTGTGACCACTGCAACCGTCTCTTTAACCTCTTCAGGGCAAAAGCACAGTGTGTCTTGGACGTATTTAAATGCTGGTGACAAAGCCATTAAGGTATGTCACAGACAAAATATGATTACTGTGTATTGGTTACCACTGTGATCACAGATCCTGGAAGAGCTCAGAACATACTCCCGTCAGACGACCTTGTTTCGTGGCAGTCCTGTTCCCGGAGGCTCCGGCTATATGTGTGCACGCTGCTCATTTTAATCAAACGTGTGTATATATGCGTCCATATGGTCTGCAAGGACTATGTTTTTTTTTTTCCATTTGCAGGAACATGTTAAGTCAGGAACCAGACAGCAAAAAGCCTCTGGGCTCTTACAATTGGTAACAATAAATATGCTAGTATTGGAGGTACTTATCTAGCTGTCTAAAGACATCATTGCTATTGCAGAGAGGACAGTGAAGACATTCAACAGTATATCTAAATAATCTTAACATATAGGTTTTTCCACTTATCGTTCATTCTGTTTTTCAAATAATTATTCTCATGCAGGAGAAGACCCAGAGACGCGGAGAATGAGAACTGTGAAGAATATTGCAGATCTAAGGCAAAATCTAGAAGAAACAATGTCTAGTTTGCGGGGTACTCAAATAAGTCACAGGTATGTGATCCATTATTATACATTTTATACATTTATGTCATTTTTGTATTTTGATTGATTTGCAGTTGAAGCCTGACACTCTAAATGTGATTTTCAGACTGATACCAAACAATAAATGTCAGACATTATAGTAAAATATATATAGCTTGGCAGTTGCCTTTTGAATAGATTGCAGGAGAAAAAGAGGAGCCAGAGGCAGGCCAATCAGGAGGGCAGGGGCGTTGCTAAGTCTCCAAAAGATCAGGGGCTGGAGCCCATGTCAGATTTTAAGAAGTGGAGTAAAAAAAAAAGCTCATATACTTAGTGGGGCATACAGACAGAAATAGATATAGATATAGATATAAAAAATTGGTGTGAGGCCAATGTAAACTCCATGGAGGCAGTAGAATGGACAGTATTTTTATGTAGAAAAGGTGGCAACCCTAGGGGGACATATTGATAGATGTACTATTTTTGTAACTTGAGAAAATTACGTTATATATATTAATATATAAAATTCACAGTAATGTGCATTGTGTGAGTGTATCACACATTACTATATCACAATACACCATAAGACTCACAACAACAAAAAACTCACATTAATTACTTACACTTATACACATACTTACACAGCCACAAATACTCAAACATATACGCAGCCACACATTCACACATACACCAGTCACACAGACCCTTACATAAACACCCACCTACATACAGAGAGATTTATTTTCCTCCAATCCCTGCAGCTGGTGTTCTATCAACAAGTGCCCAAGCCTTCCGGTGCTCCTACAGTATCAGAGCGTGAGGGGGCAGAGCATGCACCCCTTGCGCTATTCTCTGCTGCATGCGCCTGACTTTGCAACTGCTCTAATACTGTACCCACAGGGAACTGGCCTTGTGCCATCTGAGCCCAAACAGCTTGTAACACACACACACACAGAATCACTCACATGGACACTCAGCCAGCACACTCACTCACATGGACACTCAGTCAGCACACACACTCACATGGACACTCAGTCAGCACACACATTAACATCGACACTCAGCCAGCACACACACACTCACATGGACTCTCAGCCAGCACACACACTCACATGGACTCTCAGCCAGCACACACTCACATGGACTCTCAGACAGCACACACACTCACATGGACTCTCAGCCAGCACACACTCACATGGACACTCATCCAGCACACACACTCACATGGACTCTCAGCCAGCACACACTCACATGGACTCTCAGACAGCACACACACTCACTTGGACTCTCAGCCAGCACACACTCACATGGACACTCAGCCAGCACACACACTCACATGGACACTCAGCCAGCACACACTCACATGGACACTCAGCCAGCACACACACACTCACATGGACACTCAGCCAGCACACACACTCACATGGACACTCAGGCAGCACACACACTCACATGTGAAGGATTATTGGTTTTCTGTTAAGCAAGCTATGCTTTCAAACTGCATAATTTTGAACATCTTACTGCCAGAAAAATTGTCAAAGTGATAAGTCCCAAGTCTAAGCCAGCACACACACAGCCAGCACACACACTCACATGGATCTCAGTCAGCACACACACACTCACATGGACACTCAGCCAGCACACACTCACATGGACTCTCAGCCAGCACACACTCACATGGACTCTCAGACAGCACACACACTCACATGGACTCTCAGCCAGCACACACTCACATGGACACTCAGCCAGCACACACACTCACATGGACACTCAGCCAGCACACACTCACATGGACACTCAGCCAGCACACACACACTCACATGGACACTCAGCCAGCACACACACTCACATGGACACTCGGGCAGCACACACACTCACATGTGAAGGATTATAGGTTTTCTGTTAGGCAAGCTATGCTTTCAAACTGCATAATTTTGAACATCTTACTGCCAGAAAAATTGTCAAAGTGATAAGTCCCAAGTCTAAGCCAGCACACACACTCACATGGACACTCAGTCAGCACACACACACTCACATGGACACTCAGCCAGCACACACTCACATGGACACTCAGCCAGCACACACTCACATGGACTCTCAGCCAGCACACACTCACATGGACTCTCAGCCAGCACACACTCACATGGACACTCAGGCAGCACACACACTCACATGGACACTCAGGCAGCACACACACTCACATGGACACTCAGCCAGCACACACACTCACATGGACACTCAGGCAGCACACACACTCACATGGACACTCAGCCAGCACACACACTCACATGGACTCTCAGCCAGCACACACACTCACATGGACTCTCAGCCAGCACACACTCACATGTGAAGGATTATTGGTTTTCTGTTAAGCAAGCTATGCTTTCAAACTGCATAATTTTGAACATCTTACTGCCAGAAAAATTGTCAAAGTGATAAGTCCCAAGTCTTAGCCAGCACACACACTCACAGCCAGCACACACACTCACATGGACACTCAGTCAGCACACACTCACATGGACACTCAGTCAGCACACACACTCACATGGACACTCAGCCAGCACACACACACTCACATGGACACTCAGGCAGCACACACACTCACATGAACACTCGGGCAGCACACACTCACATGGACACTCAGGCAGCACACACACACTCACATGGACACTCAGGCAGCACACTCACTCATAGACATACTCACCAGACCAAAGAGCAAAAAAACACGCGTTGCAATGAGAGCGGGCATGAAGTCCCTTCTCAGAGGGGAAGTCCCTTCTCAAAGGGGAAGTCCGGGCTCAGAGGGGAACTCCCTGCTCAGAGGGAGGAAAAAAACCAGTATCAGAGTCTCCATTCGGGGCTTTGATCTGGAGATTCGGGGCTTCAGCCCCAGTAGCCACCCCCTAGCGACGCCTCTGCAGGAGGGTATTACAATAATCAAGGTGAGTCACAAGCGAGGACACCAGGATTATAGCTGTCTCTTTGCTGAGGGACTGGCGAATGTAGATGACAGAATTTGGCTAGAGACCGAACATGGGGAATAAAGGAGAGAGCTGAGTAAAAAACAACTTCCTGACATCAAATTTGGTCAGCCAATCAAATCATAGCATTTTCAAGGGTGAAGGCAAAGTCAGGGACAGGGACGGAGAGGAGATGGAAAGCTTTGTTGAGGGAAAACATTGCGCTACAATGCATTGCAATATCTCAGCACTAAGTAAATCACCACAATAATTATTTATTATATTTTGTTGCTGGGTTCATGCTCTAGTATACCAGTGATTCATTTATTATAGGTAACATAATCCAAGCCAAAATGTGCAATTATATTTAAAATACATTATTCCATTTCCACAACTTAAGAAACCAGGTGTGACCACATAAAACATTCAGACAATTTGAAACCATAAAAATGCATGACTGTCACCGTCTGATTAAAAATGAAATGCGCCAATGCATTTAGCAAATGTTTTTTGAGACAGTCATTATGAATTGAATTTTAAAAGTTGGAAATGCATATTGAAACTCATCAAAATAAATACCACACAAGACTTTTAATTACACAAATTGAATGAAATGCACATGGCACCAGTCATACCCCACTTGTGCCACAGTGAGAGAATTTTATGTTGTCTGTGAAATACTACAAGCTGTCTGGAGATAAGGTTTGTGTTTCTTGGAAAATATTACATTATGCCAACAAACTATACTAAAAAAAAAAAGGGTTAATCTATTTTGTATAAATGTCCCTGCCAAATCAAAAAGCTCATTGACCCAAGGCAAGAATTACTTGAGGAATTTTGGCAGTGATATTGCGAAAGCACCTTTTCTTCAACGCAGGTCTTCTTTTCAATCCACAATCAAGGAAGTTCCAGATGAGATTCTCACATGTACATTGATGATATAGTGAAAGAGCTAGGAATGCCTAAAATTAAAAAAATATCTTGCTTAGTTGGCCACACATGCCTTCAAGATCCTCTTTAAAAGAAGCTGCATGTTGCTGATGATGTCTGCAAGTTTGCCTATGAAGGTAGGTTGACATTTGCAGTGGCCTGCAAACAGAAGTTGTATAGGTAAGATAGTTTCTATCCAACTAAGTGCTTTAGGTAAATAGAAGATTGGGCAGGCTAGATGAAAAATATAGATATGTACTTGAGTTGGGAAACTTTCATTTTACTATATCATCTATCATTTGTATAATGTGGGAAAATTTGTATTCAATATAGTAAAATCATAAGAAGTAATATCTGACTGGAGAAACTTTGCCTATCTATAAACTCAACGTATTGTATTAGATGACACAAACGAGTTGCACTTGTTATACCAATTTACAATTCTACAACACAGAAAATCTTAAATCTATTATAAAAATCTTTATCTTTCGTTACTTTCCTGACAGCACACTGGAAACAACATTTGATAGCACTGTGACAACAGAAGTTAGTGGAAGAAATTTACCAAGTTTAACAAGTCGATCATCTACAATGACATGGCGCCTTGGGCAATCTAGTCCTAGGCTTCAGGCAGGAGATGCTCCCTCCTTGGTTAGTGCTTATCCTCGAAGCAGTACAGGGCGCTTCATACACACAGATCCTTCACGTTTCATGTACACCACACCTCTTCGACGTGCCGCTGTCTCTCGTCTTGGCAACATGGCACAAGTCGACATTGGTGAAAAGGGAAACCATGATCTTGACTTATCAGAAGTAGATGTGGGTGGATATATGAGTGATGGAGACATTCTTGGAAAAAGTCTCAGAGCAGATGATATCAACAGTGGGTAAGTTCTTATATACATAAAATAAGTCAATCAATACTCTGTAATGCTGGGGAATTAACATGCACCAAATGCATACAATCAGCTATCTGACTTAAACAAATGATTTTGTTACTGCAATATAAAGTAAAATCTCAATATTTTCAGTGTCCAAAATGTTCTAAACTTCTTCTAGTTATCATAATCCGTGTCTTAAAGTGTTGTCAGATATAGCATTAGTCCGTGCTTAGCAATATTTATATGCCAGTAACAGCTAACCTGTACACTGAAACTTAGAGGATCACTGAAAATCGTGGGCTATTTGGTTGCCAACCATCTACTGTGTCAAGGTTAGCCAACACAGCTATATACAGTATCTCACTATTACAGCCACTGTCTGACTATTGTCAAAGGATGTTTCAAACAAATTCTGCATTAATAAAACTGCTAATCATAATCCATTACTGAAAACTCTTGTATATGTCCTGACAGCTGGATAAAGAGGGTAGGATTTTTCTGAAGCAAATGCAAACTCAGTTTTCGATGTCATGACAATATGTTTGAGACAAGCTTTACTATTTATTCAAATGAGTTTATCAGACTGGAAACGCTCATCCTCCTTGATTTGCATTGCTGTAGATCGTCGCTTATTCCCTTTGAATCCTTTCATGTGCTTATACTATCACTTAATTAAAATGATTTCCAAGCTGTTTTAATGTAATAAACACAGGGGATTTGGACTTCAGAAATCACGTTCCATTCCACTGAAGGTTATTACTTTTATTTTCTTGGAATAGCATATATGCAATTTTGGTCTGTACCAAGCCATGTATAGAGTTTTTAGACTTTCGTTATGTCCAATATGGGTTTTTGTAAACAAAAAGGGAGCCGAGAAGCTCCTTGCACAGATATCTCGGCAGGTTTGTTATTTTGTACTATGAGATTACATAAGCAGTGAGACTTTACCTATTATAAACTTGACCTTATATTTATTTATTTGGCCTTTTATAGCTTGATTACGTATATTCTTCACATTTTAATACAGAAAAATAAAATTTGATGTATTAAACTCATTAAAATATTGGAATAGAAAATGGTTTGTCACATAGCTATTTTGATATATTAACTCCAGCTTCCTTCTCAAAGTGTCCTTTGTGACACTAAACTGCCCATTCTCATGCTCTGTGCCTCCCTAAATCACACATTTTATTATGTAAGCTGCAAAATTGATTAAAAAGACTTAAAAAATTACGTCAACATATATTTATCATGTCTCCTGTTTGTGACATTGCCTTGTAACTTGATATTCAAATTACATATGTCTCAATGAAAGTAGTTTGCTCATCAAGCCGCAGTGATGTCATAACATGATACAAATCTGGTAACATAACATATTTATCATTTTTGATCCTTTATTCTCTACATTCACATTATCAGTTATGTTTATACTGTAACTTTTGACCGGTCTTGATACCATTGATGACCATTGGACCCATACTTCCTATCACCTTTGTATATTTAAATATGCTTTTTCGTATTTGTAGGTATATGACGGATGGAGGTCTCAACCTATATACCAGAAGTCTTAACCGATTACCTGACCTTGTTAATTCCCGTGATGTCATTCACAGAGGAGTGCATGATGTGGCAGTGGATGTAGACAGGTAAAATTATAGTTTTATGATTTTGGTATTATTTATTATTATTTGAATATGTTTTTTAATTGTTACAATTTTTGCCATTCACTTAGCACTCACATGTTGCTAGTAAAACCTGTAATAATTGGCTGTGCAATTAAAATTAGAATGTTGTGATTCTATTTTGTGGTTTGTGTTGGTGTCACATAAACATGTGTAGCTGCTAAATCACACATAGAAAAATACCATTTACTATATAACCTATAGTTGCACGTTGAATAAAACAAAGTTTGTTTTCAATCAGATAAGATCTCACTAATTTTCCAGTTACTAATATGCGGGTATTCAGTCTCAATGAATGTTACCAGTTATTTTAAGATAAGCCATTTGCTGTTAGTGAGTATAGAAGACTTCTTGAAAAATGTTTAAATGTCAGAAATTTGGTTGCTTTTGATTGGTCTAGACATATAATTAACAAATCTTCTGGTTCAACTTCTCCATGGAAAGGACACATCATTTGTTAGGTTTTTACATAGTAAATGAAATACCTGTATAATCTGCTTAATCACCTTGTGTTGGAATAAGAGAGATCTTATCCTATAGACAGGCCTGTTCCAATACGGATGCCCCATATTTCATTACTAACTTTAGTAGACAAATATCAAAACAATCCTTCAAAAACATTTACCAATACTGCTCAATGATGTTAAACTTCAGGAGATTGTAGATGAAGGATGTAACATCGTCGCAGACGATCACCCACTCTAGGTAATAGACTTTCTCCCAGTCTTTTTTGTTCTACAGATACAAATAGTACTCCTAATTGGCTACAACAATTGAGCACATTCAAATTCAGTAGCCGCCAATGCATTTGCTGTCAAGCTATTCAAATAAGCAATACATTTCAGTCTACTATTAGTCAACGTATTTATGATAATAGACAATACATTAACTGTAATACCAAAAATGTTGTGTGTTTACTTATGTGTGAGACATGTTCCAAACAATATGTGGGCAAGACTTCACGCAAATTAAAATGTAGCACAAGGGAACACCTTTCCTATATAACCTACGATAAGCCAATGGACACTCCTATTAGCACACATTTTCGTACCTGTAATAATTCTGATGCATCAAAATGTAAAGTGCAAGGTATAGAGAGGGCTATTCTTCCCATTAGAGGTAGTAATATTTCTGATATTCTAACACGATTGGAGGTAAATGGATATCTTACCTACAGACACGTAAATAAAAAGGTTTAAATGCATTCTTTGCGTATAATTTTTTCTAATTATTCTAAAATGTTTTACATAATTTGGGTTGTTTTCTTTGATATAGATATTTATTTAATATTGTTCATGTTATATAATTGTGTACTTCTCCTCCACTTGCAGCCAAATAATTTTATATTACCCTGTTGTATTAATATATCCGATACTTCATCTTATGTCTTATCTACATTACTTTTATAAGATTTCTTTCTATTACAGGTAGCTGTTGTTTTTAAATTAAATTCCCTGGTATTTTTTCTTCCTCAGTAAAGGGGTTCATCTCTTGATTGTTGCTTTAGAGACTACACACATGCCTAATTAACCAGCTGTGCTTTTGGTAATTAACACCTCCTTTTCAGACACTATGTATTTACTGCTTGCTGTATTCTCATCTAGATTATGATTACGTGCTCTGCACGTAAGGCGTCAAGTGTGAGCACCCACCTGTACCTATTCTATGCACCTGTCAGGGTTGGTACCTGGGAGCGTAGCGCAGGGGTGTTGGCACTAGGTGGTGCGCACACTAGAAAAGTCCGGAGTGGCAGCAGTACCAAGGGGTAAGGCAGAACAGTGTTAAATACAGTCCAAGGGGTCAATGCAGGCAGAAAAGGTTCAAGGTAGGTAATGGATAATCCGTGGTCAGGAGTGGAGAGGTAAACGTAGTCAAAATACAGTCCAAGGGTTCAGTAGGGGGGGAGATCAATAATCACAGGGTAACAAGGTGCAAAGGTATGGGTACGAATCACTGTAGAGGGACTAGCCACACTACAAGCTTGGAAAACGAGCAAGCACTGAATAAACAGTGCTTGCTGTTTAAATAGGGTGCCAGGACCTTTGCTCCGCCCACCATCCTGCAGGTCGACGCCCCCTCTGGCTTTAGCCAGATAGTGAAGGCAGGAGTAGGACCTGCCCCCTCTACACACCTCCCGTGCATCCTCCAATAAGAGCACACTACCGGGCCACGCCCCCTGCCATCAGTTTGACACCTGCACTCGCGTTACACGAGGCAGGTTGTACTACAGGCCGGGGATGCGGCCTACACCGCGATCGTGTTCCCCCCTGGCGGGGAGCACGGTACCTGAAGTCTGCTGGACCAGGTAGGGGGTCCCTGCAGGAGGCATGGGATGGAACTGGGGTCTGACAGCACCCTTTGGGACCACTACTGTTTTTAATTTTTGATAATAAAGTTTGACTTTTTACTATGTACCTGAGGGGTCGGTGTCCTGTTGTAGCCTTGTGTTTAAGAATTTGGAATAAGCCACACTGCTTAAATATTTATAAAATCTTAAGTAGGTGGTTTTTTTTTTTATTGATTTTGTATCTACCAATATACATATGACGCATAAAAAATTGATGAGGATTCATGGCGTGAGCAAAAGATGCAACATAAAAGGTGTACAGTCTGTAAAACCTAGTTTATCTATTATCTGATTAAAATTGAAAAGAAAGTGATAGTTATCATGAATTGGATAGTTTTGTTAAATCTTATGGATTTAGTCAAAATGTTTTCCTCATTAGTACTATACTCTCTTTATCTAATTGTTCCATCCAGTTTTCCTAATATATTTCCTTAGGTCTTTCTTACTTGGTGCCTAGGCAAAATATGTTGTATGTTCCACTCTCTACCTACTTTTTACATTACATTACCATTTATTTATAGTACACCAACAGTTTACACAGTGCTTTGGTACAGACCATAAAAAAATTAGACAAACAGATTCAGACTATAACATGAGATAGAGGGCCCTGTTCGCAAGCTTAAAATCCAGAGGGAATGAGAAACAGGAGGAAATGTGGGGGAGGTTAGAACAGGGGGGGAAAAGAATGAAAGTAGTTGGAGGCTGTAGGTGAGTGTAGTGATGTAGTAATATATTGCAAATATTGTGTATGGGGTTTTTTGCCAAGGGTTTAATTGTGAAGTTAAGTCACATAATGTGGTGATCCACATCTATAATAAGAATGGACCTGGGGGTTGGCGGGATGTTGGCAAGGGTAGGTCTAGTAGCTGCTTGTGTGTGTGAAGTTCCTGCATTTAAATGTTGCACAAGTTATGGCAGATATAAATAGAACATTTCATTAATGTAAATAGTAGTGAGACATTAGATTTATTAATAAATCTAATGTCCCAATTACAGTTTTTACACTTATTTTGGGATACCTACACTAATTTAGATAGGTTACATCTTCTGACCAAGCATACACATAAGAACAAAGCACTAAAATACTAAAATCATGAGTGACCTGCTAGTTCTGTTTGATTCTCATGTTTGACCAATAGGAGTGTAGAAAAAGGTTTGATGGAAGCACAAAAATAAGAACAAAACTGCTAAAATACTCAATCATGAGTGACCTTCTGTTTGATTCGCATAGTTATTAAGTGTTCTTGCATAGCAAGACCACTGAATATTATCTCACATATATATTCTTATTCTTATTATAGCCAAATGTACCACCCTAACTCCTCCCACAGTTTTTACACTACATAGACAGTAATATACCGAAACATGCGGATTTTTCCTGATTGGTGTGCTATTACTTTGTGGAACGTTTCGCCGAATGGTTCACGAAATATCGTCGTTTTTGTGGCGAAACTGGTCCCATAGGAATGAATGGTGGAATGTTCAAAACCAGAGATGGAGCTGACAAAAGCTAGAGTGTGAGCCTAAAAATCAGGACATGATTTCTAAACTGCCACCACTCCCTCATTTTCAAGCCCACAAACACAAATCTTATATCAAAACTTTCAGCTATCCCTGCTGCCACTAAACATGTCCTCGGCTAAGCCATAGTTCTGATAGTTTTCACAATATGACCATTTGTTTGTAACTCACGCCCAGGGCCGGTGCAAGGATTTTTGCCGCCCTAGGCAAAATAAAAATTGCCGCCCCCCCCCCCCCCACACATTATCAGCCGCTAGAGGTGCTTCCGTGTTTCTCACTGTGAACATTACAGTGGGAGGACGCGGAACATCCAAAAAAATTCGCAGCTGAGAGGAGGATCGGGGAGGAAAGGTAAATGGCTGAAGGGGTTTTAACCCCTTCAGCCCAGTGGGAGGGGGACACGAGGGTGCTCCACTCCTAAGGACTATATAGTGCCAGGAAAATGAGTTTGTTTTCCTGGCACTATAGTGCTCCTTTAACACCAGTACTGCAGAGTGTCTTTTCTCTGCAGCGACAGGCTATAGACACCAGTACCACTACATTAAACTGTAGTGGTTCTGGGACTATAGTGTCCTTTAAATATGAGGTAAATTAGTTTCCTCATTATGCCAGGATTATGCCCCTCAATATGCCAGGATTGTCCCCCACAATATGCCAGGAATATGCCCCACAATATGCCAGGATTATGCCTCTCAATATGCCAGGATTATGCCCCTCAATATGCCAGGATTATGCCCCTCAATATGCCAGGAATATGCCCCACAATATGCCAGGATTATGCCTCTCAATATGCCAGGATTATGCCCCTCAATATCCAAGGATTATGCCCCTCAATATCCCAGGATTATGCCTCTCAATATCCCAGGATTATGCCTCTAAATATCCCAGGATTATGTCCCTCAATATACCAGGATTATGCCCCTCAATATGCCAGGATTTTCCCCCACAATATGCCAGGATTATACCCCTCAATATCCCAGGATTATTCCCCTCAATATGCCAGGATTTCCCCCCACAATATGCCAGGATTATGCCTCTAAATATCCCAGGATTATGTCCCTCAATATACCAGGATTATGCCCCTCAATATGCCAGGATTTTCCCCCACAATATGCCAGGATTATACCCCTCAATATCCCAGGATTATGCCCCTCAATATCCCAGGATTATTATGCCCCTCAATATGTCAGGATAATTCCCCTCAATATGCCAGGATTATGCCCCTCAATATGCCAGGATTATGCCCCTCAATATTCCAGGATTATACCTCTCAATATCCCAGGATTATGCCTCTCAATATGTCAGGATTATGCCCCTCAATATGCCAGGATTTTCCCCCACAATATGCCAGCCAGGATTTAGCCACCCAATATGGCCGGATTTTCCCCCACAATAAGCCAGCCAGGACTTAGCCACCCAATATGCCAGGATTTTCCCCCACAATATGCCAGCCAGAATTTAGCCACCCAATATGCCAGGATTTCCCCCACAATCTGCCAGCCAGGATTTAGCCACCCAATATGCCAGGATTTTCCCCCTACAATATGCCAGCCAGGATTTAGCCACCCAATATGCCAGGATTTTTCCACACAATATGCCAGCCAGGACTTAGCCACCCAAAATGCCAGGATTTTCCCCCACAATATGCCAGCCAGGACTTAGCCACCCAATATGCCAGGATTTTCCCCCACAGTATGCCATGATCCTCCCCCCTTCCCCCTTACTTACCTCCTTGCTGCTTCTCTCCCGGTGCTCTCATCTGCCCGTCTGTGACTGTGAGGGAAGCGTTGTGCGCTCCCCTCCAGCCAATGCGCATTCAATAAAGTTTGTTTAAACTTTTTTTTTAAACAAACTTTATTGAATGCGCATTGGCTGGAGGGGAGCGCACAACACTTCCCTCACAGCCACGGACCTCCACCGGAGACAGAGCAGCAGCGACGAGGTAAGTAAGGGGAAGGATTTTTATTTTTTGACACAGGGTTCCGGCGCCCCCAGCTAAGATGCGCCCTAGGCAGCTGCCTAAGTCGCCTTACTGGTGGTGCCGGCCCTGCTCACGCCGTCCATTGACATTTATTGAAACTCCACTCTAGCCACCTCAAATTTTAAGGGCAATATCTAAATGGTGACTGTGCCTTCATTTTTAATATTTTAGAGACATACTATTCATCAAAATGTAGGTCTGGGTCTTGTGATTCTCACAATATAAAGTTCTCCGCTGTAGGATTTATAGTTTTTAAAATACGACCGTTTGAAGATGGCAACCGCACTCCAGCCTTTCCACAGTTACTCCAGCCACTCCAACCACACAACAGTTACTCAAGCCACTCCACCCAGTTACTCCGCCCACTCCAGTTGTAGATTACTGGTGGAGGCAAGAACACTTCACACAATTACCCCAGAAATTGTAGCTTTTCTAGTTGAAATATATTATGCTGGCAAGTATTCTCATTTATGTATTTTTTATTTCTGTCAAACCATGCAGCACCTTTGATACTCAGGACTATTTATGTGATACAATGAGCCAGTTGGAAGGGTTGCTTGTGTCTACCTGTACATTTGCTATGCCCTTTCACTTTATGACATTTCTATACATTTAAAGTCATAACAGATTTTTTTTAATGATATATCTTATTGCAATTGAGTAAAAGCTTTGTTATTGTGTCTTCAAGGAAAGTCACTTTGCTTTATTGTGTCACAGCTGGAAATGTATAATTGTTTGACAAATAAGGTTTTGTTATTGTGTTTAATCTAGTTCAAATGTAAAATATTTTGATTTCAACATGTGCAATATGATAGTGGATGTCTAAATCACAAATGAAATGCTAGTTCTACTGCACACCATAAAACTGTTAGTGGTTTCTTTTGTTAAGTTAGATCACAAGACCTATTGTTTGGAAAAAGCAGTAAAACGCTGTGGGGGTTTCTATGTGGAGGTGCCCCTAGAAGTGCCCCTATCATTTATTTAAAATATTGGCTCGGATTTCATGGTTTTTTAGTGTGCATTTTGATCCCACAATCATTAAAAAAGTATGTGAATGATTCCTTCTGTTCCATGTATTTTTAGCTGATAGAGAAGGAGTGCCAGACCACAATAAAGGATTTCCCAACAAACCAGTCCAATGATCTCTTATATCTGGGCCAGTTCCCATAAATGAGTCTTCATGTTTGAAGCCAGCTCCAAGATTCTATTGGTTTGTTATTGTATCTTAAGTGACTAGGTTACAGACAGTGTGTGTGGTGGTGGTGATATGCTTGGACAAAGCTAATGTTTTGTGTCACATCTGCCAACCAGTTATGTACACAAAGAAAAAATAAATGGACGCATCTTTAAAAACAGCAATATCTCTGTCGCTGTATCTATATCTAAATATATAAATCGTTTCTCTAAATGTTTATTTAGATGTGGCTACATATCTAAACAAAATAATATAATATATAGTATGGTATATGTAGAGTTTACTATATTGTATATACATTCTACAACAAACATGTGATAAAACAACACAAAATACATTGAAACATTTGTAAACAATGCACTTTGATTTGGCAGTTGGCTGGCTATATACATGAATACCAAATGTTTAGGTAAGGCTACACAAATGGCATATTGTCATGATAATTTGTACACAGCTGAGATTAAATACAGCTGTTAAAGTTTCAGTTTGTCTTCCAGCAGAAGGCTTAAAGCTGAACAAGAAAGGTAACTCTGTGATAGATGACAGTCCAATTCTCCACGTGTTCCAAAATGTTAGAAATAATTAATCATTGAGTTTTTAGATGGATTAGAAGGATTTACATTCGTATTTGCATCTTTGTCTTATCAATGCCAGATAAATATTTATTAGTAGTTTGCATCGTCTGTATACATTTTTTTCTCTGTATTTATTAAACATTGAAAGCAAAGGTTCACTAGACTCTAATGGTTGGCTTTCTTTCAGCATTCGGTTTGTGTTGTAATAAAATCATTAAATCACTGTTCTTGTTTAGATATTCAGTAGAATTTTCTATTGGGAGAGTTAATTTCTAGGTGTATCCAAGTCCTTTAATTATTGACCATTGATATACCGCTAGTTAAGAAACTGTATCACGTCAAAAACAAAAGGAAGGAGACATGTCAGTTATTCCATATAAAGAGCATTTCATTCATTTAATTTGCTTATGAGAAATCCCTGGTTAAACTGGAAAGAAGTAATAAAAACCTCTCATCTCTCCAATTGGTCAGACAAATTAATCTAATTCAAATACAAATTCAAAATATGTTGGAGGAAAAAGTTAGAAGGATGATTGTATCCTTAAATCAAAAATGGTACAGTAGTAATAATAAAGTGGGGGAAACCCTTATCAAACAGAATAAAAACAAATCAAAAAACTAATATCATAAAAAAAGATTATTGTAGGGGACAGGGTCCTTCTATCCCCACTACAAATAGAAAAAGGATTTGCCAGATATTACGCTTCCTTATACAATATCGATCCACTGAGTTCGACAGCTCAAGACATACACTCTTTCCTTTCAAAATATAAACTCCCCAAAATTAATATAGAAAGCAAAATGAAACTGAATGAACCCATAAAGAAAGAGGAAATTTCGGAAACCATAAAAAACCTGCAGAATGGTAAAGCCTGGATTGCTTTACGCCCCAATTTTATAAAATATTTGAACCCAGTATTACGCCTTTGTTGGAGTCATTTTTCAACGATATAGAGAAAAACATCGGTAGAGATCTTTTGAAAGCTTCAATCTCCCCCATCCCAAAACCAGGGAAGGATCCTAAATATGTAAGTAATTACCGTCCGAACTCCCTCATAAACCTGGACATGAAAATCTTCTCTAAAATACTTGCAAACAGACTGATTAAGGTTATCCCGGATCTGATACATCAAGATCAGTCTGGGTTTGTGAGGGGGAGATCGGGCGGTGACAACATTAGGAAAATGTTAAACATCTTTCAACTAATTGAGAAACAAAGACTTCCAGCGGTAATTCTATCTATTGACGCTGAGAAAGCCTTTGATAGAGTGAACTGGGTATTCCTTTCGGAGACCTTGGAAAACTTTGGAATTGGGGGAAGATTTAAAGACTTAGCCATGGCCCTGTATTCGGACCCAATAGCCAGAGTTCAGGGCTCTGGTCTATATTCAAATTGGTTCCAGATAAGGAATCCCATTGGCACCCCTGCTGTACATCCTTTCCATCGAACCATTGGCGGCTTACATCAGACAAGCCCCAAAAATCTCTGGAATTACCATGGGAGCATGCGACCAGAGAATAACTCTATTCGCTGATGACATCATTTTCACATTATCGAACCCTACAGTTTCAATCCCGGAAATTCTTAAAATTATTAGTGAATATAGTCTGTACTCTAATTATAAAATCAATCTAGAGAAAACGCAAGTAATTACCTGTAATCTTTCTCAATCCAATATGGAAATTCTTAAAGGAAACTATAAATTTAACTGGAAGCAAAATACCATTCGGTATTTGGGAATTGATATAAGTGGAAATCTTGAGATATGGATTGAGAAAAATTACTCTAGATTATTGCAAGAAATACCGTATTTGCTCGATTATAAGACGAGGTCTTATAATCGAGGTCATCTTATAATCTGACCTCAAATTGAGGTCAGATTATAAGACAGCGATCCAGGTCCCCAGCAGAGCTGCAGGGGACCTGGATCCCCCTCTCTAACAGCAGGGGATGTCTGCACGATGAGCGCAGACTCCCCTGCTGCCGCCCTGCACGACCGCCGGGACTTCTGTGATGAAGCCGGGTACTTCCAGGGATCGATTTCCAGGTGAGGGAGAGGGAGGGGGCAGAGAGACAGGGGGAGGGAGGGGGCAGAGCGACAAGGGGAGGGAGGGGGGAAGAGACAGGAGGAGGGAGGGGGCAGAGAGACAGGGGGAGGGGGGGGACAGAGCAACAAGGGAAGGGAGGGGGGAAGAGACAGAGCTACAAGGGGAGGAAGAGGGGGGTATACAAATCTATAACATCGATTAAAAAAGATCTATACCCAATAAACTCTATATCTTGGAATACACCTATAACAGCTATGGAATATATGTTACAAGATTTAGATTTAAAACACTGGTTAAATGCAGGAATAGAGACCACGCAAGATCTACTTTACGAGGATAAGATAATACCCTTTAATCAATTACTAACAACCTATGGCCTTAGAGAATCAGATAAATTTACATACATTAGGCTAAATCCTTTTTGACGACGAAAAATATAATGAAAGACGGACCACTAGACGGTCTATTAAGGAAAACATCCCAGAACTAAGAGAAATAACTGAAAAAGATAAAGTACCAGGGCTCAATGGAAAAAGCATCATACTTTAATGAGGATAATTTACAAACATATAGACAAATCTGGGAAGTTTGGTATGAAAATTGCAAATCATAAAGAAAGGGAGATACAGAATCATACCTCGAACATTGACACATTAACCAAAATTCAATTAGACACCCCCCCCCCCCCCCCCCCGTTATAGAGCCTTAACATCGTAGCAAATTTTTATTTATTTATTTAGAAAGTGTTTTACCAGGAAAAATACATTGAGATTTCTCTCGTTTTCAAGTATGTCCTGGGGACCCAGTCCAGAATGGAGTTACACAGAGTTACACATTTAACAGTAGATTCAAAAATACATACATACATAAGGGAAAGTGTAGCATAGAACCTGAGAGATCTTCCCCATAGTCTGACCTCTACACCGCGTATATTTTATGTATGTAACGTGAGTTTTTGTTGTTTTTTTGGTTTGTGATTTATGAATGCATTGTATAAAGTCTCTGCCCCAACAAAGATCATGGATGATAACATAATAGTTATGAAATTAAGCTGAAATTTGGACCTTATCGTTGTTGTATACAAGACGTAAATCCTGTATTTGAATATTTGTAAAAGGAATTTTTTTTATGTTTCTAATACAAAAATTGTAAAAAAAGGGAAAAAAAAAAATTGCTTATGAGAAGACAATGATTGTTATCTGCACCGTTTGTAGAAAAGCATAACTTGTTTGTATGTTTTAGTCTAAACAAGATTCAAGAACAGCACTGAAAATGTGATAGACATATTTTGCCATTTATGTTGAAAACATGGGCTACAAGTAATTTGCAAAGCAAGTGAAGCATGAAGGGTAAATAACCTCTGCATTTTGCTGAGACAGAGAAATGCTAGAATGATTGAAGAAAAGCTCTTTCACAAGGATTTCAAGAAATGAGCTCTGAGTAGTGTTGATTTGGGGTATGACATAAAAATAACATGTTAAGCAAAAGGTATTAAACATAGAGGTATTCCAAAGGGACTTGCAGATGGTGTCAAATGATGGATATTTTTATTTTGCAAGTCTATATTGTCTGTAAAAATAAAATCAGTGATAACACGCAGTGATAGGATTATAACTCTCACAGTGATAGGATTTATTCCAAACAAAAGCAACGTTTCAACAGGATCTTTATCGAGCTAATCATGTGATACAAATGTGACCTTATATATACTGTGCAGGAACAAATCACACATGTATTAAAGGAGGGGGAAATTACTTGACCAATTAGTGAAAAAATTTAACAGTGTCATCAACATTTCAGAAATAGTAATACATGTTATATTATACAAATGTGCACAAGTAGAAAATATTTTTGAATATATAATACACTCAATTAAAACATAGTAATTACGGTGCAAAAACAGACTTTTTTTTCCAAAATATATATAATGCAGATGGTCCTATATCATAAATCAGTATTTATTTGTATATAGCAATTTCATGTAGATAAAAATAAAATAATTATTCGTGGTTGATCGTAATACATGTAGAGGAGCAGCTACGTACCAAGAGGCTGAATAAGGATTGAATCATTTTTGTTCTTTTATGTAAAAATAAAATGGCAAGTACTAAAAACAAATTTATATCATAAAACCCATGGACTGCTGCCATTTTTTTAATAGGGATCTATTCATTTAGCCCCAATCTGGGCCAAATGTCACAATTTGAAAAAAACAGGATATAACTCAGCTGATTTGATAGCTGGGTGTTCACCCGTGGAAATGTGTAGCTATAAGCATTGCACCCAGAATATTATTAAACAAAGGTCAGCCACAAAAGAGTCCACAATACCAGGTAGTTGTCAGTAAAAAAAAAAAAAATCCTATTTTTAAGTAGCAAAGAGGGACAACCCTCCCCCCCCTCCCTCTCCCGGTGGAGTCTGTACCAGTGGGGAAAAAGGTTTTATTCATCTTTGCTACTTTAAAATAAAATGGATTCACTTTATTTTACTGACAACTACCTGGTATCATGGACTCTTTTGTGGCTGACCTTTGTCCATTAACGAGTAAACAAAGGCATTTCCCCCGGTGTTACAGCTTTAATTTGGGCTGAAGTTTTGGACCTGTTCGGTTCGGGGAAATTGGCATCGAGTGCTGTATCTCCCCAAATTTGATTTGTGTGGTATATGGGATATCTCTTTTCATGTACTATATTTATTAAATGCAATGAATTCTTGTATTTTGTATTACATGTTATTATATGGGATATATGTACATGTATGTATTTATGTATTACTTTATACTGTTGTATTTTTTACATTTATATTTACATATTTTAACATCTGTATTTATATGTATTTGTTTTATTATGACTTTATTGTGTATTTTGGTACTTTTTTTTTATATACATATTCTCAGACCTGTTCCCTCCCTCTTTGATGGAGATTTTGTCGACTAAAATCTGTTGGGAATTTAGTCATCTAAAACTACTAAAACTAAAACAATTCAGATGATTAACATATGACAAACTCAAATGGCATTTTAGTCAAAACACTACGACTAAAACAAAATGAAAATTTGCTGTCAAAATGAGCACTACACTATAGGTACAAGTAAAATGGCAGTGGTGATACGTAAATAATGGAACAACCTTTATTTATAGAATGTGTCCTGCTCGATAGCAAGGCAGGAGAATAACAGTGGTTGTTATAGGCTATATTTTTCGTGGCCTGCCCCTTTGGCTGAAAGTTATTAACTCTTCCAGATTCAGGAGAGCAGTGTCCACCCTTCTAATATAAAACTCTGTGTTTATCTTATATGAGTTGTATATCTTACAGTGCACATAAAGACAGATGGATGGAGTTAAAACTAGGCTATTGCTATAGGTGTTAGAAATAGATAAAATACTGCATTTCCCTTTGGACCTCTTTCTTTCTCAAGAAGCTATCACCCGTTTGAGCGATGGATTGCAGTTTTCCAGTGGCTAGCTCATTTGTTACATGAAATAATTGCTACTGCATTTTAGGAGACCTTCACTGCAATATAACTTGGTACTGTGCATGTTTAAATGATTTGATGAAATGAGACAATTTAGAAATGATGTTCTTGGAAGCATACAGTTTTTTCTTTTGTATTTTGAATTAGGCAACATAAGGTCATATTATTCATTCCATACAGGTATGTATTTAGGTGTTAAAGGCAATAAATACTGAAGTTTATAGCATTTTTATAGAACCACAGAAATATAACCTTGTAGTTGGCTCTGATGGCTTTTTAATTCTTCTTCCTGTAGTCCAAGGTCATTTGATAATTAGTCTCCCTCTACTGAATGTGAGTCCCCAGGATCTTCTGTGTGTGGTTGCTAAGGGCTACAGAAAGAAATACTACACTACTCATATAATACCACTAAGTTGTTCTGAATGTAACACTTTAATCACTGGGTACATTTTTGATCTCCTTAGCCATTCTAGATTTAAGAGCAATGCCTGTAAAATACATATATATAATTATTTTTTTTTACCTTCGTTTAAGATATATTAAATAAAGCATATATTAAAACTATCGCTGTATTTTATCTGCAGTTGGGATGATAGCAGCTCTGCTAGCAGTGGCCTTAGTGATACTCTTGATAACCTCAGCACAGATGACCTGAATACAACATCATCAATCAGTTCTAACATGGTGTCTCCAAAAAAGAGTAGTCAAGCACAGGTAAGTGTAACTATGTCAAGGAAATTAAGAATGCCTGAAACATGTATAACTTTATCCTGAATTACATTCAAATAAATTAGATATGAGGTTCCATTGTCAACAGATTAAGATGTCTATCCACTGTTACAATCTATGTGTCTATGTATATTTTGGTTTAATTTGTGCAAATTGGAAAGATATTGACTAGGTGTTCATAACATTTATTTCCCAACAGTAGCATATGTCATCAGATGAAGTACCGCCCCATTGTATGTAAAACATACTCAGCATGGCTGCAATCACTAATAACCGTAACCAGGCCAAAATTGAAAATAGAGGGTCAAGCTGCAGCTCCGGACAGGCAGCAAAGGGCGAGTGCCAGAGGTCAAGGGTGCCAATCTGCCTGAAGGCTCAGCAATGGTTCAAATGAAATGTGTAGGAAGAGGCAGGAATAGGCGAACCACCAATTAAGTATAAAGTTTCATCCCGAGGGTACTTAATCAAAATGATTATATATATAAAATAAAACCAAAAAATTGCAACTAAGTAGAGCATGTTAAATGCAACACGCGTCACCCTATTCATATCAGAAGGCTTAAGTGACTGCCTTTCAATGTTACACGCAGTACTGACAAGTAACTAGTCAGTTTATGCTGTCGCAGAGTGGATGAAAAAAGGCTAAAGTGAAGCATCAGAATAAACAAGATAATGTAGTCTATAAGGAATCTAGAAAAAGAGCCAGAGTTTAAATGGGACAACACATTTTGTTATACTGTATGCTTGTAAAATGCCAGCAAATGAACCAAATGTTATTGTCATTGGAACTGGCAGTTCCATTGAAAGTCAAAGAAATTGTTTTGAAAAACTTCAGCCAGACGCAGAGCAAGGCAGAAAGGAAGCCACACATTATGAAGGAGAAGGATTTTAAGCATATAATTAAATGTGCCAAGGCTCATGAAAACAACAACACTGTTTTAGGGAAATAGCAGAAAATAGAAATGCAGGAAGAAGGAGGTGAAAGACTTATAAAATATAAAATAAGAAACTGTTTGATAGAAACAGGTGTATAGTAAACCTATATAAAACAGATCTGCTACATTTGTAGGTAAAGAATGAGTGAGAATGAGTGTCATCGTTTCAAACACAAATTAAATACTACATTAATATTAATAATTAATACTAAAGCCGGAAGGATTACATCAATCTTAAACCTTTTAAAAATGATACTTGATGTACCATCAACATACTTTCCAAGTGTTTAATGGATGGGCCGATAGACCACAATGTAATCTTAAAACTTTTATTAGTAACAATGTACAAATAATAATAAAAAAAGATTTTGCTTGAGTGAAAAAACAAGCAAAGAAAGTGTTCAGAAACCGTGTAGGTGAAGTAAAATACACAGTTGATGTGGGGGGTTTAATTTTAGGTTGTAAACGGATAAACCAGTTTATAACCTAAAATACAGATGTTAGACAATAGGGATGTCCTGGATACTTATTACTCTTTAGAATTAATTGATTTCATATACCCCCTATTCTACCACACCTATATTGAATGGATGGAACTACATATGTGATCTGTATAATAGAGGTGAATGGAGAAGAATGACAAGGGGATTTCAGACAAATGCCAAATAGTAGCGACCGGCTCCAGCCCTTCGAGGGTTAAAAAGAGTGAGTGCAGAGTATTCCCAGGCGCTGAGGCACAGAGAGAGCCCACTCCCGGCTCAAATAAGCAGCAACACAAGAAAGAGGTATGTGCCAGCAATAAAACATCCAGGAAGTTCATCAGTTCAATGAAAAATTCGATAGAAAAGCATTTATTAGAATCCAAAAATAAAACCAATACTGGAGTGTAGAGACAGACAATAAACAGACAAACGCTTGATGCGTTTCGCACCAACTGGTGCTTTGTCAAAAGCAGTCTGCATACATTAAACAATACCAACGTTAAATACACAAACCAATTAGTGAATTAAAAACAGACTTGTCTAACCTGTTGCCGGTGGGAGGGGAGGTAGCGCGAACAGGAATCCACACCTAAGGACACACCCCCAAGCCAGCGACCGAGCCAAACCCCTAGCAGCAGAGAGAGAAAGACGCATCCCCGAGTGTAACCACGCCCCCATGGGCGGGAAACAAGTCCACGCCCCTAGAGACGAAAACAGCCACACGAGGAACACACAAATCAATCTCCACCGCCGAAGGAGTAACACACACCCCCCGGCCGTGAGACATATCCCCAGGAATGGAGACCACACCCACCACCCAGCCAGCAGCAATCAGGATCGGAGAGAGGAGAAAAATTACATTACATTGCATAAAAAACAATAATAGTAGCTATGAAGGTGAAAAGGAAAAGGCACAAGAAATTACTGAGTCAAAGAACAGTGTATCTGAACAATGCTATAATACATATATAATACGTTGATGTGATCTATTTGGATTTTGCGAAAGCATTTGATACAGTTCCACACAAAAGGTTACTCTACAAATTGAGAGAAATAGGTTTGGGGGCAAATGTGTGTATGTGGATTGAAAATTGGCTAAAAGATAGAACACAAAGGGTTGTTGTAAATGGAAAATTCTCAAATTGGACAAGGGTATTAAGCGGAGTACCTCAGGGGTCTGTTTTGGGCCCTCTTCTTTTTAATTTGTTTATTAATGATCTGCCACATTGTGCTGAGAGCCATGTCTCCGTGTTTGCGGACGACACTAAATTAGGTAAGGCAATAAAGACTAATCTTGATGTTTTTTCTTTACAGGAAGATTTGGACAGAGTGGGGGACTGGGCAGTAAAGTGGCAAATGAGGTTCAATATAGACAAATGTAAAGTTATGCATTATGGGAAAAATAATAACAAAGCAACATATACGTTAAATGGTTTTTCCCTGGGAAAAACTACTAATGAAAAGGATTTAGGAATAATTATAGACAACAAACTTGGCAACAGTGCCCAATGCCAGTCAGCAGCTGCAAGGGCCAATAAGATATTGGCATGTATAAAACGAGGTATAGATTCACGGGAGGAGGATATCATCTTGCCTCTTTACAAATCAATGGTAAGACCTCACCTTGAATATGCAGTACAGTTCTGGGCACCAGTCCTTAAAAAGGATATTAAGGAACTAGAAAAAGTGCAAAGGAGAGCTACAAAATTAATAAGGGGTTTGGAGGATCTTAGTTATGAAGAGAGACTTAAAAAATTGAATTTATATACGTTAGAAAAAAGGCGTCTCAGAGGGGATATGATAACATTATATAAATATTTGCAGGGCCAATATAAAGAGCTCTCCAGTGACCTGTTCATTAACAGAAAGGTACAAAGAACAAGAGGTCACCCCCTCAGACTGGAAGAGCAAAGATTTCATAGACAGCAAAGGAAGGGATTCTTTACGGTTAGGACAATAAAGTTATGGAACTCACTGCCAAGAGAGGTAGTGCTAGCAACCACAATAGATTCATTTAAAAATGGTTTGGATGTTTTTTTAGGGAAGCAGAACATACAGGGCTATTAATAATAGAATAAGCATTAATAAAAGAGCTTATTGATCCAAGGAGAAATCTGATTGCCTCTTGGAGTCAAGAAGGAATTTTTTCCCCCAGGAGGCAAAATTCGAAAATAGCTTCCTTAGGGGTTTTTTGCCTTCTTTTGGATCAAAAGCTGTAATGATAGGTAGAAGGGTTGAACTTGATGGACTGGTGTCTTTTTTCAACCTAAATTACTATGTTACTATGTTACATAAGACTAACTGTAGATAGGAGAAAGAAAGAAGCAGCAAAATAGACAGTAAACATTTCCAAATACATGGGAAATTCATAAGTAGAAAAAAATCAACAAATGGTAATAATAAGAGATCCACACAAACATAGTACAAGATATTGCATAATACACACAATAAAAAATTCTACCAAAAGAGAGGACGTCAAAATGGAAACATAATAATAAAATAGGATATTGTAATGAGTGGTATAAGCCCTAGCCTATAAAACAGGTGACATCATACTTGGCATTGAGCCCTTGGGGAATACGGGTTTGTAATTGGAAAATCCAAAAAAACTCCCGTTGATTGAGGATAGTGTTAATATTACCCCCCCCCAAAGGAGTACGTACCTTTTCGATGCCACAGTACTTAAAGTGACCTGTAGACCCATCATTACAATATCGAAAATGTTTACCTATGGGAGACTGTTCATCCTTCAACTCTACACTCGATAGATGTTCTCTTATTCGATTTTTTAGCTGGCGTGTAGTTTGGCCAACATATTGTATACCACATTTAGTGCAAGTTATTAAATAAACCACATGTTCAGTGCAGCAAATAATGTAATCCTTTATGTGAAAAGTCTTACCCCCCACTGTGGATGTGAAAGTATTCGTCCTATCAATATGGGCACAACACTTGCACACCCGGTGGCCGCACGGATACATGCCTGTCACCGAGAGCCAGGTATTTTTATTAGTAGTAGAGCTGGAAAAAGTACTAGGAGCTAGTTGGTTCCCTAGAGTGCAAGCTTTTTTAGGCACAAAATGTATACCTTTATCAACAATTTTCGATAGTAACATAGTAATTTAGGTTGAAAAAAGACACAAGTCCATCAAGTTCAACCCTTCTACCTATCATTACAGCTTTTGATCCAAAAGAAGGCAAAAACCCCTAAGGAAGCTATTTCGAATTTTGCCTCCTGGGGGAAAAAATTCCTTCTTGACTCCAAGAGGCAATCAGATTTCTCCTTGGATCAATAAGCTCTTTTATTAATGCATATTCTATTATTAATAGCCCTGTATGTTCAGCTTTCCTAAAAAAACATCAAAACCATTTTTAAAATTCATCTATTGTGGTTGCTAGCACTACCTCTCTTGGCAGGGAGTTCCATAAATTTATTGTCCTAACCGTAAAGAATCCCTTCCTTTGCTGTCTATGAAATCTTTGCTCTTCCAGTCACAGGGGGTGACCTCTTGTTCTTTGTACCTTTCTGTTAATGAACAAGTCACTGTAAGGCTCTTTATATTGGCCCTGCACACATTTATATAATGTTGTCATATCCCCTCTGAGACGCCTAGTGTTTCGTCAGTTTTAAGTCAGTTGTAAGTGTTTTTTAAGAATAGATCTAATTTTATTAAATTCAAGACTAAACTGAGTGGTAAAATTGATTTTATCATTTTCCTGATTCCCAATTCTTTTGGGTGGCTGGTCTCTAAGTAAATCTACACGATTCCTTTCTTTTGCCACAGTGTAAGAATGTTGAATGTCCCTATCCTAATAACCTCTCTCTTTAAATCTGCTCCTTAAGTCCCTTGCTTGTGTCTCGAAACTGTCAGATGAAGAACAGTTTCTTTTTAGCCTTATAAATTGGCCAGTGGGGACAGCCTTAAGGACATGAGGTGGATGACAGCTCTTCGCATGTAGTACCGTGTTGCTGGCCACTTCTTTACGAAACACTGTAGTGCTGATCTCTCCATTAGTGTCATTACCACTAAGTTCTAGATCCAGAAAGGTTATGGTATATGGTTTATGTTCAAATGTAAAATGAAGATTAAGTGAGTTATTATTAACATAGTTTACAAAATGATTCACATCACTCTGATCTCCTCTCCAAATTATCAACAGGTCATCAATATAGCGACCGTAAAATGTTATATTTGATCTAAATGGATTTTCATTACAAAAGATATAATGTTCTTGCCAGTAAATCATATACAAATTGGCATAAGAGGGCGCAAAACGCGCCCACATCGCGGTACCTTTTACCTGGACATAGTACTTTGAATCAAAGGAGAAGGAGTTGTGGGTCAAAAGGAACGCCACTGCCATAAGCAAAAATTGCATAGTATGATTAGAGTAATTACTAAACTTAGTGAGACACCAAGAGAGAGCAGTCTAACCCTTTTCATGGGGAATACACGAATATAAAGACCCCCCCCATTTGTTGTAATACTTGTTTTGTGTCACGAATGTAACCTGTGTCACGAATGTAATCAGGAAAATGATAAAATCAATTTTACCACTCAGTTTAGTCTTGAATTTAATAAAATTAGATCTATTCTTAAAAAACATCTTCCGGTACTTAAAACTGACGAAACACTATCGAAAATTTTTGATAAAGGTATACATTTTGTGCCTAAAAAAGCTTGCACTCAAGGGAACCAACTAGCTCCTAGTACTTTTTCCAGCTCTACTACTAATAAAAATACCTGGCTCTCGGTGACAGGCATGTATCCGTGCGGCCACCGGGTGTGCAAGTGTTGCGCCCATATTGATAGGACGAATACTTTCACATCCACAGTGGGGGGTAAGACTTTTCACATAAAGGATTACATTATTTGCTGCACTGAACATGTGGTTTATTTAATAACTTGCACTAAATGTGGTATACAATATGTTGGCCAAACTACACGCCAGCTAAAAAATCAAATAAGAGAACATCTATCGAGTGTAGAGTTGAAGGATGAACAGTCTCCCATAGGTAAATATTTTCGATATTGTAATGATGGGTCTACAGGTCACTTTAAGTACTGTGGCATCGAAAAGGTACGTACTCCTTTTAGGGGGGGGGGGGGTAATATTAAGACTATCCTCAATCAACGGGAGTTTTTTTGGATTTTCCAATTACAAACCCGTATTCCCCAAGGGCTCAATGCCAAGTATGATGTCACCTGTTTTATAGGCTAGGAGTTATACCCCTCATTACAATATCTTATTTTATTATTATGTTTCCTTTTGAGGTCCTCTCTTTTGGTAGAATTTTTTATTGTGTGTATTATGCAATATCTTGTACTATGTTTGTGTGGATCTCTTATTATTACCATTTGTTGATTTTTTCTACTTATGAATTTCCCATGTATTTGGAAATGTTAACTGTCTATTTTGCTGCCTCTTTCTTTCTCCTATCTACAGTTAGTCTTATGTATTACAGCATTGTTCAGATACACTGTTTTTCGACTCAGTAATTACTTGTGCCTTTTCCTTTTCACCTTCATAGCTACTATTATTGTTTTTTATGCAATGTAATGTCATTTTTCTCCTTTCTCCGATCCTGGTTGCTGCTGGCTGGGTGGTGGGCGTGGTCTCCATTCCTGGGGATATGTTTCACGGCCGGGGGGTGTGTGTTACTCCTTCGGCGGTGGAGATTGATTTGTGTGTTCCTCGTGTGGCTGTTTTCGTCTCTAGGGGCGTGGACTTGTTTCCCGCCCATGGGGGCATGGCTACACTCGGGGATGCGTCTTTCTCTCTCTGCTGCTAGGGGTTGGGCTCCGTCGCAGGCATGGGGGTGTGTCCTTAGGGGTGGATTCCTGTTCGCAATACCTCCCCTCCCACCGGCAACAGGTAAGACAAGTATGTTTTCAATTCACTAATTGGTTTGTGTATTTAATGTTGGTATTGTTTAATGTATGCAGACTGCTTTTGACAAAGCACCAGTTGGTGCGAAACGCGTCAAGCGTTTGTCTGTTTATTGTCTGTCTCCACACTCCAGTATTGGTTTTATTTTTGGATTCTAATAAATGCTTTTATATCGAATTTTTCATTGAACTGATGAGCTTCCTGGATGTTTTATTGCTGGCACATACCTCTTTGTTGTGTTGGGATTTCAGACAAGCCACATGCCCGTGAATAGGAGAATATAATGAATAAAGAGAATATGCATTAATAAAATAAAAATGAATGGATAATTTGAAAAATCACAGTGAGGCTGGGTCCTTCACCTGTACATTTGGGAAGCCCCATTATCCAGTGCTACATCCCCTTTTTTTCAGCACCCATTTCCCAGCCAATCTAAAACCTACTTATTGGGCAGACTAGATGGACCGAAATGGTTCTTATCTGCCGGCATATTCTATGTTTCTAACTTTCATTTCTATGCGTAAAGACCTACAAAATGGAGATCATCATTACATAAATGCACTTTGGAGGGGTTTTGTTACCAATCTTTTTTTAGAAAATAACCAAAGCAAAGTTACAAAAAATAAAGTAATCAAACAGGTTGGTATTCACATGCATGTTTATATTTAAGCTAACTTTGACTTTTCAGCATCATTTTCTTTTTACTGCACTTTCTTAGTTGAACCGGACTACATAACTGCGTATTTGTCAAAACATACATGACTCTGTGCCTCCTTTCTGTGCTCTTTCCACATTCTAAGGGACATATTGTTCACCCTCTAATAACTGTTACAGCCCATGTCATCTATAGCAAAGCTGAAAAAAAAATTGTTCTATCTGAAAGTCCATATTACGTATTTATCGGTTACGTTTATGTCACCCAATTAGGATAAAGTAAAGGTAGTAAAAGGTAAGTAAAGGTATAGTAAAGCAGACAAACCTTTAATGTTCATTATTTTTTATTTTGAGAACCTGATCATATTTTTTGGGAGTCAGTGTCAATAAGTATTGAGCAGGTTTGATAAATCTGTTTTTGTGTATGAGCACAATTAAAACTGCATAATTTGTTATCGGGATATGATGTTATTAATTTATACTACTTTCTTTTTAATTTTATTTTTGTATTGCTGAAAATTATAAACAGTTTCACTTGCGTTGCAGTTAAAATCCGATTCTGAGAAACGCACTTTGACAGAGTCTGAGCAATGGTGTATTGACGAGGTGAAAAACAAACAAGAAGAAGAAGAATATGACCTCACAGCAGACACTAGTGGAAAATGGAAAGGCCTTCAGCCTGGGCTTTCTGAAGACTCAGAAAAAGGCAGCCAAAAATCCATGTCAGTCTCTCAGACAGGATCGTGGAGGAGAGGGATGAGTGCTCAAATTGGAACCACATCGTCAAGACACAAATCTGGAAGTAGCTCACTGAAAACACCAGGTGAGTCTAAAATGTACACATGTGGAAAAGCCTTAGATGTAGGATCAGGGCCGGCCTTAGGGGTGTGCGACCTGTGCGACCTGTGACTCTGCTCTGCTTCCCGGGGTGGGGGCGGAGCTACACCGCTCAGCCGGTTAGCTCCGCCCCCTCCCCGGACCAAGCAGAGAATGCCGAACGGAGGGCTGGTGAGGGGGGATCTTTTGATCTCCCCCATCCAGTGCCTCTTCCGGCTTTTTTTTTTTTTTTTACTTTTTTTTTTCTTTCTACCGGCCGGGCGGGCGCCCCCTGGGGTGTTGCGCCCTGTGCGCTCGCACAGGTCGCACACCCCTAAAGCCGGCCCTGATCCTACATCTAAGGCTTAGCCCCGCCCCCTCCCTGGATCCACCTTTGAGGGCAAAGGTAGGGGAGGGGGTAGAGAGAGAGTCAGAACAGGGGTTAGGGGGGAGACAGACAGAACAGGGGTTAGGGGGGAGAGAGACAGACAGAACAGGGGCAGGGGGGGAGACAGAACAGGGGTTAGGGGGGAGAGACAGAACAGGGGTTAGGGGGGAGAGAGACATACAGAACAGGGGCAGGGGGGGAGAGACAGAACAGGGGTTAGGGGGGAGACAGAACAGGGGGAGGGGGGAGAGACAGAACAGGGGGAGGGGAGAGAGAGAGACAGACAGAAAAGGGGCAGGGGGTAAAGACAGAACTGGGGGAGAGAGAGAGACAGAATAGGGGACGGGGGGGGGGAAAGAGACAGAACAGAGGGGGAGAGAGAGAGACAGACATGGCAAGGAAGAGGAAAGGGACAAACGTGGGAAGGGAGAGGGTGAAAAGGGGGGGGGGCGCGCCAGAGGGGAAGCCCGCACAGGGCGCCAGAACACTTAAGGCCGGCCCTGTGTAGGATGGGGACATGTTTGTCATGTTCACCTCAGATGATCATATTTACACTAATACATTCAATGTTTAAACATTAAGGAGCTTATTATCATATTAAAATCTTTCTAACAATCTTTGTAATTCTCAAAATATATGATAGGCCATTTCTTCTAACTACTCATGGTCAACAAATAACCACTCAACTAATATGCATATATTTTACACAAATGTTAACAATTAAAGATGGCTTTTTGATAAACATTTATTTGTCACATAAATATTTATTCAACTTAATCTACATGATCAAAAGAAAAAGTGTATTAATACATACTTTCATTAAACATCTATATAACATAGAGTAACTGTACCTCAACAAAAAAAATGCTAGACATGTCTTCAAAATAAGACAATATACCCAGTTTGATTCAAATTCCTATCTGGGCATTTCATTCTCACGTGTGACTAACTAAATCCATAGATTTCTGATCTGTCAATTACCGTATATACTCGAGTATAAGCCGACCCGAATATAAGCCGAGGCACCTAATTTTACCACAAAGAACTGGGAAAAAATATTGACTCGAGTATAAGCCTAGGGTGGGAAATGAGGCAGCTACTGGTAAATATTGCCCCGAATCTGCCATTTAATATTCCAGGATATTGCCCCCAATATGCCATTTAATATGCCAGGATATTGCCCCCAATATGCCATTTAATATTCCAGGATATTGCCCCCAATATGCCATTTAATATGCCAGGATATTGCCCCCAATATGCCATTTAATATGCCATGATTTTGCCCCCAATATGCCATTTTAATATGCCAGGATATTGCCCCCAATATGCCATATAATATGCCAGGATTTTGCCCCCAATATGCCATTTTAATATGCCAGGATATTGCCCCCAATATGCCATTTAATATACCATGATTTTGCCCCCAATATGCCATTTTAATATGCCAGGATATTTCCCCCAATATGCCATTTAATATGCCATGATTTTGCCCCCAATATGCCATTTTAATATGCCAGGATATTGCCCCCAATATGCCATTTAATATGCCAGGATATTGCCCCCAATGTGCCCTTTCATATGCCAGGGTATTGCCCCCAATGTGCCATTTCACCCTCCTCCCCCAGACCCCAGTACTTACCTCTTTCCTGCTCCGTCTCCCGGTGCTCTGAAGGTCCGTGGCTGTGAGGGAAGCGTTGTGAACTCCCCTCCAGCCGCGCGGAACAATAAAGTTTGTTTAAAAAAAACACACTTTGTTGACCGCGCGGCTTTTTTTTCCCCCCAGACACCAACTCGAGTATAAGCCGAGGGGAGCATTTTTCAGCACAAAAAATGTGCTGAAAAACTCGGCTTATACTCGAGTATATACGGTACTTTGGAATTACTAATGAATGCTCAAATACCAGTTGGATATTTTCGAACATATATCTATATTTGCTGCTAGAAAATTAGTTTCTTGTCTTATATAGAAATGCCACACACGTGCCACTCATTTTGTTCTTGCTTTTATTGGCATATGCATATTGTATATAATACACTATTGCTATATATTTGATTTGTTTGGGAGTGTGCCTTAAAAACCAGTGCTAAAGCAGATACATTTTACCTGGAAAATCTCTAGAGGCAAGAAATTATGATTCCTCAATTCCTACTGCTAGCACTTAACATGTTTTCTGCATACGATCAGTCCAGCCCTGTGTTTAAGAAATTATTAATAAATCATAATGCTGCTATTGTATTTAACAGCAGGAAAAACAGATGATGTAAAAGCTTCGGAAAAAGTAAAAGCACCCCTTAAAAGTGGATCTTTACAGCGCTCACCATCAGATGCTGGGAAAAGCAGTGGGGATGAAGGTAAAAAACCTCCTTCTGGAATTGCAAGGCCAACAGCTACTGGTTCCTTTGGTTTTAAAAAGTCTGGGTCAACTAACATGACTGGAAGCGGTGTGACTATCACGAGTGGATCTGCAACTCTGGGAAAAATGCCTAAATCAGCTGGCATTGGTGGAAAAGGGGCAGGGAGGAAAACGAGTTTTGATGGATCACAAAACCAAGACGATGGAGTGTTATTGGCTAATACAAAGGCAACACTACAATATCGTAGTTTACCTCGTCCTTCGAAATCCAGTACCAGTGGAATTCCAGGCAGAGGAGGCCATAGGTCCAGCACAAGTAGTATTGATTCCAATGTCAGCAGCAAATCAGCAGGTGCTTCTGGCACCAAACTAAGAGAACCCTCAAAAATTGCATCTGGGCGTTCCAGCCCTGTCACCATCAATCAGACAGACAAGGAGAAAGAGAAAGTAGCAGTGTCAGATTCTGAAAGTGTCTCCTTGTCAAGTTCACCTAAATCCAGTCCGACATCAGCCAGTGCCTGCAGTACACAAGGACTCAGACAGCCAGGATCAAAATATCCTGACATTGCATCACCTACTTTTCGGAGGTAAGGAGTCTTTGAAAGATATTAGTTAGATGATATTCTTACCTGTCACATTAGTGTTGTATCAATTAACCAGTTAGTAACAACATTAATATATTATTAATTTTATTATATAATATTTATAAATGTATTACATTTATAAAATTATATTATATATCATTTTATTATAATATATTATTAATAGTTATTAATATATAAGTGAAGAATATGCAATGTGAATCAATAGCTGAATTGGGGAAACAAATCTCCAATTTATCTATCTATCCAACTCGGTTTTTAATGCCTGATTCCTGCAGTTCACGTGTTGGTTCACACTATATGAATATCCTTATGGATCTATGTGGCGTGAGCTGTGATTGGTGAGCAGACATGCCATTTGTGAAAGTCATTGTGGGTTATGTAAAAGATGGTGTACACGCCGATAGTGCCAAATAGTGGTGCTATCAGCGTGTACGCCTATGTAAAAAGCAGGCTCCTGACAATTGTTGGTAGTCTGCGCCCACTGCGCCACAAAGGTGCTTCCTGGTTGTGATAGCACAAGTTGCACCATCACAGCCAATGTAAGAAAAATCAGGCACTTTAAAACGCATGATTATTGATGGAGAACCTGCTCCTGAGGTCTCTCTCCCACACTGCAAAGTGTCGGGAGTTATAAATAAGGTGCAATCGTCGTTATACATAACAACAGTGATTGCGCCTTTTTGTAAAACTCCCGACACTTTGCAGTGCGGGAGATTTTTTACATAACCCCTATTGTTCATAATGGACATTTACTGATCTTCATAAATAACAATTTAATGATGCTGTATGGTCTTATGAAGAGCTGCTGGTGTTTAATGAGGGCTAGGGCAGCAAAATCTAAATATATACTACTGGTTAATATCCCCAATATAACAGTAAAAACATTGAAAAACAAAATCACCTATTCCACCAATACTATCAAGAATGCAATTAGATGCAAGAAAAGTGTACTGGTTACCACATAAATAATATAATGCTACTTGTATAAAATATGAAATCCCAAAACTCAGAAAGATGTGTAAAAAAACAAACAAACAAACAAACAGGAAACTATAATTATGTCAGTTCAAAACTTCCTAAAACATAAACTAATCTCGCTAAATCCACAGTCAGGGTTTTTTGAGCAATGATTAGGTTGTTTTAACCTCCTACATTCTCATATAGATTGATACCACTGCTATGTATGCACAGAGCGTGATTTGTTTAATTTTATAGTTCATTAGAATAATAAAATATTATTTTTTTTTCTCTTTGTTCTATTTTACATATGTCCCTGAGTAGTGGGATTTTCCACATTAAACAAAGATTATTATTTTGAAAAGTGGTCTAATATTTTATGCATGTGGTGTGCAGTTCACAATGTTTATATCTATTAAAATAATGATATCACTATCTGATAAAATGTGTAATTGTTTCCATCTTGTGGCCAAAATGAGAAGTTTTCATTCTCCTTTTATTTGCGAGACTGGTAGGTTTTCGATTGCAATATAATTACCCTCAACTATTAAAGTATGAACAAATCCCACAGTACTGGTTCAGCAGGAGTTAAACTGTCGTTGACTCTCCCTCGGATTCTGGGATTCATTTTTTCGGTGTATTGTCCAGTTCTATTGTGAAATATTTCTCCAGTACGTCCTTTATGTTGAAATTTGACATTTCCAGTGAATGTCATTTGAAAACTAAATCATGTTATTTTTGCCAATACAGTATCTTGAAATAGAAACAGTTTGTATTTATTTATTTTTGACTATTCTTGAGTGGTATATGTTTAATATACTGTAAACTACATTGATACACTTTATTTTATTTTCATCAATGACTTTATTAAAAAACACAGTAGGAAGCTTCAGTAACTATATATGTTCTGCAAATTTAATAGTAGAACTGGTTTGTGGAACAAACGATTCACTGTGAATGCGCATTGTACCGCGTAATCTCATGTTTACTAAATAATTACCTACAATGACCTTTGCTACATAAAGTGAGAATTAATATTGCTATTCCCAAACAAAATGTCTGAATATCCTGGCATGCTATCAAGTCATTTACCAGTAAAAGGCCACATTTGTACCAGTATAATATGCAATAACATCAAAGTTTATCAATTTCATTAAATTGTTAATGCTTCATAGCATGCACCTGTGGTTTATTTCCAAGCATCCCTGGAATAAACCATGGAATATTATTGTTGCTTGACTGCAGTTACATATAAAAGAGCTTTAAAACAAAGCTACAGCAATGCTTGATAAAAAAAAAAAATTAAGTTCTGTTTGAGTGAAAGATTGCATCAAGTGAAGGCATTTTTAATAGAAATGTTTTAAGGAAAGAATACAAAAAAGTACCTTATTGAGCGCTCTTTGTTTGTATCCATCAGTGGGAAGACATGTTGTTTATAATCTTGGGTCAGGTCAATGAAAATCTGAGCAATTTGACCCAAGATGTCTGCCCTCTGATAGTGCTGTGCACACAAAGAGGTTCTATAGGGTGCTGTGTTTGTATTCTGGTGAGATAGCTCACATGGTAAATGCCCACCACGTAGCCTGTTCAAACCTCAAGGTCACACGTTTAATTCCTGGTAGGGTCAACGCAATCCTTCATCCATCTGAGGTCGATAAATCAGTGTCGTCATTTGGGTAATAATAACATCTATTGATTTGGTTGATTCCAAGAGCAAGTGCTTTGAGTCCCACTGGGAGCAAGGCACTAAATAAATACAATACTTCATTCAGCATATTTAATTTTTTTTGCTGACAGTTGTCCTTTAAGAGAAACCATTTATGTTTAGTTATGTCATTCTCTATAGCATGGACCTAAGCACATCAAGTTGTTTGCAATGGTTGACTGCAGATGCAATCTTTTAACATTTAGAGATCTGTATGTGTCAATTTCTGATTTATACTTTGCTAATTACGTATGTATACTTTGTTTACGTATACTGTGTTTAAATAAATCTATATTTTTCAGATTGTTTGGTGCAAAAGCTGGAAACAAACCTTCCTCAGCTGCAAATAATGATGGTTGCAAGTCAACATCTGTGATGTCAAGTCCCAATAATCCTTCCTTAGCAAGGCAAGGAAGCTTGGATTCTCCTTCATCAGGTACAGGAAGCATGGGAAGTGCAGGAGGCCAAAGTGGTAGCAGCAGCCCTCTGTACAATAAGCCCACGGAGTTAACACCTGATGTGATAAGTTTAGGCCAGTCTTTGGCCTCCAGCCCTGCATCCGTTCATTCCTTTACATCAGGAGGTCAAGTATGGACAGCAAATCTAAGCAGCTCTTCTGCTGGGAGCAAAGACACACCTAGCTACCAATCAATGACAAGCCTTCATACCAGCTCAGAATCTATTGACTTGCCACTCAGTCACCATGGTTCTCTCTCTGGGTTAACCACCAGTACACAGGAACTTCAAAGTCTACTTATGAGGACCGGTAGTGTGAGGTCTACACTTTCAGAAAGGTTTGTAAGCATTTATTTTTTCATTTCTGTTTTCTGAATCGTACAACTTTGCCTTTTATGATAATTTTTTGGATACTAATTCATTAAATAATGTATTCACAATATTTTCTAGAAACCAATATTAAAAATGTTAGTACAACTATAACTCATTGCTGATTATTTATGTCCCATAGAATCCCTTTGTTGACCCATTTCCCTTTCGCTTGTTTACTTTGATTAGTGATTACTCTTAATATGTTTTTCACCAGCCATTGAGCAGGAGGACACTGTGATGTGTAAGACATTAGTGGGAGCTGTGAGCATAATCCAAGTCTTCTAGTTCTTCTGTTGATGCAGAAGAAGTCATCAATTAAACATTATGTAAATAAATGGTTGTCTATAGGGTGTAGTTTCTGAGAAAGGAATGGGAATGACTTATTTGTGGATGGAAAACAAATGATGACGTGCATATAGTATAATTTAGCAAGTAAGGTATGAGGAGGAATGAAGCCATGCAAAATTTCCTGCTTGGACGATCAGGCACTTGGTGTGTTTATGTCATGCCAGAGTAACTGCTTCTTGCCTGTGTACTGGCACTATGTGCCACCCTTATTTTGTCACTGTAGATTTAGTAACAGAGGTGAGGATGCTCTGGTTAACAGAAGATGAATGGAAAATAAGGGAAGAACATTGAAAATAATGGAAAAAAAATTAATGGAAAAAAATACGACAACAATTTGTGTACTATTCCTATTAAATTGTCACTGCTTAGAAATACAATAGTTTTTTGCATTAGCTATTTTTTATTTCTTTATAGTGTCATTGCCACTGCTATAATTCATAACAATATGTTTGTCTTATTCTCAGGGGTTTTCTTTACTATAACAGTTATCAACTTGATCGAAATACACTACCCAAAAAGGGACTAAGGTATTATATTCTTTCAGCATGATGGCTGCCTTAGCACATCTGGGATGTCCTTTGTCTTCTGTTATTCTTCTTGCTGTCTTTGGCTTCCAAACGGAATGTTCACTACATAATCAATAAATTATGCATGTTGGTTGTATAGTGTTCAGGACCAATGTATGAATTGGCATTGCCACTTAACAGCGTTTTGTTTTTCAGTCCTTACAATTTCTAGGTTAACCATTCCAAGGAATGAAAAAACAGGTGCTAATTTAAAAAAAAAATCTAAATCTACAGGAGAACACGAATCAGACACTTTTAAATTATTAACTGTTTTATGTTTTTCATATTCAATTTTTCTAAACTGATACTAACATATCTTGACTTCTGGTTGGCTGCTTTGGCGTCTGGTTTTTTCTCTGGTTGTCATATTGATCTCTCGTGTATCTTCCCAGTCTCTTGTTTACAGCTTCGATGCACTGCTCTAAACGTTGTCTGTTAAATTAATGCTTCCTTGTAAACATACTGTATCTCTCCTGAAAGTAGATGAAACGTCACATTATGTCTCCTGTCACTGTGTTCACTGTTATAAACCCAAAATATCTACATCTTACAAATGTTCTTTATAGCATGAATATGTTTTCCTATTTTGTCCACAATCTTCATGGATAAATAGATAAAACCATTAGACTTATAGTCACCTGTATATAGGGTTTCAATGACTCAATGGAAATGTTAATTAAAGAAACAGTAAATCCTTCACAACAACTTTAAATCAGACAGAATCCACACACATCAGACAAGTCAACATTTTGCCACAGAAATCTTACTTTAGTGCTACTCCACTACTGCAAGGGACACTGGGTAAGAATATGTATATGTGTGGTCAACAATGGTAATTTTTTGCCTCTATATCTACTTTATACATGGACCCCTTGTCTTTAAACACAGCTTAGGACAGAGGCACACAGCCAGATGGCCACTAATGGACGGTTGTTTCGTCTTTAATGGAATTTGTCAGCATGAGATCGGTCACATAGATAAAGTAGCTCTATATGCAAAAGGTGATAATTGTTGATATTATTAGCATATGCCTACCCAGAATCCCTTGCTGTAGTGATAGCACTGTGAATATAAGATCTGTTGGGAAAGCAAGTCTTTTGATTTGTCTGGTGTGTAGATTCGTGTTTAATAATGCCTTGGCTACCAGTTAATTTTCTGGCAAAGGTTTTTCCCATCATAACTTATGTTGTGTGTGCTTGAAATGTGTTATCGCTAATTTCAATAAATATTCATTTTACCAGCTTTTATGCCTGGTTTATGCCTATACATTCTTCCATATCATATATGTTAAATAAAAATATAATTATATTTAGGTACACACCATCATCTCGCCAGGCAAGTCAGGAAGAAGGTAAGGAGTGGTTGCGCTCTCATTCAACTGGAGGTCTACAAGACACAGGAAGTCAGTCTCCGATTGTCTCACCATCTGGCATTTCATCATCTGCGAATGGAAAATATCACTACTCCAATTTGGGTAAGAAATAATAGTGATCATTGTTCAATATTCTGTGTTATTTTAAATGTAAATCAGTGTTATGTCATGGATCTTGTAGAAAATTGCTTCAATGTTTAGGGACAACGCTCAATTTCCATTGTTAGAGGATGATAGAGGGAATAGTTAAATCTATTATTTAAAATAATGTTTATAAGTGTAATAACTTGTTGATTTGTGCAGACGTTTATTGCTAGAAGCTGTTCTGCATTCAACAATGATCTTTAAATAGATTTGAGTACAGAATCGACCACTGACTATGGTAAGGGTACATTGTGGCTTTTTAGATAGAGCCACTTGTTGCTGTAAGAACATTTGTTATTGAACATGTAGTTTTATAGAATATATTGATTTAATGGCATATATTATACATGAGAAAATGTCAGATAATGACTGGTACCCTTTAAACTCTCCTATCACAATACATCCAACACAAGCATTGTAAGAAGGTCGTACTTCAATTCTTTTCTTTGTTTAAGTACATATTAATATTGTAGACTCTTTAGATTTTGAGAATAATTCCATGTTATTTTTATTCTAACAACTCCAATTGCAGTGAGTCCAACCAACCTATCACAGTTTAATATTCCTGGTCCAAGTATGATGAGATCTAATAGTATTCCAGCCCGGGACTCTTCCTTTGAATTGTATGAAGACTCCCAGATGTGTGGAAGTGCTACATCATTAGACGACAGACCAAGAGCAATCAGCCATTCAGGCTCCTTCCGAGACAGTATGGAAGAAGGTAATCTTGCTATATTAAACACACGTCACTGCACTTTTAGATTATGTATCCATATGATGATTATGAAAGTTCCCATGCTGACATTAACAACATTTGTCAGGTGTAGTACTAGTACTATAGCACTAATATGTCAGGAAAGCTGTAAACCTTTCTGCTGGAATGTACTGCATGTGAAATTAGTTTATCATTGCAATAGCAATCTAAATTTATATATGACTTTCTTTTAAGACTGATCACCATTTTCTTTCCCTCTTTCCTGGTGAATGCAATGAAAACTACCACATACACTACAAACACACAGTTTGTAGGGCAGACATGAAAATAACCTCAGCTCATGAACACTATACGTACAAATGTATAGGTGTTATTAATGAATAAGCAAAGTGGAGTAGGATTGTTACTACTGTGACATGCTAATGCCTCCATGTAATTATATATTGTAAACTAGATGTATTTTGTGTTTTCTAGTACATGGATCTTCGTTATCACTGGTTTCCAGCACATCATCTCTTTACTCAACAGTAAGTGCTTTCGGATGAGGTGTCATTTCTGTATTTACAATGGTCTGCCTGACCTGAGAATTACAATGACACACCGTACCTTATGTTATGTAGCCAGCACCTATGCATAGAGACTATTAAAACTTAATTAAGTGTTCTTACATAGCAAGACCACTTAATATTATCTCACATATATATTCTTATTATAGCCAAATTAACCACCTTAACTCCGCCCACAGTTGTTACACTACATAGACAGTAATATAACGAAACATGCGGATTGTTCCTGATTGGTGTGCTATTACTTTGTGTAACGTTTCGCCAAATGGTTCACGAAATATCGTTGTTTTTGTGGCGAAATTGGTCCCATAGGAATAAATGGCGAAATGTTCAAAACTAGAGTGGGAGCTGACAAAAGCTAGAGTGTGAGCTTTAAAATCAGGACATGATTTCCAAACTGCCACCACTCCCTCATTTTCAAGCCCACCCACACAAATCTTATATCTAAACGTTCAGCTATCCCTGCTGCCACTAAACATGTCCACGGCTAAGCCATAGTCCTGATAGTTTTCACAATATGACCATTTGTTTGCAACTCACGCCGTCCATTGACATTCATTGAAACTCCACTCTAGCCACCTCAAATTTGAAGGGCAATATCTAAACTGCGACTGTGCCTTCATTTTTTATATTTTAGAGACATACTATGCATCAAAATGTAGGTCTGGGTCTTGTGATTCTCACAATATAAAGTTCTTTGCTGTAGGGTTTATAGTTTTTAAAATACGACCGTTTGAAGATGGCAACCGCACTCCAACCTTTCCACAGTTACTCCAGCCACTCCAACCACGCAACAGTTACTCAAGCCACTCCACCCAGTTACTCCGCCCACTCCAGTTGTAGACTACTGGTGGAGGCAAGAACACTTCACACAATTTCCCCAGAAATTGTAGCTTTTCTAGTTGTAAAACAAACGACATGCCACATATTCTAAAGTGGTACCTTAACTACACTGTACTGTGGTACTTTAACTACAATGTACTGTGGTACTTTAACTACAATGTACTGGGGTACTTTAACTACAACGTACTGTGGTACTTGAGCTATAGCCGAAGTCCTCCCATTGACTTCTATGGGAGAGCTTTAGCTATATCCATAATAGCTGAAGTCCACCTGAAATTACAATTAAGATTAAGTGTTGAGAAACGCTGGTTACGATGTTCATTCAATAATTTTTTCCATTTTGTTTGTGGCCTCCTGAAATGATCCTAAAATAAGCCGAGGTTACCATTGTAGCAGGCAAACTCCAGTGCAGTCCGGATTCGAAAATTTTGGCATGAAAATCGTCCACATTATATTCATTCGGTGGTGTCTGAATTAGTCTTTTGAGGGCTACTTGGTTCACCAAGTGATTCGATTAGGTCCCAAACTCGGTACATATGGTATAAAAGGTTAATACAAAAACATGAGAAAAGAAACAAGAGGTGCAACATGCATAAGCTATTTAGTAAAACAAAGTAAAATATGGCTCTCATAATCCACATAGCTGGGAACTTGACACATCTACGTTTTAACACCTAAGGTGCTACAGAGATCATATCATTAAATTGTATCCTTCATTAGTACGCGTCATGCATGAGTCACATAGAATACATGTACTGTGGCTACCTGGCAGTAAAATACTGAATCTATAGGTGCAACCCATGTTATGGTAATCCATATAGAGTGTGAGAGATGATAATGTTTCAGAGCAATACAGGTTAAAAAAAAAGATTTGCGTTTGAGAACATGCTCCACAGCCAATGCGGACCCCATCCCATATGGAGAAGACCCCATGAACTATGAAGCACAATACAAAATGAATTCAGTAGTTTTTTTCATATTAATTTTTATTTATTTTCAAGTGAACAATATGCCAGGATTTATGCTGTGCATGCTTGTCATGTGTTTATTCATGTGGAAATAGCAGTACTTCATTTCAGAATGTTTCATAGTGATTTCAATGGCTTTTTAAGCTGCCTTGGTTTTGAGAGATTTACACAATATTCTCCGTTGTCACAAAGCTATGTGATTATGTAAAATACGCCATTGTTTGCACAAAATAGTCTAGTTTGTCTTGACAAGGGTTAGCAGACAATGAACATATTTTGTTATTCCTTTTGTGAATTAAAAAACAAAACATTTTACATGAAATAGTACTAATTGCAGAGCCTGCATTTCCAAAAATCTACTTTATCAGTATAAAATGTTTTTTTTTTATTGTTTAGCAGATAAATACATCAAGGTCACAATTATCTTATTGTATATATTCAGCCCATACGCCTTCTGTGTGACATTCCCAAGATAGTGATTATTAGATAGAACATTTATATAATGGTCAGTAGGTGTCAGTAGAGGAGCATATATACCTTGATCAGAACATTTAGTGCATTGTATGTTTTCGCGTAGGATAAAAATTTTCATTCTGAATATGTATATGAATTTAAGAAACCTATATAATAAAATAAAAAAAACAACCAAAAAAAAATACCCCATGTTTGATGTGGGAGGAGATATGGTAATATATCGGAGTTGCTTTGTTCCTCTGAAGCTTATGCAAGAGAAACAAAAAGCTAAAGTGGGTACACTAACTATCTAAGTAAATAAACAGGAATGGAAGTTATACAATTGATCACATTTTAAGGTGTTTTGTATGATTTTGGATTCTGTGGGTTTGATCATCTGGCATTTAACTTTTAAGCTCTCTGTGCTTTGCGCTATAGAGGAGTAAAGTGTGCCCGTCTGTGTACTTCCACATCACCATGGTAATAACACTGCACACAAAAGCATGTCTCATGTACCAATGCACCCATCAAACAAAATATATCAAGCCAAACATAACACACACATATGGATGTGTATGTTAGTGTATACACTGCCGTACCGGTCTGTAGTCAAATTGCATTTTGGTGATGTATGTGCATTCAAGTGCATTCCCTTTGGGATAGAACTACCATATTCCTTAAGTAGGCATAAACACAATAAAACAATTCAGTAGTTATAAAATGTCAGATTCAATCTTGTGAAGAAAGGTTGCAGACAATGAACTTGTTGCTCTTAACAGAGAAAAATGGACTTCTAGTAAATGAATACCTATTCATTGTAGGGTAGCCATACAGTGGCATATTATAATGCATCCCAGGTAATAAATGTGTGCTCTGACATGGTCGCTACTGCATCTGCTGTTTTGTTCCCGAGTTACACTTAGCTGCCAAATCTTTCCTATTGTTGCTGAGTTACATTTGCGTGAATAGGTAACGTGGAAGTGAACCAGCCTGTTATATTAGATTCTGTTCAGGAGAGATGTGTTTTGAAATCACCTGTTAGTAAATGTGGAGGATAGCAGGTGATCTCTACCTGCTGAATTGAGTCCAATATAACAGCTGTATTTGGCTGACAGCTACTACACCTAGTAAATGTGTCACTGGAGTGGAAATATTGTGGCCCTAATTCTAATTGCTGTGTTAAAACTGTTGTTTATACTTTAAATGTCAAAAATCGATCTATACATTGTGTTTGTAAACATGTAATGTATAGATCATTTGTTATTCTCTACATTGACAGTATAAACAATGTTTGTCCCTTTAACATTTATTTCGGTGAATAAAAAAATCAAAAATATCCACGGGATTTGCCTTTTGACTAGTGACTGAATCAATTTTTGGTGCAAGCACTTTTATGTGAAACCCCCCAATCATAATGGAGTTTAATGGTTACTTATGTGTCCTATTCCTTGCTTTGTTATTATTGCTTCACAACTCATAAATATGTGTGGCGAGAAGAACAAGCCTGTTATTTTTGCCAACTCACTCCACACATGTGCGTGTGGGTTTAATACAACAATCCCCCCTGGCTTTTCAAGGGGTCCTGTGAACACCTGGTGATGTCTTCTTCATATTAATGTCTGTGTTCTAATGTATGAGCTGGTATATGTGAACCTTTGGCAGTTTTCCAATGCCCAATGGTAGTTTTTTTTATGTGAAGAGTAGCACTAGACCACCAGGAAACGGATGTGAAGGCGTAATCTGTTTTTTTTCCTACTTTTATCGTTTTCTTTCCTGGGCCTGCTGAATGCTTAGTAAAACTTTACCCTACTAAATACCTACAAAGGTCTGTCTGTTTACACCAACCAATTGAAAACAACGTCTCCTAGTGATTTTATATTTTCTTGGGTAAAATCTCTGTGGGTCTCATTCATCAGCACAGCAGTTATGAGAGCTTTGCTATGGGCACAGGTAATGATAAAATATTATATATATATATATATATATATATATATATATATATATATATACATACATACATACATTATTTCACATTCAATATAAAATTCTAGTTGTATACTATAAAGTTATCTGTTTTATTTTTTCAGGCTGAAGAGAAGGCACATTCAGAGGTAATATCTATATTACATGTTAAAAAATGATAGAAACTAAAATGATCTTATTTATAATAGTGTATCATGGGCCAATCACCATGTATATTAGGTGCATTATTTTATATAACCTCCTTTATGTATAATAGGTGTATTTGATTGTACATTGTGTAGGTTATCAAGAAAGGTTGTTTTTTTATCTATTATTCAGCAGTGAAAGTGGTATACATTTTACTTATTCCATTTGAAAGTCACATACTGAAATCCTACAGTAACCACAATTACACTTCCACTCATGTCAATATCCCTTATCACATGGTGGGGAAAAAAAATCTAATTACATGTATTTGACTTAATCTCCCGTCCTTAGGTTCATGATCTTGAAAGTCTGCAAATTCTAGATAGTTGAGAGAAAAATGTCAAAAAGGAGGGATTCACCTTTTGCCCACATGCTGAGGCTTGTATCACAGACAGAAAATGGAAATTTCTCAATTCTGTTTTCAGAGAGTCCAATTTTTTTCCCTTCAGTGGTGGCTATTACTTTTCTAATATGAGAGCAAGATGACCTGTCGGGTAATTGCCAGATTTCTATCTTCAAGTCATTTTGTGAATGACATTTCACATCCTCAAAGCCAGTGGAAGCATCTTTGTCAAAGGAAATTATCTACCAAGCCTGTTAATGTTTTTGTAGGCAGCACCTACTAAGCCTTTAAAACCTTTTCCTTTAAATCCCGTGTGCACAGTTTCTGTACTGAATTTCAGGAAGTAATCTATAGCTGTATGCCTTCAAACACAATTTTATTTCTAATCCTTCAACAGAACCTTTGCCATAATAGTGTCATATTTTGTTTTACTGGAAATAACAAAATATAAACTTCCTCCCACTCATTCTTATCACTACAGATATATTACGTAAAATATAAAAATCACAGGAAGAATAAAGAGTGACCACTTGCAAACATTTAGAATAAATTAATTCTAAAAATATCTATGGCTATTCTCACAGAATCTCGCATGGCAGATGAATGTTCATACCTGGATCCCAGAATGCAGCAGGATCGGAGCCAAATATGGGTGAAATCACATGACAGCATGTGGTGTCATCACATGAAAGTGAGCTCCAGTCTACCGGGTAGTGCATTGCATTGTGCATAAGCAACAGGCATGCTGGGACTTTAGGAGTTGTCCATTGCCAACAGCCTATTCCCATTAAGTGACAGTTCAAAGCAATTCAATTAATTTATGTATTTCTACTTTATCACTAGTTTTAAAATTGTGCCACTTTTTTATGTTGTATTGTAATTACATTTTGGTTTTATATTATAATTTAGCAAATACAAAAACTGAGAAGAGAGCTTGTTGCATCTCAAGAGAAGGTCGCCACATTAACATCCCAGCTTTCAGCCAATGTAAGTACAGTAGCATGTGCATACTATCCTTTTGTTTACAATCTGTTCCACAGTTGTATGTGATTATATCATTATTTTACGACACTATACTGTATAATACCTCCCAACTACTACCACCACCTGTTGCGGCCATGGGCTGCGGTATGCTAAATTATGCTAATAATTGTTAGTAAACTAATTAATAAATATTTATTTATACAAACAAGACTAATAATACAAGAATAAATTTATTGGATTCGAGAATACAGAAAAATTATGTAAAGATGAATACCAAGAAACATGAAGATATATAAAGATATATTTTATAACTGGCGGTACAAACAATATATCTGAAAGGATATCACAAACAAAGTTCTGGTTTGTATAACTGTATCACAGAGCTACAGTGCTCTAAACTGCTTTAAACTGCAGTACATGTGTTTTTTTTTTATTCATTTGTGCCAATAAAATATTTATTCTTATTCTAAATGAAAACATTTTACATAAATAGTTATCAATTTTCCATAAAGTCACTGAAAATGTTCCGGTAATGCACAACCTATAACCACACCTTCAGCCACTCCACCAAACATAAATGTCCCATTATGGCCATTTGAAATGAATTAATTCATACCATTTTCATATAGAAGGTGTTAACTTGCTACTTGCGTTAGTTTATATGTCTCTGTATTTTGCATTTTGTAGGACAGTGTTTTAATATGGAGAAATACATGTTATGCAGGCAGTTAGGCTTGGGGCCAGATATTACTTAATACCATTGGGAAGAAGCTTTGGCTTTTTGTCCAGGATATGGACTACACACAAACTCTTGAGGCACCCTTTTGGGCATCAGTTTTGTATGGTAACGAAACCAGCAGATCTCTGTTAGCGAAAATCTGCACTGCAATAATATATACTAAAACCTATTGACTGCTTTGAACTTCTTTTTTTTAAAGTGAAAATATATACAGCAATTTAAAAAAAAAATCCTAATAGAACCTCACTGTTTTGATTGACATGGCTTTCACTTTTTCCCATATACTTCATTACCTCCTGCTTAAATTGGCCCTGGAGTTTTTTTTTTTAAATTTCTTTAAATCAAATGGGACAAGGTGAAAGAAAATGCTTTGTTATTTAGTGAAAGCTCAAAGTGCTAATGTTAAACAGTCCTTATTATACATCCAGTAAATTGTAAAAAGAAAGAAAAATGTGACTATATAACATTGCATTACATATAAACAATACAAACACATTAACAATGTGAACTTTTAGAGATTAATAAAGTATTATTGGCCCTCCCTCACTTTTACCATTTATTATCAAGACTCAAAACAAAATAGTATTATATGGTTGATAATGTCTGCTTTGTGACCAAGGGTCACGTGCTTATTGAAAATAAAGTGATAATGGATTTTCATATTGCTTTGGCACAATTAAACACACTTACTTCTTAGATAATGCACTTTTTTTTTCTCTTTTTTAGTATAGTATAATAGGAGATGTACAACTTTTCTTCCAACTCTCTCACCTAAAGTTTTAGCTGAATTGCAAGAAAAGGCATGGTTTAATAAAAAAAATAAGCCTTATATGTGTCTGCTGCGTCTCCCAGTTTATAACATTACCTTGTGCCTCGATATATAAATGAAATACTTTAAGTGGGAATTGCGTAATTTGTATATCAAACTACCACGTGATGTAATCAGCAGTAGACATCAGACACATTCTTTCCCCCCCTCTGTTTAGGTGAGTGCCTTTAACAGAAAAACTGACACTTTACTGCTATCTTTGTTCCATTTGGCCTCGTTCTGCTAACAGTAATTCCTGTTTCCCAGGAGTATTCCTGATATTATGTAAACCGTTCATTGATTTCATGTTAATTAGATGAATATTAAAATCTCTGGCCTAGTTCCAGTTACTAGAGTAGATACACGTCATCATAATCCAACCAAAAGGTCCCACGTTAAGTATTTAGCTACACACCTATATTATTGATAACATGAAAGTAATGAAGCTAGTGACTTATCTGCACAAATGTATGTGTTAGTGAGTGATGGGTTTATACCATGAATTTGAAATGCTGAATGCTTTCTGTCCTCTTCATTTATAGTCCCATTTGGTGGCAGCTTTTGAAAAGAGCTTAGGAAATATGACTGGAAGGCTGCAAAGCCTAACAATGACAGCTGAACAAAAGGTAAGTTTAGGAAAGCGCATTCTGAAGTCTGGAAAAACATCCACAGCTTATAGAGTAATGAAAATGGAAAATATAGCTCAAGTTCAGCCTTGACTAAATAAAAACGCCACTGCTCCTCACTGTCTCTGATATTCCTATTCTTCTTTTATTTGTATTTCACAGTCGTTTCTGCATTGTTTGTTTATATGTCTGTAATATACATCAGTAGCGGGAACAGTTTGTCATTATATACAGGAGAAAATGCAGCCAATAAATGTTTATTTAAGATTACATCTCTGTCTGACTATGTACTTACTTGCATACAATGCTTGTTTATAATTATCTGTCCTGTGAATAGTATGCTAAAATGTTCCTAATGTATGGCACAGATATTTATTTACGGATTTTCCCCCTAGGAATCAGAGCTAACTGAACTTCGAGAAACCATAGAGATGCTAAAGGCTCAGAATTCTGCAGCACAAGCTGCCATTCAAGGTGCTCTCAATGGCTCTGGCCACTCCCATAAAGGTGCATATTACATTTGTATTTCCATTTTATATGTATAATTAAACCATATTCACTGTTATTAGAAAAGGGTACCACAAACCTAATATGCAAAATAAGAATTGTTTGTTCAGCTCCTACAATTCTACTGCATCTAAAGCCAAAATTCATTTCAATAACTATTAAATGACTTTAAACACATCAAACTATCGTAATTTTGCTGCACCATAGAGCGTCTAACCTGTATGTTGTATTGTCTTTTTGGATACAAATCCATGTAGGGAATCTCTGAAAATCTCATTTAAAAGTAGCCTTTTTGTGTGTACCGTACCACATGTCCCTATTCACTGATATGAACTATACAATATGTACCTGTCTGTGTATATAGTACATACCTACAGTCGATCCCTGGCCAACAGTATACCAAAAGGAACTAGACTAATCACCTATCCCTCCAGGTATAGATACCATCTGTAATCATGGATTTTGGGATGGACAGTTTATTGATGTTCCCTGAACCTCAACTGGCCTTATCTTGGACACTGGTGACCTATCCCTGCGTGATACATTTTACTACATAAAACATTGTCATTTATGAATTATAAGGTTTCCTTAAACATTTAATAGCGTTGAATGTTTGAATGTAAGTATATTATTAATTGCATGTGGATAGCACAATAATCTAGACAGAATGTGTGCAGTGCTTCCTTGTTATGATTAAAAAAGCTGCTGAAACATTACAAAGAAATCTTTCCATCATTACAATTATAAATTACAACTAATCTATTTCTCTTCCATCCCAGATATGAGAATACGGAGGCAGCACTCCTCAGAGAGTGTTTCTAGTGTCAACAGTGCCACAAGTCATTCCAGTATTGGCAGTTGCAATGATGCTGATGCCAAGAAAAAGAAAAAGAAAAACTGGGTAAGATCGATTTTTGCATTCTAAACATGACGTTGGTTACACAGCATAAATGCAAAAAGCACTATTTAGTAAGAATAACATTTAAATTGACATTATACCCTGTGGAAGTCGAATGCTTTGACGTTAAATATAAACTTCATCTAGGAACTTGTTCTCTAAAATTGACAAAATCCCAGTTGGATATATTCAATATATCAGAGGCGTCCAATGTGTGGCCCGTCTGAGCTCTGCTCAGGTAGCCGCACCTCCAACTGCTCACCGCACGGGAAGCTGTCTCAGGGTACAACGTTCCCTACACAGTGCGGTGCTGTGTTCCCCTCTTCTATGCATGGGGTCATGCGCAAGGGTCAGAGGGAGGGAAGAAGCACACTGGGAGCATGAAGGTAACGGGGAGGCCACAGCCTCAGAGATCAAGGAGCCCACAGCACCGTTAAAAAAAACAAAACTGTTTGGTAAGTGTGTGTATAAATGGGTATGTGTGTGTGGGGTAAGTGTATGTATGTGAGTGTGTATAAATGGGTATGTGTATGTGGGATAAGTGTGTGTATTAGTGGGTATGTGTGTGTGGGGGGTAAGTGTATGTGAGTGTGTGTGTATAAATGTGTATTAATGTGTGTGGGCTAAGTGTATGTATGTGAGTGTGTGTATACATGTGTATGTGTTTGTGGGGTAAGTGTTTGTATGTTAGTGTGTGTATAAATGTGTATGTGTGGTGTGGTGTGTGTGTGTGGGGGGGTAAGTTATGTGTGGCGTGTGTATGTGGAGGGGGTGAGTGTATGTTTGGTGTGTGTGTGTGTGTGGGGGGTAAGTGTCTGTATGTGTGTGGTAAGTGTATGTGTGTGGCAACTGTGTATTCTCGTGTGTGTGTATAGTTAATGTGACCGATGCACATTAGTGTGAATTATATATATATAATATATATATATATATACACACACATGTATATATGTATATAATTATAAATATTATTCTCTGAATGAATGAAACATGAATGCGGCCCACGCATAAACTTGGACACCCCTGCCCTGTATCATCTGTATATTTAGCTTTTTGGGTAGCAAATCAATACAGTAGGAGTTACACTAAAATAAAAATAATGGGGGACATGTATAAACACGGTGAACATGCAGATTGCGCCAAATACTGGCCAATCGCCATATGCACCAATGTATAAAGCAGACTCACAGGAGTCTGCATTATCTACGCTGAATGCATAGATTAAGGTTGTGTCGGCTAAAATGCAAAATCAGACGCTAAAATGCACCTGATTTGTGTCAGGGAACATCCACCAAGCACAGTTTGACGGAGGTCCTTCTTACCCTCACTGCAAAGAGATTCAAGAGTACTAAAAAAGTACAATCGCCATTATACATATGCCCCAGTGTGTATGCTTCCGGACCTGCTTAACCATGGTCCACAAGAAAGTGAATAGAGCAGGGGTTCTCAAACTACGGCCCGCGGGCCACATGCGGCCCGCCGAGCACATTTGTCCAGCCGGCACCCCCCGCTCCCCGCTGTTTACCTTTTTTTTTTTTTTTTCCTTGCAGCCGCAGAAGATGCGGCTGCAGGAAAACGTAAAAAAAATCACCGCGACCGGATGTGACGTTTTGTCACATCCGGACCCGGTAACTGTTTCCCTCCTCCGTGCAGGGAGGAGGGAACACTGCGAGAGACGTCCGGCCCGGGGACACAGCAGCTGGAGGTAAGTGATGGGGAAGGAGGGGGAGGAGGGAGGTATAACGAGCACTCTACTATTCCTGGGCATCTGACTGGCATAATTTTCTTGGGCTGTGACTGGCATAATAATCCTGGGCATCTGACTGGCATAATATTACTAGGCTCTTACTGGCACTCTATTCCTGGGCATCTGAATGGCATAATATTCCTGGGCTCTTACTGGCATAATATTCCTGGTCATCTGACTGGCATACTATTACTGGGCATCTGACTGGCACACTATTCCTGGGCATCTGAATGGCATAATATTCCTGGACATATGAATGGCATAATATTCCTGGGCATCTGACAGGCACACTATTCCTGGGCATCTGACTGGCATAATATTCCTGGGCTCTTACTGGCACTCTATTCCTGGGCATCTGAATGGCATAATATTCCTGGGCTCTGACTGGCACACTATTCCTGGGCATCTGAATGGCATAATATTCCTTGGCATCTGACTGGCACACTATACCTGGGCATCTGAATGGCATAATATTCCTGGGCATCTGACAGGCACACTATTCCTGGGCATCTGACTGGCACAATATTCCTGGGCATCTGACTGGCACACTATTCCTGGGCATCTGACTGGCACACTATTCCTGGGCATCTGAATGGCATAATATTCCTGGGCATCTGAAAGGCATAATATTCCTGGGCATCTGACAGGCACACTATTCCTGGGCATCTGACTGGCACACTATTCCTGGGCATCTGAATGGCATAATATTCCTGGGCATCTGAATGGCATAATATTCCTGGGCATCTGACAGGCACACTATTCCTGAGCATCTGACTGGCATAATATTCCTGGGCATCTGACTGGCACACTATTCCTGGGCTCTGACTGGCACACTATTCCTGGGCATCTGAATGGCATAATATTCCTAGGCATCTGACTGGCACACTATTCCTGGGCATCTGACTGGCACACTATTCCTGGGCATCTGACTGGCATAATTTTCTTGGGCTCTGACTGGCATAATTTTCTTGGGCTCTGACTGGCACTCTATTCCTGGGCATCTGAATGGCATAATATTCCTGGGCATCTGAATGGCAGAATATTCCTGGGCATCTGACTGGCACACTATTCCTGGGCATCTGAATGGCATAATATTCCTGGGCATCTGAATGGCATAATATTCCTGGGCATCTGAATGGCATAATATTCCTGGGCTCTGACTGGCATAATATTCCTGGGCATCTGACTGGCATAATATTCCTGGGCATCTGACTGGCATAATATTCCTGGGCTCTGACTGGCATAATATTCCTGGGCATCTGACTGGCACAATATTACTGGGCTCTGACTGGCATAATGTTACTGGGCTCTGAATGGCATAATATTACTGGACTCTGACTGGCATAATATCCCTGGGCATCTGACTGGCACACTATTCCCATTGAAATACTGGTAAGTTTGTTGATTTAACTTTACTTCATTTTAAATATTGTATTTGTTCCTGTTTTGTTTCTTCACTTCAAAATAAGATATATGCAGTGTGCATAGGAATTTGTTCATAGTTTTTGTTTTTACTATAGTCCGGCCCTCCAACGGTCTGAGGGACAGTGAACTGGCCCCCTGTTTAAAAAGTTTGAGGACCCCTGGAATAGAGTGCCATGCAATTGGTCTTGGAATGCTTTTGCACAAGGGTCAAATGCATAGTCTTGTAAGTTTGCAAGCACACCATCCACATCATTGCAGCCCAAACTGCAGCATTTGGAATCGGGTACAAAAAATTGTATTTTAGTAAAACTCCTAAATTATTAATTTGACAGTCACATGGATAAAAGGGCTATATTAAAAGGAACATTGGCATCATATATATGACAGAGTTCCTTTAGCTACATAGAATGATTGATTCTTTTTTTATTTTAAAAGATTTAGAAAGCGTAATTAATACAGTGACTTGCAAATGGCTCTAGGATGTGCTGGTCCATCAAGAAATCCACATATGTATTTTCAATTTTACAATATAATCTTGGAAAGATGTAACTGAATTTGAGGAGCCAAGTGAAGTATCTGCATGAGTGATTTGCACTTATAATGTATATGTTTGAGTGGTGGTTGAATTCATAATAATGCACACACAATTATTCTTTTCAGGCATCCAAATTGAAGACTGTCTATTTTCCCCCTTTGCTGGTTGCACAGAGTAGTAAATAAACAAAGATAACAACTTACAGGTGCATACAGAAATTAGTGTGTCACTATTTATTTGCTACTTGAGGGCTCTAGTGATGTAAAGATAAGTAGCTGTCAGTCTTATTCAGCAGCTCAAATCAAATCAATCTAGCAGGTGAAATCAGCTGTTATTCTCCACATTCACTAACTAATAGCAGTTTTCACAATCCATCACTGCCATATTGAATTGAATTAAACAGCTGAGTTAGTGATATCAATTGATATATCAGCGTAGGATGTCTAATGCTGTTGAAAAATTTGCACCCAACATAAATTGCCTAGTAGAGTTAGCTGTGCAAATCTGCTCTCAATAAGGTTTATGTTGAACATTTTCATTTTAAATTGTTTTACAAAATGTAAAACGGGGGGGTGATTCAGCGCACTGTACAATTTGACACAGAAATAATAATAAATAATCCAAAGTGAGCACACTAAAACAATATTGCAAGTGTGAATAATGAATTTAAAGTGAGGAAAAAAAGTCACATATATTATAAATGCAATACAAAAATGCAATAAAAAACGTGAAAAAAGTTGAATGTGAAGGAAAAATAAATATATGTGGTGATTTACAAAATGTATCTGGATTTGTATTGCAAATGCCAATTCAAAACTAGATATAATTAGTAAGAAACAAATACCATGGACAAAAAAGCAAGCAATAAGCCAACACATAACCAGCTGAAAAGAACACTATTGTAAACAAGTAAAAGTTCAGCACCTGGTATGCAAGTGACACTTTAGTCAGTTAAAGGACAATTAAAGTTTTTTAACCCTTGCATACTTAACCCCTTAGTGATCGAGTGCTTTGCTGCATTTGATGTACCTTGAAGACCAGAATTCCATTATTTTTGTCATATGTTTACTGAACTGTGAATTTATTTCTTTGTGTTCAGTCCACCCACACAAATTATATATCATTTTTTAAAGGACGGATAGGGCTTTCATTTGATACTATTATTTTCATCATATTATATAATTTACTATTAAAAAAATATAAAATATGATGAAAATATGCCATAAAAAACACTTCTTCTAACTTTGACCTGTTTTTTTTTTTTTAAACAATTACAAATGGTAAAAAAGACCCCGTCTATATATTTCTACTATTTGTCCTGAGTTTAGAAATACCAATGTTTCCATGTTTGTCTATGTTTTATTTCAACTAATAGGGCAATAAACAATATTAGTGGTTTTTTTTTTGTTTTCTAACCTTTTCTTCTACAGTGACCTTTTAACCCCAACCCTAAATTTACCCCAACTCTAAATTCACCCTAACCCTAAATCTACCCGAACCCCTTAATCTAACCCTTGTACTCACCCGAACCCCCCCTGTAACCTTAATTATAACCCTATTTATGACCCTAACCCTAGATCTAGGTTCAGTAGATCTAGGATTAGCTTTTTCCATTATTTTTTATTTTTTTTTCTAATTTTAACTGTATTACTGTCTAACTGCCTCTAGGGGCAGTCAAGAAGCGGTTTCAGAGAGACGGAAGAGATTTTTTTTTTTCTCTTTTCCGTCACTCTGTGCTGGGCACGCTGTATCGGAGGAGCATGCTCCCAGGGGGGCACAGAAGGTGTTGCATGATGCCTCGATCGAGGCATCATTGCAACACTTTACACACATAGGCAGTGATTAGCTTTCACTGCCTATGTGTGTTAACGCGCATACGATTTCATTTGCGGTGATCGTATGCGCGAGGGGGGGTGAGGGGGGGCTGAAGGCACTCTCAGAGGCTGCTTCGGATCCGAAGCAGCCTCTGGGAATAGCTACAGGCATGTAGTGTTGCGCTAAGAAGCGCAACACTACATGTAAACGGAGGACGTATATATACGTCCTCATGGTCCTTAAGTACCATGCTTTTCAGGACGTATATATACGTCCAAATGCGTTAAGGGGTTAAAGGAATTCTGCATCTTCTAAGTAAAACTGCTGTGTATCTTAATAGAGCTGAGACACAGCTGGTCTAGAGGTTGGCGCACATGCAGACAGTGTCAGCACAGGCACAACCAATCAGAGTGGGGCTCGCCAAACATCCAATCAGAGTGAGGTCTGTATCGGAGTCTATATTAAAAGCACAAGTGAAAAATAAAATGTACTGGTCCTTTAAATAGTTGCTTTTTATTGTTAAACTTGCTTCAAATGGTCTGGCATGAATAGAAAAAAAAGAAGAGAGTAGCAAAAAAAAAACATGCACTAATTCAGTGACTAGAGCTCATTGTGTATGCTTTTTTCACATTTGCATTTTCACAATATTAAGATACACATTCTAGTGATGTCTAAACACAAGACAAACATTTACAGACTTTATTAATGACTGCAAACAAATTTGAAATGTAAAACATATTACTATGATGTGCTGTTAAACCACCAAATACATACAGTCGTTGGGGATTAACAGCATCTTATGATTCCCCATAGGCTATGTTGATTTAAAAGCCTGCATACACATAGGATGGGTACAAAAATCCATTTTGAATTCATTTGGGATTGGAGAAACACCCATTCACTAACATTTTCCCTCAAGTGATTACAAATAAAAGTGCTATCAACTATTAAGTGAAAACTTCAACATAGGAAAGCATGTATTACATATGCACTCCTAATGCATGTATACATCTAAATATTGAACCCAGCTGTTATTTGTATACTATTTCCCAAATCACCTTTCTTACATAGTATTCCTGTGTCTAAAGGTGTGATTAGGTAGTGGACCCCATTGCTAAATTAGCCCTGGACAATGCCAGCTTTGCACCCGAACAGCTTGCAAGTGGCAAATTGTCTCCCAAACTACTTGGCAGCACCAGCCTTTTCCCTAAACAGTTTTTCAGGACCAGCTTTGCCCCAAAACATTCCTAGTGGAAAATTTACCCCCAAACTGCTTACCAGCACCAGCTTTCTCACAAAACAGCTTGACCGTCAGCTTTTCCCTGAAACAGTTTGCCAATGCCAGCTTTGCCAACCTAACAGCTTGTCAATGCCAGCTTTGCCAACCTAACATCTTGTTAATGCCAGCTTTGCCCTAACAGCTTGTCAGTGCCAGTTTTGTCCTAACAGCTTGTCAGTACCATCTTTTCCATCAAACAGCTTGTCAGAGCCATATTTGCTCCCAAACAGCTACCCAGTGCCATCTTTGCTCCAAACAGCTTTCCAGCATCAGCACTGCCCTGCAAATAGCTTCACCGTGCTAGTGGTTGCACAAGACTACCTGCTGAAGTGGTTTGTCTTTCCCCCTCCTTGTGGTGTGAAGACTAATCAAGCATGCATGTAAGTGTATGTCATATAATTTCCTGCATGCTGGATTAATCAGACACAGAACACAGGTAGAGAGTGTGAAAGACATAATCTGATCGGATGATCTCTACGTCTCCATGCTATTAGCAGGGCGGATACACGAGTGGTTGCATGGGTCCATAGGGCCCCCTAGAGTGATTTCCCATCTCTGTATCTCCTGCACTTCTCTCTTTTATGAGGTTGATAGAAGGAGAGTACCTCAGCCTATTCTCCCCAGGCTTTTGGCCCCTTTTTATAAATTTTTTAAAAAGTTTTTTATGATGTGCGTGTGAGAGTTTCAGGTTTACACACGTGTCTGCGTGGCAGAATATCTGTGTGGGAAAGGCCATCTGTGTCTATAAGGGTGTCTGTTTAAGGTTCTCTGGATGTGTGTGTATGTGTGTAAGAGAGTGTGTTAGTGTAAGGTTGTTTATGTAAGGGTATCTATGTGGGGGGGTGTAAGGGTGGATGTGTGTGTGTGTGTGTGGGGGGGGGGGGTGATATCCCCTATATTATGGCATATTATGAGACTCTTGGTCTACTTTTTTTTTCAAAGTCTGGTAAATGGTGTTTGCAACGTACACAACATTTTGTATGCTCAGTTTTTTTGAAATCATGGGAATTTGCTCACATACAAGATTGTGTGTAATATAAGTTGGTCTGTGTAAGTGGGATTGTGTGTCTCTGTGTGTAAGGGTGTGTGTATGTATGTGTAACTGTGCAACTGTGTATGTGTGGCTGCATGTGTATATGTGTGTAATTGTGGCTGTGTATTTATGTGTTTAAGTGTAACTTCGAGTCATTTGAGTTTTATTGTGTATTGTAATGTAATCAGTAATGTGCTCACACACTGTACATTACTGTGAGTTTTATTGCTGTGGAGTCAGTCACAGACAGACAGACAGACAGACACACACACACATACAGACACGCACACAGTCAGTCACAGGCAGACATACACTCACACATATAGTCAGTAACAGACAGACAAACACATACAGTCAATAACAGACACATACAGTCGATCACAGGCAGACATACACACAGTTAGTCACATAAACACACAATCAGTCACATACACACATGCAGTCAGTCATACACACACACACGCACTGTCAGTCACATACACTTCACACAAGTCAGCAATTTTGTTGTTGTTTACGGTAAAAAAAAAGTGCATCTATCAATATGTCCCCCTCCTGGCTTCTATACCTTATTCTAGCCTGGTCTGTGCCCTGCTGTTGTTTCTGGCCCTGCTGAGCACACTCAGTGTTCGGACATTATAAGACTGTGCAGCCGGTGCACACACTGCTCCCTCGTGCTCCGCTGGATAAACAAATAAAATGATCCCAGCGGCGAGGGCACCATGCAGGGACAACAATAACCAGGCGCCCGGTATAATTTCCTGGTGCCCAGGATTTGTTGAGCCCTGATATATACCCATATATACCTATTGTTCATTGGCGTCAATTATATCAGTCTGTATGTGAGCTTATTTACTCCACTTCTATGAAATCTATCACGGGCTACAGCCCCAGATCTTTTGGAGACCCAGCAACGCCCCTGCCTGTGACCATGTTTGTTATGCCCTTGCCTGTGTCTGATAGCAACACATAAAGTTGCAAAATGCTAACACTAAAGTAAGCATATATCAGAGCTATACTTTATTTAAAAAAAAAGACAGTATTATGGTGTACATGTTGATGATTGATTGTATTATTATATTAGCTGTCCACCTTTTAAATACATAACATGAACCAGTTAGGAGTTCCAAAGTGTAATTCTGGTGCACTGTGTTTGAAAGTCTAGAACAAGTGATCAAAGCCAGGCTATTATATGTGGTGCCTCTTTCTTATTGGTTGCAAATATGCATGTAGAGGGGCCAGGGCCATGACAGATTCCATGTATCCTCCATGTACATAATAAAACATTTGTAGCTGTTTAGTGTACATCTGATAAATGTTCATGTTGCAGTCTTCTGTGGATGTGTCTGTGGTAACACAAATGAAAATGTAAATCACAAACGCCATATTTGATATCTACAGGTGTGCTTGAGGTATGGTATAGTTAACACATACGTGCGGTTTAGAAAATTCCATGCTGACATTAAATTTCGAATTAAGGATCACATTAAATTTCGAATTAAGGATCACATGCAATCTTAGTATAACCTTTTAGTATAATAGTTTAGTGGTTTAGGATTCATTTTTGGCTTCTGTCCTTGTATCACTGTTTTATAACTCTGAGCTTCTTTGATTCCCTTCATTTGTAATACCTCACTTTTTCATGTTTTCCAAGATGAACGCTAAAGGAAGTGAGGTGACTATAAAACCTTGTTTACTTTGGCATGCAATTACTCCAAATCCTGTCCTGGCATGACTGCTATTAATTCCAGCAACGCTTTTGTACATTATTTTATGTTGATGAACTTGTATTAAATCGTATGGTCAATGCAGGCCAATCTTTCTTGCTTCATTAAGCTAGAGATTGTGACTTCAGAAGATAATATACAATTATATTTAATAATGAATGCCAAAAATACAAACTTAAGGTTTCTTGTTAAAAAAAAATAGTCAGTATGCAATAATGGAAATAGTGTGTTAATATATGCAATTTAAATTATCTAAGCAGCAACTTGCTATTCTTTCTACATGTGTTAATCAAGAATAAACTATTCTTATTATGCACTAAAGTCATAGTAAAATCACACATAAATATACAACTAAAGTGAAATACAACTAAATGACCTAAAATGAATACAGAAAGAAACATGCTTACTTGGAGCTATTAAATCATATTTGAAAGAGGATTTAAATAAAAATAGACGTACATGTGCAAGGGGAAGATTTTCAGGTTTTCTGGAGTTGAAAACGTAATTTCTGAATTCGTTTTATGATACTTTAGATATTTCTGTTAATGTCGAGCAAAGTTGAAATGCATGCACAGACAGAGATGTCAAAAGTACTATTTTAAAACCTCATTGGTTTTCTTGACCATAATCTGGTTGTTGCTGTGTTGATTTAGATATGGAATTACCAGGTTTTCCATGCAACCAGTATTTTACCTGGAGCCTGGTAACAACAACAAAATGGCTTGGGGCAATTGCATGGCTGGTGCTTTTTGAGGAAAAGGTGGCAATCCTAGAGATTACTATCATCAGTTATCAAGTTTACAAGAGATTAGATAGAAGACCAGGCTAGAACTATATTATCCTGTGAATATACTTGTTTTGAGTGCTCTTTCCAGTCTACACACATCAATTGTCAATATAAAGTTTACTCATGAATGAGAACAGGATACCTCACACACAAGCTTCATGAAGGAAATTATAGCATTAACCTTCAATCATAAAAAGAGTGAAACATTATTTGTGTGTATATCAAATTTTACACTTGATAACTGTCATACAAACATTAAAGAAGAGCACTTTAAACAATTTTCAGGGAAATTGGTGCACCCAGAATGCAGGGTCATGTATTGCATCGTGGGATAATGAGAGGAGCATTATAGGATGCACATTTACTGGGATTTTACTTACTGTGGATCTTTTTTTTTCAAAAACTAAAATATTTTAAATCATTTATATTATTTAAAAATGTTCTTTCTTTTTTTCTGGATTTTATAATGCAGCACATTAATACATTTTCATGTTCAATTCTGTCTATTTTCTTATATGAAATACTGCTTTGATAAATATATTGGAATGTGAAGCTAAGAGCAAATTGATTAGAACATTCTTTTTGTGTCTGCATTATTTTAACACTACAACTTTTTCGATGTACAGCCTCCAATCCTTTAATGGGTGTAATCATATCAGCACAGTATTCTTACACTTGACTTGGAAATCATCCATCCAATCACCATTGCAGCTTATCTGTATAGTACTATAATGTGAGCAGTCTGCTCTTTGCTATTTCACTATAGATCCTCTGACTGGCATGGTATTAGTAAGTCTCAGTTGTGTTAAAACACCACTGTAAATAAAGATTAAAGCTGACACTTTAAAAAAAAAAAACATTTATTACTCATTTTTTTTCTTCAATCCTTACTGATAAAAATGCAAATGCCCAGCATCTCTTGGGAGCCAATAGGATGACTCCATACACATGTGCACAATATCACCATTCCCTACATGTTAGGAGTCATCGTGTATTTTTTAGGGAGAAGAAGGGAAATTTACTGAATTATGGATTCCACTCTATGTGGCAAATACAATTAATGAATTGCTCCCCCATTGATTTCAGTGGGAGAATTATTGGTCATAGGCAGTTTTTGTCATGCAGAAGCATTCAGGGAATCCACATTACTGTGTTTCAACATTTCCTTCTCTGTTTTTTTTTTTTTTTTTGTACATTTTTGTTTTACATTGCAAAAGGATCAATACAGATGCACTGGGTCCACATGCACAGAGCGTGTGATGTAATGGTTTTATTTGGCAGTTGGTGACTGCATCCTGGTTTGTTTTTTTGCCAGCAGTGATTGGAGAAGTAGGGCAATTATGTGATTATCCTGGTGACCCTGACATTTTACCCATGAGCAGTAGACCTGTCTATGGGAGTCCTTTTATTGGCTCCCATGAGATGTTTAGGATACTTTTTTTTGTGTGTGCTCAGACTAGGAAACCTTTTGAAACCCCTGGAGAAAACCTTTGAAAGTTAAGCTCTCAAGTTAGATACTGAAAAACTATTGGAAGAAATAAATACATATACGTCATGCTTTAACAAATATGCATTTGTCCATTGTTTCCCAGAGATTCTATAATCAAAATAGGTCTTATAATCAAACAATTTAACACACTGGTGCAAATACAGCTTGTTTCTTTGTGTTTTGGGTCACAAAACTGTATTTATACTGTTCGTACATATTATGAACAACATGTATGATAATAAGGTTATATGATTTTGGATATTTTTGTTTTTTTAACTAACTTTCTCTTACACAATTTTATAAACTGTCTATTATTTGCCATAATCAAAATCCATTAAAGTGGTTTGCCAAAAAAATGTATGTATGTATCTATTCTTCCAGCTGCGAAGTTCTTTCAAACAAGCTTTTGGCAAGAAAAAATCAAACAAACCATCTTCCCATTCGGACATTGAAGAACTTACCGATTCATCGGTGCCATCCTCACCAAAATTACTTCATAATTCAGATGATGCATGCTCATCCTCAATGAAAGCGTCACAGTCCAGCACTGAGTAAGTATTGTTGAAACACACAAAACTCATCAATAAAATGCAACTGATAAAAGTTCATATTAATTAGCCAATTAGGATCCTTTGCACTTATAGTCTGTTCCTATTTTGTAATCTGAAAAAACATGATTTATAAAGTGCTTTATGATTAATATCAAATATCCCTTAGTTATAATAATTACTATTTTTGTCCTCTACAAACTGTCACTGTTATTATTCTACTCCAGTTCACATCTTCTAGGTTGTGGCATTTGTTATGTATAATTGGGTTGGACATGAAAATAATTGCTAGTAAATGAATCTGATATTTTAGATTTATAGCATCATTCAGTCTGAACAAATTAATTAACAAGACATGTTTGGTTGTTAATTGAATCAAAGATATTGATAACACAATTTCAAAACTTAAGTAAAATCTAAAGATGAGATATTTCAGAAACATAATTATATTCGTACAAAGTTAGTCTAACACATCTATTTTTTATATACCTATATCATGTCAATTAGATATGTAAATATACACATACACAATTAATTTGATATTTGAAATTATACTAAAGGCTTTACACTATAATAAACAGTCTGTGAGAGGATTTTCCATACAATCTACTGTTCATGTTTCTTTCAACCAGATGATTGAATTATTGTACGTGCCATTGTCTGTCTTGTGTGAATCCAGGTCAGCTTTAATCTGGGTACCAAAGAAACGACAAAATGGCCATGTGATTTACAAGCATAGATCTCGGTAAAATGTGTGGTGCATGTGATTGAACCTGTGTGCCAAACTATGGTCATTGCATGCACTTAACATACTGTAAGCTGAAATGATGACAAAAACAACAAACAAATACCTTAGCATAAATACTAAACCTGATACAATGCCACATAATGTTCTCATAGCAACCCAGGAATTGTTGTTTATTATTCATATAATCTATACACACTCACATTTTTATACAGTTTTATGCAGTATAATGCACTGAATGCCACACTGACCTTTGAGAAAATGGTGTTATTTTAGTAATGTCAGTTACTGGAACAATAGTTTCCAGAGGAACATTAGATTGTCAACAGAAGAACAATAGATTGCAAAGCCACATATAGGCTTAATTTCCAGTAAACAAAAATGTTTGTAATTTTAAATACCTTGACTGATACTGAACCCAAAGAAAGTGTTTTTTTTTTCAAGGTCAACGTTATATCTATGCAGACAATAAGATGGCCAGTATTTTTTTTTAAGAAAAGGTGGAAACCCTAGTTTCACATCTTGCAAATGGTTGCCAGGCTGGGGTTCTACACGTAGACCTGACCATTTGTTTGAAATCATGAATTAGATGCTCAAGCACACCTGTATCCAAGAATTCATGGCTGTGTCCAATTATATCATTTTTATTTAAATCCAAGAAACTTTTATGTTTACATTGTAAATAATGAGAAATTAGTATTTATTGTTGGCGAGCATGACATAGGACCTTAATGTAAAAAAAGTGCATAAATTATTTTTAATATACACATTCTATTAGAAGACCAATGAGAACCAATGGATAGATATATTTGTGAATACATATTTTGAATTAGTAAAAATAGCACCTTGGTCTTACATTAGTTTTTGATAGTATGCATGACTGATGGGTATAATTATTTATATATATGTATAATTGTTTTACTAAATGGTTTGGAAATCTTATAAAAGCAAATATTTTGTGCATCTATATCACTGTTGTTATACAGTATGTTACTATGTAGACTGCTTCTGCATTAATTTGTCATCTATTAAATAATTTGTATAACTTTAAGAGGTTGTTTCAAACCACATACATCTTATTAGCTGGCAACTACTAATGTAGATTTGTAAACTATGTGATAAAAAAGGTGACAAAGCATCTAAAAATCGAATGGTTGAAGGATCATCTACATAATGTTTGCAGTGGGTGTAAAGCAAATGATTTATAGATTGCGCTAGCACAATCCATGCAAGTCATGAGTGGGTTACTAGATATGTGTTTTGAAATTTGTCTGTGCTTTCTAGTGATTATGACATCACCTTGTAACAGAATATGCAAATTAATTATTAGTCATTGTATTCGTTTTTTAGCATAAGGTGCCACACACATATGTCATAGATAATAGACAAAAAAGTAACATGTAAAAAAGCTTTTTATCTAGATCTGTACGTGTTCAAGCAATTCTGCTAAAAAAATGGTTATTATGTATAAATAGAAATTCAGCGATAAATTTCTAATTGTGTGAATAATTTTCAAATGTGCACACTCATACTACAAACACTGTTTTTGCAATGCCTTGTCATGAAGGTCATGTATTATAAACAAACATGATTAATCATTTGCTTAATGCCTGCAGAATAGTGTTCCCCCTTTTCCTGCACCTCTGTGGATGGTCAAAATGACCAGGGGGGACTTTGATTGTCTTATAACTTGGTTAATCTGGTGGTTGTTTTGGTCGCAAACATAAAGATATGGGAGTGATAGAAATGTATATGCCCATAAGGCTGTCCAACCCCCCCCCCCCCCCCCCCCCTAAATCATCAGGTCACAGGCAGCACCCAATCTCTCTGGGCTTGAGCTGCTAATATTAAAAGATAACTAAAGTGTTTTTAACCTTTGTTTCCCTAGTGGGTTAAAAAAAACAGTACGCCCTTGTCCCAGACAAACCCAACGTCTATCTTTTGAGATACATGCGCTTTTCCCCTCGGCTCTGCCTCAGAGCTGAGACAGAACTGGTGGAGAGGCTGGCGCACACTGATAGGCTCAACGTGCACACAGCCAATCAGAGCAGGAGTTTGCCCCACTCATCTCATCAGGGTCTATCAGGTCCAGGGGTCTCTCTCAGCTAAAGCAGAAAGATACATTAATTTTCAGAGGGGATCAACAGAGGTCCTCTCTGCTGATTCCCTGTAAATAAAGTGTCTCTCTCTACACTAGCAGAGAGTGACCATTCCCGCAAAAACCACAGGAGGTACTCAGTTCAAACAACTCAATCCACCAAAATAGCGACTCTGTGATCAAAAGATGCCTCCAAAGGCCTCTGATGTTATCAGGCCTGGTCGTTTTAATCTCACAATCATCATATCAGAAAGGGATTATAGAAGAGCAATTCTCCTTTTTATAAGATGTCTAGGGCACCTGCAGACCATTATCTCTCCATTTGTTGCAATTCTTCCAGATCAAGCGTGTTTAATTTACGTATGAGTTGTCAGTGGCCTTTAATTCATTTGATTCCTTGCTGTGAATCTAATAGTAACTAAAATGAACTGCAATAGCATTATTTCAAAGAGGAGACTGCACATTTCATATTGAAATCCTGTGTTAAAACCAGCAAGAAGTGATAAACATCAAACACTGCTTAATTAAAACCACCTATGGAACTTAGTGGAAAAATAGTTACATGTATTTCCCCAACTCCTGTCTTGGGTACTCTGTGATATAGTGTTACTGTAGGTAATTGTTTTTCTTACCGGGCAACATGCTTTTACATCTCTGTTACCCCAGTAAAACATACCTGTATATATATATAGGCCAATACTGACGGGATATCAGTCAGTTATTAGGGGTATTAACTGCTCTACTGGCGGTTTTACAGGTTGTGATATAATTCATATGGCTATTATTTGACACAAAATGGGGACTCTTAAATTGAAACATGTTTTATTTTCCATTGAAAGGATCTGTGAATGTACGGAAGCTGAAGCTGAAATTATCTTGCAGTTAAAAGGTGAGCTGAGAGAGAAAGAACTAAAACTAACAGACATACGCCTTGAGGCTCTCAGCTCAGCCCACCACCTTGACCAAATCAGGGAAGCAATGAACCGTATGCAGGTCAGTGATACTACAAATGGCGGGGCACTGTGAGATCTTTACTTTAAAATGTTATTTTAAAATGCCTTCATGTCTAACTACAAAAGAAAGAATTTAACTAACCCAGTGAACTCATTTCAGATTTCAAAATGTCATGCTATAGTATAGTAGTCAAAAAATATTGATATGTTAAATCAATAATAATTGTCTGCAAGCAGCAACCAACATTCGCTTTTTTTTTAGCCCCAAAGACCTATAATAACTGTGCAACTGGAATAAATATTATTTAATGTCACATAGAAACAGAGCTCCTCTATATCATTTTTGTTTACTCAAAATAAATTGTGTTCTGCCTCGTTTTTCTGTTCACTCATGGGTTAAATAAGCATTACATGCAACATGGGAAGTTAATGGTGCACTTGTGAATGTGTGGTGTAATGGGCGGTGAGTCTTATTATTTGCATGAGCATAAATATATGTTCAATGTTCATATTAACTTAACTAGTAATGCTAAGGAAGTAAAGTATAGTTTTTTGGAATGGGCAGGACATTGTTGGCATAGTTTTGATTGGTTGTTCATTTTACAGCACCATTTTGTAACTGATGTGGAAGTCAAGATGATGAAATCTCATATTGTTTATTGCTAATATCCCCAAAAACTCTCAAAGGTGGTAATAACTATTTACCACAATGTCGAGATTAATGTAAAACTCTTGAGATCCACTTGAAGTCTTTTCAGTGAAAATAAACTGAAAATATATCAAACTCATCTAACAGAGTATACCGTACTTTGAAATAGCATCTTTCACACCCAAAAGTGATTGGCGTGGCATCTGTCAGTTGGGGTTTTCATTAACACCTTTTGGTTTCTTAGACTAAACCAACCATGTTAATTAAGATCATTACAACTTGTAGTTAAATGTGATATCTTTCTGCTGCAGGCATTTTTCTAAATATATAATTTATTTAAACATCTGTTGGCTAGAAGTGATGTTTGTGTACATTTAGAAATGCTATAGTTCCATATTTCACTGAAATATGCTTAACTTGCATTGTTATTTATCTATAGCTCTGACATTTTTTGTCAAGAGCCAGACTTTGAGTGGTAAACAGTAATTGATAAACAAGAAAAACCTAATGTACTGAAGAATGTTCTCTGCAGTAAATCAGCCAGTTCTACAGAGATCCAACAGTTGAAATCAGTTTGGTCAGATCATCTCTGATCCTTCTCCTCCATGGTTAGTGGGGCCATAAAACCATTAGACACATGTCAAATGCATGAAGGTGTCAAATGTTTGCAGTTTTGAAATAAATCCACTGCAGCAATCCAGGGCATGTAAAAAGCTTATTAATTAGTAAGATTATGTCAGACAAAAAGATTCACTACTGTCTCTACTAAGTCCAGTTATTTAGGTCTTAAACTTGCATATAACCGTATTTGCTTGATTATAAGACGACCCTGATTATAAGACGACCCCCCCAAACTTTGGATATTCCTTTAGGAAAAAAGCTAAAAGCCTGAATATAAGACTACCCTATAGGAAAAAAGTTCAACTTGTATATATTCACATGTAAATTGCTTTATTAATAAAAAATTATATAAAAAAAATGCATTTTTGGTTTTTTTTCCTTTAATGTGCCAATGCTGCCTCTCTCTTTCCCTTGCCCCCAGCTTTGTCTTTCTCCCCCCCCCCCCCTTAGTGTTGTCTCTCTCTCCCCCTCCCTTTGACTCCCCCCCTCGCCTCTGTCTCACAGCAGAGCTGCAGGGGACCTGGATCCCCCTCTCTTACAGCAGGGGATGTCTGCGCGATGAGCGCATACCTCCCCTGCTGCCGCCCGGCACGACTGCCGGAACTTTTATGACGAAGCCGGAAGTACCTGGCTTCATCATAGCAGTCCCGGCGGTCGTGCCGGGCGGCAGCAGGGGGAGTCTGCGCTCATCGCGCAGACATCCCCTGCTGTTAGAGAGGGGGATCCAGGTCCCCTGCAGCTCTGCTGGGGACCTGGATCCCTGTTTTATAATCTGACCTCAATTTGAGGTCAGATTATAAGATGACCTCGATTATAAGACAAGGGGTATTTTTCAGAATTTTTTTTCTGAAAAAAAAACTTGTCTTATAATCGAGCAAATACGGTAATATGACCTTCCGTATTTTTCTCTGCCTCTGGGTATGGAACGGAATGAAGCTTCACATCCTGGATACCGTGTCCAGGGTGACAGAAATTTTTCCCAACAGGTGTATCTATTTATTCTGATTGATAGTATGCCTGTGGGAATTAAATTGTTTGTGTAATGCTTTCCATGTTTCTCCCATAAATTGCTTTTCTGCTCTTCACACACACATGATTAGATATACCATGTTGGCTAATTTGCACGTAAAGCAGCCATTGATTTGTTGGTACAAATGTGAGCATCAAATTGGTACTTCATCTGTGTGGTGGATGTAAGCATAGGTCTCACATCTCTTTTGTTGGCAGGAAGACATATAATTTACTGTTCTCTGTGTATGGTGCTCCTCACCATCCATTGTTTGAGATTTGGAGGCTGCTTGAATGAAAGTATTGGGGGATGTTCGACTATTGTCTGGAGTTTAAGATGTGTGTAAAATTGTTTGTAGTTCAAGCTGTATTTTTACACAGGATGTCCATTTGGGAATTGTAGGTCACCACTAACATTATGTGATCACCTTTTTGTGGATGCTGGTACATCAGGATATTTTAGTAGCTTTCTTTATTTGAGAGTCTGTGAGTTTTGTACTGTAACCAGGGTTAATGAATTCCTTCCTGAAATTCTGAAGATGTTCATCTTGGTTTGTGGAATCTGAGATGTGATTGAATCTAATGGTTTGACTGTAGATGATTGAGTTTTTCTGGTATATCTGGGACAGCAACTGTGGTCTTGAAAACTTGCCACCAAACTACTCTTTTAACTCTTATAGTTTTAGCTTAGAGCAGAAAAATACAACAACCACTAATATTCACTATTTATTACATAAGAAATGCCACCCTTTAAATGTCTCCACAAAATACTTTAGAAGTAAAGATTCCTACAGATTTGCAATCTGTTTAAAAATAATTAAGAAAATATGATTTCTGTTGTGAAACCTCAATGTTTTTTTGTGTATTATAGAATGAAATTGAAATATTGAAAGCAGAGAATGACAGGTTAAAGGCTGAAACCAGCACCCCTGGAAAAATGGGAAGGCCCTCCTCTGAGTCTTCAAGCAGTACCTCCTCTTCATCTTCACGTCAGTCGCTAGGGCTTTCTTTAAATAATTTGAATATTACAGAAACTGTTTCAGCAGGTATGCTTACCTCTATATTATTAATTAGGTCTCAGGGGTATAGTGGAAGCAGCATTTATGATGTATTACCTGCCCTTATTATCACTGAACTTATGTTTATAGTTGTCATCTTAATCGTGACCATAGTGTTAACTTGGCTAAGGGACTTGAGCAACTAGAGGTTAGGGAATCTACAAATCCTGATTGTTCCATAATAAAAGACTTCTATCTTAAGATAGAGGTGACAAACAAATCGTTTCATGTACTTGTATGACTCATATAAGTCTGTTTGTGGAACAAAAGGTAGGGTTTCCACCTTTTCTTCAGAAATATACCGGCCTTGGTACTGTCTCCATAGACTTAACATTGGCCTAAACATGAGTTGTACATCAACTATATTTTTCAGCAAGTTGCTAAGAATGTTTCAGGAAGGATGTGTTGGGGGGGTTTTTGTTCTTTTTTTTCCTAGTTAGCTTTTTCTCTTTGTGATGATGTGCAGACATTATAATTTACTACATTTATTTAGAGGGATAACATTGATCAAGTTTTTATACAAGAAATTTTTGTAAAAATATAAAAGGGCCAGTTAGTAATCCAATATCATTGGTAATGATCAGATTACCGCACAATTATTATCTTTAATGAGAGAACAGAAGTGCAGTCATTTAAGCTTAGCTAGACTCATTAACGCAGTTTTATTAATTAATGTCTTGTGACATATGTATCAATATAGTATATAGATCAATGGATCTATTCAGATTGATTATTTTAGCTATTGTTAAAATTGTACAGGAATGATGTTTCCATATGTATATAATAATAGCAAACATAGGAATTGTCTTCTACTGCTAAAACTGAAAAGACTATGGCTACTCCTAAAATAGCTAGTGGTAACATTAGTTTATTACTTGAAAAATGCATGTCCCTACATTGTTTTAACACTGCATTACATTGTTTCTATAGATATATTACTGGAAGATATTCGAGATGGAACATTCCATAAGGAAGGACGCAGTGTTAAAATTGTAGTCTCCATCAATAAAGGATATGGGCGCTCAAAAGTATGTTATTTCATATGTTTTTTAGTTTGTTTTTTTACTGAATCACACATCAAAGATTGTGTGTGTGTGTGTGTGTGTATGTGTATATATATATATATATATATATATATATATATATATATATATATATATAATAATATAAAGTTAATATTTAAATCCTATTTTTTTTTTTTCTAGGATGCCAAAAGTAACTTCTATTTAATCGGATCAATTGGAGTGAGTGGAAAGACTAAATGGGATGTCTTGGATGCTGTTATTAGACGTCTTTTTAAGGTAAAGTCAATACACATGCGTCACGGTTCTGGCTTTTTATACCTCTTTTGGAAGGACAGTCCATCTTTTGAACCAAAATCACTAGGTCTCTCATATCTAATACGTTGTCTCTTTTTTTCTGGGTCCACATAATACATAACAGCAATAGTAAATATATGATGTTGTCAGAACTTTCCCAAGTCTGGCAGCCTTGTTCAACAGCAATACAAAAACTGAGCAAACAGGTGGAAAGGATGTCTGGATAGATCAAACTAACAGAACGTCATTAAAATATATCAGTTGCTAAATAGATATTTTCAAGTAATGAGTCTTGAAAAAATAAATCAATGTTAAAGATTACAATACCAAGTGTTATACTGCAATAACATCCATCTTTACAGGTTTCATGTACTCTAATTTCTATAAAAGTTTAATATCACATTTAATAAAATGTGGAGGAACATATGACGTTGGTTATTTTGAAGGATGTAATATACATCTGGTAATACTATCAATTAAGTTCTTAGGCATAATAATATACATTAGAGCTACTTATCACAGTACTTCAATGCTTTTTAAAATCTCTGTAGCCAACAGAAATGAATAAGTGGATGTTTATTATCTGAGTGAACTAATATCAAGCTGTTAAAACACAAAACATGGCAAATGCTTGTAATGTTGCGGCATAGCTGCAGGTGTAAGACACTCTGAAACTTAAAATGTAAGTCACATTTCTTTTGTTGACAAATGTCTGTAGTTACTTAGCTGTACAGCTGTATAGGATCAGTGCCTGGGGTGCATTTATTTTTTACTAAGATAAAAATAGAGACTCACTGTTTGGCTTCTAGGGGAATTAAATGTAAAATGCTTTACATGACCTTTGCAATTGATTTATAATTAATTTCTGTATTCTGTTACAAACAGTATTAATTTACATTGAAATATGAAATGGATTGTTTTAACCATTTCGCTCTGGCTGTAGTATCTGATTGTATTGGTTTTTTTTGTATTGCATTACCAATATATCCCAGGCTGAAGAAACATTTTATTAGCTAATTTTTTAAAATAAGGAACAATGCAGTCTATTTTTAAAAAAAATTCAAAAATCAGACATTTATAGCAGAGTTCAAACATTCTCCAACCTGTCTATCTTTTGTTGATCACAGACAGAGGAAATTCTATGTTTGTGAATATATCTACAAAAACAGACCATGGTGCTTGATTTAAAAGGAAATCTGGTAGAGATAAAATTACCTCCAATGGAAAGTATTGGGATGTTAAAAAAAAAAAAACATTGGGCGGTGGCAATTGCTGTTATAGATAAGACTAGAGTTGCCACCACCCACCCCCCCACCCCACAAAAAAATACCAGTACTGCTAATGTCTCCATAGCCTTAACATGGACATTTTTACTAGCTTGCTGGTAAAATGTCTGCTGGTTGGCATCCCTAAATAAGACACAGAGATTGAGTTTCTTTGTTGTCATTTAGATGCACCATCTCATTACCACTGAGGCACTTCTAACCAGTAATTATTTGTGGATGGGATGTTACTTGTAAGAGCGCAATGGTGGTTATAGGAAAATGATCATAAATATTGCACCTATGTATATATATTAAAGTTCCTGTGACAGCTTGTGCAGAACTTTGGTTTGGGCATAGGAAGTGACCTCTACTGACACTTGTTCTCCTTGTTTGTGGTCATTTTTGGTTTGTGATGAAAACTGTTTTGGAGCTTGAATATTATAAAAGATTGTGGCACAAACCTAACCTAAGGTTCATTTGAGTTCCTGTAAAGCCTGAGCTGAAACAATATAAAGTTCAAACCAAGTTTCATTCCTGCATTTTACATATCTTTTTTTAAATATCTAATATTTCCAGACATTGGCCAACATAAATTATATTGAAATATCATCTATACTGAATACAAATTCCACTGACCATGCTTCAGTGCATAAAACATTTTTATAAGCTTATTTAGTTAAAAGGATTAATTAAATCCATGAACACTTTCTTGATTTCTTTTTATTCTTTTCTTTTGAAGGAATACATATACCGTGTGGATCCAGCTGCTAATTTGGGCTTAACCTCTGATTCAATCTCCAGTTACTGTGTGGGTGATTTAGTTAGGGGAAACAATACAGAAGTGCCTGAAATGCTACCCTGTGGATACCTTGTAGGGGATAATAACATTATCACTGTGAATCTTAAAGGTAAATATATTATTTTGTGTTTGGAAGTATGCTTTTCACACATTTGACACGTGAAGAACACTAAATATCAGAGCCTATGTTAAGGAAAAAAATCTCACTGCACATTAAATTATCATGCCAGACCCATAGCACTTCACCATTTTTGTTCAGAATAGTGGATAGGATCCATATTAAAGGACACAGGACTTTAGATTTGCTCCTAATGCATAACCCCTATTAAAACACACTCAGTTACAGGCGGTGGTAAGGTATAGTTATCAGATAATAAAAAATGATTCAAAAAATTACATTCTGTTTTTTTATTCCCTTCCTCTTTCCCTCTTCACTCTAATTGTCCTATCCTCCTTTTATTATTGCCTCCACATCATTGCTAGTGTGTCCACACCACCTATTTGAACCTACATAACTTGCCACACCACCATGTTGCAGCACCCACATGGCTTGCCACAGCACCCAACTTACACCCACAAGTCTTGCCAGAGCATCTATATGTCTAGCTAGAACACCCACAGGTGTTGCTAGAGCACCAAGATTTCACACACAGGACTTACCAAGTACCCATATTGCATCCTCATGTCTTCCCAGAGCACCCAGTTAGTGGTCTACATATAGAGATAGAAAGTTGTGAGGAGAATAATCAATTATTATTATTATTATTTGCAAAGTGGCAGCACATTCCAAAGTATTAGATACAGTGTAATCCCCTGTTACTGTGTGGGTGGTTTAGTTAGATACCTGTGATTGGATGTGATGGGGGGCCTCCTCTGACATGGTTGTAGTGCCTTTGTCCAGAGGCACTCAGTCATGTCGCTTTCACTCTGACTGCAGTATTCCAGCAGCGAGTATTTCCCAGGATGTGCCAGTCTTTTTCTGTTTGACACTTTCTCAGCCTTCCTTTTCATTTTTTATTTTTTTCTCAGAAGTATTACAGGCGTATCTAGTTCATCATAGCATGTAGTGATCTTTTACTGCTATCATTATCATAGTTAGCATACATTTGTTTAAATGAAATGTATGGCTTCTTTGGCAATATTAATTATGTGTATATATATATAAAAAATCACCTATATGTTCCCATCCTTGCATCTTTATAAATAATTCTTGTATACACACATCAGAGCAGGCATTATTAAATGTGTTTTTTTTTTTAGGAGTAGAAGAAAATAGTTTGGACAGTTTTGTGTTTGATACCCTCATTCCTAAACCAATTGCTCAGCGTTACTTTAATTTACTGATGGAACACCACAGGATCATATTATCTGGACCCAGCGGCACAGGGAAAACATATCTAGCTAACAAACTTGCTGAATATGTTATAAATAAAAGTGGCAGAAAGAAAATCGAGGAAGCAATTGCAACCTTTAATGTGGATCACAAATCAAGCAAAGTGAGTAAGCAAAAAATATTTCATTGCTGTTGGACTAATAAAAAAATGCTTATTTGAAGAAATTACTAAATATATTCTTGGTTTTCAGTGTGTTTTGGTTATGGTCTCTGACCTAAAAAGATTAAATAACTTGTCATTTCTGTACCTAACAGACACATATGACTGATAATATCCTTAGAAAATGTAAAAAAAGAGAAGAAGATTTCCTTGGCTTCCTGGATGAATGAGATATTGAATACACTGCTGATTTTTATTTATATTAATGTTGCACAAATCCATGAATGTCAACTTACTCAGATTTTTTAGTATTAGTTTGTAGTTCTTTATTTATTTGTCTTTGTGTTCTTCTTCATAATAGTTCATACATTTTTGCTTCATTTCAGGAATTACGGCAATACCTGGCTAGTTTTACAGACCAGTGCAATGCTGATAATGACAGAGATCTTCCAGTGGTAATAATCCTAGATAATCTCCATCATATTGGATCACTGAGTGATATATTCAATGGATTTCTGAACTGCAAATACAGTAAATGGTATGCAAAATATCTCTAATTGACAGTGTAAAATTGAACCTTATCTTAGATTATATGTTTGCTCTGTAAAAGACATTGGTAGTGCTGTTATTGTCTGTTGAAGATGGAAATGGTTGGCTTGTTATGGTATATATATATATATATAAAATCCAAAGATCAGCGCACTCACCTCAAAGCAGGTAGGAGAAAAACTCTTAAAGCTATAGATTTCATTAAAGCTACTTAAAAACACCTGTCTTTCTAAGATAACAAAATTGGAGATTTGGCTACATATATGGCCATATTATGCTAACCACCACTACGTCAAAGTACTCCAATATTGGTGGGTCCTAACACTAAATACTGTTGCTTATGGGGCTTAATCTCTTTATATGTATTACTTACCAGGGACCATAAGGCCTTCCTATTGTATAATACAGAGACACTCCTGCAATTTATAGGGCTGGCCACCACTTATGGAGCACCTGTGTGTATATATATATAGGGGGTCATGTACTAAACAAGTGCAGTGGAGGAAAAAAGTAGGTAAAACATGAGTAAGGAGCAATTTGCGACTATTTGTAACATTCTGTGATTTTTTTTCCTGATTTGTGCCCCTTCCGTTATTATTATTTAGCGATTATATTTGCGCACGCTAAAGAGCTTTGCGAATATTTTGTGAAAAATAATTCTTATTTGCGTGTGAAAATTACACCAGCTTTTAGCAAGTGCTATCAAAACAGGTAGAAACAATATTCACAAAATTGCCTTTTTTTATTGTCAATTATGTCCGTTTTTATTCGCAATTTTCTCGTACGTACCATTTGAGTGTTAAATGTTTAGTACATTGCAATAGGAGCAAAAATAGTTTTGCACATAAAATATAGAGAGAATACAGCTATAAACTGGTGTGCTGATTGAAGAACCAATAAAACTGTCCTTCTTTAGAGTCTAAATAGTTATTTATATACTTGTCATTGTCCTGACTGCATTTTATATTCATTTTACAACTCATTTGATCTGTGTTTTCATGGAAAACAAGAACATTTCTAAGTGACCCCAAACTTTTGAACGGTAGTGTATGTTAACTTTTGATTTAACTTTTTAAGTGTAGAGTGACTACAGCAATTTGTTTTAACATGCATGGTTAACCCAAATCACAAAGTTCAAAGCACTCACAGTATCTTAAAAGCCCCAATATAAATCATGGTTAACCTGCTTATGACATTGTTTCAGTTTGTTTTAACAGTACACAGATGATTAGGAAAACCCTAGTTTTAAAGCAGAAAGCAAACCTGCTCAAGAAATGGGTCAATGGGGCGCTAATGAACTTTAATACATGTGTAAATGGAAAACCAGGGAACAGAAAATCTTATAAACTTCACTCCAGGAGATCACATCGCATACAGTAAAGTGTGAAATTGGCTGGTGTCACAGATAAAGCATAACCTTGATTGAGTTCAAAGAACGAACATAAACAGTATCTTGATCAGTTCAAATATTTGGGAAAAGAGTAACCATCCATTATGGCTAGTTAAAGAAATATTAAATATACTTGCATACTTGAAAAATACTTGAGAAAAGTGAGAAATATATTTTAATCTATAGATTAAATGAGAACATTTATATATGACTTAAATATTTAACTTGGGTAGTGTTGTCCAAATAGTGTCCTTCAAGAGTGTTTGTACTACCTCATCATGCCCCTCAAACATATTACATCTCTTGAATATGATAACTGAATTAACTGGAGCTTCCTCTATGTCCTTATCATATCAGTCTACCCCTGTGGCCACATATTTTAGCTTTTGTCAAATTATCTGTACACGAATGTACAAATAAATTGAATGTGACTGACTGTGTTACATAGATCATTTGTAAGTCACAAAATGTCACTCCTTACTTTACAGTATGTTAAATCAAATAAAGGCCATGTCTGCCAGTCATAAAAGACAATGGGTACTCGTGCAGACTAAGAGAGTCATATGTTTCAGGTTTTTCATATTTAAGAGAAAAACTATATCCAAAAATGAAGATGTCATATGACGCTTACATCACACAGCAATTTGCTGTGTGTGAAAAGCTATGTACTTTTTCCATTTCACTGGTAGCTATTTTATTAAACTTGGTGATTTATGTTACATAACTATGTGGTCTCTTAACTAATGTATTGTGAAAAAAGTTAGCATTTGTGAAGCTTTAATTATGTATTATTCACGGTCAGTTGAGATTTTGTAACTGAAGTTGGGCTCTCAAACTGTTAATTATGCACCATTTTTTCCTGTACCTTTATTCAATATTCTTTTTAACTACACTATCTGTATTATTTTTGTAGCCCATACATCATTGGAACAATGAATCAAAGCATTTCCTCCTCACCAAATTTGGAGTTGCACCACAATTTCAGGTAAAACATATTGCTTTTGAAGTTTTGAATTACTTGTGTACAATATATTCTGCGGATTTTCTGTGAGTTTTTCTGCATGGTGATCTAAATTTTTAAAAAATTATGTGAGTTCACTAGAAAGAGGAAGTTATAGCCAATCTTACTTACAGATGTGATATCTGTATGCACTTATAACTATATTTACTACTTTACTAACTGTCCAGATAATGTACAAATGTGTGTTTATGACCACTTCATTTATTGTGCACTGTGTAAGATCAGTCACTCACCAGGAAGGAATACAACTTTAAGTAAGAATATCATTTAATTTATATGTTTGCTAGCAATATTGCTATCATGTTGTACTGATTAAATTCATATTATGTATTCCCTATTTGCATAGCTACATTAAGTGAAATGAACTGGTGATTTCCCTCGACTGTTTCTTATGCAACATTAGACAGACAAGAAAAAGTATACAATTTCCAATTATGGAAGCATGACTATTTAGACATATATGGGTCTATTCACTAAAATTTGAGAATAACTCGAGGAAGTCACCTTTCATTTTAAGACAAATTCGGCACCCCAAAAACTCAAAGATAGCTTCAATCTTTTTGCCTCCCAATACATTCAATGGGAAAAATTCGAACCTAGATTTTATTTCATGAAATTAATGTTAACCTCTGTGAGCTATTCTCAAATCTTAGTGAATAGACCCAACAGCCACTGGGTTGACCATTACACCACCCAAAAAAATAACCGAAACACTAGGTTTATGATAAGGACATTGATCACAGCTTCTTGCTTGTAGGACATTCTATGCCAACCTAATTCACAGTGCCTAGATGCCTGTAGGCATAGAATGTCCTAACTCTAATAGGTCATTGTGGTCTCCCCCCAGGAAGTTGCAGCGGGACAGGCCTCAGTCTAACATGTACAAAGTAAGCTGTAAACAGGTTCCCCTATGACAATAGATTTCCCACTTCCTGGCAAGGGTATTGTACCCTCTTATCTAAGAATTGGATATTGAGCAGAGGTTTGGAAGGGGATAAAGAACTGAGGTTTTATTAATAGTGACGAAAAAGAAAACAGGAAAAAAAAAGTCCAAATTTTATTAATAAATCAATTAAAAACCCGCTGTATTCCACGCCAGGAGCAACAAATACATTGTTTTGGTTCTTAAGGTGGGAAGGGGTTAACATTATATATTAAACTTAAGAAGCATAACCAATATTTGTAATATTTGTAATGAAATGCCTGTTGCTCAGTCTTTGAATTTAAAATGAAATTACTGTCATCAACATGATATTGACAGATCATTCACAAGTAGAACTCACGCAGCTCTGGCCAAGAACATTGCCACTGCTGTCACTACAATTACTCAGAAATAAAGATGGGATGGAGAAAAAAAAGCAGGAGCATGTCTGTGAAATATGTGTAAAATGTCAATGTACTTATACAATGCAAACTGTTCTGTTCACCATTTCAGGTGGGTTCTGTGTGCTAACCACACTGATCCAGTTAAAGGTTTTCTCGGACGATACTTAAGAAGAAAATTGATAGAAATTGAGATAGAAAGAAATATGAGGAACAATGACCTTATCAAAATAATTGAATGGATTCCAAAAGCATGGCATCATCTCAACAGCTTCTTAGAAACACACAGTTCCTCTGATGTAACCATTGGTAGGTGCAACCGTGAAATTAATTTGTACTTGATTACAAGAGATGATGGGGAAACAAATGTACATGATAGATCATGACTTTTATAACTAGCACATGATGAACTGTGTATGTGAATTTAGAGTTGCCAGCTTTTCCTCAAAAAATACCGGTCATGCTTTTATTAGACTTATCATTGACCTCAAGACAGTATTTTATCAGTCTGCCAGTAAAATATTGACTGGGTGCCAACTCTATGGGTATGTAGTTTGTATTCAATTGTGGTCAATCTGAAAAGAACCTGTAAACAAATAATAAATATGTAAAAAAATAAATACCTATTGTAAAAAGGTGAATGATTTGTTTAGAATATGGGCTGTTACAATCAAAATATATATATGCCTTGCATCTTTAAAATAGGATGTTATGGATCTAGAAAACATAAAAACATTGTAGCTAAATTCACAATACTTCCATATGAAAGTGGGTACAATCTGATTATACTGAACTGCTCTATGTCATTTAAACTAAGAAAAGAAAGAGAGTAAAGAAGATTCCAGTACCAAAAAAGGACTCATGCAAGTATAATTTTATACTTAAGATGTAGGAGAGCATACAATAGTGTAGACTGTATATATTATACAGGTAAGTATTTGTTGAAATTAAACACACAACAAAAATACATTTCTATACTACACTATATGTGCTTTGTGTAAAACATAATCCCTATTTTATATAATCAGTCCACATTATTGTATGCTCTCCTGCTTCTTTTTTTGCAAGGTAATATTATACCTTCCTGTGTTACATTTTGGTTCTGGATTATGTTTTGCTTTCTTTTTCTTGTAATTATGCATCTTGACATACAAGATTAATATGTAAATTGTTCAATCCTCATTTGTAAAGTTATAAATCAAAAATATCCAATGTGTTGCTATAATTTAATACAGTATGTCTTTTATATCTCGCTGCTCATTGCAGTTATAGATTGTGCATTTATGTCTTATGCATAAGGGTAGTTTGCTGAACACAATAGGTGCTGGCTCCAGAATCCTGATTGAGGGGTAATACTGCTAAATGGCAGTATTACCCCTCAGTGTCAAGTCAGTCACATTACTTTCATAGAGTAGCTTGTATGCATGCATATATTGGATATCATAGATGTACACACTCATATAAGCTAAAAGTATGGTTATTTGAGTTTTTTAAAATATAGGATTTAAATGATGTCCCACCAAATACCTAAACAATGTTTTGACTAGACTGATCTTTTAAGTATCACTGAACATAGCAACATATTACTTTAGATTTCAGGAATAAAATCACCACTTTCCGTTTTTTTTTTCTGACCTACAACCTTTACCACAAATAAATTCAATTCTCAAACACTTGAATTTCTCCAACCTTTTTCCGTGAAAGGCCCTTGAAGGTCCTGCTAAAACCTAGATAAGCTACATTTACTGATCCACACTGATATATTACCTTAATCTTCCAGTCAAAAAAAAAATCAATTTCAAGGTTTGAGTAATATGATCTCATTTTAAGAAAAACCAAGTTCCTGAACCATATAGATTTTCAACAATTCTTTCTATTTTTAAAATAATATTGTATCACTCAATTCAGGGTATTTTGAATCATTGGACAAGAACAATAATTTGAGTTTCCAAAACAATTCACCTTGGTTAGTAGTGACTAATTATTATTAGTGTAAGCTTGAATGAATTCTGCTTGACTCTACAAACTGTTTCACTGCAATTTGGAAACGCACTTGGCTCAATACGTTGCTTATATCATATTTCCATTACCTATGTATTGTGCTTAATGTTCACCTTCACCTTATAGCACATTGATATAGCGTGTTATAGATTTAGTGTAGTATATTGGATATGTTTTCCTATGGTCATCCAGCTGCCAATGAACTACAAATCCATCATCCACAAAAATTATGCCAGTTGTATACCAGAACAGTTGGAGGGCTATATTTTGATATGTATGCACTGTAACTTTACTAAGTATGGTGTGGTGACGATGGTCAGTTTCTTTAATGTCTTTTCACCTTGTGTGGACATTTAAAGCATGACCTGTGACAGCAGTTAATATTTGTGCTTTCAGTGTGTATATATTATACCAAATAGCATTTTGTGTATTAAAGCAGTTTCTTTACATAATCTTATTTCCTTTATTTCTTCTTTCTTTCTGTAAATATCCTTTTTAAAATGCCTTATTCTTTCACTGAGGAATAATTTCATGTTAACAATTAATTGCTTAAATATTTTACGGTTACCAATTTGATTTACTCTAGTGAGCTGTGAACTAGTTTGCTTGTTTCTTCTCTTAATTATACATTTTACTTTTGCAATATTTTCCAGCATCTGTGAAAATCCATCAGAGCAAGCCACTGCCATATCACAGAATATACTAATCTTGTCCCATAATGATTCTCTTTTTTAAACGATATGTTTTCTGCTCAATCATTTTGCTTCTTCTCGATATGGGAATCTTAATAGGCCTCATGGTCATGTCACACTACTTTATTCATTAGTAGACTTTTTACACTGTCTACTAATCAACCCTAATAAGTGATTCTGACATAACTTTTCCAAGAGACTTATGCACATTCTATCCAGGTTAGAGATTAACATTTTCCTTTTTAATTTATTTTAAAAAATCTGCTATAAAAGACATTGTACTCCACAAAATGAGTGTCTGGCCTTTCACTCCCCTACCTTGGGGGTCTATCTCACTCCTATCATGGTGGCTTTCTGCTTTTTTGGGTACAATTTATTGTTCAAGGTGTAGAGACCTCCGTACATTCCTTTGGCTAAAGGGTACAGCCTCCTCTCCTTTTCTGCATTTGGTTTGTTAGAAAGCCAAGGCCAGTTCATAGCCACTGTTTGACTTTAGTCGAAAGGTTGCTGATTGTAACTTCCATAGCTAATAACTAGGACTCTGAAATAGAGTTTTCTATTTCATTTTTAATAAATAGGTTTATAAACTCATGTCTGTTTTCAAATATCTGCCTTTGCTACAAGAACATAACTAAGGAAGGAATTTTCAAAAGAGCGTCTGAGCATGTTATCAAATAATAATTTCAAAAGTTTTAGTAGTCAGTTGATATTTAGAGAAATGTCTCTTTTTCATACAGAGGGACACTGTGTACAATGTTTTCAAGAAATTGAATTTTAAGCATATATCAGTACTTTATTTGCTATCCAGAACTTACACTTTCAATATAGCAACTACTATATTAAGCAAATAAAAAAAAGATGTTCTTCTATGATTGACTCTTTACACCTCTGAGAAGTCCAATATAATCGGCGAAACACAGGTATTCATTTCCTCAAAAAACTGTGTTTGAACATATCAATTTTTTGCAATCTTTTGTTCTGTACATATATTAAAGAATTTGTTTAAAAAATAAATGTAAATAATATTTTGGTAATTTACAAAGGCACTTATACCTCTTTTTTTCTAAAATCATATGTATCTTTCTAGGCCCTCGTCTTTTTCTTTCCTGTCCAATGGATGTGGATGGCTCTAGAGTATGGTATACAGACCTCTGGAACTATTCTGTAATTCCGTACGTCCTGGAAGCTGTGAGAGAAGGACTTCAGGTATGAACTTAGTTCAGCAATCTAACTTATAACATATAATATAAGTCTAGTAAACTGAAGAAAATGTTTCCATGTGTATCATGTGACTGGAAACTCTGGAGAGAACATCAAACCTATGCGGCAAAGACTTAAAGGTGAAAACGCCATAGCTACCAGACATAAACCAATCATAGACTTATTTGATTGCAGAGCCAATTTTTTTAACAGCTGCCATCACTGTACGAGTAACATAATTCTCGTACTACATGTAACATTATAAAATACATATGATGCAGTATTCGGATTCTCATAAATATGGTCTAGTTCTGATTTTCATTTGAGAGTAACCCTCCTTTATTGTTGCTTTCATTTTATTGGTCTCCACCTTTTGAATTGGTTCCCATGTTGAGCTTTACATTGGATTTAATCTCTGCAACTTACTTATATTTATAGATGTACGGTAAAAGAGCCCCCTGGGAAGATCCATGCAAGTGGGTGTTGGATACATTTCCTTGGAACACAGCTACCTTGCAGCATGAATGTCCGGTCTTGCTACAGCTAAGGCCAGAAGATGTAGGATATGATGGATATGCCACTGCCAAAGAGGGAACAACTTCCAAAAATGTCCCAGAGAGTGAAAAAGAGGGTGATCCGTTGGTAAGTTGTGACATAAAATTTGAACTACTCTCTAATGTCAATAATAAGGGTAGTAACAGAAAATTAGTCTTCCTCTAAAACCAATTAAGCTATATGACTTAAAGTCATATAGTGTTCCTTAGCATTTACTAAAATAGAGATTTAATTAATGCTACTTTATATTGGAATAGTAGAGGCATTATTAAACCAGAAAAGTCAGAGGTGGCTATAAAGGCAAAAAGGTGATAATTATTAACCTTATCTGCAGATGCTTACCCAGAATACCTTGCAGTGGTGGAAACACTGCATATTTAGGTTTTCTGTGTTAAAGGCAAGTCTTCTGGCTTGTCGTGTGTGTGTGTGTGTGTGTGTGTGTGTGTGTGGATTTGTAGTTTATAATGCCTCTGCCACCCTCTGAACTTGAAAAAATGGAGGTGTTTTCCCATCACCTTTACCCCACAATTACATATATTGGTCATTTTATATTGAAATCAGTAGAGAGGAGCTTTTTAGCATCCGGATAATGCTGACACTCACTGTAGAAGCAGAAACAGTAAACGGGAGTGACAGCCTGTATACTTCAGGTCGAACCCTAAAAGGATCTGGGTATGGTGTACAAAGCATGCATATTATTTTACCCCATGCTAGCCTTAACCCCTTAGTGACAAGACATTTTGACCTTGACTTTTCCTTGGTGACAATGACTGTTTTTACATTTCTTTGGTGATTGTGTTTAGCTGTTATTTTCTTCTTTCTCACATACTGTACACACACAAATTATATGTTGTTTTGATCGTCATAAGAAGGGCTTTCAATAGATACCATATTGTTCATCATATCTTATAATTTACTACAAAAAAAATCATAACATATGATGAAAAAATAAAAAAAACCCTCTTTTTCTAACTTTGACCTAAAATATAATTTACACAAATACAATCATTAAAAAAGACACCATCTAAATAGTTTCTAAATGTCGTCCCAAGTTGCATGTTTCCATATTTTTATGCAAGTTATGGGGCAAAAAACAAAATTAGTGTTTTTTGTTTTTTTCCTATATTGACTTTTGACCCCAGCCCGAACCCTAAATTTAACCCAAACACTAAATTTAACCTCAACTTTAACCCTTATGCTATCCCTTAATATATTTTAATTCAATTGTTACCCTATCCCTTATGCTATTTCATTTTAACCCTAACAGCTAATCTAGCCCTAATCCTAGTTTTAAGATAATTAGATCTTTTTTTTTTTTTTTACATTGCAATGTTGCTGACTGCCTCTAGGGGCAGTCAAGCAACATATTCAGAGTGACAGAAGTGCTGCTCCGTCAATATGGCGCCCATGTTCGCTCTGTGGGGCAATCATGGGTGCCACAGACACCACATTTCGGTGCTGGCTATTGCCTCGACATCGAGGCAATAGACCAGCACCGTAAGAGTGGTTTTCGCAATCGTTGATCGCGAAAACCACTTGTTTCACCGCAGGACGTGTCAGGCACATCCATTGTTGCGAAGGGGTTAATGGGGAAAATAACTATTTTGTTAAAAAATCAGGAGTTATTTTAAAATTTAGAAACACTTTAAAGCTCCACAGAAGCTGAGCTAAACTTTAAATTAGACATAAATGTACCAGAGCAGCTCTAGTTTTTATGGTTAAAATAGTCCACACAGCAAAGTAGCAAGTCATAAATAGCTCAATTTTTCAAAAGATAACAAGAACCACCATGACGATTACTCAAAGTCATAGAAAGCCCCCTTCAAAATCTTTCACTGTCCCCTATCCTTCTGCAGCATGGAATTTAATGGAACAGGCAGGAAGCATTCCAATAAAAAAATGTATGCTCTAGTTTGCAGAAACTGTTTGGTGTATGAAACAAAAGGTCATATTAATGAACAAAATAAGTAGATAAGTACAAACAAACTATGTAATTAATATATCTGAAAACATAGTAGATAGAATAGATCTTTAAAAAATAGAAGCATTTCAAATTTGTGTAATAAATTCTCTTGTTATTATTCTATAAACTCTTTTTTACCACTTGCCATTACACTGATTACAGATTGCATTATTTTATGAATTTATACTGACTAAAGAACAAGTGTCAACGTTTTCATTTTTACTTTTTCACTTTTTTTACTTGTTTACTAAATCTTTCTTTAGGGTTGATTCTTCAGCTGAACACCTTTATTTGTCTCAAGATATATAATTACATAATTTGCTTTGCAACCACAACTTAACAAGTTAGATTTTATGCAAAAAAAGCTGATTTGTAGCAGTTCAATGCAATTGAACACTTGGTGGTGCTGTTGTAAAATTAGACGGTTCCATCAATCTATTGCATGTTCCTTTTGCCTCAACATGTTTTATGTATCCCTCATTATGTTATACTCAAAAAATGAGGGAAATAAACTGGAATACTACTTTTATGACACACTCTACTGAAGAAAATGTGGATTACTTTATCAAATTGCAATTATACTGTTATCCCAGATGTTTGCCTCTGATTTTCATATCAGTGTTGCTGTGAACATCTTTATCATTTGCATGGTTGGAAATACACATGCAGCTCCTTTGAAGGGATAATGCATTATCAACAGTTATATGGATGTACTCGCCTAAAATAAGCAGGACTGTTTCATCGGCATCTTGTTTGACTTTTAGAAAGTTCATTTATTTAAAATGCTTTTACTGGCAAGTTATACGGATTTCTGTGTACATCACTTCAGATATTATTTAATTTTTTAACTGTGGTTATATATTTAGATTGGTCATTTTGTGCATTGAAATAGGTGTTATAACATGTTACAAGTTTACCCGAGTTTTTTTTTCAGTTTTTTTGCTATTTATTTTTAAATTGCCTTAAAAGTGCCACAATATCAAATTATAGAGGCCCTTTAGCCCTTTAAAATAAAGGAAAGCAGTTGATTCTGGTGGCCCCTTGATTATTTGGTAATGTACGCAGAATAAAAAACTGAAACTTAGGGGCCCCAATTCAATGATGAAAAATAGCACTTATCACTTATTTCTAACTCAATGTCTAATCACTAAAATTCCAGAATAGTCGACTTTCATTTTGAAAAGAAGTAGAATTCTGCACCTGAATTCGATTCAGGGTTTTTATTTCTAACTCTGGTGCCGAATTTGACTTAGTTTAAAATGAAAGTCAACAACCAAAATCGACCTCCTCAAGCTACTCTCGAATTATAGTGAATAGACCCATATGGGATTCAATAACATGAGATAAATTAATTCAGATCATTGAATAGACCCCAATATGTCAGAACTTAAAAGCAGTCTGTGTGTGTGTACTAGTTGAATCTGTGCTTCCCTCAGTATACCACATGTGTGAGCTAACAAGGGGATTTTAGCACTTTTCTATATAGATACAAAAAAATGACCATACTTTTAGGTAGAACAAATCCAGAAAGATATTAAGCAGATTTACCTTGTACATAATGAGAAACCTATGTAAATAAATATTTTATAACATCCAAGGAACATTTTTTTAAATTATTTTATTATCAAAGAGAACAAAATACAAAAAAATGAATTTTATATAAAAGAAGAAATTACATTATAAATATTAATATTTACCTATACCTCTCTACCCGTTAGGGATGGGGCCTTCTTTCGTCTTTTAATGTTTGGCAAAGAGCTATTTGGCCCTCAACTGTATTGGTACCTGGTCTAACGGTTTCTTTGATCTGTCTGACTGCACTAGTTCTTTCCTCTACCTTCGCCTTGTTTTCTCCTGTGTTTTTTTTTTTAATTAGCCCTACACCCTACACCTCCTTTCTTACTCCTGGCCACTCCTCCTTATAACTTATCTTGTATTAATTTGCTTATTTATTCATCTATTTAATAAAACTCTACTAATTAATAATCTCCAAGACTTCTAAGAGACTTTTGTGGGTTTAAATGAATCTTTAGACCTGGAAAAAGGTGGAGTATGCGCTTAACGTGCACTATAAGCAGAAAAAAAGCTGCCCTGCCTAGACCTTTAATATAATCATATGTTAAACAAATAAATACATTTGATGAGCTGCATCTAAATTGATAATGACCTTGTCAGTTTAACTTGCCTTTCTATTTTGGGATTTTGCTGATGGGTGATTCACCTCCTTCATTCTTGTGAGGCTTAGGTAACATGAAACTCTAATAAATCATTATTAATTAAAGAGCTAAAACCAGCGTTAATAATGTAAAGAACATAGGAGGCAATATTCATTTTTCATAGATGAACAATTTCTTAACTAAGATGGATTGTTCCTTCCTTTCAGCAATAATCATCCATACTCTTATTCTTATGTATAGATTGGTGCACTGCTCCATGAAAGTTGCACTTTCACACATTAATCTGAATTGATTATATATCTGTTTGACATGTATTAGTGTGCTGGAAAATTAAGAATAACTTTATAATCAAGACTTGAGTTTCATAAAGAAGACAAGTAATGTTTTGAAATGTATCATGGGTAAAATACCAAGAAATATTCATGTGCCATCTATTATCGTTTCAGATCAATATGTTAATGCGGCTCCAAGAAGCAGCTAATTTTTCAAGTGCACAAAGCTGTGACAGCGATAACACAAGCCACCATGACGACATATTGGATCCCTCTCTCGAATCAACCCTGTAGAAAAGCAGTTCTTCGTGGAATATTTTCCTATGGAGTCGTCACTAGATAACTGCCACTCTGTAAGCAGCACATTGCCGTCCCAGTGCCAAGATAATGTGCTGCAAGGCAGGCGACTTGCTTTTCAGAACAGTGGATAGTGAAGTTGAGAACTTGAATGAGTTTAATTTCAAGGCATTTCAACACCAGTGGAGTCAAGTGAATCTCCATTAGTCAACTGGAATGGGCCCTAGAGAGAGGGCAAACAAGCAGATTGCACATTTGTTAGCCAAACTGGAATTATTTTGTCTTTTAAAAGGTTTACAGCACAGATGTGTGTATAATGTCTTTTTGCTGTTTTATTACATACTGTATTAATAGTACAGTGTTTTTAATTCACTTCAAACCTCTGATGTACTGCATAGTGCAGGTCACATGGCTACATTAGTGCGATTGTGGTGTACTGCCTCCATACCAAGATCAAAAGATGGTCCTGAGAAAAGCACACGCAGCATTGTGCAGCTACCAGAAAATCTACTGTGATGTCCTGGAAAAGTGCCAATTTAAATTCTGAACTGCCATGCTCACAATGATGAACACTGCGATGTGTTCAACTCCTAACTTTTAAGTCAGTTGTTTAGATTGTGTTTTTTTCTTTTTTCTTCTCACAACTAGGATATTTTTTAACCACCTGCCCACCTGCCTAAATAGTTTTCTATGAATTATTAATGAACACTGATTAAAGGCATTCTTTAGCTCTTCATTTCTCTGAGCCTTGTCAGTGCAGAAAAAAAAAACATTTCTATGGTGCTCTCTCACTGCCTTAAAAATATCTCATAATGGTCTTTACAGTCAGATGTTGCTCAAGATCCATTGGTGTTGTATGTTGCCTTCATTTTACCATTTACCATGAAATGTGACGCTTAGCACAGTACCTCGCGCGTTTCACATGGTTCTATTAAGATGGTATTGTTGAGAAATAGCAATTACTACACAGTGTAGTATATCTTTTTTTTTGTGAGTAGATTGATTTTCTTAATCTCTGAAATACAGGTAAAACAGCACATTTCTACCATCACTTCACAATAGAAACAGGTGGTTTTAAATATTATTTCCTTTTTTTCGGACACATTGTCAAAGAAATCATATTTTGAATGGATTTCCAGTAGAGCTGGGAGCATTCGATGAAGCATGAGCACAAATATTTTATTTTTCTCTCCTCCCTCCTACTTATAATTTTAGGCATGTTTAAATTCCTCCTCTTGTAAATGGGGTTCTCGGTGTCAAATAAAAACGAAGCCGTGTAGAGTTTTTATTACAAAATGGGTTGGTTTTGCACAGTCTACTGGGTGGGTGTTGTAAATAATTAGCAATGAGAATAAATGCCTTGCAACAGATTAATTAAAATCAAAACAAAACAAATTAGTATTTTATCTTGTTGGTGTATGTTTCACTTATCAAAATACTCTGTATGTTGTAAACGGATACAGAATGCAAACCTTCAAACTGTTTATCCTGGTGTGTTTGTCCTGTATTTCTAGTTGACTATGCAGGAGCAACAGTCAGCATGTTTCAAAACATATATGTGGAGCCAATACATTAAAGTGAAATAGCAGACTTTGAACAGGTTGCATGACCTAATGATTGATAGAATCAGACAAACAGCTGGAAAAAAATAATACAAACAATTTTTTAAGGGCTATGGCATTGTGTAGAAAACATTAAACAGATGCTACCTTCAACATCTCTAAAGTGGTGCTACTAATCTGTCGTGGCCACCGTTTGGTCATCTACTGTAACTCTTATATACACATAATGCTAGGCCTTCTTTTTTTTTTTTTTTCTTGTTTGTTTATAACTAGCATTTCCTACACGGTGCTATTGCCCAAATGCACATTATTAATTATTTTATGCACGGACAACTATGTCAAACTCCATTTTGGTCAATAAATGCAGACCAAATTATATATTCAAGAAGCAATGCATACATTTAATGACTGGCTCCAAATCCCACATGTTCATTTATTTTATGTGGTCTGAACAAACCTGCATTACTTTTCCTGTATATGACATACACACCAGACATTACTACACATAGAACTTCCGGCAATACATCTCAGTGCGTATATGTCGTTTACAACAAGGACAAATATTTCTGAAACATTTGTCTGTATACATTTTATATTTTGTACATTTTTGATGTAACATATCATGTAAATAGACAGAAGCAGTGAAATAATTCATCTGAAAGGTTTTGTAGTCTTTGTAAAGCCCTTACAATAAGTTTTCTGGTGTAATCAGACTTAATTGGATGATGTATTTTCTATGAGTTGATTGTTCTCCTAGCTTGTAAACCAGCTTGCATCTATTTTTTGCAGATGTGCGCAGTGTAACTGTCTAAATTATTACTTTGTCATTAAAGTGGAATTATTTATTGAATAGTAATATTGTTTTCTTTGCATGCAAAAACAATGTGTGTAATTACAAAATCATAAAAAAATAATGATAAGTAAGACAAGTAACACGCCTTTGGGCTGCAGTTTGTCCAGAAGTTTGTTTTTTTAATTTAAACTAATTTAATTATGTTTTTAGTTTTACATTTTCGGAAAAAATTTTTAATTAAGGAATTCTAAAAACTTTAAAGCATAAAATAGCTTCTTAAATTCAATTGCTATAATTCACACTGGATTAAATGAATAAACTAGATATGGCACAGTGACATTATAGGCGACACATTCATCACATGTATCAGAATAATACTATGCAAAGGCTCTCAGTGTACTTTAGGAAGCATAGTATTCACTTGAATCAAGATTGTATCAATAACTAGCATCTGTTAACTGGAACCAGCATTAAAACTCTGATAAACCCACAAAATCAATGCAATACATACTTCCCAGGTTAGACTCCTATGTGCTTGAATAATTAGCTATTATTCTGAGAGCACCATTAACCAAGAGCCTGTATCATTTAATCATGCATTGAGTAACTTCCATGGTAATACAAACACAATTATTTTTGACATGAAGAAGAGCTGAACATGCGTTTAACTAACGATTTCAGCAGTGGCTAATTAAAAATAACCCTTTCATGTTCAATGAGGACGTCATGCAACTTCGCTCATTGTATGCCCACCAGCATACTGTGATCAGGCTATGATTGACATGAGGATCAGTGACCCTGTGTGTATAGCTGTGAAAGCCAGGGAGTGCTTTAGTCACTCCCTGATATAAGTTGTGACGATAATGGCGCAACAAAGTGCAAAAAGAGTTTTTGGGTTGGGGCACTTACTTTATTTCATTCATGGAGTCCCCAGGCCGTGCTTGGGACTCTATGAATCTAAAATCCATATTGCATTGCTGACATGTGTGCACATGTGTGATCAGAGCTTTTTCCACTGCAGAATCATGGGAAATGTAGTTCCCAGTGAATCTGCTTTCTTTTTAAAGCTGCAATTGCACACAGTTCGGCATCACAAAAAATTGCATTCCCGATACAGGCTGTTTCAGAAATGTAATTCGGATGCCACATTCAGCCCCTTGGTTCATGTGTGTCGGCGATACAACTGAGCCAATGAGAAATGTAAGTAGGAGGGGCTGGGGACTTAATTAATCAAATAAAACAAATATGTTAAATTAAGTTAATTATTGACCCAGTGTTGGGAAAACACTGAGTCCCCAAATTTTTTTTAGTTGTCCTTTAAAGGAAGCAGCCATCTGACCACTTCTTAAATACAAGTTACCACTAGAAAAACTGGAGCACTAAATAAAATAATATATATATATATAGCGATAAATAAGGTTTTTAAAAAAGGTAAATAATAATGTGTCAAAGAAAAAAAAGTGTAAAAAAAAAAGAAAGAAATATACATAAATCCTCCAATATTGATCCAGATAAATTCGGATGAAATAGAGCCACCACTTACTATAAATGTCACAGAACATATAAAAAGAGAAAAAATATAGGCACATAGTATTATCTGTTTCAAAGACAGATAATTAATAATGAATAAACAGAATATCAATGAGTGACCTGATATCAATTATATGTATACAAATATAAAGTGTATTAAAACATTTAAAATAAAATAATATATATATATTCACATATGTAAAAATAAAAAAATAATAATTATGTCACACAAAAACACACACCAGATAATAATAAAAGGTTTCACATATGCCTAAATTTAAACAGTGGACACTTTCTGTAAGTGGTGGTGAGACCTGGTTAGAGGTGCTCACTTGCTGCACTTTAAGTTAACGCCAAACTAACACTGGAAATCATGAGCTCTGTGCTGCAGATCAGAATCTGCTCAAGACCATTGACTAAAACTAATTGTACATCGATGTCCGTGATCCATTAGGTCTCCGCTGGAGCCGAAATGAAAAACTCTCTGGAATCTACCACCGAATACTGAATCCAGTCAGGATACCTTTTGTTCCTTGCAAGGGAGGCGATTTGCGGAAGGGAGGTTGGACGTAAATGTTTACCTCCTCGCATTATGTTATTAAAAGCACATTTTCATATTTAATTGCGCTGAGTGCTTTACATTTGTAGGGCATGTTTTTAAGCAGCTGTAAGTAGCACCCGGACAAGTGTTTTGCATGCATTTTTGCGAGGTTGAGATGAGGTATGCCAAGGAGGTTATTTCCAGCGTGAGACTTTATCTAACTCGATCTCCTAGATCAAGGGTAGGCAAACTGCGGCTCTCCAGTTGTTCCAAGACTACATCTCCCATAATGCTCTTTCAGCTAAGAGGCTGGCAGACGAGTATGGGAGATGTAGTCTTGGAAGAGCCGCAGTTTGACAACCCCTGTCCTAGATCAAAGGTGAGATTTGACTTAGAAGAAAAAATGCTAATTTCAATTTTTGAGACTAAGTAAAACCTCTGAGATCCAAGGTGTTGCGATCGTGGCCTGTTCAATGCTAAATTATGTTAATAATTATTAATACAATAATGAATACATATTTATTTAGGCAAATAAGACTAACTGTACAACAATAAATGTCTAATTCGAGAATACAGATAAACTATGTAAAGATGAATACCAAGAGACGTTATATAGTGATACACTTTAGTTATACCGCTATAATATGTAAAACGATATCACAAACAAAGTTACAAAAATACAACTGTTATATTCTATAAAGCATTGTATTAATTATATAACATGTGTACTTAACATCAGAGAGGATCAGAACAGCACATAGCTGTGTCCAAAATGGCTCTTCATTCCAGGTTGATAAGGACAATTTTGAAATAGGTTCTGCAGCAGTTATCTTCTACTTTTAGTTACAATTCTAGGCATAAAACGAAACTTTAGCATCTTAGCTCTAGCTTCTTGGCACATCTTTTTTTTGTACCTTTAGTTAGCAAAACATTTCAGAGCTTTCCACTGCATGCTGCTGCCTGTTCATTCCACATATGTTCAGTCCCCCCTCCCCATCCTAGGAAGTTACTGGTGGAACAAAAGGTCATCGCTCACTCTATAGTGACCTCTGTCGGTTTTGTGACATGTGAATGACAAATAAATGACTACGGAAGCCATGTCCAATATAGAAGGTCAAGTTTGAAATAAGGGTCTATTCACTAAAGAATGGACCCTCTCTCTGATTTGCTTGGGGTCCTTGGCCAGTTAATAATCATACCACCCCACACAGTGATGGGGAGGTTATAATTAGCCACCTCATACACTATAAAGTAATATTTCGGGGGCTTATCGAGGCCCTCAGAATAAAAATAAATGTCACCCCTATAATTTAATAACCCTTCCAATAAATTATATTCCTCCCTCAGTCCAGGGGCTTGTCCAAGTACCCCAGGAAACCCCATATGGACCCGGTTTTGACAGGGTTTTTGTTTAACTTTAAAACAGGCGAGTTCCATGAGGGGAGTTAGATGTCAACATTTTAATATTCTTCTGGGTCCAGAAAGAAGCCCTTCGTGTATGGGCGAAATGATCATAGGTTTGGTTTGTTGTTTCTCTGCATATGAGGTCCATAATTATCCTGGATGGGATTTTTGGAATTCGGACATAGTAACATAGTAACATAGTAATTTAGGTTGAAAAAAGACACAAGTCCATCAAGTTCAACCCTTCTACCTATCATTACAGCTTTTGATCCAAAAGAAGGCAAAAACCCCTAAGGAAGCTATTTCGAATTTTGCCTCCTGGGGGAAAAAATTCCTTCTTGACTCCAAGAGGCAATCAGATTTCTCCTTGGATCAATAAGCTCTTTTATTAATGCATATTCTATTATTAATAGCCCTGTATGTTCTGCTTTCCTAAAAAAACATCCAAACCATTTTTAAATGCATCTATTGTGGTTGATAGCACTACCTCTCTTGGCAGGAGTTCCGTAACTTTATTGTCCAAACCGTAAAGAATCCCTTCCTTTGCTGTCTATGAAATCTTTGCTCTTCCAGTCTGAGGGGGTGACTTCTTGTTCTTTGTACCTTTCTGTTAATGAACAGGTCACTGGAGAGCTCTTTATATTGGCCCAACACAAATTTATATAATGTTATCATATCCCCTCTGAGACGCCTTTTTTCTAACGTATATAAATGCAATTTTTTAAGTCTCTCTTCATAACTAAGATCCTCCAATCCCCTTATTAATTTTGTAGCTCTCCTTTGCACTTTTTCTAGTTCCTTTATATCCTTTTTAAGGACTGGTGCCCAGAACTGTACTGCATATTCAAGGTGAGGTCTTACCATTGATTTGTAAAGAGGCAAGATGATATCCTCCTCCCTTGAATCTATACCTCGTTTTATACATGCCAATATCTTATTGGCCCTTGCAGCTGCTGACTGGCATTGGGCACTGTTGCCAAGTTTGTTATCTACAATTATTCCTAAATCCTCTTCATTAGTAGTTTTTCCCAGGGAAAAACCATTTAAAGTATATGTTGCTTTGTTATTATTTTCCCCATAATGCATAACTTTACATTTGTCTATATTGAACCTCATTTGCCACTTTACTGCCCAGTCCCCCACTCTGTCCAAATCTTCCTGCAAAGAAAAAACATCAAGATTAGTCTTTGTTGCCTTATCTACCATATTTATCGGCATATAAGACGCGCCGGCGCACATCATTTTAAGAAGGAAATTTCAGGAAAAAAACTTAAATTTCAAATATAGAACTTTGAAGCCCAATATGCCATTTAATATGCCAGGATATTGCCCCCAACATGCCATTTAATATGCCAGGATTTTGCCCCAATATGCCATTTAATATGCCAGGATATTGCCCCCAATATGCCATTTAATATGCCAGGATATTGCCCCCAATATGCCATTTTAATATGCCAGGATTTTGCCCCCAATATGCCATTTAATATGCCAGGATATTGCCCCCAATATGCCATTTTAATATGCCAGGATTTTGCCCCCAATATGCCATTTAATATGCCGGGATATTGCCCCCAATATGCCCTTTAATATGCCAGGATATTGCCCCCAATATTCCATTTTAATATGCCAGGATATTGCCCCCAATATGCCATTTAATATGCCAGGATATTGCCCCCAATATGCCATTTTAATATGCCAGGATATTGCCCCCAATATGCCATTTTAATATGCCAGGATATTGCCCCCAATATGCCATGTAATATGCTAGGATATTGCCCCTTAGTATGCCCCTATCAGGGCTTGACAAATTGAATTTAGTTTTAGGAGCCAGCAAAAAAATGTAGGAGCCAGACAATGGCACATCACAAAACCATACATACACAGAGACATTCATATGCACACACCTCACATACAGAATCACATACATACACAGAAAGTCACATACACACACCTCACAGACATCCAGTCAGTCACATACACAGCCAGTTACACACACCAGTCACACAAGTTTGATTGTTTTTTTTGTTGGAACAGCAAGTTCCATATATACATACACACACACAAAACATACACAACCAGTTACATACATACACACACACAACACATACACAGCCAGTTACATACATACACACACACACACACAACACATACACAGCCAGTTATATACATATATATATACACCTCACATACACAGCCAGTTACAAATATACACACACAACACAGACAGCCAGTTACATATATACACACACAACACATACACAGCCAGTTACAAATATACACACAAGCACACACAGCCAGTTACATACATACATACACACACACACACACACACAGCCAGTTACAGACATACACTCACACACAACACATACATAGCCAGTTACATGCCAGTCAGCAGTTTATTTTTTATTTTTAAGAGACAATAAATATTTTAATGTGTTCCCCTTCCCTTCTGCTTTACCTCAGTAGGGGAGGGGGGCATTTCTGCTGCAGCCGGATCTTTATTCATTTTCCATCTTTCATCTTCATGTCATATCTCAGCACTCAGACACTGGCATAAAAACACACACTCTCGCTCACACTGACATGTTCACACTCTAGCTCACACTGACATGCTCACACTGACATGCACACACTCGCACTGACATACACACACTCACACTGACATACACACACTCACACTGACATGTTCACACTCACATGCACACACTGACATGTTCACACTGACATGCTCACACTGACATGCACACACTGACATGCACACACTGACATGCACAAACTCACACTGACATGCACAAACTCACACTGACATGCACACACTCACTCTCACTGACATGCACACACACTCACTCAGTAAGTGCCCGTATGGTTCCATTTAAAAAAATAAAAAAAGTCTTATGGGCTATAGCCCCAGATATTTTGGAAACCTAGCAACGCCTCTGATCACTGACCTTGCTAAATTATAACTGGTCTTGTATGGCTACTAAAAATGTACTTTTCAAATTGTGATTACTAACACAAGAGAATAAGGAGCAGTCAAATCTTTTGGAAGGTAAATGCACAATTATATGGGTACAGTACATATTTAGTTTATGAAACATGTGTACTATAGAAATAATACGGATGTTTAAAGGAAACTTGAAAACATATATATGTGATGTCAAATCATATAAATGTGTTGCCATAGTAATTAGCAGAAGTGGTAAAATTACTTTGTCCTTCGAAGAGTACAATACATCTTGACAGAATACCACAATCAGTAGTTCATTATTATAGCCAAACACAGCTGTGTGACTACCTGAAAACAGTCAGAGTTCAAGGCAGGCAGCTAGAGTTGTGTCAAGGTTATAATTTAATGCGGGGGAATAAAAACCTTTGTTCTGCAATTATATAGAGCATTATGATTTATTAAAGCAAGCTTTAAGTGTTGGATTACCACAGTTAAATTGTGTAGAAAAGCCCACAGAAGATATGGATCAGGAATAAATACATTGATTATCAGTTTGAAGAAAGGAATGCAACAGCAGTCTTAAAAGCGTGTTTAGCCATTTAACACCACCTTTCAATTCAAAAAATGTCTTATATTATAACATATTTAATATAAAAAGATATTGTAACAATAATCAGTGTGTTATTTCAACCAAGCCAACAGATTCTTTCCAATAGTATGTGCTACAACTACTTTTAAATGTTCTGGTTTAGGATCAAGCTGGTAAAGAAATGTATTATACCATATGCTCTCTATGCCACTGGTATATCAATGTGGATCCTGTCTTCCTTGTCGTGAAACCAAGAATAAAAATGATATGGATAGAAAGACGTGATATGGAGAGAAAGAGTTCAAACGTAACAGGAGAGTGCTTTAAATTAGAGAACCTATTACCTGCAAAACCCAAAACATTATATAGGTCAAACTATCAAACAGTTATATAAAAGGATCATGTGTGAAAATATACGCAACACAGTGTCTCGGTACAGATGGTGAAGACATTTCATAAAACAAATAGGAGAGACAGAAATAAAGTTGATGTATAAATTAAAAATCTTAACACCAATAGGTCTAGATAAATATTAGGATTTGTTACATTTTGGGGAATATATTATGTATTTGGACCTGATTCTCCTCCTCTTGTTCTTATTTTTATCTATGATCCTGGATTTAAGATATTTTGCATAAAATTGTCTGGTTATTTTACTTATTGTGTTAAAATAAATTTGTTAATAGATAAGAATGGTTATGTAAATTATCATTCTGGATGATTACACAATTAATAGATATATTAGTATGAAAGGATATTCACACTACACTGCACTTTATTTTGATCTGTTTTACTCTTATTTTTATTATTTATAATATTTGAGAATGTTATCATTTATTATTGTTATCATTTCAGTTTTATTTATTTTTTAAACGTATTTTAATTTTTCACCATTTATATTTATATTAATGTTATTTTATTTGTTTTGCACTCAGAGTTGAGAAAACGTGATGTAATTAGATAGGTATTGCTCTTATTTTCGTGTGTTTTCAAATCATCCTTGTGCATTTTCAGTTCTCTTCTTATATATTTTTTTTTAAGTTTCCTATTATCAATACAAAAAACAAACTTATCGGACATACATATAGACCACTTAATACAGTACATTCAAATTAGAGTGCGCCTAATAAAACTCATTACTTGCTCTAAATGGGATATTGCACATTGTTTATTCTGAGTTTTTACTTTATAAGATCCTAGTGAGGCCTGAGGAGGGGGGAAGGGAGATCCGAGCGAAGTGGGATGGATGAATCTAATCATAGTTTCATCTCTCTCTATCTTTTCTTTTCTCTTCCCCCTTCTCCCCCTCCACAAGGCGCTCCCCAGTTGGTATACAGGGCATTGACATCAGACATATATACATCACGACGAAAAATATCAAACAAGACAGACTAGGGTCCAAAAAAAATGAGACAACTATTCCACGATCGGGTACGGAAAAACGGGTCTGGGGGTCCATGGCGACAATTATGTGTGACATTCTGTACTCTCTAAAAAAAGGTATCTAAATCTACCTATTCTCAGGGTTCTCTGCTTGATAATTAATCCAGGGGGACCAAATTTCAATGAATTTGGAGGATGTTTTTCTGGAAGGATCAATCTGGCCCTCGGCATCCAATTAATCTCGGTTTTTATTTGGTCCCTGGATGGAGTATCTTTCGTCTTCATTGTCTTGCCAGTGCCAACTTACTGGCCAAGATGAATGGCAAGAGAACGATTGGCCGAGTTCGGAAGATTTAAATCTATGTGAAAAAGAAATGCCTGGGGAGTCAAATTATAATTACTATGAAACATAGCGTTAAAAATGTGGGAAAGCATATCCTTAAGAGGATCCAATAAACTGCATCCCCACCAAATGTGGAATTGGTCACCCTCAGCACTTTTACATCACCAGCACAGGTGCAAATTGTTCGTATGGATTTTAAACATCTTCCGAGGAACCAAATACCACCTAAAGGCAATTTTGAAAAATAGCTCCACCAAGTTCAGTCCCTTAACTGCTTTCCTAGTGGAGGAGACCGCATAGGTCTATTGATCAGTAGAGATGACAGTATTCAGATCTGTCTCCCAACTGGTGAGTGCTTTACATTTAAACGGGTCTGAAAGAGTATCGAGTAGGGTTTGTAACTTTGTAATATTTCTGAATTTGTTTATCGTTTCTATAAAAGTATCCAGGTCCGTTCGTTCCGTTATATGTATCGTAGATGTATAGCTCTTAATCCTATAATAGGAAAAGAGCTCCTGAGCTGGAAGAGCATATTCCAATTGTAACTCTTCAAAGGGTAAAATCTGAGACCCATGGTAGATGTCTCCCACCTTAAAGATACCATTACGAGACCATTCTGCCAGACTAAGGCTCTTAATGAGTTGGGAGAATATTGTAAGTGGAGCTAGAGAGGTGATTCCCTGTGGTTTAGCAAATTTGCGTTTAAATTTGTGCATTGCTTTACTTTTATGATTGGGTTAGAGACAGACAACTTTTTAAAGGCAAACTCATGCAGAAAAGAAAATAAGGATTTTGTCCATTTAAATCTGCAGTCTCAATTTGAAACCAAATAGTAAGAGAGTCATTCGCATGCCGCCAGGCCAAGAAGTGAGAAAACAAGGATACATCAGCTAGTTTAAATAGGTCTTTTTACTACTTTGTTTTAATATTGCTTTTGTTATTCGAGGCCTCTTAGATTCCCAGACATATGTCGAGAATAAGAGACTAAGTTGCGTCAGATAGTGTTTGGGAACTTTAAATGGAATTGTTCTCATGCAATACAGAATTTTTGGGAGGACATATGCTTTTAAAATTTGTATCCGTCCCAACCAAGACATCTCCAGGCCCTTCCAGCATGCAAAAAGATCTTTAAACTCATGCACAAGGCATTCAAAATTATATATAACAGTTTGTCTTAGATCGTGTTTAATTTTAATACCCAGGTAGTTTAGGACAGTGTTGTCCCAGTCTATGTTGGCAAACTTCTGTAAGTCGTTAATTTGCAAAGGGGAAAGAGAAAACACTAAATCTTGAGTTTTAGAAATGTTTAACTTGGGGTATTTTGACACATTTCATGTAGCCATTTTACCACCAATCTTTGCCAAAGTTTGCAGCAAAAAATATTTTTGTTTAATTTTTCACATAGATTGCAATTTATGTAAACATTACCTTAAAATGTGAAGGGGTATTTCCAAATAACACCTCAATATGTGTTCAGCAACATCTCCTGAGTACAGGGATAGCACCCATGCATAGGTTTGTTGGTTTGTTTTGGGGCTAAAAGGCCACATTTAGGGGGAGCGCATTTTGGTTTTCCAACTTGGAATTCTGACATGCAGAAAACTTGTGCCCATGTCCCATTTTGGGACATTTTTGAAGCCAGAAAGTGTATTCTCCCCCACAAAGCCATATATTTTTTAAAACTAGACACCCTAGGGTATTTCAAATGGTAGTATTTTAACAATTTCCATGCACTAATTATACTACCAGCCTATGTCAATGTTTTGGGTAGTAATTTTTTTTCACATACATTGTACTTTGGGCATGAATTCACAGATCCTGTTATATGTCAGTGCCAAACAAAACCTCAATATGTGTTCAGCAACATCTCCTGAGTACAGGGATACCACCCATGTGTAGGTTAGTTAGATTATTTGGGTGTTAAAAGGCCACATTTGAGAGGTGCGCTTTTTGGTTTTTCAACTTGGAATTCTGACATGCAGAAAACCTGCGCCCATGTTCCATTTTGGACATTTGTGAAGCCAGAATGTATATTTTACCCCACAAAACCATACATTTTAGCAAACTAGACACCCTAGGGTATTTGAAATGATAGTATTTTAACACTTTCCATGCACTAATTCTACCACCAGCCTTTGTCAAATTTTAGGTTAGTAAATTTTTAATGTTTTGTTTCCACATACATTGTACTTCGAGCATCAATTCACAGATCCTGTTATGTGTGAGTGCAAAACAACACCCCAATATGTGTTCAGCAACATCTCCTGAGTACAGGGATACCACCCATGCATAGGTTTGTTGGGTTGTTTGGGGGCTAAAAGGCCACGTTTAGGGGGGGTGCATTTCCAACTTGGAATTTTGACATGTAGTCAGCCTGCGCCCATGTTCCATTTGGGACACTTTTGAAGCCTGTCAAAGTATTTTACCCCATCAAACCATATATTTTGGAAAACTAGACATCCTAGGGTATTTAAAATTGTGGTATTTTAACACTTTCCAAGTGCTAATTCTACCAACAACCTATGTCAAAGGGTTGGGATGTCATTTTTTCCCCACACACATTGTAGTTCAGGCAGGAATGTTCAGATTCTGGTATTTGCTACTGCCAACCAACACCTCAATATGTGTTCAGCAACATCTCCTGAGTACAGGGATACCCCCCATGCATACGTTTGTTGGTTTGTTTTGGGGCTAAAAGGCCACATTTAGGGGGTGCGCAATTCCAACCTGGAATTTTGACATGTAGTCAGCCTGCGCCCATGTTCCATTTGGAACATTTTTGAAATTTACAAACTGCATTGGTCTCTTGTTAGGAGCATATATGTTTAGAATAGAGAAGAGCGTGTCATTCAATCTGCAAGTCAAAAAAATGTATCTTTCATTTGGATCCGTCTGTTTATATATCAATTCATATTTGATCTCTCGGGAGATCAAGATGGCCACGCCATTCTGTTATTTCTCCTGCATTGAGGAATATTCGACATATGGGAACTTTTTAGACTTCAATCTCTGAGCGTCACTCTCCTTAAGATGGGTCTCTTGAACGCACGCAATGTCAACTTTATCTACAAACAGAGAGTCCAATAAAGAGTTTCACTTTTGTGGTATATTTAAGCCCTGAACATTCAGGGATAAAAATCTCAGAGCCCCCATCTAATACACCTCCCAACCTCTATCCCGTAGGGCCCCGGCAGACCCACCCGGCGCCACTCTCAGTCCTGGGCAACGAACCTCCGACATACAATACAAACAACAAACAAAAAAAACCCCTCATCCCTACCGCTGGGGAACCATAAAAACAATCCCCAGCCACCTCCTCATCCTTCCTGATGCATATTGCTTGCATCAAACCCCTATTTCGCTCAAAGGCGAAATGGAGCCAAGGGGGTTAAGTGTCCTGGTTCTTAGTCAACCAATGGGGAGAAGAAAAAAAAAAACTTCCCCACTAACATAGAACCACTTATTATCTACTTTGTGATTGAGTATTACACCTTTCTCGGGCTATGCGGTTCTTTATTCAGATAAGATTTATGGTTACGAAGCCATTCTCTAGCCTCCTCTGGATTATTTATTGTATACGAGGAGTCAGCAAGCCTTATATGTAATTTGGGTGGAAAGCCCCAGTTATATCTTATATTAGATTCCCGCAAAGTCCCTGGTGGTGGCTGATAGGTCTTGAAAAGAAAGAAATATTCTGATACTTGGGGTCAGTGGAGGTGAAATTTTTCCCCGCCAACACCACCTTCTGCTTTATATAGAAGGAGGAAAACCTCAGGATAATATCTCTAGGGACTTCCTCCGGGAGGTTCTTTGGTTTAAACGTACGGTGGACCCTCTTTATACATGAATCGTGAGATGCCTCCTGGACTCCCATTGAGGAGAAAAGGTCTATCAAAAAAGGCCTCAGCTTTACCTGAGACACCTCTTCCGTTATACTGCGTATCCTGATGTTTTTACGCCCGGCTCTGTCTTCTGCGTCGTTTGCTTTGGTTTCTATTTTAGTAATTGCCTCCCTAAGTTCACTAATCTGGTCAGTTAAAGACCTGTTCTCAAATTCCAGGTTTCCAATCCTTTGCTCACAGTCAATGATCTTTTCCGCCATTTTAGCCACGTTATCATTGGTTTCTCTAAAGTGCTTTTCCAGTTCAGACTTAAATAGCAATAGTTGTCTATCCAGGCATATCTGCAAGTGATCTTGGGTAAGGGGAACCACTGGAAGGGGGGAGTCACTACCCATAAATCGTGAAACCTCTGGGTCGGGTTCTTCCGCATTAGTATATGAGTGCCCCCACTTTCCTTTAACCTTCTATACCTTTTTTACCTTTCTGTCTTTTACAGATAATCCCATAACCTCTTCATAGCTGCCCTCTTTCTAATATCAGCTAACCTGTACTATATACACAAATACATACATGTTTTCAAGTGTATTTTCCGATGCCCACTTTAGCATACTGTGAATGTGGTTTTGTGAAGTTTCCCCAAACCCTCATCATTCCAACCATGAATTCCAAGGGGACCAATCTTACTTGTCAAACATCCTTAATTATTGCAATCATGTGTCTTACAAACCTACTACTAGCAAAAATTGGTAATCAACTATAACTTTGAGGTGTTTAACCATGTGTGACATATTTTAACCATGTGTGCTTTCTATAATCATTTAACCATTTCCCACTATTTTCACGGAAGTTCACCACCATTAAGAGTAAGCATTTTATTTTGTTTTGTGTAACTAAATAATTTATAGTTTTTAGACATGTGCATTCGTTTTCGGACGAATGCATTTGCGGACGAAATTTCGCAAATCTTATGAATGGGGCTCTCGTTCTGTTCATAGAAAGGCAATAGTACTACACGTTTTCTATAAGCCAAAAGTCTATAAACCGAAGGTCGTTCGGTTTATAGACTTTCCGTTTATAGAATACATAGAATTACATGTAATTCTATGTATTCTATAAACCAAAAGTCTATAAACCGAACGACCTTTGGCTTATAGACTTTCGGCTTATAGAAAACGTGTAGTACTATTGCCTTTCTATGAACAGAACAAGAGCCCCATTCATAAGAATTTCTTATGAATGGGGCTCTCGTTCGGTTTATAGAAAGCCAAAAGTATTACACGTATTCTATAAAACGAACGAATAAAACAAAACGAAACGAAAATAATGAACGACTTTCGTCTGAAACGAATGCAGTAATGAACGAAATTCGTTTTAGACGAAATAAATAACATTTTCGTTCGAATGGACGAAAACGAAACAAAAATTTTAGATTTGCACATGTCTAATAGTTTTACATTTTTGTGAAGGTTATTTGGTTATCAGGGTCAATATCTTTCTGCAACATCTGAATCTACAGGTGTTTCTTGGGGAAGGCACCAGCATATGATATAACAAGCAAAATTGATCAGTAGAATGTGCTCATGTTAGTTAATTACTGATTAAAGACAAAAAAGCATCACCTTTTTGCTCAATTTACCCTATTTGGGGGGGGGGGGGGGTTGAGAAAATTGCAAAAACATGACTGAAATGTATTAAAATTTGATACTAAGGAGAGATCTGTCCCACTTGCCGAAAAGATTCTATATATCAATCAAAGTATGACCTATTTTATTTTATACACCTGGGTTAAATTATTTGTTTAAATTTAGCGCTTTGTTATATTCTTTATTTTAATAGTCTATAGGGTGTTTAAGGGAACCTGCACTTTTTAATGTTTGAGCAGCTCACTAATAATAATTTTGTGTAGTGCCTTTAAAACACATTTATTAGGTTTGTGATGCCATTTGCTATATGTTTCTCATACAGCCAGGGCCAGCCTTTGGGGACAGGACGCAACACTCCAAGGGCACTTCCTCTGTGGCTCTGCCAGAGCTGCTCGGAGGGGAAACCAAAAGATCTCCTCTTACCAGCCCTGTCTCCAGTGCTGTATTTACAGCGAGGCATCCTAGGCGGATGCCTATGGCGGCAAATTTTGGGGGGCGGCAGCGCCCCCCAGCACTGAAAAAAAAAAAATATACAAAAAAAAACAAAAACGGCCCTTTAAAAAAAAAAAAAAGACCGCGCTTGCAGGCAGAGACAGAGGTGAGAAGGGATCGGAAGATCCCCTCTCACCTCCGCTCTGCCTGCAAAACTGCTTGGGGAGCCGAACAGGCAGCACAGAGAAACCTCCGTGCTGCCTGTTCGGCTCCCCGTGCAGTGTGCCGACACGGAAGTGCCGACAGTCACGTGACGGGCGCGCTGACGTCATACGCGCGCCCGGTCACGTGACCTGTCGGCACAATCGCCGGGAAGCCGAACAGGCAGCATGGAGGGACCATGCTGCCTGCCTGCCAGGGAAAGGTAAGTGCTGATGGGATGTGTGTGTGTGTGTGTGTGTGTGATGGGAGTCAGAGTGTGATGGGAGACAGTGTGTGTGACTTAGTGTGATGGGAGACAGTGTGTGTGACTGAGTGTGATGGGAGTCAGAGTGAGTGTGATGGGAGTCAGAGTGAGTGTGATGGGAGTCAGAGTGTGTGTGATGGGAGACAGTGTGTGTGACTGAGTGTGATGGGAGTCAGAGTGTGTGTGATGGGAGACATGTGTGTGACTGAGTGTGATGGGAGTCAGAGTGTGTGTGATGGGAGACAGTGTGTGTGACTGAGTGTGATGGGAGACAGTGTGTGTGACTGAGTGTGATGGGAGTCAGAGTGAGTGTGATGGGAGTCAGAGTGAGTGTGATGGGAGACAGTGTGTGTGACTGAGTGTGATGGGAGTCAGAGTGTGTGTGATGGGAGACAGTGTGTGTGACTGAGTGTGATGGGAGTCAGAGTGTGTGTGATGGGAGAAAGTGTGTGTGACTGAGTGTGATGGGAGTCAGAGTGTGTGTGATGGGAGAAAGTGTGTGTGACTGAGTGTGATGGGAGTCAGAGTGTGTGTGATGGGAGACAGTGTGTGTGACTGAGGGTGATGGGAGTCAGAGTGTGTGTGATGGGAGTAGGGGTGTGTGACTGAGTGTGATGGGAGTAGGAGTGTGTGACTGAGTGTGATGGGAGTGTGTGTGTGATGGGAGTATGAGCTTGATGTGAGTCTGAATGATGGGCCATGATTTAGGTGTGTAACGTGGGTGTGCAGCTTGGGTAGGGGGGTGCCCGGATTTTGTCTGCCTAGGGCAGCACAAAATCAAGATACACCACTGCCTGTCTCTGCAGGGACAGGCAGCTTCTTGCGCTCCCTGCATGTATGTGGAAGACAGAGTGTTGGGGATCACATGAGCTCCAGGAGCTCAGACTCCAGAGAAGGCAGGGAGTGCAGCTGCACGAAGTAAGCTAAAGGAGCCCAGAGTGAGAGGAGACATGCCCACTTCTGGAGTGTACAATCTGGTCGCTCTTTTTTAACTAGAGAAAGGCAACAGTCCCCATGACAGGAATATGTTATAATTTATCCATACAATGGACACTAACTTCTGACATAAATAAATAAAGCATGTTACTCACCTATTCCTTTAACTGTCAGACTTACCTACTAGGTAATAACTAGCATGGAATCCAAAGTAAACACTCTCTTGATTTGTTTTCTCTCAGCTTCAGTTAATGCTATAGCCTTTCATAGGTGCGGTTTGGTACATGAGATTTCTAGATATTTTTATACCTAAAGATGTCCACTGCAAAATATTGAATTGATAGGGTTACATTTCCAACTATAATGCGATATAATATTGAAAGTAAGATGCAGATAACACCTGAAACCTAAAAAATATTGTCTATGTGTATAATGACCGCTTATGCCATGAAAGCAATTTGGTCTTTGAAGACACTATGATAACATTGAATGTTCTACATATTCAGAGACAGAATATATTCATGGAGTGTCTAATTCTAATTTCCATACTGACATATGATAGATATATGGCATGGCATTGTTCCTGAGTGAATTATAGATACACTTTCTGTTTACACCCCATATTGTTGCCATTGTCAAATGTGTTCTGAACTCTCTGTTTTGCATTTCGGATTATTTCGGTTTGAAAAGAAATAAATACTATTTGTAGTACACGGAATTGATAAGACGTAATAATGTGATCATTTAAAGTAATTTATCAATGTTTACCTAGGATTGTAGTTGAATTAAGAAAAAAGAAAATGCAATTTTGTCCTAGAAAGTAGGTCACATGGTCCAGAACTAAGTTAATTTATCTTCTCTGACAGATCCATTTTCTACTGCTGGCATCATTAGCCAGAAATACATTAGTCTGAGGAAAGTGTATTTGTGGTCATTGCAAAGACTTGCTCACTAGTAGAATTTCATTTGATTTGTATTCTATTATTCAGTTAACAGGAAAAAATAATACTTTGTGGATGAAAATGGAAAACATGCTTAATATATTCAATAAACCATAATGGAGTATATATGATATTGCATTATAGGAACTGGCAATCAGCATGCTTCCGTCTATGAGTTATCAGAGGGTGTGAAAAACATATAACCCCTACTAGCTTTCAAGCAGTCATAATAATCGTGTTCTTAGAGACCCTTTTGCAACTTGAAAAGTCCTATTTATTTACTAACTGCAGAGTTCTGCAAAACTGCTGACATAAAGGTTTAAATAACCATATTGAAATGGGTATCCTTCCTTTACCCAAATCCCCCACATTAACAGCTCATTCCAGGAGTATTGCAGAGTACAATTGGGTTAATGAAGTTATATAATGGGGTTAATGGACGCATATAATGAGGGTGATGGGGTTAATGGAGGCATATAATGGGATTATAGGGCATGTGATTGAGGTATGTAATGGGGTGATGGAGGCATGTAATGGGGGTGATGGAGGCATGTAATGGGGTGATGGAGGCATGTACTGGGGGTGATGGAGGCATGTAATAAGGGTGATGGAGGCATGTAATGGAGGTGATGGGGGCATGTAATGGGGTGATGGGGTTAATGGAAGCATATAATGGGGTTAATGGAGGCATATAATGGGGGTGATAGGGCATGTGATGGGGCATTGGAGTTATGTAATGGGGGTGATGGAGGCATGTAAAGGGGGTTATGGGAGCATGTAATGGGGGTGATGGAGGTATGTGATGGGGTCATGTAATGGGGTGATGTGGGTTATGGGGCATGTCGTGCGTGTGCAGCGTGGGTAGGGGGGGGTGCCTGAATTTTGTCTGCCTAGGACAGCACAAAACCAAGATACACCACTGCGGTTCACCGCTGACAGTTCAGGGGGGAAGTGTGAGCGCTGAACTGTCAGAGGTGAATGGCAACGCATGCATTTCACTGTGGCAGTATAAGCTCTGACATTTCAGTGCTGAGCTGTCAGCGGTTGCAAACACAGTAACCTATCCTCACTAATAAAGTTACCCCCTAAAACTTATCCCCAGCCCAAACCTCGATATGCTAACTCCTAATTCTAACCCCCCCAACCCCAATACTAACTCCTAATACTAACCCTAAACCCCCAATACTAACATTAAGCCCTAATACTAACACTAATCCTAACCCCTAATACTAATAATACTAACCTTGTATGTGATCCAGTGATGAACTGTCCTGCGTTTAACTCTCCTGCGATGATTTCCCATGCAATGAACTGGCTATCACGCAAGAGTCCGCGGTGATGCGATGATCTGTCCCATCCCCTGCCCAGGAATGGCCATGATGCAAATCATGTCCTGGTTCTATTACAGGGATATCTATTCTATACAAAATAAAAAAGAAGAAAGAATGAATATTAAACCTGACATTTAAAAAATAATTTGGTACATTTTTTTCACTTTCCTTTTTTTTCCCTGTGCTCTGAATCTCGTCTTTTATAGATGCTGATATGTGCATCTCAGGGCACCTCTTTAGTGAGTGCTATATTTGAGATGTATGAGGATTTATAAGCAGTGTCATCTGCCCAATAGGTCCCCCATTATTTTCGATGATTAAGTTCTGAACATTGGCAATTCTGAATGAACAGTTGTACACTCTAAATTTCTGAATGATAGGCAAAGAATAATTATTTATGTTCAAAAACGCTACATGTTTTAGCATGCAAAAAAGTAAGGATACCAATGCTCCTTTAAGACTATGGCTATGTGTATGGATAGATAGATAGATAGATAGATAGATAGAGAGAGGGATAGAGAGATAAATGGATAGAATCAGCAGTATGTCCAGACAATAATAGTAATACCTATTATTATTATTCTCAATGTCATGTCTTCAACTTGCTTGGCTATTGATTACATTTGTTTTTAAGTATAATTGTTACCTGATTACTTATTCTCAGTATTTTAAACAGATTTATGACAGAAATAAAAAAGTCAATAAAGGGTGGTCTTGAGTATGTATTGTTAAAGAAATAATAAATACGCATAAATGAAACGTTCACAGTGTGGAATATGAATAATTTATACATTTTACTTGCTCCAACCAATGTCAAGTTTTAATTCGGCTAGTTGACAAATGTTTCATAGTTTCATTAGAATTGCCATGTATTATAACCATGCCTGTCAGCTATCGTAACTCAAAAGCGTGTTCATTTTTCATCAGCCTAATAACTCTACAGAGCTAGATCTTATGACCTGAAGTGATGTAGCGCTCCCGTTGGTAGCGTATGTATGTCAGCTAGTGGAAATCAACAATGACCGAGAGAACTGCTTATAAGCCAAAAAATAGCAATGGAAATTAGTTTGCCAACAGTGAGGAAGCAATAGATATTTTATAATACTTGGCAAGATAAAGTTTGAAAATGTAGAAAACTAAATATGCAAACATAAACATGTTCTCTCAGAATCTGGACTCCTGCAAGTATTGTTTATATGAGGTGCTACAAGACATTGGGCTCTTCTCAAAGATATGATTGATCACTTACACTGGTTTTTAGCTCACAGGTTTCTATTGCAGTCTGTGGTGTTTAATGACATGAGATAAATTACCTCAGGTCGTTAAACAGAGGACATTATCAGATTTTGCTCCCCAAATCCATTTCATGTAAACACCCTCAATCCTCTTCAGTAATGCTCATAAAACATATTACTGTAATGTCATTCAGTATCATCAACAAAGAACAGATGCACCAGAAGGGCAAATGCTACACTGAATGAAGCATAATGTAAGGTAACTTTATTTAGCCGTTATATTACCAATATGTTTTAACACAAAATATTTACTTGTCTCATAAACAATAACAGCACTATATGTTTTCTATTTGATTAAGCATAAATATCTTAATATTTTCTTCATATGAAAATGTGTAAAAAAAATTCCTAACAAACTACCCAAGCACTTAATGATAGGTATTAAACAAAAACAAACAAAAAATCTTAGACACAATTGAATATCTAGTTTTTCTTTCCTAAACACAAATTACCCAGAAAACCTGTTTAAATTGTTATAAAACGGCATATTTGCTTTTTGGAATATACTGCTATTCTGCCTTCAGCTGTTATATTCATGGCCAAGTTAGAAAAACACAACATAGTTGTAGTCTGACATTACCTGGATTTTCCATTTAACGCTACACAAGGCATCTATCATTTTTTAACTTCTAAAATGTATTGTTAGTGAAGTGTTTCAGCATTTCGTTATTAAATTTTATGTAAGTAGCTATATCATCTTCAAAAAGTAAAGACAAGCCCATGGCTTTAAAGCAAAGATCAATATGTGGCCTTCCACCTGTTGTGAACTATAGATCCTTCCATGTCAAGCCAGTCTTCCCAATTTGGTTCCCATGAAATTATGGGGTTTGCCGTATATATTAAGAGGTGAGAGCTATATATTACACAGTTCTTCTCTAGAAACTGATGTTCTCATTGCACCTAAAAAACAGAACAATGCTTGGTACTTCCACAAGTCTTTCCTAAAGCACAACTTCGTTAAATAATTCTGTGGTTGCAATAACGAAAGAAAAATGTATTCTCTGCTGTCAAAATGTATGCAAGTTTGCCACACTGTAATTATTATTATTTTGTCTAATTTCCAGTACAGCCTGCTTTGCTACTCTATACATCCGCTCAGCGTTTAATAAGGACTTTCACTTCTTATTGAATTGCTTTTTGTGTCAACAGTTTTGTACATTCATCTAGCTGTCATGAATACCGGTAGTATTGTAAAATATATATTTGGAAATGTCATACATAATTTATACACAACTATTGTTCACAAAATATGGCCATTTTAAAAGTTCCTATATGTAATTAAGATCATTTTATAGACAACCTGGTTAGTAATGGGCTAATATAAACTAAATCAAATATCAGTTATATGAACAACACTGAGAAAATGTTAGAATGCCCTTTTTATCTTGCCTTATGGATTTATACTAACATAGCTTCTAACGTCTTCCAATGTGGGATGCTGAGGCTTGGGAGGGGAAATGTCAGTGCTCTGTCTCACATGCACAGCAACCATTATCTAGTCACTTAGACTGTTGGATAGTGGTTCCAAATCAAGACTATTCCAATTAAAACAAGATCATTGAGGTGCTGGTTATTTTTGTGTCCAGTAACTTAAAAATCTTCAAGATAAAAGGTGTTACCATATCAGCTTGAATAAAAGACAAGGTAATTTACAGAGCAAATGCTCTGAAAAAGTCCCCTTGTCTTATATTCAAGTTTCATTTTATAATCAGACATCAAAGAGGTATAATTGTAAGACAAAAATTCACATCCCCTGCAAAGCTGCAGTGTACTTGGATCGTCTAAGCAGGCAGCTGGTGAATGTCTGTGTGCTGCACCCAGACATCCTCTGATGCTGTCCAAAACTTCCACGGGGATTCTATGATGGAACACTGGGATCACTGAGAAGTGATGGACCGTATCAAAGTCTTAATATCAGGGAGGTCTGGGAATGCATTGGCAGTCCTGGGAAACACATTTTTAAGTTGGGGGCAGATTGGCATGTCTGGGGATGCATTGGCAAGTCTGAGCTCAATTTGAGCGGCCACTACATTTTGTATGTCAGACTGACAGTAGGAACCCTGCTGGCAGTCCCTGCAGCAGGATCCACACAGCTTATCGCGGGGGGACCACGATGAGCTGTTACTGTCAGGATGGTCTATGCTGTCCTGCAGGTTTTTTAGTAAAATATAGTAGATGCTCACTTTGAGTGTCGGCTACATTTTCTGTGTCAGGGGGCCGCAATGAGCTGTTAAACCCAGGATGTTCTATACTGTCATCCAAGCCTTCAGGCACTAAAAAGTAAGATGGCAAGGAACATCCTACTAGCGGAAAGGGGTTAATATCCAACATTTGGCGGTCTAGTAAATCTGGTATTTCTTAATTCTGTAGTTATACTGTAGTTATTTTATATTATTATCTTCACTCATCAACCAGCATTTGAAACAGTTCTGCAACTAGGGGAGTAGATCAGTGTTAAAGCAATTCCATTCCACTGCCTATAGCAGTAAATGTGTCATGATTAGTGTTGAGCGAACCCGAACCGCACTGTTCGGGTTCGTACCAAACATTACAGTGTTCGGACCCCGAACCCGAACATTTAAATGTATGTTCGGGTTGGAATTCGGGGTTCGGCTATAAACCGAAAGACTATAAACCAAAAGACATTCGGTTTATAGACTTTCGGTTTATAGAATATCAATAGCATTACATGTATTACATAAAGCGAAAGTCTATAAACCGAATGTCTTTCGGTTTATAGACTTTCGGTTTATGGAATACATGTAATGCTATTGGCTTTCTATAAACCAAAATAGAGTCCCCATTCATAAGAAATTCTTATGAATGGGTACTCTAGTTCGGTTTATAGAAAGCTAATAGTATTGCATGTATTCCATAAGCCGAAAGTCTATAAACCGAACGTCGTTCAATTGACCTATTCTTATGAATGGGGACTCTATTTTGGTTTATAGAATAGCAATAGCATTACATGTATTACATCTGTAGCGGATCCTCTTTTTGGCTGTCTCATTCCCTTTTATTGATTGTTGGCCCTTTCCTATGCCTGGAGTACACAAAACTCTAAGTAACAGTGTATGGCACTTTAAGAACATTTTTGGGGCATGGTGAAAATGCCCCAAAAAGCTAACTTTTGAACTACTGGGTGGAATTGTTTGATTTTTAGTTATGTTCATATTTAAAGTATGCTGATTCTGAAAATGTATGTTTTATGTGAATGTGATGCATATTTTGAAAGTTATAAATATTGTGTAAAACCTTTATATTTTAGCTTGGAGATAATTGAGCTGATACAAAGGTTAACTCAATTATCTCCCAAGCAGAGGGGAGGAATGTACTGTAATTACTAGGATCCAAGTCTTTATCCTATTCACTGTGCTTTCGCCAAGTTAAGATTGGATCCTATCCTTTAATCCCGGTTATTATGTCACCTTTCCCATTGTCTTTATGTAAGTCATTTAGTTTCCTGTATGTATCTGAACTGGGCACCTTTGTATCCTGAAAGGTGTGAGGCAGGATTTCCCTTTGTATGTCCTTAGGTTAAACTTTAATCCTGTTATAGTTCCTTTGTCTAATCTGGTTTGTCAAAATGTTCAACTGTATATATTCTCTGTTTCTGAATCAATAAACAGTTCTGGTCAGTTCTACTCCTGATACTGTGTGTCGTCCAGTGATTGAGGAAAGTGATGGGATATTATTGGATTGTAATGCTGATTGTGCTGGATATTCTCTTGAATTTATTACTTGTTCCTGCATCCTCTTAAAGTACTTGGTGGAGTTTAGCTGTGAGAAATCAGCTCTCCGCTACAACATCTGAGAGTCAAATAGAACCGTCAAATACTGTGCTTACAGCGCACTTTGAAAAATTCTAATAGTTTTGGGTGCTAAATAGTACATTTGCATCTTGCGGTGCACTTCATATCTGAGAGTCAAATAGAACCGTCAAATACTGTGCTTACAGCGCACTTTGAAAAATTCTAATAGTTTTGGGTGCTAAATAGTACATTTGCGTCTTGCGGTGCACTTCATATCTGAGAGTGAAATAGAACCGTCAAATACTGTGCTTACAGAGCACTTTGAAAAATTCTGGCTATCTCCTCCTCCTCCTCCAGCGCCGCTTTCACTTACACCGCCACGGTCTTTCTCCTTGATTAAGGTGAACCTAGTGTTCATAGCAATTCCAACAGGACGAACACTGGGGAGTACCCCACTGAAACTGAGTGCAGTAGCACCAAATCGTGGTATTTGGGATTTACCTTTATTTGACCATTAATTACTCACAAAACATACCTACACAGAAGAAAGTTGGACAAACTACTAACTCCCAACAACCCTCACTACTGAATTTAAGAGTGGGGTAGCAAACAAACAAAAAAAAAAAAGAAAGAAAAAGAGGAGCAGAGGAGAGGAAGAGGGAATCGAACAAGGACCAGGAGGGCAGGAATTAAGGAGAAAATATTACAATTGAGGGAATTACATATTAACTATCAGTAAAGCTAATCGAGGACAACTCCACTCAACCTAAGTCCCCAGGAGCAGTACAGCCGATAAAGGAGAGGTACAACTCGCCCAAATTAACAAAGAAACAACAATGAGCCCAAAGAAAGAACACAGAGATGGCAAAGAGAAAGAAAAGATCTCTAACTCGGAAAAAAATAAAGCAATTAGCACCTACTATTCTCCTAGGTCACAAGAAAATACAGGGCCACTGTCAAGGAGATCAATGTCCGGAAATATGAAAGAATCAGCACAAATAATGAGCTTAAATGAGACACAAGAGGAGCCACAAGTTTGATCTCAGGAATCAATAGCAGCAATGATGGAGGAGCTATATACTAAAATAAAAAAAGACTTAGAAACCAACGAAAAAAGTTTAAAATCTGAATTGACAGCAATGGCCAGCAATCTGACTCTTCAAAGCAATATTTTGGTCAATATTCAGGAAGAACTGAAAACAGTCCAAGAGGAAAATCAGCATCTCCGAACAAAAATAACAGCACTAGAGGAAAAACTTACGGAGTTAGAAGACAGATCACGAAGAAAAAATATTAGAATACGGGGTATCCCGGAAAGTATACCGCAAGATCATTTAGAAGAATACCTTCAGGATCTTTTTAAAACATTGGTGCCGAATCAACCATCTGGATCCTACCTCATGGAAAGGTTCCACCGATTGAGGAAACCAAAGGGAACTAATGAAGACCTTCCAAGAGATACCATCATACGCTTTGTGAATTTCCACCTAAAAGATCAAATTACAAGAGAATTCAGAATACAACAAGGAAACAACGAGAAATTTAAAGATTTAAAAATGTTCCCGGACATCTCTATGGCAACTAGACTCAGTAGAAAAAAATATAGTATGACTACTTCGCTGCTTAGAGAAGCAAATATTCGATATCGTTGGGGCTTTCCCACCTCTTTGATCATCTCTCATGAAGGAAGAACTTACGACCTAAAGTATCCAGACAGTGCTTTGGAAAATCTAAAAACATTGGGTATTCTCCCAAAATGATGATAACATCTAAAATGAACATAAATGAAAGAGGAAGAATAGGGTAAAGGGCAGGGGCGGGGGGAGGGGGGAGAGGAGGGTAGAAGAAAGCACCCAAATTAATAGAGTTACCAGTGGATGTGGGCAATAAGGTATCACAATGTAATAAAGCATCAAAAATTAACAAAGGAAGAAAGATAAACCCTTATAACTAAAACTTTCTTTTCGTAAGTTATTCACTAATACAGGCGCACCTATAAGACAGAGATAAGAATGTACACATATATTATAATATTAACTCAGGCACGTTATAGGGGAAGAGTTTAGTAGATAATCACAACAGTTTAAATAAAATGCACACATAGGTCTCTTTCCCTTCAATCTGACTAGGTTTTGAACCAAAATTAAGCACAGTTAAAAGAAAAAATATAGAAGCACGTATAAAATTAGCAGTGAGCATATTATGTAAATCTTTAAAAGAAGAAAGGTAAGAAGAGAAGGAGATAAAAAAAAAAAATATATATAATAAATTGTCAGCACAATAATTAAACTGGAAAGAAATTTGGAATAAGGGGAAAAGTGAATCATGGGGGGGGAGGGGAGGAAGAGGAAAAGAAAGGAGAGGATAACATTTGATATTTGCTGAGGATAACAATGTAGGAGTAGTGGGAAAGGAAGATACGAAGGAATAGGGAACGAAGAGAGGGAGAGTGACGATATAAAAAGAACAGATAATATAAAAACAGGTTAAATAAGTAAATACAACTAATCATTTAATTACAGTGGGTTATTTTACGGAATTAATAACTACAAGTTACCTATTAAAGCAGAAAGGAAAAGGGAAATAAGGAAAAGAGGGAGGGAAGGAAGAAGGGGAAAAAATAAGCAGGAAGGGATTAAGATAAAGGTAAAGGAGATGATCGAGCGGTAGGAGAGAAATTGGAAGTTTAACACTTTATAACGATTGTAATTATTGCCCGGGTCTATGTTCAATCTGTCACAGCAAACTCACTCACGCTTATGGGGGGTTATCTGCGACGGCTGCAGATTAGATCAGCAAGAAATGTTGATCAGGATGAAAGAAGTATTAGGTGATGTTATGCATGTTGTTATTGTAAATATATGTTATTGTTCTATGTGTTGGTGTCAGATCTATTGTCAATTTATGGGATCTAAGGAAGTAAAAGTACAGGAAGGAATCTTCATGTCTTAAATTTTTATCAATCAACACTCAGGGGTTAAATTCCCCTCAAAAAAGATCACACCTTTATGAACTCATGCTTAAGGAAGACATTGACGTGGGGTTCATTCAGGAGTCCCATTGGGTCACATCTCCAGAGAAACTATGGGGCTACTCAAGATACCCTAATATCTACTTCGCAAATGTGAAAGGAAATAGGAAAACAAGGGGCGTGGTAATTATTATATCAAACAAGGTAAAATTTGAATGTGTGTACGAAGAGGGAGATCCAAATGGACGTTATATGATTTTGATATGCAAAATTAATGATAACCTTTTTACCCTAGCCAACATATATGCACCAAATGAGATGCCGATCAGATTTTTAAAAAAATTGTACAAAAAAATAGATCTAATAAAGAAGGGTCACCTATTGATGGGAGGAGATTTTAACTGCATTCAAGACGCTAAATTAGATAAAAGTTTACCAAAATCAGCACAAATCGACCCCCACGTTAAAAGAATGGCCTCAGCACTGCAGACTTTCCTTGGAGAGAATGCTCTATTTGACGTCTGGAGAACCATTCACCCGCAACAGAGGGACTTCACGCATTTTTCCCACCCACATTCTTCCTATTCAAGAATCGATTTTCTGCTAGCAGAAACTCAATCGTTACACCTATTCACTAAAGCTGTTATAGGCCCTATTACATGGTCAGACCATGCTCCAATAATGTTCGAACTCAAAAATAGCCCTAATTATCCCAAATATTCAAATTGGAGATTGAATGAATCTCTCTTAAAGGATAAAAGCATCCTAGAGGAATTAACAAAACAAGCTATTCTCTTTAAAGAAACCAATGATACAGGTTCAGTATCAGATCTTACATTATGGAACTCTTTTAAATGTGTAATGCGAGGTTACATTATAAGATCAGGGGCGAGAATGAAAAAACAGAAAGGTAAATCTTTGTCTGACCTATACATAGCTCTAGAATTAAATGAAAGGGATAACAGAAGGAATCCTAGCTCCATAACAACATTGAGATCCTCAATTATTAGGAAGGAAATACTAAAAAAGGAACAGGATAGAATAAACAATAATATAATCCAATTAAGACAAGAATGCTATATAGGGAATAATAAAATAGGAAGATACCTCTCTAACAAAATAAAATACAATAGGAAAAAAAGGATGATAAAAAAAATAGTTGATGGAAATCAAACATACGTTTCACCTCTGGATATTGCAGAAGCTTTTAGAAAATATTATGCAGCATTGTATAATCTAGAAGATCAAAATTCATCTAGAAAAGAGATAAAAGAGTTTCTGCGGAAAATAAGTCTCCCGAAGATTAGTATAGAAAACTTGGAGGTTTTGAATACTCCATTTACTTTGGAAGAAATTCAAAATATTATTAACAATTTAAATAGGAAAAAAGCACCCGGCCCAGACGGCTTTTCCGCAGCCTTTTATCAAACATTTCGAGACACAGTCTCTCCTATCCTGCTACGGGCCTTTAAAGAGATCACAGAGGGAATTCCATTCCCCAAAGAGATGCTTCAAGCTGAAATTCTCCCAATCCCGAAGCCTGACAAAGATCCATCCCGCATAACAAATTACAGACCAATCTCATTAATAAATTTAGATATGAAAATTTTTTCAAAAATTTTAGCTGAAAGATTAAAAAATGTGTTACCCAGTATTATCCATATGGATCAGGCGGGCTTCGTGATTGGGAGACAAACAACAGATAACACAAGGAAAATAATTAATCTGTTAAACTCTATTAATGGAAGCAAATGTGGATCATCAATTATAGCATTGGACGGCGAAAAGGCGTTCGATCGAGTAAATTGGATGTTTTTGGAAGAGACTCTTAACGCCTTTGGCATTTCAGGCCAATTTAAAGACAACACAATGGCTATCTACTCAGAACCAATAGCCAAAATAAAAGGTCCAATGTTAAATTCCAATTGGTTCAACTTGAGGAATGGCACACGTCAGGGCTGCCCTTTGGCACCCCTTCTGTACGTGTTGTCAGTGGAACCCTTGGCACAGTTGGTGAGACAATGTCCTGAAATATATGGAATTAAAATAAAAACTCAGGAATACAAAATTACGCTTTTCGCCGATGACATACTTGTGACAGTAGAAAGGCCTACACAATCCATCCCATCATTATTAAAAATAATACAAGAATATGGGAAATACTCTAATTACAAATTAAATCTACACAAAACGCAGATCATCTCAAAAAATGTATCCATAAATGATAGGAAATATATCAACTCTAGATTAAAACTCGAAGGGAATAACCAAGTAATAGAATATCTGGGAATTAAATTAAGTTTTAATTTGGACAATATACCCCAAAGTAATTTCGACTCACTAATCCCGAAACTTAAAGATAAAATAAAAGCATGGAAAGGGCTTGAACTATCTTGGGTCGGTAGAGTCAACATACTCAACTCTTACCTAGTCCCCAAAATTACCTACCTGATGAGGGCAATTCCCCTAAGGGTCCCAAACTATATTTTGAATACTTGCCAAGGGATCTTTGGTGCATATGTGTTGCAAAATAAAAAACCAAGAATAGCTCACAGCACACTATCAAGGAATATAAATAAGGGGGGAATCTCCATGCCAGACATTTACAGCCTGCACGAGGCATGTATGATTTCACATTATTTATCATTCAATAATATAGGAGATGTCCCTCCTGATTGGTTTAGAATTGAGGAACCATACAGCGTAACACCCAATCCCTATAACATGGTTTGGACAAATATACCGAACATAATAAAACAACAGCAACCAAATCTGATAGTAAAAAATATTCTCTTAACACTAGACAAACTCAAGAAGAAATTTAACATAAGGGATCAAATTCTTCCCTCAACCCCAATAGGAAATCTGAAGGTATATCTGGCAGATCTAAACCTGAAGAAATGGGATAAGGTACTAAATAACCCTCTAGCAGAACTGATTACTAATGATAAACTTCTACCATTCCCTCAAATAAAAAGCAGGCTCGGGTTAGACGAAGCAGAGAGATTTACTTACCTCAGGATTGCACATCTTTTGTCTGCATCGCAGATAGTTAAGTGTCCTACTCTCGAAGATTTCCTAGAAAAGAAATATGAGAAAGGTCTGATCACCATCTCTAGGAAACTATTAGAACAAGTAAGGATGGGAAGATGGAGAAAAAAAGAAAACTATGGGAAAATGAGATGGGGAAAGAGTATAGCAATGAGGAATGGCTGAGGGCTTATTGTCAAATAAGGAAGGTTGTCCATTGTATGAGCTTCCAGGAATTATACTTTAAGACCCTCCACCGGTGGTATATGGTCCCAACAAAGATCCAGAAATTCGATAAAGGTAAATCGAACCTTTGTTGGAGATGTGAGAAAGAGTTGGGATCATTATACCACATGTGGTGGGGTTGCGAAGAGATTAAAAAAACATGCATACCCCTAATGGCAACTATTAAAGAGATGTTTGGAATAGATATAATTTTGACGCCCCAAACCTTCTTATTCCATTTGGATCTCCCTCTGAAAAATAAGCACCAAAACAATTTATTAATATGTATTCTAATGTCAATTAAAATATGTATGGCAAGGAAATGGAAGATAAGAGGGGCAATAAATTGGGGAGAAGTTCAATCTCAGGTACACTTTATTTGTAGAATGGAGGAAGGCTTCTATAAAAAAGAAGACCAAATGCACAGATATAACGAAATGTGGTCCCCGTGGAAAAATAGATCGAGTGTTGATTGGTGAGATAAGTTAGGATTAAAGTATCCCACATAAATGTGAGTAAGACTTCGTAATCCAGGAGAAGTCATAGATCTGGCATCACCATTGTCTGTATGTCTGTGTTTGTCAATTTTTAGTACTAACTGCCTGTTAGTTAATCATCCTTTCTTTTTTGTGGCATCAAACTAATTAACACATTATATCTATATTCAATTTATCCACTTAAACAAGTACGATTTGGTAGAGCATGTTGGTGTGAGGACGATCTCCTCACACAATTTTTTTTTTTTATGTCTTTCTTTTTTGTTTTGTTTTTCTTTTTGTTTCTCCTTGTTATTGTTGTATGTCTTTTTTGATATTTTCATAATAAAAAAATAAAAAAAAACCAAAAAAAACAAATAGAACCGTCAAATACTGTGCTTACAGCGCACTTTGAAAAATTCTAATAGTTTTGGGTGCTAAATAGTACATTTGCGTCTTGCGGTGCACTTCATATCTGAGAGTGAAATAGAACCGTCAAATACTGTGCTTACAGAGCACTTTGAAAAATTCTGGCTATCTCCTCCTCCTCCTCCAGCGCCGCTTTCACTTACACCGCCACGGTCACCGCCTCCTCAACCTATGCGTCACTTAGTATAAACTGAAAGAGAATACCCTGCACTCCAACCCTCTCTCAAATGGATAATTCTGTTGATCCTCCTGGCAGCCATGCTTTAGATTTATGTTCTTCCAAAGCTAAAATCAAAGATTCCATTTAGTGCTATTTTATGGCTCAGCTGTATTTTTAATTTGTGTTTTTATGTTTTTTGAAGTTATTTCCCTTTCCATATTTGTTTGCAGGGCACTTGTCCTACTCTTACCCAAATTGTAATTCCTTTTGCAGCCCTCTAGCCCTTACCAGGACTTTTTTAGAGGCATTTTAGTGGCCAAAAGTTTGTGTCCCCATTGATTTCAAAGGGGTTCGGGGTCAAGTTTGGGGTCAAGTTCGAGCCCGAACCTGGACTTTTTTCCGAAGTTTGGCCGAACCCGCACATCCAGGTGTTCGCTCAACTCTAGTCATGATCTTTCCCACACCTTTCTACACTTCCTTAAGTGGACAAGCCAGCAGAAGCAGAGGGAAATGTCTTCACATGGCCACTACTATTACCAGCACATAGGTGAAGTATTGGGAGTATTTAGTAGATGCTAATAAACTCCTTGTTTCATTTTGAAACTATGACAGGCATGTACTAAAAAAACGCAAATATATTTTATGTGCAAAATTATTTTTGTGCTTTGCTCCTATTGCAATGTACTAAACATTTAACACTCAAATAGTACATACGATCAAATTGCAAATAAAAACAGGCATAATTGCGAATAAAATAAAGCAATTTTGCTAATATTTTTTCTACCTCTTTTCATAGCACTTGTTAAAAGCTGGTGTAATTTTCACATGCAAATAAGAATTATTTTTCACAACACATTCGCAAAAATCTTCAGCTTGCGCAAATCTAATCTCAATTTATTAGCGCAATGCTAAATAAAAATAAACGGAAGAGGCACAAATCAGGGAAAACAAATAGTCACAAATTGCTCCTTACCCAGGTTTTACCTTTTCCCCCCACTACTCTTGTTTAGTACATCTTGCATGAAACGAAAATAAACTATAAAGTAGGATGACATCACTGTTAAACCAGAAACATTGTTAAATGGAACACAAATAACAGTATAATACAGTTTATTATAAAATAAATGAAAAAAGGTGGAATGGTGCTTTGAATATGTGTTCATTAAATATTCTTTCTCAAACCACAATGGTACGTTTAATCTAATAAATGTGACTAGCTCACATTAAAATGTATCAAAACATAAAAGATGTTATTGATGATAATTATGCAGAATACATTTAGTGAAATGGTGTGAACCCTATTTGTATATGTGCACTCATATTTGACCATGTGTTCCTTAAAATGTTTCCGATTATCTTTTTATTGCTGTATTATCATGCTTAATTGGTTTCTTATAAACAAAACAAAAGTGTTTTCTTTTCACTGTATGCAAGACAGGTGTTTCATTTGCCTTCCTGTTTCTTAACTCAGTTGTCGTCACATTCATCATTATTGTTTTGTCTCTGAGTCATTTTTAACATACTCTAACACCTGCTTGGTTTGTTTTTAAAACATGACTTTCTGAATAGGCTTTTTATTTGCTACATCGACTTTTTTTTGGAAAAAAAAATACTCTGCTTATATAGATATGGGCCTCATAAGATCCATTCGGGCAATGTCGCATAGGTGTAATCATATTGAAGCAATTGGAAGTGTCAGTTTCACAAACTATGGATTCAATTCACTAAAAGTAGATAATAGTGCGAAGGTTCACTTTCACTTTAAAAAGTTGAACTTCCAAGTCAATCACCTTATGCTATTTACTAGACGTATGAATCAAAAAAGATAGGAGCGCACTTTTTTTTTTAGAGATATGAGGATTCTTTTTTTAAAACATTTTATGGATGACCCCTTTCCCTGGGCTAAAAGATAGAAGATGAGGAGAGATGGCATCAGGGATTGCTGATGGAATCTAGATACACCCATGTTTTCCTTACAGGGCACTTTGTGTGTGCAAGGGAGGTGGGCCGTGTTTTTTTTTTACAGATCATGGCCACTAAGTAATAATCGTCCCTTCCTACCTGGGTCAATGGATAGGGAGCTAGTTAGGATTAATTATGTTATCTGGAGTAATGTATTGCCCAAGGCTCCCAGAATATTAATACAAAGAAGCTTATGGCGCTCAACAGAAGATGGGACTCCATGTTCCTCACAGTGCATATCGACAGAGTACGCGGGGGTACAGACAGAATTATTAGGCAAACCACCTAATGATACGATTAAGCAGTACTCAAGTGCAGAATTAATTATAACCAGTTCTGAACCAATGTTCTAGTTCCAGGAGTGGAACTATCAGTTGGTCTGATCATGCCCCTGTTTATATAAGTATCAATGATAACCCTCAATATAGGACTTGATTCAACTGGAAATCAAATGAACAAACACTAATGTCAGAAGAAAGTAAACTTGATTTCTTGGCAAAAGCTAAGATAGTTTTGAAACATAATGATACGGGGGAAATAACGAATATGAACTTGGTATGCTGATGCCACTTAATTAAACCGGGTTCCTGGAATAAGAAAGCGAGAGGTAAAGATTTCTCGGAGCTCCATGTTTCATTGGCTTTTCTAGAAAGAAAAAACAAACTGGATTATTCAAATAAGACTCTGGAAAACATAAAAATGGTTTGAAAGGAAAATACAGAAAAAAATCAGTTAATGCCAACCTGGATTATGTCACATTTAAAACTGTCAGGGTATTTGAAAAATGATGGTTACATGAACTGTGACCTATGAACATTGAAATGTTGATATTGACTGAAAAATGAAACTAAAAAAGATTTACATGTGTAAAAATGCTGAAACATTTATCTCACCTTGACTCACCTAAACCTCACCTTTAAGTGAACAACCCCGGTAACTACAGAAAAAAATAAGTGTGACTTGTGTCACACTCTTGATTATTATTTATATGCAACAGCTAAAATAAATAAGCAAGTGCCATTTACTTCTAAAATGCTGTAATAAGCAAATAAGTTGTTTTTTCATTGTAATGCAAAGGCAGAGCTTTCCAGAATGCTTAATTAAAGGAAATGCTTGGAATAAAACAAATGCATGAATGATCAGAGCACTGAATCTATGACAAATTTGGATAAACAGGTGTGAATGTGGCGTCCAAGGTAACCAACAATGATGAATGACAAATTAGGGGGATAGTAACTTATTAGCACATTCTATATCAACAAAGCCTAGGTCTTCAATTACAAAAAAAGATTTATATTAAAATGTGTCAGCCAAGTATAGGCATGACCAGAACAAAGCTTTCCGAACAGCTAGCCTAGATGTAATCCTTATCTCTCCATATTTGTAACGATAGCAAGTGAATCCACTGTGATGTGATGGAGTGATGGTGAGAGGAGGTCTTCTGCCCCATCCACAGCTACCTTTGGTTGAGCAGCAGGCACAAAGGAAAGGTTGCTGCACTCTCCGGACACCAAGCTGGGACAGTGTCAAAACAACAGAGAATAGTCACTGCACACCAGGAAAATAGGAAGTGAAGTCAGGGGATGAGCCGGAGTCGTGGAGCCGGGAGGACTGGACTGGAAAGCTGAGGTCAGGAATGGAGAGGACAACGTAGTAAATAAATCCAGGCCGAGGTCAAAACCAGGGACTCAGGAGAATGAGGATAGTCTGAGGAAAGCCAAAGGTCGATACACAGGAACAAACAGAATAATACTCAGGAGCCAGGACAATGCAGAGGATGCTAACACAGGCAATGAGAGAGGGTAAATGAGCTAAATGTATACCAATAGGTGCATTTTTAGGACCATCCAAGGGAGTGGGATAAAGGTTATATGTGTGGCAGCCATGTTGGAGACCATAGGGCTCCAAAAACATGGTGCTGCAGGATTTCAAAACTGAAACTTGCTGCAGCTTGAGGATTGCATGGATAGACACAGAGGGGACAGAAGGCAGGTTGGTGACAATATTTAAGTGATTCAATGTTTATGTTGAAATTCAAACATATTTCTGTCATACTTATTATCACAGGGCATTTCTTTCAAAGGTAGAGAAACAAATAAAGAACTGGTAGCTTCAAACAGGTTTAAAGATGAACCCAGAAAGAAAGACATTAACCTCAGACAGAAAGACAAATTATGCCATTCCTTTGAATCAGTGACATAGCTGTAACTTCCATCATACGTATCAACCTCATCATAACCCTCATGGTAAACTTATAAAGGTTTGCTTTCATTCTGGGCTAAGTAATGCTGAACCTACATTTTGTATAGTCATTAGTATGTCACTGGTGCCTTTCCTTGTGTATATCAGGCTTCATCAATGTAGCTGCTTAATGTGCAATAGGGAATGCGATGATTCAGGTCTGCCCAGGGCCGTCTTTAACGCGGGGCAAAAGGGGCAGCTGCCCTGGGCCCATTTACTCCTGGGGGGCCCCAAGGCAGCTGTCCCGTGGGCCCCCAGACCCTGCTGCCGCGTTCACAGCGCATTGCGCTTGTGAACGCTTTTTTCCGGCAAGCCGCATCCGATGGATGCGACGGCCGGAAAAAAAACAAAAAAAAAACTGACGCCGGATGTGACGTCGCGTCACATCAGGTTTCTGTTTCCCTCCTCCGTGCAAGAGGGAAGACTGCACGGAGGAGACATCCGGCGGGGGTCACGGAGCAGCTTCATGTAAGTACGGGGGGGGGGGGGGGGGCTGGCTGGCACAATATTCCTGGTATCTGACTGGCACTATATTACTGGGTATCTGATTGCCACTATATTACTGGGTATCTGATTGGCACTATATTACTGGGTATCTGACTGGCACTATATTACTGGGTATCTGATTGGCACTATATTACTGGGTATCTGATTGGCACTATATTACTGGGCATCTGATTGGCACAATATTACTGGGCATCTGATTGGCACTATATTACTGGGTATCTGATTGGCACTATATTACTGGGTATCTGACTGGCACTATATTACTGGGTATCTGATTGGCACTATATTACTGGGTATCTGATTGGCACTATATTACTGGGCATCTGATTGGCACAATATTACTGGGCATCTGATTGGCACTATATTACTGGGTATCTGACTGGCACTATATTACTGGGTATCTGATTGGCACTATATTACTGGGTATCTGACTGGCACTATATTACTGGGCATCTGATTGGCACTATATTACTGGGCATCTGATTGGCACTATATTACTGGGTATCTGATTGGCACTATATTACTTGGCATCTGACTGGCACTATATTACTGGGCATCTGATTGGCACTATATTACTGGGCATCTGATTGCACTATATTACTGGGTATCTGATTGGCACTATATTACTTGGCATCTGATTGGCACTATATTACTGGGCATCTGATTGGCACTATATTACTGGGTATCTGATTGGCACTATATTACTGGGCATCTGATTGGCACTATATTACTGGGCATCTGACTGGCACAATATTACTGGGCTCTGGCTGGCACAATATTACTGGGCTCTGACTGGCACAATACTGGGCTCTGGCTGGCACAATATTACAGGCATCTGACTGGCATAATATTACAGGCATCTGACTGGCACTATATTACTGGGCATCTGATTGGCACTATATTACTGGGCATCTGACTGGCACAATATTACTGGGCTCTGGCTGGCACAATATTACTGGGCTCTGACTGGCACAATACTGGGCTCTGGCTGGCACAATATTACAGGCATCTGACTGGCATAATATTACAGGCATCTGACTGGCACAATATTACAGGCATCTGACTGGCACAATATTCCTGGCCTCTGACTGCACACTATTACAGGCATCTGACTGGCATAATATTACAGGCATCTGACAGGCACCATATTCCTGGGCTCTGACAGGCACAATATTCCTGGGCTCTGACTGGCACACTATTACAAGCATCTGACTGGCATAATATTACAGGCATCTGACTGGCATAATATTACAGGCATCTGACTGGCACAATATTACAGGCATCTGACTGGCACAATATTCCTGGCCTCTGACTGCACACTATTACAGGCATCTGACTGGCATAATATTACAGGCATCTGACAGGCACCATATTCCTGGTATCTGACTGGCACAATATTATTTGTATCTGACTGGCACAATATTATTGATATCTGACTGGCACAATATTACTGGTATCTGACTGGCACATTATTACTGGGCTCTGACTGGCACAATATTGCAGGCATCTGACTGGCACAATATTGCAGGCATCTGACTGGCACAATATTACTAGGCTCTGACTGGCACAATATTACTGGGCTCTGACTGGCACAATATTACTGGCATCCGAAAGTTACAATATTACTGGCATCTGAATGGCACAACAATTATGGCATATGTGTGTGTGTGTGTGTGTGTGGGGGGGGGGGGGGTAACATTGCGATGGATGGCGGGATTGCATGCAGGGGAGGGGGCAGGGTCCAGGGGGCCCAAGCAAATGCTTGCCCAGGGTCCAATCACTATTAAAGACGGCCCTGGGTCTGCCATATTCACTGATTTTGGCTGTCTATCACTCTTTCCATCGTACACTTTCCTATCTATATACATAGGGATGCCACTTCTGCCACCTATAACTATACTGCCTTGGAGTGTGCGGTAGAGATATATTTCCTTGGGTGTTTGAAAAATATTGACAAAAATTGCATTTAAAAAAATTAATGGTAAGAATATGAAGTGGGCGGATAGAGGAGATGCAGACAAATGACATTCACTCTATTTATTTTTTAACTATCCCATTGTATCAGGGGGAGTTATCATACAATCAGTCTGTATTGCTTTGTGCAGGTTAACTTGCATGATTACTGCTAATCTTAGGACATTTTAATCTTAATTAGCATGGTGCATGATTCATCAGAGTTGTGCATTCTTTGGTAGCACTGGAAACTGGGCTTTTTTATTAGATATGTTGCCTTTCATTAAAGTCTGCATTAGTCTGACACATGGCACCTGGTACTGTGTTCCTCTCTATATCTTAAATTTAATAAGGTGATTGTGTGATAGCTTTCAAAGTCACAGTTACTTATCTACTGATCAGATAAAGTGAAAAACAATTCTTATAAACGAAAGCAGTTGTGTCACGTATATCTGTCAAATGTAAAGTAACAATGATTCTTATAGATCGACAGCATGCTGGACTCTTGCTTTCTTTTACAAACAACATTCACCCGTAGCTCTGGAAATGCATGCCAATCAAACGTGCAATGTAAAGAGTTAAATATTGATTAAAGAAACTGGTCATTAAAACTTCTACTGACATTTTCCTCCACACTCAAGTACAATCTTCGCCTCAATAATAATATAACCATGCAAAGCTTTCAAGTATGTGATGTTTAATATTCTATGTGCCCTCAGCATGTCCTTCCACTTAAAAACCAGAGAACATTTTGTACAATATGATTTCATCTAATTTATAAAAAGGGTGATCAAAAGAATTGACATACCATGTGTAGAACCATTTATTTCTGCTACGTGGGCTTGTGGTTTGTTTTATGCTAAAATGTATGAATGCTCCTAGGCATTTCTAACTGATTCACAACACATATACTGGTAGTACAATGACAGCACTGAACAATGCCTGTATGTCATTATCTTTATCTTATTACTTGGAGATAGTAAGTACTGCTTATTCTATTTTCCTGTACTAATATTAACAGCTTTTAAAATATTAGTTTATATAGTACCAAAAATAAATGGATTCATATCTAAACACAAATATGTAGTGTGATAGAGATAATAAAGCATAATGATTTATAAGTATTGATGTCACAATTTAAATGGTGAAAAGAAAAAAAATATGGTGGACACGCAAACAACATGGTACTGGAAAGATATATCAATCAAAAATATATAAAACAAAGGACAGCTCAAATAATAAACACAATATAATAGTGTATGAACTGAATGTACAAATATTTGTAATAGTGTAAATAAATGTATCCTTTGTAAGGTTTAGTCTGAATATATGACGACTTATCTGTCAACACATTAACAGATCAATACTGTAAGATCAAATGAATGATCAATGAAAAATCTCAGTAATGAATGCACCATATAAATCTGCATTCATACCTAAACAAAACGTGAACACCAGCAAATGATATATTCATAAATGTAAGAAAAACAAATAGGAGCAATATATATATAAATATATATATATATATATATATATATATATATATATATATATATATATATATATATCAGTCCAAATACAAAACATGCACTCATAGGTTTTTAGAAAAATAGAAAAACTGTATTACATACTATCTGTCGTCTCTATCGACGTTTCGGCTCCACCTGGAGCCATTATCAAGATGACATTGAATGGTTAGAACATTGCATATATACAGATATCAATCAACATCTAATCACCAGAAATACTCACAGAACCTGTGTGTGTATAAGCAATCCCATCGACACCCCCCCCAAAAGCGGAAGAGCCCCGCTGTGAAAAAAACCTGCTTCCCTGATCGCGCTGGTTGCCATGGAGCCAAGAGACGCTGAGGACGTGAGGAGGAGTTACCATGCGAGCTCAACCCAACCGAGAGCTACCCAATCTCTAACCTGCACCACATACGGAAGAGACCAGCCCCTTCACCCTATCACTCACTCTCCAATCGCCCTGCCCACCAGCGTCTATCGTAGCCCGGCAACCAACGCCACTCAAGAGACTCGGCGTGTGTAAAAGCCGACACATGTTGTGAACCTGCTCACCGCAGAAAAGAGACAGCATCAACCCCAAATGTGGTTCTGCACAATTCTAGGAACTAACTAGACAACACAAATAACAAATAGAAAACACAAGTGAAAAAAGAAAAATAAACAAATATAACAATTAACATATCATCAGTAAGATCAAGAGAAAAAAAAGACATAGGCAGAAAAAACCTGCCGCTAAAAGGCACAGTGCACTCAGAACTCCATTAAGTCTGTATGGAAAAAATATCTCTATCTAAAATAAACAATCTCAGCCTGATAGGGGTCGGTCCCCCTCACATAATTATGCATAATGCCCTCACCGAGGACTAAAAAAACCTCAAAAACACTAAAACATTCTCAGAAAAAAATACTCAGAAAAAAAATATATAAACACGAAAAAAAATATAGACACAAAAAAATATACAAAAATACCAAAAGAAATATACCAACACCAATATTGTCAAAAAAACATAAAAACACTCAGGAAATAATAATAAATAAAAAATCTTGAAAACAAATAAACATGCACAAATAAACAATATCAAATAAATGAAAAAAAAGAAAAAAAAAGAAAAAAAAATGAAAATAAAATTAATCTAAAGATGCAGCAGCATATATATATATATATATATATATATATATATATATATATATATATATATATATAAAAATATGTCACAGTGTCACCAAGAACTCCTCACAATTCTCAAATAACAGTTGCCCATGTTAGGACCCCTGAGGAAGTCAAAAACTTGATGAAATGCGTCTAATATTTTATATGTACCAAAGTAGACCTACTTAACTTATATATTTGTACTAGAGCCTGAAGTGTACCCATAGGCTAAAGTTGATACAGCAGTGATGTTATCTTTGGATTTTGCATTTTTATCCTACTTCTTCCTCTATATCAGTATCTATTGCTATTCTAAAAATGTAAAAAACAATATGAATAAAATAGAAAACAGTGTGAATATAATGGTGAAATATAAAACAACACTATACATATTGTAAAACGTCTAAGTAATCAATATATTACAATAATGTGTGTATTCAAAAATAAATGATTTTGTGTGTGTTTCTTCTCTACATATATTTTTTCTATTAATGCAACATGTACTTTGATACTGAGACATCCATTTACTGTTCCTTAGTATCACAAGACATTACTCAACTGCATTTTCAGTGTGATACAAACGTATAGTTTTATGTTCCTTGTTTTTGATTGTGGACATGTCTGAGAAATCTCTGTGTGTGTTTTTAGAAAAAGAATGCAAACACCTTCTTAAAGAAACAGCTTTTATTAAAATGTATTATTAAAAGTTATTTTTGAATTCTATACCTTGCTTATGGCAATTTCTTTATGTGAAATACATATAATGCGGTGCATATATATGTGGAGACAAAAAAATACCAAAAAGCAAACAATATTGAAGATTGTTAAAACCCCAAAGTGAATATTAAAACTCCTAATGTATTCATTTCTGGAGAAAATTGATCTTCACATGTGCTCAGCTGACAGTCTGATGCATCTTGAGCCTCTGCAGCATGTCAAACGGAAGTTTGTCTGTGCTGCCTGTTTGGCTCCCTTTGCTCCAGACACTGTGCTACCTGCTTGCAGGCAGAGCGGTGGTGAGGGGAGATCTTCTGATCTCACCAGCCACCATCTCTGCCGGCATCATGTGGCTGGAACTGAGAAATGCCACCATGTCGCCGGGACTAGGAATAGGAAATGTAGAACACATAAGGATAACACAATACCAAAGAACCCAGGAACAAGAATAACAAAAAAGCAGGACAGAATGACAAACACAGCAAGGAAACCAGGGAAACTGAATACAAACCACATAAAAGATGATCCTGCATGTGGGATGGAACCTGAGAGCGGGATGGATCCTGACAGAAGGATGATAAAATCTGCAAAAATAGATTATTGCTCCATCACCTGGACAGCATAATCAGAACTAAAGTTTATATTTATATAGAGAGACATGGAGAGACAGACTGCAGGGCCTTTACAAGGTCAGGTAGGAGTTTCTGTGCAGGGACAGATAAGGAGTTTTGTTGTATGCTATTATTCATTGTGCATGGTTGAAAACAGATATTGGATAGAAATAAATAAATATTCTAATAAGGGAAGTAGCAGGAGTTTTATCATAAAGGTAGGGACAGAGAGACAAAAAGGCTTAAGCAGGAACTGCCGTATAGGCAGATGCGTTTTAGTATGGACTGCCGTATAGGCAAAGAGTTTTAACGGGAACTGCAGAATAGGTAAAAGGTTTAGCAGTAACTGCAGTATCTACAAATACAGAGATAGTGGTAGAGATAGTAGATAGTTGGGCTAGTTAGGAGTAGACCCTAGAAAGGACAAGTTAGGTGGGAGTACCCTTTAGAGGGTAGTTTAGCAGGAATACCCTAGAGATGACAGTTTAGAAGGAGCATCCCAGAGAAGGCAGTTTAGCTGGAGTAACCCAGCTGGAGTTTAGCTGGAGTAACCTAGAAAGGGCCATTTCACAGGAGTACCCTTGAGAGGGACGTTTAGCAATAAGAGTACTATAGAGAGGGCAGCTTAATAGAAGTAGGCCCTAATGACGACAGCTTAGCAGAAGTAGGCTCTAGAGAGGGCAGCTTAGCTGAAATGATTAAACTAAGCAGGTTGGTCTCAGGAGATGCTGAAAATGTTCCACCCTGGCAAGTTGAGCCCTCCCGGTTAGGGTTCCCATTTCCTGGGAATGGCAGAAGTGCAATTCAGCTTTAGTAGAACAGATGAAGCAGATCTCAGAAGTCAGGCAACCAACTTCTATTTAAAAAAAAAAAATGTTTGCAACAAACTGTGGGTATTTAAAGGGGTGTGTTGCACAACTTAACAAGCTCACCTGACACAAACAGAGGGGAAAAATTACAAGAAAAATAAAAAAGGTAGGGTTACCTCTTGAGGAAGGAGGAGGATAGGAGCGCAAACATTTGACTTTTAAATTCATGTGTCAGTAGGTCAGGGTAGAACCCTGACACAGACCCGGGAGTAGAGGATTAAAACACCAGACGCATTTCACGCTCAAAAGCGCTAAATCATTGGTAGAAGATCTGATTATGCTGTCCAAGGGATGGAGCAATAAATAATCTAGTTTTGCAGACATTATCATCCTCCACGTGTTCCTTCTGCTAAGGTGCCAACCTCCTCCTATTTTGTATTGATCTGTATTCTATAGAGACTGTTACAGGAATATTTGCAACATGCATGTTACAGATATTTTGTCTTTTATAGACTTAATTGCTGCATATAAAATGAGATGAATTGGGAAGAATCCCAATTCAAAGCAAGCCCTAATCCAAATGAGTAATGTATTTTAATATTATTATTCCAGATAAACTTCTTTCATTCAGTTTTGATGCTGTTTTGCTTTTTTTAAGCCCCAAATGGGGTTTTTTTTGCAAGAAAACTGAAAAAAACAAACCTATTCTAATTAACTGGGAAAACGTTTTAATATTAAATAGATACATACACAAAATACTAGTAATTAGACATGAAGCAACTACAAGCACATCGTATAATTTTAGCTGATTTGTTAATTGGCATTTTCAATATTTAACTCTAACTCGCAAATGAAAATATGTGTTTTTACACTGAATAATTTGGGTGCATCTGTGGACAGTTGGGCATTTTCACGTCATTAAACAAAATAAAAAAGATAATTTAAAGCATCTGTCCTGATCAGTATTCACAACATTACTAAATAACACACACATGCTGGTAGTCCATTCAGAGAATGGTTTCTATTCAGATTAAGAACTTTGTGAGGCTTAAAGTGATCATATATTAGGAAATGTGTAGAAAAAAGGAAGGCTGTGAACACTGACAGAATTGAAGTTAAGAAATTTATTAGAGCAGTATGAGACATTGGGGTTCATTTTTCTAATGCCATTGAATATGAATAGAATTCAATATAAATATCTGTGTTAAAAACAGTAATAAGTGATATTTATCAAAGTTGTACTGCTAATCACTAAATTTTCTGAGCAAAGTGAGTACAACTAAAGATAGACAGATGGTAGACTGAATATAAATATATTGAAATAATTGTCATAGACCTTTGTAATTGTGTGGTTGACTTGTAAATGCAATGATTATAATAAATAGTTCGTATGTGACCATATAGCCTCTGGACAAAAAAAAACCATACATAAAAATGACACTGGAAACATGTGGGGCACATCATTTGAACATCAATTATGCTTAATGTGATGGAGTACAAAAATAAAAAAAAGAGAAGCGCCCAGAGTGATTTGCCAGAGGAGGGTCTTAAACTTGAAACACAAAGCATCTCATATATTTTTTCCATCAACAATATTTGCTAGAGAAACTGTATGACTGAAAATAATTATACTGTTCCACTGAAGAATAGGCAGTAGTAATAATCCACAATTATCCTTTATTTTCTATAGTCTTGATTGTTTGTCATAGGAAAGCATATCATTGTAGAAGGTATGATTGCTAGGTACACTAATTCCAATAAATGTCTTCAATTTGATGATACCTTTGTTGAAGTGGATGTTGGAGTGAATTTATGGATAAGATATAAAAAGTTCCTGCAGTGTTCCTGTATATGTCTATAAAATCACCATCCACTTTACTTCTTCTGAGGGAGTAAAAAGTAAGTCATTTGTCCTTGGTAAGAAACAAGGCTTGTTGGTCAGAAGCAATAAACTTTAATGCAAACATGAATGGGCACTCCATACTCAAATATAACTCCTCAACTCTGTCCAAACTCATTGAAAGCATTTCTTAAGTAACCCCCCCCCCCCCCCCCCCATGGTTGCTCATATATGGATTTCTAATAAAGGAATACAGCAAAAACAATATTTGAATATATATCAGTCATTATTAAATTGTAATTGATGGCCATTGAAACAATATACGATGTGAAATACATCCAAGTGTTACTTAACTCCTAAAAATTAGTTTTCATCCTTCCCAGAGATCGCCAACTCAGTAGAATTGTAGAAATTATTTCAGTAGAATTGTAGGACACAATGTATGACGACAATAGAAAATATCCCTATTAGGCATTAGTTCAGAAGAGGAACATGGAAATATTGAGCTCATTGGTTGTCTGGAATTCCTTTTAAACATAGCAGATACAAGGGACAATAGTGCGGACCAGCATTTAAATTCTTTGATATTTACTTACAAAATATCATAGCGTCATAGATGCAACAAAGCTCATAGTAATCAAATGTCAGCGCACATGTGCCACATGTGGCACTCGGGAGCCTCTGAGGTGGCACTTAACATCTAACTACATTGTCACCATCATCATGCACGGAGGTAAGTGGAAAAACAAAGGGGATACTGAGATCCGACAACAACAAAAAAAGAGAACAAATAAAGAGAAGGGGAAAAAATGAGCAGAGCCTTATCAGAATGCAAAACACAATTGAGATGGCACCATAATCTCAGAGAAAAAAAACTGTTTGTCATCACTGATCAAGACTAATGGGCAATAAGGATAAATCCTCATAATATCAGTATCAATTTCCGTCCTACTTTATGTAGTACATTAAGACAATGGGACATTAAGACAATGATACAATAAGACAAGAGTAGACATTAAGAAGTTAACTATACTTTTGCACCAGTAGATTGCAAGAATATAGTTTCACTACCCCACATGTGGTTGATGTCTCCTGGAGTTCGCACATTCAGCATTTAAGTCTGGTATACACCATGTGGTTATTGTGCCATTAAAATTTTCGCAAGCAACTCACTTTGCAGAATATTAGGACCATCCTGCCATAATAGCAGTGACTAAGCTTTTGTGCTATCTTTGTTTTACTAGTAACAGCATATTATTAACTATATTGTACCAACTAACCTAGCAAAGAATCAGGAATACATCCCCAGTGAGATCTGTTTTTGCCCTCCCCATTATATTATCCATCACCGATTCATGTGATAAGGTTCAGTCTATCATTTTTCTTGAGATGGAATGATTCCAATAAAGGTGCCAACATATTATAGCATCACATACCAGACACTAATTTCATTTTCCCTTCTGAAGAATACCCTAGAGGGCGAAACATATCAGGTGTTTCTCTGTAGTACTTTATAAGTTGTTGTGTATAATTCACTAAACAAACTTGACTTCTATACTTCATATTTTTACTGTTTTATACTTTTGTTGAATGTTTCACATGGATTTATGAAACTTTTGTCTTATTATAATCTAAGAGCTAGCGCCATCAGCCTCTCTAATATACTTACTGTGAGTGTAGTTTTTTCCCCCCAAAACTTGCACCTGATCACTGTTAGTCTGACCAATGATAAAAATCATGATCCCAATACCAAGCATTCTACATTACATTAACATTTATTTCTATAGTGCCAACAGTTTATGCAGTATGTGCATGAATGAGGAGTTCGCCAAACAGAGACTGAAAGCTTACAATTATATATGCATTTACATCTGCTTTTAAACGTTTTGCCTATTAATGAACTATATCCTGGCCTGAAACACACCTTCGTTTGACAATGTATTGCTTTGTATCTTCAATAACTTTATTTATTTTAGATGACACATTAGAGAGATAGTACACACATACCGTATTTATCGGCGTATAACACGCGCCGGCGTATAACACGCACCTAATTTTAAGAAGGAAATTTCAGGAAAAAAAACTTAAGAACTTAAATTAAGAACTTTGAAGCCCAATATGCCATTTTAATATGCCAGGATATTGCCCCCAATATGCCATTTAATATGCAGGATATTGCCCCCAATATGCCATTTAATATGCAGGATATTGCCCCTAATATGCCATTTTAATATGCCAGATATTGCCCCCAATATGCCATTTAATATGCAGGATATTGCCCCCAATATGCCATTTAATATGCAGGATATTGCCCCCAATATGCCATTTAATATGCAGGATATTGCCCCCAATATGCCATTTTAATATGCCAGATATTGCCCCAATATGCCATTTAATATGCCCCCAATATGCAGGATATTGCCCCCAATATGCCATTTTAATATGCCAGATATTGCCCCAATATGCCATTTAATATGCAGGATATTGCCCCCAATATGCCATTTAATATGCAGGATATTGCCCCCAATATGCCATTTAATATGCAGGATATTGCCCCCAATATGCCATTTTAATATGCCAGATATTGCCCCAATATGCCATTTAATATGCCCCCAATATGCAGGATATTGCCCCCAATATGCCATTTTAATATGCCAGATATTGCCCCAATATGCCATTTAATATGCAGGATATTGCCCCCAATATGCCATTTTAATATGCAGGATATTGCCCCCAATATGCCATTTATTATGCCAGGATATTGCCCCCAATATGCCATTTAATATGCCCCCAATATGCCAGGATATTGCCCCTTAGTATGTCAGAGCCCAGGAATATTATGCCAGTCAGTGCCCAGGAATATTATGCCAGTCAGAGCCCAGGAATATTATGCCAGTCAGTGCCCAGGAATATTATGCCAGTCAGAGCTCAGGAATATTTTGCCAGTCAGAGCCCAGGAATATTGTGCCAGTCAGATGCCCAGGAATATTGTGCCAGTCAGATGCCCAGGAATAGTGTGCCAGTCAGATGCCCAGGAATAGTGTGCCATTACAGTGTGCTCGTTATACCTCCCCCGCTTCCCCATCACTTACCTCCAGCTGCTTTGTCCCCGGCCGGACGTCTTGCGCAGTGTTCCCTCCAGCACGGAGGAGGGAAACACAGTTACCTGATCCGGATGTGACGTAACGTCACATCCGGTCGCAGTGATTTTTTTTTTTCGTTTTTCTCCAGCCGCATCCACTGCGGCTGCCAGAAAGAAAAAAAAAAAGGTAAACAGCGCGGAGGGGGGGGGGGGGGGGCCGGCAGCACCCCCCGCGGGCTGGATAAATGTCCTCGGCGGGCCGCAGTTTGAGGACCCCTGATCTAAAGGAAGGTACTCATATCATTAATATGCACTTATGAAGTTGGTTCTGTGACGTAAATCACTAATAAATGACTTTGCAAGCCATATCCAATACAATATTTTACACCCTGTGTGATTTTTGCAACGATTGCTTTTACTGTTTATGTTGGTTTGAATAGCCATAAACAAGAAATCAAAAAGTGGTATCCTTTTTGCTTCTATCTTCCAATGATGAGATCACCTGGGGCATGTCCATATTACATATCATTCTTGTTTTAGGTTGTCTGTCACTGATAGGCTTATAACACATTTTTTTTAAAGAAATGAAACACTGCTAAAGTCCAACAAAAGAGTTTGTGACTTTTTTTTTTTTGGCCCATGCAGTGTAATACAAAGTTCAATGATTTGATATTGCAATTTTAAAGACAGATTATTTAATATGATTGCACTGCATATTACATTTAATAATACATTGAATGGTATATTCAAATTCATTTTATTGCTTTACATTATTAATCCTACATTTATATTTTGTATACATAACGTTATTAAAAGCTTATGTAATAAAATGAAATCAATATCCCAGTTTTATTAATATCTCAAAATATTTCTTTAAAGGAACATTTTTTCCTACAGAGAACATGAAATTAAACTCTAAAGGAAAAAGCTGCATGTTATAGTGGAGGTACTTAAATCTTTATGTGATTGCAATGAGATTGCTATTAAACAAAATGTGATTTAAACAGGTTATTAATTATTTTATTTATTTATTTAGAAAGTGTTTTACCAGGAAAAATACATTGAGATTTCTCTCGTTTTCAAGTATGTCCTGGGGACCCAGTCCAGAATGGAGTTACACAGAGTTACACATTTAACAGTAGATTCAAAAATACATACATACATACATACAATCATTATCAATCATTATAGCTAAAAAAATTTATTAAGAGTGGAGACCTAAAATCCCAACCAATCCCCCTTTTTTTCTTTTAATCTTTTTAATTTACAATATTGGTCAGTGGTTAATTTATGGTCTTATTTACTCTATATAATCTTTATAATACAGTAGTTATTTTACTATTTTTTTTTATATTTTCCTTCTGCTACAACACTTTATAAATAAATAAATAAACTATAGGATTTGCAGTGAAAAGTGGCAGCACAGTTGTTGTTGATTTTATATGTAAACTTTTACTATGTTTTACCTATTGCACAATAAACACCTTTACTTACTGTCCTGCCCTCCTTTTCCCAGTGTCTCAACATTGGAGCCTCCTGATTTTAAGGAAACTTTGTGGCACATCTATTCAACCACTGTGGGCCCCCAGATGCCTTTATTACTAATCAGACTACTGCTCAGGTACATGTGAGTGGATTCACCATATATTTTTTAAGCACATGCACTTTTTATTTAAGACATACTACACTATATTGTATTTTATGTTTATTTTTCTCCCTTTGTATAATACCTGCAAAAGATTACATAATTGAGAAGGGTAACCCTCAGTGTGCTAAGTGTTGGGTCAAGCACACTGATTCACTTTTTTTGGAAATTTGTGCACTTTTTGCTAGGAGTAAAACACTAGCTGTGTGTTGGTGCTGCTCACTTTTTCACATGCAGGTGCAGTGTATTATCTGTCTAGTAGCTTTCACAGATGTCAGATTTACAAACTACTGATTATTACATTTGTTTTCATAAAAGTAGAATAATAATGACTTTACTAAATGTAAAGACCATGGTAAAGAAGATGAATGGTGGCATGTGAATGAGTCTAAAACCAGTGACAGCCCTAATCACTCACATGGGTATGAGATTTATTAACTGGTAGATGTTTTCTTGGTTAATATTTATTGAGGATAATATTTGATCCAAAGCCAGTCCTTTGCACAGACTTTGTGGATGCAGTGTACTTTACTATATATGGTATACTTATAGTATATAATTATACCCAGTGCTGTATTTACCGTTAGGCATCCTAGGCGGATGCCTAGGCTGGCAAATTGGGGGGGGGGGGGGTGACAGCCCCCCAGCACTGAAAGTTAAAAAAAAAAATCTGGCCCTTTAAAAAAAAAACAAGCCCCTCTCACCTTCCCTCTGCTGGCAGGCTACACGGGGAGCCGAACAGGCAGAACAGAGAAACATCCGTGCTGCCTGTACGGCTCACCATGCAGTGCGACACAGAAGTGCCGACAGTCACGTGACCATGCTGCCTGCCACTAGCCACCAGGGAAAACAGGTAAGTGCTGGGGAGATGGGGGGATTTGGGCAAATTGGCTGGGGCTTATTAAATGGCAAAGGACACTGGCATATTATTGGGCAAATTGGCTGGGGCATATTAATGGCAAATAACACTGGCATATTATTGGGCAAATTGGCTGAGGCATATTAAATGGCAAATAACACTGGCATATTATTGGGCAAATTGGCTGGGGCATATTAAATGGCAAATAACACTGGCATATTATTGGGCAAATTAGCAGGGGCATATCAAATGGCAAATAACACTGGCATATTATTGAGCACATTGGCTGGGGCTTATTAATGGCAAATAACACTGGCATATTATTGGGCAAATTGGCTGGGGCATATTAAATGGCAGAATAACACTGGCATATTATTGGGCAAATTGTCAGGGGCATATTAAATGGCAAATAACACTGGCATATTATTGAGCACATTGGGTGGGGCTTACTAATGGCAAATAACACTGGCATATTATTGGGCAAATTGGCTGGGGCATACTAAATGGCAAATTATACTGGAATAATATTGAGCACATTGGGTGGGGCATATTCAATGGCAAATAACACTGGCATATTATTGAGCACATTGGCTGGGGCTTATTAATGGCAAATAACACTGGCATATTATTGGGCAAATTGGCTGGGGCATATTAAATGGCAGAATAACACTGGCATATTATTGGGCAAATTGTCAGGGGCATATTAAATGGCAAATAACACTGGCATATTATTGAGCACATTGGGTGGGGCTTAATAATGGCAAATAACACTGGCATATTATTGGGCAAATTGGCTGGGGCATATTAAATGGCAAATTATATTGGCCTAATATTGGGCAAATTGGAAGGGGCATATTCAATGGCAAATACTGGCATATTATTGGGCAAATTGGCTGGGGAATATTAATGACAAAATAATACTGGCACATTATTGGGCAAATTGGCTGGGGCATATTAATGGAAAATTATACTGGCATATTATTGGGCAAATTAGCTGGGGAATATTAATGGCAAATAATATTGGCAATGTGCATGTAAATGGGGTGATGGGCAGGGGCGTAGGTCTCCAAAAGATCCGGGGCTGGAGCCCATGACCGTTTTGATAGAAGTGGAGTAAATAAGCTCACATGCTTAGGCGGCATACAGACTGATATATTTGGTGCCAATGAGCAATAGGTATATGTGGGTATATATCAGGGCTCAACAAATCCTGGGCACCAGGAAATTATACCAGGCGCCTGGTTATTGCTGTCCCTGCCTGGTGCCCTCACCGCTGGGATCATTTTATTTATTTATTTATCCAGCGGAGCGCGAGGGAGCATTGTGTGCACTGGCTGCACAGTCCTCCTGCTCCATCCCCACATGCACCGCACTATAGTGCCTGAGCGTTGAGTTTGCTCAGCTGGTCTAGAAACAACAGCAGGGCACAGACCAGGCTAGAATGAGGTATAGCAGCCAGGAGGGGGACATATTGATAGATGCACTTTTTTATATCGTAAACAACAACAAAATTGCTGGCTTGTGCGTAAGTGTATGTGACTGACTGCATGTGTGACTGTGACTGACTGTGTGTGTGTGACTGACTGCATGTCTGCCTATGACCCACTGTATGAGTGTGTGACTGACTGCATGTCTGACTGTGACTGAATGTATGTGTGTATCTGTCTGTGACTGATTGTATGTGTGTACCTGTCTGTGATTGATTGTATGTGTGTCCGTATGTGACTGACTGTATGTGTGTGTCTGTCTGTTACTGACTAGATGTGTGTGTGTGTCTGTACAGATGCACACTCATAACTTTGCCACTAACACCCACTTACACTCTGCCACTCACATAAATACACATGCACACTCATAAATTTGCCACTCACACCCACTTACATTCTGCCACACACACACACACATGCACACTCATAACTTGCCATCTCATACATTTTAGCAACATTGGACCTATACATTTAATAAATAGACATAGAAAAATAGAATGTGTCGGCAGATAAGAACCATTAGGCCAATCTAGTGTGCCCAATTTTCTAAATACTTTTATAAGTCCCCAAATACCTATCCCATGGATGCTTAAAAGTATTGACTGTATTTACCACTACCATTTCCACTGGAAGGCTATTCCATACATCCACTAACATCTCAATAAAGTAATGCTTCCTGATATTACTTTTAAATCGTTGCCCCTCTAATTTAAGACTATGTCCTCTAGTTGTGGTAGTTTTTCTTCTTTTAAATATAATCTCTTCCATTACTGTGTTGATTCCCTTTATGTATTTAAATGTTTCTATCATATCCCCCCTGTTACGCCTTTCCTCCAAGCTATACATGTTAGGATGCTCTAATCTTTCCTGGTAAGTTTTATCCTTCAATCCATGAACCAGTTTAGTAGCCCTTCTCGGAGATGGGACACTTCATCGCGGCTGCATCCGCGCAGCCGCTTCACCGTCATCACTTCACCACAAGACAGCTCGTCGCGGAAGATTTAATCCCGGGACATTTCATCGCTAAAGGTAAGTTTTTATGTGTTAGAGTTAGAAGATAGAATTTTAGTATTGGGTTAAGGGTGGTTAGAATTAGGGTTTAGGGGGTTACAATTAGTTTTTAGGGTTCGGGGTTAATTTTAGTATTAGGGTTTAGGGGGTTAATTTTAGTATTAGGGTTTGGGGGTTTGTATTAGGGTTTACCGGGTTAGTATTAGGGTTTGGAGGTAAGTATTAGGATTTAAAGGGTTAGTAATAGGGTTGGGGGGTTAGTATTAGGGTTTAGGGGTTAGTATTAGGGTTCGGGGGTTAGTATTAGGGTTCAGGGGTTAATTTTCGTATTGGGTTTTGGGGTTAATTTTAGTATTGGGGTTTGGGGGGGAATCATTTATTAGGGGGGGTATTTTCTTTTTACTTCTACATTTGTAAAAGCTGACAGTTCAGCGCTGAACTGTCAGCTCTTACATAGCCGCGTCCGCGATGAAACGGCCGCGTTATTTTTCATCGCTGACCATTTAGTGTTCTAACTGCCGCGCTGAACTGTCAGCGATGAAGCCGCGGCAATGAAGTGTCCTAGACCCTCTCTGAACTCTCTCCAAAGTATCAATATATCAATATCCTTCTGGAGATATGGTCTCCAATACTGCTTACAATACTCCAAGTGAGGTCTCACCAATGCTCTGTACAATGGCATGAGCACTTCACTCTTTCAACTGCTAATACCTCTCCCTATGCAACCAAGCATTCTGCTAGCATTTCCTGATGCTCTATTGCATTGCCTACCTACCTTTAAGTCCTCTGAAATTATTACTCCTTAATCTCTTTCCTCAGATGTTGAGGTTAGCAGTGTACCAAATATTCTATATTCTGCTTTTGGGTTTTTACGCCCAAGGTTCATAATCTTGCACTTGTCCACATTGAATGTCAGTTGCCACAATAATTTTTCTAGTTTAGCTAAATCCTTTGCCATTTGGCTTATCCCTCCATGAACATCAACCCTGCTGCAAATCTTTGTACCATCAGCAAACAGACACACTTTGCCAACAAGAACTTCTGCAAAATCACTGGGGCTCTGCTGGGGACCTGGATCCCTGTTTTATAATCTGACCTCAATTTGAGGTCAGATTATAAGACGACCTCGAATGTAAGACGAGGGGGGTTTTTCAGAGCATTTGCTCTGAAAAAAACCTCGTCTTATATTCGAGCAAATACAGTACTAAATGCTAGCTTTTTTTTTTACTATTTTGGCCACCTCTGCAGAGTACCACAGTGGTTTCTTCAATTGTTTGCTCTTCCTGACAAGCCTAATGCAATTTTTTGTTGCCTTCAGTAGTGCAACTTTTAGATAATCCCATTTCTCCTGGACTCCAATTAAATTGCTCCAGTCTGATAATGACTCCTTTACACATAATCTAATTTTATAAGAGTCAGTTTTTCTAAAATCTAAAGCTTTTGTTTTTGTGTCACATCTATGAACTTTACCTAAACCTAAAGTAAAAATAATTATTGTTGGGCTGATCATAGCTCACCATCTTCATAAGCAGAGTGGCAAAATGTATATATCACAATACCGATATGGTTATGATACTTATAAGATTAATACATTATCAAACATACATGAAAGTTAATATTAATTAAGTTTCATGTCAAAGGTATCACACTTAATAATAAAATTATCACAATTAATACACATTAATTAATATATGATTGGCTTTCATAGCTAATGTTGTATGAGGGTTTATGTATAATTATATATTCTTAATGACTTAAACAAACTAATGTGTTTAATAACCATTGTTTGATTATTTAAAATCCATTTTCAATTCTCACTCAGTCTGTGGGTCTGTGTCTGAATGGGCCTGTAAGCCCCCTTCTTTTACACCTGTAGTCAGAGGATGATCTCATGATCTCCTACACAGATAAGGAATGTGAATTTCTGACTTCCCTCATCCAGAGGAATGTGGAATGTATTCACGACGCAGATGAGTAAGGCCTGAGGAGTTTAAAGAATATTTAAGGAAAGACGTGATTTGCCCATTAATATGCCAGTGTTATTTTGCCATTAATTTGCCACATCCAATTTACCCATTAATATGCCAGTATTATTTTGCCCTTAATATGCCACATCCAATTTGCTTATTAATATGCCAGTATTATTTTGCCCATTAATATGCCACAGTCAATTTGCCCAGTAATATAGCACCCTCCCCTCCTCCCCCTTCCCCATTACTCACCTCCTGGCTGCTCTGTGCCCCCGGCCGTCTCCTCCATGTAGTCTTCCCTCTTGCATGGAGACGGGAAATACAGCCACTGGATATGACGTACTGTCATATCCAGTGTCAATGATTCTTTTTTTGTGTGTTTCGGCAGTCGCATCCACATCCCCTGCACCCGCCTCGGGATGCCACTGAAAGGTAGGATCCCCTGGCAAAAGTTTGTAGAAAGCATTATCAGAAAGATGATATGCTTCACTCGGTATATTGTATTACAACAGTACCACCTTTGTCAGCACTGCGAATGATGATATGTTTAACTAATTATTTTATTGCTGATCTTTCCTACCTAGTAAGATTTTCTTTACTTACATTTTTATCTAAATTCATAAGGTCTCTTTCCACAAGTTCCTTAAAAATTTTAATTTATTTCCCCTTACAAAATGTAGGATTAAATTTAGATTGAGGTTTCCAGTTTGTATTAAGGGACAAGTTTTCAGTTCCATTGTTCAAATTATTAAGCTGAATCAGGGGTAGTAAGTCACTATGTTCAAGATCTCCACAGGTTGCTGATGCAGTATTATTAATATCTCAAATTGGGGCTGTAGTTGAACGTTCATTCTTTTTTGTATTGACAAAAACCGTTTACTAGAAATAAATTTATTAAAATCAATAATGAAATCACACATGTTCAAAGGTCTACATAGCCAGACAGATTTTTATTGTGACAAAACATGGGGCATTTGAGTTCTTTTTGTGATATATTTTTCTAACTTGTCTCTGTCCCCTTCTTTCTTTAATCACTGATCTGGCATGTTGTTTTAAATCTTTATTTTTTTTAGATCTCTTCCTTCTTGAGTGCCCCCTTCTCTGTCTCCCAGCTATAAAACCAGGGCATAATAGGCCTGGTAGGAAGGCTCTAGAGGTAGATGAAGAAGATTGAACAACACTATTAGTCACAGAATTTTCACGATTTGCTTTCAGAAAAGGTTTTAGGTCCCCATCACAATTATCATCCCCATGAAATTCAATTAAACTAGATTAAATTTAGATTAAACAGCAACTATGTTAAAAAAAAAGATACAAAAGATAAATAAACCAAAGAATACTGTGTTGAAATTGAAACACCAAGTGACGTATTAGTGAATAAATAGTACAAACCCTTTGGAGTAAGTGCACTAAAATGCTAAGCGCCCAAAATCAACTAGTAATAACAGTAAAAAAAATGTCATATCCCAAAAATATGATGTATGTATCTCTTTTAGCAAATACAATGGGAGAAGTACATTTTTGACGATCTGGGAACTATAGAGACTAGGCAAAGGTATTAGTGAACAGCGCTGAATGTGAACCCTTTTGGCCTTAAGTTTACATTAGAATAGAGCAACAGCATTGTTACTTTTTTAGACCTCAAGATAGGGACAAAAAGGACTTCTCCACAAACACTAATTTTAAAGAGGTAGATCAAAACACCTATCTACAAGCTCCCATTTTTCACCATCAGACTTGGATAAATAATAAGAATAAAGAAAAACTTTGCTATGCATTGATCCAAATAACATAAACATATACCTGTGCCATTTATATATTTTTCAACAATATATGTATATAATTAATGAATATATGGGCATTGTATTTTCTGTATATAATTCATGCAGCTATTGTCATAGTTAACGTCATTGTATAAGTGTATTGTATTCTTTGTCCTTTCGGCTATTCTGAGGCTTAAAAAGGGAGCCTTCCCAATTGAAAGGCAAGGGCCAATATTTTACCAATTCCCAAACTGCGTATAAAAACCACAAATGTAAAAAAGTACAGACAGCAGTCCATCGTTAATGGGTTAAAAATCTTGGACTGTTGGGCAGTGCACTGGTTTGAGAAACACTGATCTCTGCTATGGTCCATAAGTATCATTGAAACATTGACTCTGATTATCACCAATTGGTCCATCCAGTGTGTACACAACAAAAATGATTAGACTGAAGTTTTGTCCAAATGGACTTTACTGACATACACTAGAAATATTATTTTACATGTCTTTATTACCCAATTTCCTACTTAATGTTTATGTTCTCAGGTAATTTTGACAGTAATTCCTGCCCTTAAGTTAAGTGCCTGTTTTGAAGAATAAATGTGACTCACCTACTTTCCCTGTGCATGTCTGCACTGGGATCTAATATACTGTTTTCATATACGACGTCAGAAAAAAAAACTCTCCTTCTCCAATTTTGCTCCATAGTTAAATGGTAAGGCCTATCTGACAAACACAGTTTTTATAGGTTTCCAGGACACTATCTCAGCATTGATTGTGATGTCATAATGATCTATGGTGACCTCAATGCAGGGGTAATGCCATGACACCTGATGCTATAACTGTTATGTTAACTGAATCATGAGGAGCTTATTAGAAATAACATTTTATGTCTTAAATAAATAATGCAGATTTTTTTTATTTGCAATACTTTAACATAAACTCTGTGATATTAATGAGGGAATGAGTTAAAGCAACAGCAAAAAAAATGACAAATTAAGGACAACATTTGTGTAAAGCTGCTCTGTGGGGCTTTGGTTTTTTTGGTTGCAACAGACTGTGAAATAAATCACTATTACTGGAAAGGATATTGTGTGTGCAGTTTGAATCCATTAGTTCTGTTTCTCTACAATTTGTGAGTTGCTACTATATTGTGTATTGTGATGTCATGATGCGCTCAGCTGAGTTCTACCAATTGTATTTTGATTCAAGATGTATTCTTTGAATGTACACCTTTAAAAAACCTTTTAAATAATTTCCCCACAACAGATATTTAGGGCTCTGCTGGGGACCTGGATCCCTATTTTATAATCTGACCTCAATTTGAGGTCAGATTATAAGACGACCTCGAATGTAAGACGAGGGGGATTTTTCAGAGCATTTGCTCTGAAAAAAACCTCGTCTTATATTCGAGCAAATACGGTACTAAATGCTAGCTTTTTTTTTTTACTATTTTGGCCACCTCTGCAGAGTACCACAGTGGTTTCTTCAATTGTTTGCTCTTCCTGACAAGCCTAATGCAATTTTTTGTTGCCTTCAGTAGTGCAACTTTTAGATAATCCCATTTCTCCTGGACTCCAATTAAATTGCTCCAGTCTGATAATGACTCCTTTACACATAATCTAAGTTTATAAGAGTCAGTTTTTCTAAAATCTAAAGCTTTTGTTTTTGTGTCACATCTATGAACTTTACCTAAACCTAAAGTAAAAATAATTATTGTTGGGCTGATCATAGCTCACCATCTTCATAAGCAGAGTGGCAAAATGTATATATCACAATACCGATATGGTTATGATACTTATAAGCAGGGCCGGGCTGGGAGAAAAATTCGGCCCTGGCATTTTTTTATCACAGCGGCCCACTAAGAAGGGGGCGGGGCAGAGGAGGTGTGTTTTGTCATCACCAATGACAAACACGCTCCCTCTCAAAGTGAGCATGTTGGTTCAATGCTCTTCCAGGGCAGACCATGCGCAGAGCTCTGCTGAAGAGCTCTAGCATGAGAAAAAACCCTGTATTTGTTCTGCACAGTGCAAGCAAATTTAATAACATGCTTGCACTGTGTTTCCTTGCAACTTGTCTCTGGTGTCTCTATAAATAGATACCAAGAGACAAAAATGCCAGGAAAGAGTGTTGAGCATGTGTTTGGAGCCTGCTTGTGGGATTGCGTGTGTGTAGAGTGAGCTGATTGTGGTGTGGTATTGTGTAATAAGGTCGGTTTTAATTGTGTTGTGTTTGTGGTGTAATGTGATGCATATGTGGCTAGGGGCTGTAGAGAATGTGTGTATAGGGGATATAGCAAGTGTGTGAATACAGGCTATAATGTGTGTGTGTGTGTGTGTGTATATATAGATGTAGTGTGTGTTTAGGGGTGTAGTATGTGTTTGCTTACAAAGCATCTAGTGTGTGTATATATACACATATATATATATATATATATATATATATATATATATATATATATATATGAGTCTAGTGTGTGTTTGAAGGACCCAGAATGTGTATAGGAGATCTAGTGAGTGTGTGTGTTTATAACGGTTTCAGAGTGTATATAGGGATCTAGCGTGTGTATGTGTGTAGATGATCCAGAGTTGGGTAAGGGATCTAGTGTGTGTCTGGAATGTAATGTGTTTAGGGGTGCAGTATGTGTGTGAGGGGTGGTGTGTGTGTGTGTATATATATATATATATATATATAAGTATTGAGTATGTCTGTTGTGCAGTGTGTTGGGGGGTTCTGTGTGTGTGTGAGGGGTGCGGTGTGATGAGGGGGGCGGTGTGAGAGTGATGTGTGTGAGTGCTGTGTATGATGTGTGTGAGAATGCTGTGTGTGAGAGTGCAAGAGTGCTGTCTATGATGTGTGTGAGAGTGCTGTGTGAGTGCTGTGTGTCCGAATGCTGTGTGTGCTGTGTGTGAGAGTGCTATGTGTGTGTGATGGGTGTGAGAGTGATGTGTGTGATGGGTGTAAGAGTGCTGTGTGTGATGGGTGTAAGAGTGCTGTGTGTGATGGGTGTGAGAGTGCTGTGTGTGATGGGTGTGAGAGTGCTGTGTGTGATGGGTGTGAGAATGCTGTGTGTGATGGGTGTGAGAGTGCTGTGTGTGATGGGTGTGAGAATGTTGGGTGTGATGGGTGTGAGAATGCTGTGTGTGATGGGTGTGAGAGTGCTGTGTGTGATGGGTGTGAGAGTGCTGTGTGTGAGTGCTGTGTGGTATGGGTGTGAGAGTGCTGTATAAATGTTAGAATGGATTGTGTGTGTGTGTGTGTGTGTGTGTAGGGGGGGGTAAATAAACAAATAAAATAACAGGCATTATGTCCGGGGGGCACATAATGCCTGTTATTGTATTTGTTTATTTACCCCCCCCCCCCCCACACACACAATCCATTCTAATATTTATACAGCACTCTCACACCCATACCACACAGCACTCACACACAGCACTCTCACACCCATCACACACAGCACTCTCACACCCATCACACCCATCACTCTCACACCCATCACACACAGCACTCTCACACACAGCACTCGCACCCATCACACACAGCATTCTCACACCCATCATACACAGCATTCTCACACCCATCACACCCATCACTCTCACACCCATCACACACAGCACTCTCACACACAGCACTCGCACCCATCACACCCATGTAGTCTTCCCTCTTGCATGGAGACGGGAAATACAGCCACTGGATATGACGTACTGTCATATCCAGTGTCAATGATTCTTTTTTTGTGTGTTTCGGCAGTCGCATCCACATCCCCTGCACCCGCCTCGGGATGCCACTGAAAGGTAGGATCCCCTGGCAAAAGTTTGTAGAAAGCATTATCAGAAAGATGATATGCTTCACTCGGTATATTGTATTACAACAGTACCACCTTTGTCAGCACTGCGAATGATGATATGTTTAACTAATTATTTTATTGCTGATCTTTCCTTCCTAGTAAGATTTTCTTTACTTACATTTTTATCTAAATTCATAAGGTCTCTTTGCACAAGTTCCTTAAAAATGTTAATTTATTTCCCCTTACAAAATGTAGGATTAAATTTAGATTGAGGTTTCCAGTTTGTATTAAGGGACAAGTTTTCAGTTCCATTGTTCAAATTATTAAGCTGAATCAGGGGTAGTAAGTCACTATGTTCAAGATCTCCACAGGTTGCTGATGCAGTATTATTAATATCTCAAATTGGGGCTGTAGTTGAACGTTCATTCTTTTTTGTATTGACAAAAACCGTTTACTAGAAATAAATTTATTAAAATCAATAATGAAATCACACATGTTCAAAGGTCTACATAGCCAGACAGATTTTTATTGTGACAAAACATGGGGCATTTGAGTTCTTTTTGTGATATATTTTTCTAACTTGTCTCTGTCCCCTTCTTTCTTTAATCACTGATCTGGCATGTTGTTTTAAATCTTTATTTTTTTTAGATCTCTTCCTTCTTGAGTGCCCCCTTCTCTGTCTCCCAGCTATAAAACCAGGGCATAATAGGCCTGGTAGGAAGGCTCTAGAGGTAGATGAAGAAGATTGAACAACACTATTAGTCACAGAATTTTCACGATTTGCTTTCAGAAAAGGTTTTAGGTCCCCATCACAATTATCATCCCCATGAAATTCAATTAAACTAGATTAAATTTAGATTAAACAGCAACTATGTTAAAAAAAAAAGATACAAAAGATAAATAAACCAAAGAATACTGTGTTGAAATTGAAACACCAAGTGACGTATTAGTGAATAAATAGTACAAACCCTTTGGAGTAAGTTCACTAAAATGCTAAGCGCACAAAATCAACTAGTAATAACAGTAAAAAAAATGTCATATCCCAAAAATATGATGTATGTATCTCTTTTAGCAAATACAATGGGAGAAGTACATTTTTGACGATCTGGGAACTATAGAGACTAGGCAAAGCTATTAGTGAACAGCGCTGAATGGGAACCCTTTTGGCCTTAAGTTTACATTAGAATAGAGCAACAGCATTGTTACTTTTTTAGACCCCAAGATAGGGACAAAAAGGACTTCTCCACAAACACTAATTTTAAAGAGGTAGATCAAAACACCTATCTACAAGCTTCCATTTTTCACCATCAGACTTGGATAAATAATAAGAATAAAGAAAAACTTTGCTATGCATTGATCCAAATAACATAAACATATACCTGTGCCATTTATATATTTTTCAACAATATATGTATATAATTAATGAATATATGGGCGTTGTATTTTCTGTATATAATTCATGCAGCTATTGTCATAGTTAACGTCATTGTATAAGTGTATTGTATTCTTTGTCCTTTCGGCTATTCTGAGGCTTAAAAAGGGAGCCTTCCCAATTGAAATGCAAGGGCCAATATTTTACCAATTCCCAAACTGCGTATGAAAACCACAAATGTAAAAAAGTACAGACAGCAGTCCATCGTTAATGGGTTAAAAATCTTGGACTGTTGGGCAGTGCACTGGTTTGAGAAACACTGATCTCTGCTATGGTCCATAAGTATCATTGAAACATTGACTCTGATTATCACCAATTGGTCCATCCAGTGTGTACACAACAAAAATGATTAGACTGAAGTTTTGTCCAAATGGACTTTACTGACATACACTAGAAATATTATTTTACATGTCTTTATTACCCAATTTCCTACTTAATTTTTATGTTCTCAGGTAATTTTGACAGTAATTCCTGCCCTTAAGTTAAGTGCCTGTTTTGAAGAATAAATGTGACTCACCTATTTTCCCTGTGCATGTCTGCACTGGGATCTAATATACTGTTTTCATATACTACGTCAGAAAAAAAAACTCTCCTTCTCCAATTTTGCTCCATAGTTAAATGGTAAGGCCTATCTGACAAACACAGTTTTTATAGGTTTCCAGGACACTATCTCAGCATTGATTGTGATGTCATAATGATCTATGGTGACCTCAATGCAGGGGTAATGCCATGACACCTGATGCTATAACTGTTATGTTAACTGAATCATGAGGAGCTTATTAGAAATAACATTTTATGTCTTAAATAAATAATGCAGATTTTTTTTATTTGCAATACTTTAACATAAACTCTGTGATATTAATGAGGGAATGAGTTAAAGCAACAGCAAAAAAAATGACAAATTAAGGACAACATTTGTGTAAAGCTGCTCTGTGGGGCTTTGGTTTTTTTGGTTGCAACAGACTGTGAAATAAATCACTATTACTGGAAAGGATATTGTGTGTGCAGTTTGAATCCATTAGTTCTGTTTCTCTACATTTTGTGAGTTGCTACTATATTGTGTATTGTGATGTCATGATGCGCTCAGCTGAGTTCTACCAATTGTATTTTGATTCAAGATGTATTCTTTGAATGTACACCTTTAAAAACCTTTTAAATAATTTCCCCACAACAGATATTTAGGGCTCTGCTGGGGACCTGGATCCCTATTTTATAATCTGACCTCAATTTGAGGTCAGATTATAAGACGACCTCGAATGTAAGACGAGGGGGATTTTGCTCTGAAAAAAACCTCGTCTTATATTCGAGCAAATACAGTACTAAATGCTAGCTTTTTTTTTTTTTACTATTTTGGCCACCTCTGCAGAGTACCACAGTGGTTTTTCAATTGTTTGCTCTTCTTGACAAGCCTAATGCAATTTTTTGTTGCCTTCAGTAGTGCAACTTTTAGATAATCCCATTTCTCCTGGACTCCAATTAAATTGCTCCAGTCTGATAATGACTCCTTTACACATAATCTAATTTTATAAGAGTCAGTTTTTCTAAAATCTAAAGCTTTTGTTTTTGTGTCACATCTATGAACTTTACCTAAACTTAAAGTAAAAATAATTATTGTTGGGCTGATCATAGCTCACCATCTTCATAAGCAGAGTGGCAAAATGTATATATCACAATACCGATATGGTTATGATACTTATAAGATTAATACATCATCAAACATACATGAAAGTTAATATTAATTAAGTTTCATGTCAAAGGTATCACACTTAATAATAAAAATATCACAATTAATACACATTAATTAATATATGATTGGCTTTCATAGTTAATGTTGTATGAGGGTGTATGTATAATTATATATTCTTAATGACTTAAACAAACTAATGTGTTTAATAACCATTGTTTGATTATTTAAAATCCATTTTCAATTCTCACTCAGTCTGTGGGTCTGTGTCTGAATGGGCCTGTAAGCCCCCTTCTTTTACACCTGTAGTCAGAGGATGATCTCATGATCTCCTACACAGATAAGGAATGTGAATTTCTGACTTCCCTCATCCAGAGGAATGTGGAATGTATTCACGACGCAGATGAGTAAGACCTGAGGAGTTTAAAGAATATTTAAGGAAAGACGTGATTTGCCCATTAATATGCCAGTGTTATTTTGCCATTAATTTGCCACATCCAATTTACCCATTAATATGCCAGTATTATTTTGCCCTTAATATGCCACATCCAATTTGCTTATTAATATGCCAGTATTATTTTGCCCATTAATATGCCACAGTCAATTTGCCCAGTAATATAGCACCCTCCCCTCCTCCCCCTTCCCCATTACTCACCTCCTGGCTGCTCTGTGCCCCCGGCCGTCTCCTCCATGTAGTCTTCCCTCTTGCATGGAGACGGGAAATACAGCCACTGGATATGACGTACTGTCATATCCAGTGTCAATGATTCTTTTTTTGTGTGTTTCGGCAGTCGCATCCACATCCCCTGCACCCGCCTCGGGATGCCACTGAAAGGTAGGATCCCCTGGCAAAAGTTTGTAGAAAGCATTATCAGAAAGATGATATGCTTCACTCGGTATATTGTATTACAACAGTACCACCTTTGTCAGCACTGCGAATGATGATATGTTTAACTAATTATTTTATTGCTGATCTTTCCTACCTAGTAAGATTTTCTTTACTTACATTTTTATCTAAATTCATAAGGTCTCTTTGCACAAGTTCCTTAAAAATGTTAATTTATTTCCCCTTACAAAATGTAGGATTAAATTTAGATTGAGGTTTCCAGTTTGTATTAAGGGACAAGTTTTCAGTTCCATTGTTCAAATTATTAAGCTGAATCAGGGGTAGTAAGTCACTATGTTCAAGATCTCCACAGGTTGCTGATGCAGTATTATTAATATCTCAAATTGGGGCTGTAGTTGAACGTTCATTCTTTTTTGTATTGACAAAAACCGTTTACTAGAAATAAATTTATTAAAATCAATAATGAAATCACACATGTTCAAAGGTCTACATAGCCAGACAGATTTTTATTGTGACAAAACATGGGGCATTTGAGTTCTTTTTGTGATATATTTTTCTAACTTGTCTCTGTCTCCTTCTTTCTTTAATCACTGATCTGGCATGTTGTTTTAAATCTTTATTTTTTTTAGATCTCTTCCTTCTTGAGTGCCCCCTTCTCTGTCTCCCAGCTATAAAACCAGGGCATAATAGGCCTGGTAGGAAGGCTCTAGAGGTAGATGAAGAAGATTGAACAACACTATTAGTCACAGAATTTTCACGATTTGCTTTCAGAAAAGGTTTTAGGTCCCCATCACAATTATCATCCCCATGAAATTCAATTAAACTAGATTAAATTTAGATTAAACAGCAACTATGTTAAAAAAAAAAGATACAAAAGATAAATAAACCAAAGAATACTGTGTTGAAATTGAAACACCAAGTGACGTATTAGTGAATAAATAGTACAAACCCTTTGGAGTAAGTGCACTAAAATGCTAAGCGCCCAAAATCAACTAGTAATAACAGTAAAAAAAATGTCATATCCCAAAAATATGATGTATGTATCTCTTTTAGCAAATACAATGGGAGAAGTACATTTTTGACGATCTGGGAACTATAGAGACTAGGCAAAGGTATTAGTGAACAGCGCTGAATGTGAACCCTTTTGGCCTTAAGTTTACATTAGAATAGAGCAACAGCATTGTTACTTTTTTAGACCCCAAGATAGGGACAAAAAGGACTTCTCCACAAACACTAATTTTAAAGAGGTAGATCAAAACACCTATCTACAAGCTTCCATTTTTCACCATCAGACTTGGATAAATAATAAGAATAAAGAAAAACTTTGCTATGCATTGATCCAAATAACATTAACATATACCTGTGCCATTTATATATTTTTCAACAATATATGTATATAATTAATGAATATATGGGCGTTGTATTTTCTGTATATAATTCATGCAGCTATTGTCATAGTTAACGTCATTGTATAAGTGTATTGTATTCTTTGTCCTTTCGGCTATTCTGAGGCTTAAAAAGGGAGCCTTCCCAATTGAAATGCAAGGGCCAATATTTTACCAATTCCCAAACTGCGTATGAAAACCACAAATGTAAAAAAGTACAGACAGCAGTCCATCGTTAATGGGTTAAAAATCTTGGACTGTTGGGCAGTGCACTGGTTTGAGAAACACTGATCTCTGCTATGGTCCATAAGTATCATTGAAACATTGACTCTGATTATCACCAATTGGTCCATCCAGTGTGTACACAACAAAAATGATTAGACTGAAGTTTTGTCCAAATGGACTTTACTGACATACACTAGAAATATTATTTTACATGTCTTTATTACCCAATTTCCTACTTAATGTTTATGTTCTCAGGTAATTTTGACAGTAATTCCTGCCCTTAAGTTAAGTGCCTGTTTTGAAGAATAAATGTGACTCACCTATTTTCCCTGTGCATGTCTGCACTGGGATCTAATATACTGTTTTCATATACGACGTCAGAAAAAAAAACTCTCCTTCTCCAATTTTGCTCCATAGTTAAATGGTAAGGCCTATCTGACAAACACAGTTTTTATAGGTTTCCAGGACACTATCTCAGCATTGATTGTGATGTCATAATGATCTATGGTGACCTCAATGCAGGGGTAATGCCATGACACCTGATGCTATAACTGTTATGTTAACTGAATCATGAGGAGCTTATTAGAAATAACATTTTATGTCTTAAATAAATAATGCAGATTTTTTTTATTTGCAATACTTTAACATAAACTCTGTGATATTAATGAGGGAATGAGTTAAAGCAACAGCAAAAAAAATGACAAATTAAGGACAACATTTGTGTAAAGCTGCTCTGTGGGGCTTTGGTTTTTTTGGTTGCAACAGACTGTGAAATAAATCACTATTACTGGAAAGGATATTGTGTGTGCAGTTTGAATCCATTAGTTCTGTTTCTCTACATTTTGTGAGTTGCTACTATATTGTGTATTGTGATGTCATGATGCGCTCAGCTGAGTTCTACCAATTGTATTTTGATTCAAGATGTATTCTTTGAATGTACACCTTTAAAAACCTTTTAAATAATTTCCCCACAACAGATATTTAGGGCTCTGCTGGGGACCTGGATCCCTATTTTATAATCTGACCTCAATTTGAGGTCAGATTATAAGACGACCTCGAATGTAAGACGAGGGGGATTTTGCTCTGAAAAAAACCTCGTCTTATATTCGAGCAAATACGGTACTAAATGCTAGCTTTTTTTTTTTTACTATTTTGGCCACCTCTGCAGAGTACCACAGTGGTTTTTCAATTGTTTGCTCTTCTTGACAAGCCTAATGCAATTTTTTGTTGCCTTCAGTAGTGCAACTTTTAGATAATCCCATTTCTCCTGGACTCCAATTAAATTGCTCCAGTCTGATAATGACTCCTTTACACATAATCTAATTTTATAAGAGTCAGTTTTTCTAAAATCTAAAGCTTTTGTTTTTGTGTCACATCTATGAACTTTACCTAAACTTAAAGTAAAAATAATTATTGTTGGGCTGATCATAGCTCACCATCTTCATAAGCAGAGTGGCAAAATGTATATATCACAATACCGATATGGTTATGATACTTATAAGATTAATACATCATCAAACATACATGAAAGTTAATATTAATTAAGTTTCATGTCAAAGGTATCACACTTAATAATAAAAATATCACAATTAATACACATTAATTAATATATGATTGGCTTTCATAGTTAATGTTGTATGAGGGTGTATGTATAATTATATATTCTTAATGACTTAAACAAACTAATGTGTTTAATAACCATTGTTTGATTATTTAAAATCCATTTTCAATTCTCACTCAGTCTGTGGGTCTGTGTCTGAATGGGCCTGTAAGCCCCCTTCTTTTACACCTGTAGTCAGAGGATGATCTCATGATCTCCTACACAGATAAGGAATGTGAATTTCTGACTTCCCTCATCCAGAGGAATGTGGAATGTATTCACGACGCAGATGAGTAAGACCTCAGGAGTTTAAAGAATATTTAAGGAAAGACGTGATTTGCCCATTAATATGCCAGTGTTATTTTGCCATTAATTTGCCACATCCAATTTACCCATTAATATGCCAGTATTATTTTGCCCTTAATATGCCACATCCAATTTGCTTATTAATATGCCAGTATTATTTTGCCCATTAATATGCCACAGTCAATTTGCCCAGTAATATAGCACCCTCCCCTCCTCCCCCTTCCCCATTACTCACCTCCTGGCTGCTCTGTGCCCCCGGCCGTCTCCTCCATGTAGTCTTCCCTCTTGCATGGAGACGGGAAATACAGCCACTGGATATGATGTACTGTCATATCCAGTGTCAATGATTCTTTTTTTGTGTGTTTCGGCAGTCGCATCCACATCCCCTGCACCCGCCTCGGGATGCCACTGAAAGGTAGGATCCCCTGGCAAAAGTTTGTAGAAAGCATTATCAGAAAGATGATATGCTTCACTCGGTATATTGTATTACAACAGTACCACCTTTGTCAGCACTGCGAATGATGATATGTTTAACTAATTATTTTATTGCTGATCTTTCCTACCTAGTAAGATTTTCTTTACTTACATTTTTATCTAAATTCATAAGGTCTCTTTGCACAAGTTCCTTAAAAATGTTAATTTATTTCCCCTTACAAAATGTAGGATTAAATTTAGATTGAGGTTTCCAGTTTGTATTAAGGGACAAGTTTTCAGTTCCATTGTTCAAATTATTAAGCTGAATCAGGGGTAGTAAGTCACTATGTTCAAGATCTCCACAGGTTGCTGATGCAGTATTATTAATATCTCAAATTGGGGCTGTAGTTGAACGTTCATTCTTTTTTGTATTGACAAAAACCGTTTACTAGAAATAAATTTATTAAAATCAATAATGAAATCACACATGTTCAAAGGTCTACATAGCCAGACAGATTTTTATTGTGACAAAACATGGGGCATTTGAGTTCTTTTTGTGATATATTTTTCTAACTTGTCTCTGTCTCCTTCTTTCTTTAATCACTGATCTGGCATGTTGTTTTAAATCTTTATTTTTTTTAGATCTCTTCCTTCTTGAGTGCCCCCTTCTCTGTCTCCCAGCTATAAAACCAGGGCATAATAGGCCTGGTAGGAAGGCTCTAGAGGTAGATGAAGAAGATTGAACAACACTATTAGTCACAGAATTTTCACGATTTGCTTTCAGAAAAGGTTTTAGGTCCCCATCACAATTATCATCCCCATGAAATTCAATTAAACTAGATTAAATTTAGATTAAACAGCAACTATGTTAAAAAAAAAAGATACAAAAGATAAATAAACCAAAGAATACTGTGTTGAAATTGAAACACCAAGTGACGTATTAGTGAATAAATAGTACAAACCCTTTGGAGTAAGTGCACTAAAATGCTAAGCGCCCAAAATCAACTAGTAATAACAGTAAAAAAAATGTCATATCCCAAAAATATGATGTATGTATCTCTTTTAGCAAATACAATGGGAGAAGTACATTTTTGACGATCTGGGAACTATAGAGACTAGGCAAAGGTATTAGTGAACAGCGCTGAATGTGAACCCTTTTGGCCTTAAGTTTACATTAGAATAGAGCAACAGCATTGTTACTTTTTTAGACCCCAAGATAGGGACAAAAAGGACTTCTCCACAAACACTAATTTTAAAGAGGTAGATCAAAACACCTATCTACAAGCTTCCATTTTTCACCATCAGACTTGGATAAATAATAAGAATAAAGAAAAACTTTGCTATGCATTGATCCAAATAACATTAACATATACCTGTGCCATTTATATATTTTTCAACAATATATGTATATAATTAATGAATATATGGGCGTTGTATTTTCTGTATATAATTCATGCAGCTATTGTCATAGTTAACGTCATTGTATAAGTGTATTGTATTCTTTGTCCTTTCGGCTATTCTGAGGCTTAAAAAGGGAGCCTTCCCAATTGAAATGCAAGGGCCAATATTTTACCAATTCCCAAACTGCGTATGAAAACCACAAATGTAAAAAAGTACAGACAGCAGTCCATCGTTAATGGGTTAAAAATCTTGGACTGTTGGGCAGTGCACTGGTTTGAGAAACACGGATCTCTGCTATGGTCCATAAGTATCATTGAAACATTGACTCTGATTATCACCAATTTGTCCATCCAGTGTGTACACAACAAAAATGATTAGACTGAAGTTTTGTCCAAATGGACTTTACTGACATACACTAGAAATATTATTTTACATGTCTTTATTACCCAATTTCCTACTTAATGTTTATGTTCTCAGGTAATTTTGACAGTAATTCCTGCCCTTAAGTTAAGTGCCTGTTTTGAAGAATAAATGTGACTCACCTATTTTCCCTGTGCATGTCTGCACTGGGATCTAATATACTGTTTTCATATACGACGTCAGAAAAAAAAACTCTCCTTCTCCAATTTTGCTCCATAGTTAAATGGTAAGGCCTATCTGACAAACACAGTTTTTATAGGTTTCCAGGACACTATCTCAGCATTGATTGTGATGTCATAATGATCTATGGTGACCTCAATGCAGGGGTAATGCCATGACACCTGATGCTTTAACTGTTATGTTAACTGAATCATGAGGAGCTTATTAGAAATAACATTTTATGTCTTAAATAAATAATGCAGATTTTTTTTATTTGCAATACTTTAACATAAACTCTGTGATATTAATGAGGGAATGAGTTAAAGCAACAGCAAAAAAAATGACAAATTAAGGACAACATTTGTGTAAAGCTGCTCTGTGGGGCTTTGGTTTTTTTGGTTGCAACAGACTGTGAAATAAATCACTATTACTGGAAAGGATATTGTGTGTGCAGTTTGAATCCATTAGTTCTGTTTCTCTACAATTTGTGAGTTGCTACTATATTGTGTATTGTGATGTCATGATGCGCTCAGCTGAGTTCTACCAATTGTATTTTGATTCAAGATGTATTCTTTGAATGTACACCTTTAAAAACCTTTTAAATAATTTCCCCACAACAGATATTTAGGGCTCTGCTGGGGACCTGGATCCCTATTTTATAATCTGACCTCAATTTGAGGTCAGATTATAAAACGACCTCGAATGTAAGACGAGGGGGATTTTGCTCTGAAAAAAACCTCGTCTTATATTCGAGCAAATACGGTACTAAATGCTAGCTTTTTTTTTTTTACTATTTTGGCCACCTCTGCAGAGTACCACAGTGGTTTCTTCAATTGTTTGCTCTTCTTGACAAGCCTAATGCAATTTTTTGTTGCCTTCAGTAGTGCAACTTTTAGATAATCCCATTTCTCCTGGACTCCAATTAAATTGCTCCAGTCTGATAATGACTCCTTTACACATAATCTAATTTTATAAGAGTCAGTTTTTCTAAAATCTAAAGCTTTTGTTTTTGTGTCACATCTATGAACTTTACCTAAACTTAAAGTAAAAATAATTATTGTTGGGCTGATCATAGCTCACCATCTTCATAAGCAGAGTGGCAAAATGTATATATCACAATACCGATATGGTTATGATACTTATAAGATTAATACATCATCAAACATACATGAAAGTTAATATTAATTAAGTTTCATGTCAAAGGTATCACACTTAATAATAAAAATATCACAATTAATACACATTAATTAATATATGATTGGCTTTCATAGTTAATGTTGTATGAGGGTGTATGTATAATTATATATTCTTAATGACTTAAACAAACTAATGTGTTTAATAACCATTGTTTGATTATTTAAAATCCATTTTCAATTCTCACTCAGTCTGTAGGTCTGTGTCTGAATGGGCCTATAAGCCCCCTTCTTTTACACCTGTAGTCAGAGGATGATCTCATGATCTCCTACACAGATAAGGAATGTGAATTTCTGACTTCCCTCATCCAGAGGAATGTGGAATGTATTCACGACGCAGATGAGTAAGACCTGAGGAGTTTAAAGAATATTTAAGGAAAGACGTGATTTGCCCATTAATATGCCAGTGTTATTTTGCCATTAATTTGCCACATCCAATTTACCCATTAATATGCCAGTATTATTTTGCCCTTAATATGCCACATCCAATTTGCTTATTAATATGCCAGTATTATTTTGCCCATTAATATGCCACAGTCAATTTGCCCAGTAATATAGCACCCTCCCCTCCTCCCCCTTCCCCATTACTCACCTCCTGGCTGCTCTGTGCCCCCGGCCGTCTCCTCCATGTAGTCTTCCCTCTTGCATGGAGACGGGAAATACAGCCACTGGATATGACGTACTGTCATATCCAGTGTCAATGATTCTTTTTTTGTGTGTTTCGGCAGTCGCATCCACATCCCCTGCACCCGCCTCGGGATGCCACTGAAAGGTAGGATCCCCTGGCAAAAGTTTGTAGAAAGCATTATCAGAAAGATGATATGCTTCACTCGGTATATTGTATTACAACAGTACCATCTTTGTCAGCACTGCGAATGATGATATGTTTAACTAATTATTTTATTGCTGATCTTTCCTACCTAGTAAGATTTTCTTTACTTACATTTTTATCTAAATTCATAAGGTCTCTTTGCACAAGTTCCTTAAAAATGTTAATTTATTTCCCCTTACAAAATGTAGGATTAAATTTAGATTGAGGTTTCCAGTTTGTATTAAGGGACAAGTTTTCAGTTCCATTGTTCAAATTATTAAGCTGAATCAGGGGTAGTAAGTCACTATGTTCAAGATCTCCACAGGTTGCTGATGCAGTATTATTAATATCTCAAATTGGGGCTGTAGTTGAACGTTCATTCTTTTTTGTATTGACAAAAACCGTTTACTAGAAATAAATTTATTAAAATCAATAATGAAATCACACATGTTCAAAGGTCTACATAGCCAGACAGATTTTTATTGTGACAAAACATGGGGCATTTGAGTTCTTTTTGTGATATATTTTTCTAACTTGTCTCTGTCCCCTTCTTTCTTTAATCACTGATCTGGCATGTTGTTTTAAAACTTTATTTTTTTTAGATCTCTTCCTTCTTGAGTGCCCCTTTCTCTGTCTCCCAGCTATAAAACCAGGGCATAATAGGCCTGGTAGGAAGGCTCTAGAGGTAGATGAAGAAGATTGAACAACACTATTAGTCACAGAATTTTCACGATTTGCTTTCAGAAAAGGTTTTAGGTCCCCATCACAATTATCATCCCCACGAAATTCAATTAAACTAGATTAAATTTAGATTAAACAGCAACTATGTTAAAAAAAAAAGATACAAAAGAAAAATAAACCAAAGAATACTGTGTTGAAATTGAAACACCAAGTGACGTATTAGTGAATAAATAGTACAAACCCTTTGGAGTAAGTGCACTAAAATGCTAAGCGCCCAAAATCAACTAGTAATAACAGTAAAAAAAATGTCATATTTCAAAAATATGATGTCAGTATCTCTTTTAGCAAATACAATGGGAGAAGTACATTTTTGACGATCTGGGAACTATAGAGACTAGGCAAAGGTATTAGTGAACAGCGCTGAATGTGAACCCTTTTGGCCTTAAGTTTACATTAGAATAGAGCAACAGCATTGTTACTTTTTTAGACCTCAAGATAGGGACAAAAAGGACTTCTCCACAAACACTAATTTTAAAGAGGTAGATCAAAACACCTATCTACAAGCTTCCATTTTTCACCATCAGACTTGGATAAATAATAAGAATAAAGAAAAACTTTGCTATGCATTGATCCAAATAACATAAACATATACCTGTGCCATTTATATATTTTTCAACAATATATGTATATAATTAATGAATATATGGGCGTTGTATTTTCTGTATATAATTCATGCAGCTATTGTCATAGTTAACGTCATTGTATAAGTGTATTGTATTCTTTGTCCTTTCGGCTATTCTGAGGCTTAAAAAGGGAGCCTTCCCAATTGAAATGCAAGGGCCAATATTTTACCAATTCCCAAACTGCGTATGAAAACCACAAATGTAAAAAAGTACAGACAGCAGTCCATCGTTAATGGGTTAAAAATCTTGGACTGTTGGGCAGTGCACTGGTTTGAGAAACACTGATCTCTGCTAAGTATCATTGAAACATTGACTCTGATTATCACCAATTGGTCCATCCAGTGTGTACACAACAAAAATGATTAGACTGAAGTTTTGTCCAAATGGACTTTACTGACATACACTAGAAATATTATTTTACATGTCTTTATTACCCAATTTCCTACTTAATGTTTATGTTCTCAGGTAATTTTGACAGTAATTCCTGCCCTTAAGTTAAGTGCCTGTTTTGAAGAATAAATGTGACTCACCTAATTTCCCTGTGCATGTCTGCACTGGGATCTAATATACTGTTTTCATATACGACGTCAGAAAAAAAAACTCTCCTTCTCCAATTTTGCTCCATAGTTAAATGGTAAGGCCTATCTGACAAACACAGTTTTTATAGGTTTCCAGGACACTATCTCAGCATTGATTGTGATGTCATAATGATCTATGGTGACCTCAATGCAGGGGTAATGCCATGACACCTGATGCTATAACTGTTATGTTAACTGAATCATGAGGAGCTTATTAGAAATAACATTTTATGTCTTAAATAAATAATGCAGATTTTTTTTATTTGCAATACTTTAACATAAACTCTGTGATATTAATGAGGGAATGAGTTAAAGCAACAGCAAAAAAAATGACAAATTAAGGACAACATTTGTGTAAAGCTGCTCTGTGGGGCTTTGGTTTTTTTGGTTGCAACAGACTGTGAAATAAATCACTATTACTGGAAAGGATATTGTGTGTGCAGTTTGAATCCATTAGTTCTGTTTCTCTACAATTTGTGAGTTGCTACTATATTGTGTATTGTGATGTCATGATGCGCTCAGCTGAGTTCTACCAATTGTATTTTGATTCAAGATGTATTCTTTGAATGTACACCTTTAAAAACCTTTTAAATAATTTCCCCACAACAGATATTTAGGGCCGGATTAAGGCAGAGGTTAAGTCCATGACCAAATAAGAACAGGGTCGGCAGGTTTATGTACCGAAGCAAAACAAAACATGTTGGCTTTGTGAATAAAAGCCTTGACAAGCCTTGAAGTGACTCTATCTGCAGTATCCAATATATAACGTATTTGCACGAATATAAGACAAGGTTTTTTTCAGAGCAAATGCTCTGAAAAAGACTCCTCATCTTGTATTTGATGTCGTCTTATAACCTGACCTCAAATCGAGGTCAGACTATAAGACTGGGATCCAGGTCCCCTGCAGAGCTGCAGTGGACCTGGATCCCCCTTGCTAACAGCCGGTGGATGTCTGTGAAGTGCGCACAGACATTCTTCGCTGTTGCCCGGCACGACCCCCAGGACTTCTATGATGATGCCGGGTCATTCCGGCTTCATTATAAAAGTCCCGGCGGAAGTGCCAGGCAGCAGCGGAGGATGTCTGCGCGTATCATGCAGACATCCTCCGGCTGCCCCCGCTGGCCACCAGGGAGATTTGGGTAGACGAGGGATGTCTGCAGGATACGTGTAGACATCCCCCGGCTGCACCCACTAGCCACCACGGAGAGAGATAAAAGGGGAGGGGGGAGAAGGAGACAAGGGGTGGGAGGGGGGAGAAGGAGACAAGGGGTGAGAGGGGGGAGAAGGAGACAAGGGGTGAGAGGGGGGAGAAGGAGACAATGGGTGGGAGGGGGGAGAGAGAGACAAGGGGAGGGGGAGAGAGGCAGCATTGACACATAAAAGGAAATAAAAACAAGAAATGCATTTTTTTTATAACATAATTTTTGTTAAATAATAACCCCTTAAGGACAGAGCCTTTGAAACACTTTTGTCCTTTCTGGACAATGGCTATTTTAACATTTCTGTGCTGTTTGTGTTTAGCAGTAATTTTCTTCTTTGTCATTTGCTGTACCCACACATATTATATATTGTTTTTATCGGGACAAGAAGGGCTTTCTATGGATGCCATCTTTTTGATCATATCTTATAATATTATTAAAAATAATAATAAAATATGGTAAAAAAAAAAAAAATACACAAATTTCCTGACTTTTATTTGAAACAACTTCTCCTCATCGACAAAAGCGAACGAAAAATCCTGCTAAATAGATTCTACTATTTCTCCTGAGTACAGGCATACCACCCATGCATAGGTTTGTTGTGTTGTTTGTGGGCTAAAACACCAAATTTTTGAGGTGCAGTTTTTTGTTTTCCAACTTGAAATTTTTACATGCAGACAGCCTGCACCCATGTCCCATTTGGGACATATTTGAAACCAGCCAGTGTATTTTACCCCATCAACCCATATATTTTTTTAAAGTAGACACCCTACGATATTTCAAATGGTGGTATTTTAACACTTTCCATGCACTAATTCTACCACCAGCCTTTGTCAAAGTTTGTGGTAGTAATTTTTGTGTGTTTTTTTTCACAAATATTGTATTTCAGACATAAATTCACAGATGTTGGTATGTGTCACTGCCAAACAATAACCCAATATGTGTTCAACAACATATCCTGAGTACAGGGATACCACCCATGCATAGGTTTGTTGGGTTGTTTGGGGGCTAAAGGGCCACATTGTGAAGGTGCGAATTTTCAACTTGGAATTTTGACGTGTAGTCAGCCTGAGCCCATCTTTCATTTGGGACTTTTTTTTAAAGTAGGACAGTGTATTTTACCCCAAAAAGTATATATTTTGTAAAAGTAGACACCCTAGGCTATTTTAAATGGTGGTATTTTAACACTTTCCATGCAACAATTCTACCACCAGCCTTTGTCAAAGTTTGTGGTAGTCATTTTATGGTGTATTTTTTCCCACATCAATTTTACTTTAGACACAAATTCACATATTTCGGTATGTGTCACTGACAAACAATACCACAATATATGTTCAGCAACATCTCCCGAGCACAGGGATACCACCCATGCATAGCTTTGTCAGCTTTGTTGGGGGTTGAAAGGCTACATTTGAGAGGTGCGCTTTTTGATTTTCAAACTTGGAATTTGAACATGTAGAGCAAGGAAGGGGTTAATAGCTCTTATAAGAGCCTTGGTAGTACTGTACAAAAAAATTAACCCCTAAAAATGCACAGACAAGAAAAAATGTTCTGCTGTGCAGTAATCAGTGGCAGGGAAGGGGTTAATACACAGGCTACACTATACAAAGGGTATGGCTTTTATAAAAGCCCTTGGGACTCACAATTTTTAACATTTTATTTAATTTATTACAATTAAAAAATTATATTATACAGATCTGTCTCCCTCACTAAAACTCAATATTGATCGAACCAGACGAATGGTGATGCTCATCTGAGAAATCACCAAACCACCTTTGCCACTGATCGGCTGTTACTGATCGCTATACACGCGTTCAGACAGCTTCAAAAGGAATACACGTAATCCCTAGTGGGTATAATTAACCCCTTGCGAGTGTGACAAAAAAAATGCTGATAGCAAAAAAAAATCCTTCTGCGACTAGATTGCTCCATATGCGCTGCTTAGGCAGTGACCATATGCACTGCTTAGGCAGTGACCATATGTGCTGCTTAGGAAGTGATATACGGCAAGGAAGGGGTTAATAGCTCTTAAAAGAGCTTTTGATATACTGTAATAAATCAAAGTAGAAAAAATGAACCCCTAAAAAAATGCACAGACAGCAAAAAATGTGCTGCTGTGTAAGATCACTGATTACACAGCGATCAATTGCAGGGAAGGGGTTAAATACTGGAAACGGCTTTTATAAAAGCCTTTGGATCTCAATTCTATTAAATATATTATAATTAAAAACTTACATTATACAGCTCTGTCTGTATGATGGAGACTTATTTAGAGTTTATGTACTATCAATGAGCAAGGCCTGAACTCACCATATAAACGAAAAGCCCTGATTGATATGCTGACACATGAGAACATGATATCACTATGGTACAAGAATCACACTGATTAAAAAACACACAAAAAATTATTTATAGCAAAAAATATCCACATATATTTTAAGCCTCTAATCATAAGAAGAAAAAAAGTAAAGGTGTTTTGATTATAGCTAAAGATACACTGTCACTGGAAATAATTCACAAAGTTTTGGATAAAAATGGAAGATTTTAATTTTAATTTGCAGAATTAATAATATAAGATATACACCAGTGGCGGATCCAGGGGGGGGAGGGGAATGGGGCAATTGCCCCCCCCCCCCGAGAAAAACAAAAACAAACCACGCTTGCAGGCAAAGACGTAGGTGAGAGAAGATCAGAAGATGCCCCCTCGCCATCGCTCTGCCTGCCAGGCTGCACGGGGAGCCAAACAGGCAGCACAGAGAAACTTCCATGCTGCCTGTTCGACTTCCCGTGCAGTGTGACAGGGAAGTGCCAATAGGTCACGTGCCTGCCACTAGCCACCATGGAATGGTAAGTGCTGGGGGGATTTGGGAAAATTGTCTGGGGCATATTAAATGGCAAATAACATTGGCTTAATATTGGGAAAATTGGCAGAGGCTTATTAATGGCAAATAACACAGGCTTAATATTGGGCAAATTGTCAGGGGCATAATAAATGGCAAGTAACTGGCATATTATTGGGCAAAATGGCAGGGGCATATTACATGGCAAATAATACTGGTATATTATTGGGTAAATTGGCTGGGGCATATTAATGGCAACTAACACTGGCATATTATTCGGCAAATTAGCAGGGGCATATTAAATGGCAAATTACACTGGCATATTGGGCAAATTGGCTGGAGAATATTAATGGTAACTAATACTGGCATATTATTGGGCAAATTGGCAGGGGCATATTAATGGCAAATAATACTGGCTTAATATTGGGCAAATTGGCAGGGGCATATTAATGGCAACTACCACTGGCATATTATTTAACAAATTGGCTGGGGCATATGAAATAGCAAATAACGCTGACATATTATTGGGCAAATTGTCTGGGGCATATTAAATGGGAAATAACACTGGCATATTATTGGGCATTTGCAGGGGCATATTAAATGGCAAAAAATACTGACATATTATTGGGCAAATTGGCTGTAGCTTATTAATGGCAAATAATACTGGCATATTATTGGGCAAATTGGCAGGGGCATATTAATGGCAAATGATACTGGCATATTATTGGGCATATTGGCAGGGGCATATTAATGGCAAATAATACTGGCATATTATTGGGCAAATTGGCAGGGGCATATTAATGGCAAATAATACTGGCATTTTATTGGGCAAATTGGCTGGGGAATATTAATGGCAAATAATATTGGCAATGTGTATGTAATGGGGGGATGGAGGCATGTAAATGGTGTGATGGGGCATGTCCTTGGTGTGCAGCTTGGGTTATGGGTCATGTCGTGGGTGTGCATCGTGGGTGGGGGGGGGGGGGGGTGCCCAAATTTTGTCTGTCTAGGGCAAGACAAAACCAAGATACACCACTGATTATACTATACTATGATGGAGTACATCTTTATTAGTGTTATTCACCTATAGAGTATGCCTTTGCCCGATTGAGATCCTCTTGCAAAAAAAAAAAAAAAATCTTACACTATATATGCTAATATACATGAATGTTTACAACCAAACTATTATAGTAACATATTCTGTCCACTAGGCCAATTAAACGTTTGGAAACTTTTATTATATGGTATCACGGCGAATGAGAGGCATTATATAGTGTCATTCATCTCTCTGCTTCATGGGTGTATACATTCTACACTTCTACACTCTAAATATTAAAGACTTAATAAATCAAAGCTTTGCAATCAGTTGTCAGTGGAAGGGTTAATTCAAAGAACTAATACAGTAACATAGTGCAGGATTATTATCACAACATTGTTAGTCATTTTAATCAGACCTACAGGTTGTCAGTCTTACATGCATTAAATTCCCCTTCTAGTTTCATTTCAATCAATGAAAAAACGTGAGCAGTCCTGCCAAAATATAATTATATGGCTTTACAGATCAATTTTGGATTATAGAAGCTTCCCTGAAGCAATTGTAGTGTAAAAGCTCTGCTTTTTCTTATACTTAAATAACATAAATGTTGCTGAATTTACTGTGTCTGAAACTTGCTGTAGTCCACTGAATTATCTGAAGTGCTGCAAAAGGCAATTTGGAAAACTGTTCCAATTTTATAACATATTCTTTGCAAAGTTAAGAGGTTATTTATACATGTTAGCAACTAATATTACTAATATCACAAGGTTACAAGATCTTGGAAACTCATGTATTAAAATTCCTATTTAATAATAAGACAGCACAATGTTTCAAATTATCTGGAAAATGGTCAGCCATCTATTTCATTTATGAACACTTACAAATACTCAAGACACCAGCCACATTGCTAGTCAAAGTACTAATTATAATATTATAACTGTTTCAGCTTCCATTATAGACATTTCATTAGGAAAATGTAGTAGTTGGTATATGGATTTTTACCCATCCTTCTTCTTTTGCACTGTATATCAGTTTTCTCATTCCCAACCAAACTTTGAAATTGGTAATTGTCATGTACATATATTATCTCCTGTTAAAGGATTGCTCTTGTTTCTTCAATGATCAAGAAAACTATTGTCACCATCAGTACCTATTGTTCTTCTATAGTGTCTTTACCGCTTAGAATGTAGCATGGCTACCCTTACTATTATCTCAGCAAAAATATTATATAGATGGACAGGTTTCTCTATATTTTATAAATTAAAAATACCGTATTTGCTCGAATATAAGATGACCCTGATTATAAGACGACCCCCCAAACTTGGGATATTCCATTAGGAAAAAAACTAAAAGCCTGAATATAAGACTACCCTATAGGAAAAAAGTTCAACTTGTATATATTCACATGTAAATTGCTTTTTTAATAAACAATTATGATAAAAAAAAATGCATTTCTTGTTTTTATTTCCTTTTATGTGCCAATGCTGCCTCTCTCTTTCCCTTGCCCCCAGCTTTCTCTCTCTACCCCCTTAGTGTTGTCTCTCTCTCCCCTCCCTTTGTCTCCCCCCTCACTCCCCTTGTCTCTGTCTCTCCCCCCTTGTTTCTCACTGACCCTCTCCCCTTGTTACTCTCTGTGCCCCCCTCCCCTTGTCTCTGTCTCTTCCCCCCTCCCTCCCCTTGTTGCTCATACCCCCCTTGTTACTCTGTTCCCCCCTCCCTCCCTCCCCCTCAACTGTTTCTTGCTCCCTGGTGGCTAGTTGGGGCAGCCGGGGGATGTCTGCACAATACGTGCAGACATCCTCCATGCTGCCCGACACCTCCGTCTATTATGACGGACAGCTGGTCCGTCATAATAGACGGAAGTGTCGGGCAGCATGGAGGATGTCTGTACGTATCATGCAGACATCCCCCGGCTGCCCGATTCTCCCTGGTGGCTATCCGCCTTGTTACTCTGTTCCCCCCTCCCTCCCTCCCCCTCAACTGTTTCTTGCTCCCTGGTGGCTAGTTGGGGCAGCCGGGGGATGTCTGCACAATACGTGCAGACATCCTCCATGCTGCCCGACACCTCCGTCTATTATGACGGACAGCTGGTCCGTCATAATAGACGGAAGTGTCGGGCAGCATGGAGGATGTCTGTACGTATCGCGCAGACATTCCCCTGCTGTTAGAGAGAGAGATCCAGGTCCTCTGCAGCTCTGCAGGGGACCTGGATCCCAGTCTTATAGTCTGACCTCAATTTGAGGTCAGATTGGAGGACGACCTCGAAAATAAAAAATAAAATGTTTCTGAAAAAAACCTCGTCTTATAATCGAGCAAATACTGTAAATAAATTAAAATGTAGATTTGGAAGCAATAACCTTTTGTCTTTTTAAATATGTTATTGACTATAAATGAATATAGACAATATAAAACAACTTAAAGAGACTGTCTAGTCCCCAAACTCACTCTGGTGCATGTGGAAGACTACTGCTTGTATAGTGCACAGGCATTTTTCTCCAGTGTGATTTGATGCAGGCATTCTACATAAATCACATGTTTAATATTTTACTCAAGCCCTGCCCCAGTGATTACTCTGCATGTTTACTACAGGTATGGAAGCACTGATTATCATGGGCCTCCACAGGGGGGGCGCTTGCCCCCCACTGGATTTTCAAGGGGAAAAAAAAGTGCCCCCTCCACTGCCTTTGATGTAACAGGGAGCTTAACGCAGCCGTTAAGCTCCCTGTTACACTAACCGTTTCCTCCGTGCATCTTCCGCCCTGCACGGAGGAAGGAAACTCTTGTCGCTTTTTTTTTTTTTTACTTTATTGATGCTGTGAGACTTCAATAAAGTTATAAAAAAAACGTGACCGGCGTTTCCTTCCTCCGTGCAGGACGGAAGATGCACGGAGGAAACGACTGGAGAGCAGCAACAAGGTGGTAAGTACTAGGGAATGGGAGGAGGGGGGCAAAAAATGAGCAAATCCTGGCATAGAGTGGCAAAACTCCTGGCAAATTGAGGTGCAAATCTTGGCATATTGTGGGTCTAAATCCTGGTATAGAGTGGCAAAATCCTGGCAAATTGAGGGGCAAATCTTGGTATATTGAGGGGCAAAATCCTGGCATAGAGTAGCAAAATCCTGGCATATTGAGGGGCAAAATCCTGCCATATTGGGTGGCTATATCCTGGCATAGAGTGGCAAAACCTGGCATAGAGTGGCAAAATCCTGGCAAATTGAGGGGCAAAATCTTGGCATATTGAGAGGCTAAATCCTGGCATTGAGTGACAAAATTCTGGCATATTGAGGGGCAAAATCCTGGCATATTGGGTTTCTAAATCCTGGCATATTGAGGGGCAAAATCCTGGCATATTGGGTTTCTAAATCCTGGCATATTGAGGGGCAAAATTCTGGCGTATTGAGGGGCAAAACCTGGCATAGAGTGGCAAAACCTGGCATATTGAGGGTCAAAACCCTGGCATATTGAGTGACAAAACCTGGCATATTGAGAAGCAAAATCCTGGCATATTGAGGGGCTAAATCCTGGTATAGAGTGGCAAAATACTGGCAAATTTAGTGGCAAAATCTTGGCATATTGAGGGTCTAAATCCTGGTATAGAGTGGCAAAACCTGGCATATTGAGTGGCAAAATCCTGGCATATTGAGGGGATAATTCCTGGTATAGAGTGTCAAAACCTGGCATAGAGTGGAAAAATCCTGGAAAATTGAGGGGCAAAATCTTGGCATATTGAGGGTCTAAATCCTGGCATAGAGTGGGAAAACCTGGCATAGAGTGGCAAAATCCTGGCATATTGAGAGGTTAAATCCTGGCATATTAAATGGCTAAATCCTGGCATATTGGGTGGCTAAATCCTGGCATACTGAGGGGCTAAATCCTGGCACATTGAGGGGCAAAATCCTGGCATATTGAGGAGCAAAATCCTGGCATATTGGGTGGCTAAATCCTGGCATATTGAGGGGTTAAATCCTGGCATATTAAATGGCTAAATCCTGGCATATTAAATGGCTAAATCCCGGCATATTGAGGGGCTAAATCCTGGCATTTTGAATGGCTAAATCCTGACATATTGAGGGGTTAAATCCTGGCATATTAAATGACTGAATCCTGGCATACTGAATGGCTAAATCCTGGCATATAATGACAAAAAAAATATGCCCCCCCCCCCCTGAAAAAATTTCTGCGGATGCCCATGCTGATTATATAGACACTGAACATATAAAGTTTTCTTTCATTTAGTCACTTTCTCTGCTGCTGGAAGATAATAAATTGTGTGGACTTTAAGTGATATTGCTTGTGTACACAATAGGATCTCTTAAAAGTGCAACACATCACTCAGCTAGTGTTGGCAGTCCTAGTGTCTTGCAAACTGCTGTAATTTCATAAATTCATCTAACTGTGTTTTTTTTGTATTTTAAGCAATGCAAAGTCTAAAACATGCATGTTAAAGTACTTTGAAGGTACTTTGAAATGCATTAACATTTGGAAGATGCATTTTGAGCACCAGGCAGTCCCTCTAATAATCCATTATAATAAAAGAGTAAATAAAGAGTAAACTAAAAGAGTAAATAAAGTTAGATGTATTTGCTTGCAATAAGTAAAATAAAGTTATATACCCTCTTGGATGTTTACAACTTAACTCTCCATCTTGTGTTAATGCAGTTACAAAAATATAATCTTCTTTCCCTAAAATATTGGTTAGTACTTATATATATATATTTACTAGATTAAAACTTCAGGTAATTTTTTTTTAACATGAAATAGAATTATGACAATTACATGTCATTACTGGTCAATTATACATACCGTATCTTTCCCTCCATAAGACACACTTTTTGTGCGTGGAGGAAAGGAAGCTGCTGGGGTTCCTGTGTCGGGTCTGTCCGGCGGCCCACTGCTTCCCCCGCTCATCGCCTAGCAACATATACTGGTTAAGCTCTGACTCTCCACCTGTCACTGGAACAAATAGTAGGTAGACCTTTATGTGTGAAAAATAACTTTGCAATGCTGGCTGCAATTTTTTATAAAGGAGCAAAAATATGTTAAATGTGGGGATTATTGTTAATATATTTTTTTAATGTTGTAAGTCTCATTTTTATGCTAAAAAGTCAAATAAATAATTACTGAATAAAAAAAAAGGGAAAAAGCAAACAAAAAAATTGACTTTGTACATCATATGTATAAAGTAATAATTGACTCCCATTATCAATTATTAATTTATACATATGATGCACAAAGTTCATTTTTTGTTGTTTTCTGTCTCTAAAGCAGTATTAGGATAGTTGGTCATATGTTGTACGGTAAATTCTGTTTCTTTAATATGGATGCTATTCTATGTGCTTTGTGCCACCAGAGTGTGATTTCTGATTGAAGACCATGATCAGAGATAACGCAAATGGTCAGGGCTCAGTGCTAAACATTGGAGATATGTACAGTACTGACAGTTCCTTCATCACTGTACTTTCTTGCAGAAAACCTCCCCCATTCTACATACAAGGATGATAAATCAGAAGAGACTAGCAAATAAGATTCCTTTCAAATTAAAAGTAGTAAACTATGCTAAGGAGCATGGAACCAGAGCAGCGGAGAAACATTTTGGGCCACCTCCAACTGAAAAAATTATATGAGAGTAGAGGAAACAGGAGAATCAGCTGCAAAAAGTGGATAAAAGTAAGCACAGATTTATGAAGCGATTTACATATTTGTAATTGATGCTAGAAAGAAAAATGGGTTTGAAATTGGCCAGATTGGGAATATGGATGAAGTCCCGCTAACCTTTTAAGTGTCATCTAATAGGACTGTTGATCTGAAAGGTGCCAAAACTATCACTGTGAAAACCTCCAGGCATGAGAAAACCCATTACACGGTTGTGTTGTCTTGCTGTGCAGACGGCACCAAATTGCCACCCATGTTAATTTTCAAAAGGAAAACATTTCCTAAAGAAGTGATTCTAAGAGGACTTGTTGTACATGTTCATGAGAAAGGATGGATGGAAGAAAATGGAATGAGAGTATGGGTTGAAAAAGTGTGGTCCAAACGTCCTAGAGGGCTTTTGAAAAAACCTGCCTTATTAGTACTTGACAAGTTTAGAGCACATATTAGCAAAACTACAAAAAAGTGCTTTAAGGACGTGAAGACTCATCTAGCTGTAATTCCTGGAGGTCTTACCAGCCAGTTGCAACCTCTCAACGTTTCCATCAACAAACCATTCAAGGTCTTTATGCAAGAACAGTGGAACAAATGGATGGCTGCTGGTAATCATGATCTCACACCTACTGGATGAATGAAGAGGCTCACTATCACTCAAGTTTGTGAATGGGTGAAAACATCATGGCACTCAGTTAAGGAGGAAATCGTTGTGCAGTCATTCAAAAAATGTGGCATTAGCAATGCTTTGGATGGAAACAAAGATGGTATCTTATATGAAGATAGCGAAGAAAGTGATGTCAGTGATTGTGAGCAACTGAGCTTCATAAATTCTGACTCTAGCAATGATGAGTTCTTGGGGTTCACAGAAAGCTAGAAGAGTACTTGAACCTTAAAGTCTCTCTTCATTTCTTAATGCCAATGTTGAGTGCTGTTCACTTTACATGGTCATTATTAAACACCATTTAATACTCCATTTGATTCAGAATATTTTTTTTTCTTGTTTTCCTCCCCTAAAATCTAGGTGCGTCTTATTGTCAGGCGAGGATCCCTTACCGTATGGAAGAGACCAGCTGCAGGAGATAGTATTTATTGGAGATTTATTGGCAAACTACCAGTGGCATATTAATGGACAAACTGTGGCATATTTTAATGGGCCAACAGATTGTGGCATGTTAATTGGTAAATGACTGGGGCTCATTTTATTTGGCAAAGTGATTCTGTGGGTCAAAATAACATGTACTATGGGGCATGTTCTGCAGGGCCAACTCTGTGAGGTAAAGTGACACTGTGTTATGTTCTGTGGGGCAAATTGACACTGGCATGCCAAATCATGTGGGTGCAATATGAGTGCAAGCCAAGTGCTGTGGGTGCAATATAAGTGGCAAGTACTGTGGATACTCTATGGCAGGGGTCCTCAAATGCGGCCCGCCAAGCACATTTATCCGGCCTGTGGGGCGTGCTGCCGGCAACCCCCGCTCCCCGCTATTTACCTGCAGCGGATGCGGCTGCAGGAAAACGCAAAAAATAAATAAAAAATCACTGTGACCAGATGTGACGTTAAGTCACATCCGGATCCGGTAACTGTGTTTCCCTCCGTCCAGGGAGGAGGGAACACTGCGCAAGACGTCCGGCCGGGGACACAGCAGCTGCAGGTAAGTGATGGGGAAGCGGAGGAGGAGGGAGGTTTAACGAGCATCTGACTGGCATAATATTCCTGGGCATCTGACTGGCATAATATTCCTGGGCTTCTGACTGGCATAATATTCCTGGGCATCTGGCTGGCATAATATTCCTGGGCATCTGACTGACATAATATTTCTGGGCATCTGAATGGCATAATATTCCTGGGCATCTGACTGGCATAATATTCCTGGGCTCTGACTGGCATAATATTCCTAGGCATCTGAATGGCATAATATTCCTGGGCATCTGACTGGCATAATATTCCTGGGCATCTGAATGGCATAATATTCCTGGGCATCTGACTGGCATAATATTCCTGGGCATCTGAATGGCATACTATTCCTGGGCTCTGAATGGCATAATATTCCTGGGCTCTGACTGGCATAATATTCCTGGGCATCTGAATGGCATAATATTCCTGGGCTCTGACTGGCATAATGGCATAATATTCCTGGGCTCTGACTGGCATAATATTCCTGGGCATCTGAATGGCATAATATTCCTGGGCATCTGACTGGCATAATATTCCTGGGAATCTGAATGGCATAATATTCCTGGGCATCTGACTGGCATAATATTCCTGGGCTCTGACTGGCATAATATTCCTGGGCATCTGACTGGCATAATATTATTGGGCTCTGACTGGCATAATATTCCTGGGCATCTGACTGGCATAATATTCCTGGGCTCTGACTGGCATAATATTCCTGGGCATCTGAATGGCATAATATTCCTGGGCTCTGACTGGCATAATGGCATAATATTCCTGGGCTCTGACTGGCATAATATTCCTGGGCATCTGAATGGCATAATATTCCTGGGCATCTGACTGGCATAATATTCCTGGGCTCTGACTGGCATAATATTCCTGGGAATCTGAATGGCATAATATTCCTGGGCATCTGACTGGCATAATATTCCTGGGCTCTGACTGGCATAATATTCCTGGGCATCTGACTGGCATAATATTATTGGGCTCTGACTGGCATAATATTCCTGGGCATCTGACTGGCATAATATTCCTGGGCTCTGACTGGCATAATATTCCTGGGCATCTGAATGGCATAATATTCCTGGGCTCTGACTGGCATACTGGCATAATATTCCTGGGCTCTGACTGGCATAATATTCCTGGGCATCTGACTGGCATAATATTCCTGGGCATCTGACTGGCATAATATTCCTGGGAATCTGAATGGCATAATATTGCTGGGCCTCTGTCTGGCATAATATTCCTGGGCATCTGACTGGCATAATATTCCTGGGCTCTGACTGGCATAATATTCCTGGGCATCTGACTGGCATAATATTCCTGGGCTCTGACTGGCATAATATTCCTGGGCATCTGACTGGCATAATATTATTGGGCTCTGACTGGCATAATATTCTTGGGCTCTGACTGGCATAATAATCCTGGGCATCTGAATGGCATAATATTCCTGGGCATCTGACTGGCATAATATCCCTGGGCATCTGAATGGCATAATATTCCTGGGCATCTGACAGGCATAATATTCCTGGGCATCTGACAGGCATAATATTCCTGAGCATCTGAATGGCATACTATTCCTGGGCTCTGAATGGCATAATATTCCTGGGCTCTGACTGGCATAATATTCCTGGGCATCTGAATGGCATAATATTCCTGGGCTCTGACTGGCATAATGGCATAATATTCCTGGGCTCTGACTGGCATAATATTCCTGGGCATCTGAATGGCATAATATTCCTGGGCATCTGACTGGCATAATATTCCTGGGAATCTGAATGGCATAATATTCATGGGCATCTGACTGGCATAATATTCCTGGGCTCTGACTGGCATAATATTCCTGGGCATCTGACTGGCATAATATTATTGGGCTCTGACTGGCATAATATTCCTGGGCATCTGACTGGCATAATATTCCTGGGCTCTGACTGGCATAATATTCCTGGGCATCTGAATGGCATAATATTCCTGGGCTCTGACTGGCATAATGGCATAATATTCCTGGGCTCTGACTGGCATAATATTCCTGGGCATCTGAATGGCATAATATTCCTGGGCATCTGACTGGCATAATATTCCTGGGCTCTGACTGGCATAATATTCCTGGGAATCTGAATGGCATAATATTCCTGGGCATCTGACTGGCATAATATTCCTGGGCTCTGACTGGCATAATATTCCTGGGCATCTGACTGGCATAATATTATTGGGCTCTGACTGGCATAATATTCCTGGGCATCTGACTGGCATAATATTCCTGGGCTCTGACTGGCATAATATTCCTGGGCATCTGAATGGCATAATATTCCTGGGCTCTGACTGGCATAATGGCATAATATTCCTGGGCTCTGACTGGCATAATATTCCTGGGCATCTGACTGGCATAATATTCCTGGGCATCTGACTGGCATAATATTCCTGGGAATCTGAATGGCATAATATTCCTGGGCCTCTGTCTGGCATAATATTCCTGGGCATCTGACTGGCATAATATTCCTGGGCTCTGACTGGCATAATATTCCTGGGCATCTGACTGGCATAATATTCCTGGGCTCTGACTGGCATAATATTCCTGGGCATCTGACTGGCATAATATTATTGGGCTCTGACTGGCATAATATTCTTGGGCTCTGACTGGCATAATAATCCTGGGCATCTGAATGGCATAATATTCCTGGGCATCTGACTGGCATAATATCCCTGGGCATCTGAATGGCATAATATTCCTGGGCATCTGACAGGCATAATATTCCTGGGCATCTGACAGGCATAATATTCCTGGGCTCTGACTGGCATAATATTCCTGGGCATCTGAATGGCATAATAATATTCCTGGGCTTCTGACTGGCATAATATTCCTGGGCATCTGAATGGCATAATATTCCTGGGCATCTGTCTTGCATAATATTCCTGGGCATCTGACTTACATAATATTCCTGGGCTCTGACTGGCATAATATTCCTGGGCATCTGACTGGCATAATATTTCTGGGCATCTGACTGGCATAATATTCCTGGGCATCTGAATGGCATAATAATATTCCTGGGCTTCTGACTGGCATAATATTCCTGGGCATCTGAATGGCATAATATTCCTGGGCATCTGTCTTGCATAATATTCCTGGGCATCTGACTGGCATAATATTCTTGGGCTCTGACTGGCATAATTATCTTGGGCTCTGACTGGCATAATATTCCTGGGCATCTGACTGGCACACTATCCCCATTGAAATACTGGTAAGTTTGTTGATTTAACTTTACTTCATTTTAAATATTGTATTTGTTCCCGTTTTGTTTCTTCACTGCAAAATAAGATATTTGCAGTGTGCATAGGAATTTGTTCATAGTTTTTGTTTTTACTATAGTCCGGCCCTCCAACGGTCTGAGGGACAGTGAACTGGCCCCCTGTTTAAAAAGTTTGAGGACCCCTGCTCTATGGTGTTATGCCAAGTCCTTTAAGTACAATGTGGGTGCAGAAAAAGGGAATAAAAACAAGAAATGTAATTTTTCAATGACATGTTTATTACATATACAAATAGTTGAATGTGATATGAAAAAAGTTGCCTAAAGTATTATAAAGTTTACACTTATATATACTATTTTACTGTGCGACTTTAGAAAAATTGAGTTGAGGGGGGGTCCACTCCTAAAGACTTTGCCCAGGGCCCACTAGAATCTTAAAGTGGCTTTGGTGACAAACTAAGTACACCTTATGATTCAGTAGCTTGTAGAACTACCTTTAGCAGCAATCACTTGAAGTAATTGTTTTCTGTATGACTTTATCAGTCTCTGACATAGTTGTGGAGAAATGTCTGCCCACTCATCTTTACAATGTTGCTTGAGTTCATTGCAGTTTGTTAGCCTTTGTTTAAGGTAACACCACAGCATTTCAATTGGGTTGAGGACTGGACTTACTTTGACAGGGCCATTGAAGCACCTTGATTTTTTAGTTATTCTGTGGTATACTTGCTGGTGTGCTTCAGGATCATTGTCCTGTTGAATGATCCAATTGTGGCCATGCTTTAGCTGTCAGTCAGATGGCCTTACATTTGACTCTATAATACTGGTATTTGTATTCAGAGGAGTTCATGGGTGACTTAATGAGTGCAAGGATCCCAGGTCCTGTGGCTACAAACCAAGCATATATCATCACCCCGCCACTACTGTACTTGACAGTTGGTATGACGTGACACTGTGCATTATGGCCAAACATTATGGTCTCCCCGTCCAAAGAACATTGTTCCAGAAGTATTGGGTTTGTTCAGATGCAACTTTGTGAAACTATAGATCATTTTCAATATTCTTTATGCTTTAGATTCACAGCAAACAATAATGTTTAGGTGACACAGTCCTTTTAAAATACAACAGCAAATATATATATTATTGAGCATGCCTTTTGACAATAAACTTTTCACGCTGCATATAAATGCAATATGTTCCGTATAAGGCGCTGATGTAATTTTTTCAGAGCTTTGTGCCTGTGAGAATCTGAAATAAGCTAAGCAAATGTTCCAGGACCAAGAAGTTTACAACTTCCAGCACAAGGCCCTGATTTTAATCAAAATTAATAGTACAAACTAGTTTATAAAAAGGTTCTGGATTATTGTGAAATTGGTTTGGAAATTGTCTTTCATCCTTCACTGAATTGGTCTGCATTTCCTTAGTTTATCTTTTCATCAAACACTTTCACATCTAATGGTAAAATAACTTGCCAAAAAATTGAACAAACTTCATTATTCAAAAAGGAAATGAACCATTCTGATAAAAATAGAAAATCAGGCAAATCAGCCTTTTTATGCATTCTGTAAAATAAAACCCACACAGAGTTACAAATAAGTTGCTCGTGTAATGTAAACTTGGCAGAATTTTGAAGTATGCCTAATGTGTTTTCAAGATCTTCCTCAGTTCCACTCTCATGATGCTAAGCCAAGCAATGAGGTCCCTTTGCCTCAAAGAGTTTGTGATTCAACAATAACTGCCTATTTCACTTCACCCCGAATGCAACCTTACCTTGCATGCTCCACTACAACTGAAAAGGTTATACCATTGTCAATGAAGATTTCATTTGTCCTTATCATCTTACTGTATGTGTCTGTTTCACCCATGAATTTAATTAATTTGTAGTGACTTTCCATTCTAACACTTCAACCTTCATAACTGAGATGCACTTTATAATTACTCGTGCAGATGAGCGTGTTTACATGAGACCTCAAGATGTTTTACTCCATAAAACATCAGATAAGGAATAATGGATATTTAAATAAGCTTCAGAATAATTTTTGTTACAGATTACAAATGATAGTTAAATCTGAGCAAATGCCAGAGTCTTAGAATATCCTGCTGTTGCCACATGTGTTAAACATTTCACAAATAAATCTGCTGTATTTTTTTTCAACTTGATAATTTATATGTATATATATATATTCTCAATGACTGAGATGGTTAGCTTGTAGTTAGGCACACTTTATGCCAAAAATCATAATTTGTAGCAAGTTTTGTTTGCTTTTATTATCATCTGGATGAAACGCAGAAAGTATGGGTTGAAGTGATGAACTTGATGGAGTAAGGTATTTTTTTCAACCTATTAGTTACTATGTTACAATGTCTTACTATAAGCAGCTCTAACACGCAGCCGTCTGCAACGGCAGCCAAATCACACCATGGAACCTATTAAATGGCAATGTCTTTCTAAATTAATTCTGATGGAAATTGTAATATTCATCTCATGAAAAAGAAACTAACTTTTTGGGCCGGTTTACTCCTTTGTTTTGGAGGTGAGTGATAAGGCAGGTGGTGACAGTATTGGTGCATTTCTGCATTGTGATAGGTAAGTGAGTCTGACCAATGGTGCCTCTACTTTATAAGCAAATTAAATGGCATTTTGGGGCCTCCACTTGCTTAGTGGGCCCCTAAAATGCCTATCTTAAATCAATACATTTTTGGAGAGAGAGGGGCAATTAGCTGATGCAGTGGGCGCTCATGTGATTTTTAGGGTCACCAAATACCTAGAACTTCCCAGGGTTTCTAAGTAGGTTACTTAATATGTGTTCTAGCCTACCAGGTTATTAAATATTATGGTTGCAGAATTATTGTCTGTTTTTTTTTTTACCTTATGTCTCAATCAATATTATTGATTTCAATATGCTGCTTTTTGACCCCCATTAATTCTTCTTCAGGATACTGACTTCAAATGGTCACCTGAAGCCAATGTGTACAGTGCTTGTTCTAGCTTTGTCTGTTTGAAGACTGTATTATACTGGAGAAGGATTTTTATGCTACTAAATTATTCTTTGGGCTTGTGTTACAAGCTGGTTAATTACTTTAGCAGCATGAATACACTACATAGGATAATATAAAGTCTATTTGTTGCCTTAAAACATTAATAAAAGTCTGAATGACACAAGAATATCAAAGCTAAAATAGAATATGTATTATGACAAAGTAATTACAAGTATATAAGTGTTGGAATAAAGTGAACAGCTCTCAAAACAGCATACTGTGCTTAAAATAGACCGAAAGTAGGAAATCATAAATCCATTCTGTCGCAGCATATGCAGTTCTCATACTTGAACAGGCAGATCAATACAGTCACTACAAGTTATTTCCAATAATGATAGTCAGAACAAGGTGGTGTGGATATCTTTGAAACCACAAGAAGCTGCAGATTATAAAGATGTAATTCCATAGACGCAGCTCTTTGTATCTGTCATTTTCAATATGATATATAGAAATAGTATCTTTCTTGCATTATGGAATAGAACTTGCTCTAACATGTAATTCAATTTATGTGTATATTGTAAAATCTAAGGGCTGGAGCAAAATGTCAACACAAACTAAATAAATGAACTTGAAAGTAAAATAGGTTTTTGTATATGCCTTAAATAAATAGAAATGTATAACATTTTAAAACACTAGATAAACATTAGGTAAAGATTTACACATGCATGCAATTTTCTAAATATGATCAAACGACATATATTATATATATATATAATATTTCTTTTGAGGAAATTGGGTGGCTTTTCTGTTATTGGGAAGCTATCTTCTTCAACTGTCCCACATCATACTATGTCATCGGAGCACACTACTGCTTGCACAGTCAAATATGATAATACTAAGCTTCAGGCCCTACATATATTAACTGGCAGTCTTAAATTGTTCAGTGTAGCATCCAGTCTGAAGCCACATGGACAGGGTACAGTAACCTCCCAGGATGGGGTTGGCTAAAATTCTCATAGGAATTTCCCCAATCCCTGCCTGATGTAAAACTTTTAACTTGGAAACCTAAAGGAGACCAGAAAACTTTCCAGATTCTTTCAAATAATCAGTGGCAAAACCCCTCCTAAAAAATCTTCATTAGATCGAGAGTACATGGATTTTTAAAGGCCAGTTTCCAACTTCCCTTTTCTGGGCATAACTGAAACCGTGCAGTATCCTTTAAAAAGTGAAATAGGTGCTCAGAATTTTATTTGGTGTGTTTTTTGTGTTTCGGAAACACCTGAAATCAAATAGTTCAACAAATCAGCAATTAAATAAAAGTAAGGGTGTGCCACTGTGCAATACTACAAACAAAGATTGACACTTATCTTATTGTAATATTTCTTGGGGTTTGGCTCACAGAGACATAAAAGCATGATAAAATATTATAGTGTAGTATGTTAAGTCACCACAACATTGATGAGAGATACCCCTCCAGTGGACACAGGTTAGAGCCTATCATCCAGGTTCATCCAGATACAGCATTAGGAATGGATCACCTAATCCCACTTCAGAAGTTATGACAGTCTCTATTCTATGTGAGTATAGCTTTGGAGGGGGTTCTCTCATAAATCTGGAACTTTATGGTGGTTTAACACTACACTATAAGATTTTTTTTTTATATTTTTTTCTCTGAACCAAGAACTCAGGAAATATTAAGATAAGGGTCAATCTTTGTTTACACTATTACACATCTGCACACTCTAACGTTCATTCAAAAATGTTTGGCAAATCCATTGGAGGCACATCTCTACAGCTAATACCATCACTGACCATTTCTTATCAGGTCCCATCACAGCACTGAAACAGCACTAGCTTCAGTTTCTAATGATCTTCCGGTGACAAGAGACAACAGTGATTATTCCATCCAGTTCCTCCTAGATCTCTGCATTTGACACCATTAACTATGAGATTGTTTGGGATTTTAAGGTTAAAAGGTTATAACTGGGCTGCAGTAAATAGCTGGACTTGCACTCATCAACAAATGAAAGCAGAGACCTTCCTCACTGGTTCATTGCAGAGAGAATCATCTGGAATATGTTCATCAGCACCAACATAATTGGAGTCCCACAAGGCTTTATCTTGTCTCCCATGCTATTTGCAGTTTATTTGCCAACACTTGGGGACATCTTTAAAAAACAGTGCCTAACATTTAATTGCTATGCAGATGACACACAACTCTACCTACCCTATGCTCCAATTGCAGGAGGATCTGACACTATTAATCAACAAATGCTTAGCTGATTTCATAGAGTGGATGAATGTGAGTTGGTTAAAACTGAACCCAGACAAAAATGAAGTCTTTTTGGTCAGGGGATCCTGGGCAACAAGCCCTAGAATATCAAATGATAAACCAAAGGGCCTGGATCACGGATGCTCTGAACTTCTAATTCAATATCAAATCTCAGAGCGCTTATTGATTCTGGACTCTCACTTAAGTATCAGATATCATTCTAAAATATGCTTTCTTTCATCTGAAAATCAGAATACAACATTTAATTCCACATGGAGAAATGGCAACCCTAATACATGCATTTATACCCTCTCCCCTGGATTACTGTAAGGAATTTTACTTGGGTCTCCCATATAAAGAACTAAAGTGGAAAACAAAGCTGCCAGACTGCTAACAATCCAAATTTGTTCATGTTATATAACACCTGTTTGCCACTCTCTGTTATATGACTTTAAAATTTACCTCACAAATTTCACAACCTTAGCTAAGCATGGGCCACTGTACTTAAACAAACTCTGAATACACTATAATCCTTCTCGCTCCCTTCTGTCCGCTATTGAAGCATTCCTGCCCAGAATAAAAACAACATCATGCTCTCGGGCACTAAGCCATATTGACCCCCCTGGTTTGACAATAAAAAAAAAACATCAAATGATAAAGTATCCCTTCATTAAGCAGTAAACTATGATAAATTGATAAGGACATTTTAAAAAACAGGTATTCGTTGGAGAAATGGATTGATAGGCAAGACTTTTTTAGACTCAACAAAGCCTGATTTTTGCCATTCCCATTTTAAGTTACCACAGTTCACTTTAAGAAATGGATTTATGGCAGAACAATGTAGAACTAAAACAAGACCATGCGGATTAGGGGTAGAACACAGAGTTTGATTAAGGTTTATGCATGTCATAGTTCCCAGATTACAACTTCTAACTGGTGTCAATAAACTTTAGCATGAAAATTTTGATTTCAGTTTTTTTGACTTCAGTAGTATTTACATATGGCAAAAAAATATTTATATATTTTCTAATAAACAATTTGTACACCATTTTCAAGTATTTTAGACATTTTTCAGCATGGCTCCATACAATAACTGGTATATTTTCTTCATCTAGTAACTAGTATATTTTCTGATATATATTTTGATATAATTCTAGTACTTTGAAAAATTGGATATTTTATACATTAATGTGACATTCTTTTTAAAAGCTTTAATTATGTCCACAACATCACAGTTATTAAAAATATATATATATATAATTTAAACTTTTTTTTGACTAATTTGTTAATATAATGTTTTTTGTTAAACACAAAGTTATTTTTTAACTAATCTCCTTGTCTGAGTTTGTTTTCTAATTTTTGGATAAGCAAATGTTTGATAAATGACACATTATTCACACAGAGTAATTAAAACTAACCCCTGAGTTGGGCATTTTCCAAAAAGCAACCCAGACGAGGAGATTAGTGAAAAAGAACTGTAATTTGGAATAAAGTCAACATCAACTCAACACAAGTATAATATGTTTCTGATTGTAATTTTAATTTCAAACATAATATAACACACTCACACCACCATAAGAAGGTGTATATTATTTGGGTGGCTAATTGAAAAAAAAATAGAATAATTTATACATTCAAATGTAATAATTCTGCTTTCTTTGTGCAAATAATGATTTCTGATGGGTTTACCATGTCTGACTCTTGGTGTGCAGTGTCTTCCACATTACCTGTAATACAATGCAGTTGTATGCTTTAGTTGTGTATCACTTAATGGCAGGACAAAAAAGAGGCGGAAAAATAACCTGTTCGTTGCAGTATCCCAGCTTACTTAGCCAAGCAACTGACAGCTGAGAACAACATTTCAACCAAAAGACACAACTCATCCTAAATGCACACAATTGTGGCATATAAGCCAGTGACTTAACAACGTTCTAAAGAATGAAAACATTGGGCACTAGATGATTGGAAACATTGCCTGGTCTGATGAATCCCAGCTCCTGCTGTTGCACAATGATGGGAAGATAAATGGCAGTGATAAATTACACAGTTTTGCATTTGTCTTTCCACATGTTAACATTGCAGGCTGTGGGTGGTGATCAGTTCAGCTTGGAATTCTGCCAATAACAACTACTAGATTCAGAAAATGTTGGCTCTTGAAACTTGTTGGGGGGGGGGGGGGGGGGCAGTGCATTGAGGTGATACATGATATCTTAAAACTGTCTCCAAGCAGGTGCATCCCTGGAGGAATGTTTTCAGCAGGACATGTTTTTGAGATGAACAAAACTATTCACAACAGAGAACAACTTTTGGGAAACTTAACACAATTATGGTTAGCAGTGACATCTACCATGGTTCTGAGGCAAATTGGCATACATATTAATCTTACGAATTTGTTATTAATGCTTTGTTCAGGCATGCATGTGTATGTTTGAGGTTTTCTTTTTTTTAAGTGTTTATCATTGTATATATGAGATTTTCTTTTTTAAAAGTACATACTACTGCAGATGAAAAACCAAGAAACACGATTATATCTTTACTAGCTAACTGGGTGGAGCCGTTAAGTACAATCTTTCAAGATTACTTAGGCATGCCTCCCAACTGTCCCACTTTGCAAGACAAATTAGAGGTGGATTTTGACAAGACAGCTGTATTCAGGACTACAATTCAGCGGTATTCATATTGTGTATGCGCAGCATTGTGTGCATGCTCAGTAGCACTGTCAGTTTGAGTGACTGTGCAACCTTACATGCATGGAAGCACTGCTTCCTCCTGGCATCCCCATTCACTGGGAGTAGAAGTTGGGAAGGATGACTTAGGTTCCTTCTTCAGCTTGCATTACATTTTCCCTCAGATAGCTAATAAATACATCTGTAATGACACTGAAGTATGAACAGTGATGAAGTTCAGCAAACCGATCACTAAGTTCTTCTGCCACTACTCATTTATTAACCCGTTGAGGACACAACTGTTTTTGGAATTTTGTACAGTTCAGAACACAGGCTGTTTTTACACTTTTGTGGTGTTTGTGTAGCTCTCATTTTCCTCTTTCTCATTTACTGTACCCACACAAATAATACTGGTTTAGCTTCATTTTATTCAAGTATATTCTGTGCTGCTGTGCATTATTTTGTGCATTTTATATGTAGTTCTTGTTTTACTTTGGGATCTTTGTTGCGATTTTCCCTGTAGTGTTGCACCATTGCTCTCTCTCTTTATACTAAATTCAGTTTTTGGTGTGCCCCTCTACACGTCCTTCCTTGTGGGAATAGGTTGAAGAGGCAAATTAATTAAGCACCTCTGCTTTCCTCTTATCTTCTGTAACCAGAGTGCTTCCTTTGGTATTTAGTTCTCCTACATTTTCTATTTTCTTCCTTTTGCTGTTAATATATTTGAAAAAATGTTTTGGATTTGTTTTGTTTTTTTCTTGTAATAATTTTTTCAGCCTCCTTTTGTCTAACCTGTTTGATTTTTTTTGCAAATTCTTTTATTTTCCTTTTTTATTTTTTATTGTATTTTAGAAATCATTTCCCTGGCCACTCTTTATGAAAGACTTACTTTGTTTTATTACAGTGTTTCTTACCTCCCTGTTAAACCACATCCAGTTATCTGTAGCTTTTCCAACAACATTTCAGATTGTTCACTATTCTTCTATATGCTTAACTGGAAATCTTGATCTCAGTCCCGTATTTGCTCGATTATAAGACTCATCGTGCAGACATCCTCTGCTGCCCTGCTAGCCACCAGGGAGAATCGGGCAGCCGGGGGATGTCTGCACGATACGTGCAGACATCCTCCATGCTGCCCGACACTTCCGTCTATTATGACGGACCAGCTGTCCGTCATAATAGATGGAGGTGTCGGGCAGCATGGAGGATGTCTGCATGTATCGTGCAGACATCCCCCGGCTGCCCCTACTAGCCACCAGGGAAAGAGAACAAGGTGAGGAGGGATGGAGGGAGGGAGGGAGGGGGTGGAGGGAGGGAGGGGGGGGACAAGAGCAACAAGGGGAGGGAGGGGGGACTTGAGCAACAAGGGGAGGGAGGGGGGGACCAGAGCAACAAGGGCAGGGAGGGGGGGGGCAGAGACAAGGGGAGGGAAGGGGGGAAGACACAGAGGGAAGGGAAGGGAAGGGGGGAAGAGAGAGACAAGGGGAGGGAAGGGGGGAAGAGAGAGACAAGGGGAGGGAGGGGGAGAGAGACAGAGACAAGAGGAGGGAGGGGGGCACGGGGGAGAGAGAGACAAGGGGAGTGAGGGGGGAGTCAAAGGGAGGGGGAGAGAGAGACAACACTAAGGGGGGAGAGAGAAAAAGTTGGGGGCAAGGGAAAGAGAGAGGCAGCATTGGCACATAAAAGGAAATAAAAACAATAAATGCATGTTTTTATACATTTTTTTTTATTAAAAAAGGAATTTACATGTTAATATATACAAGTTGAACTTTTTTCCTATAGGGTAGTCTTATATTCAGGCTTCTAGCTTTTCTCCTAAAGGAATATCCAAATTTGGGGGGGTCGTCTGGTAATAAGTGTCGTCTTATAATCGAGCAAATACCGTACATACATTTCATTAAAGACATACAGAGTGTAAAATAAGCCTTGTTAATGTTACAAATTTGAGTTGTTCCCCAACAACACTGTTCACAACCAAGTGCATTTCAAAAGAAACAATGTTGTAATCGCCGAAATGTCCACTCACTTTTATGTTCATTAGGAGTTCTACACTGTTTGTGATTGACTAAACCATGTGTGGCATCCCACAATCTTTCTGTTATGCCAATCAAGTCATAGTTTTCAAAAACCAGCTCCAATTCCTGTGATTTTACTAAAATTAAACTTGTGGCATTTTCAAACATACATTTAATGCCACTGCCTGTCTGTACTAACCAAGCCCCCAGACCCACCCACCTGGATGCTAATTAAGTTGTCTTCCCTTTATATAATCCCTAGGCCAGTATTTTATTTCCCCCCATTCCTAGTGCATAAAGATGCAACCAATCCTAACTATAAAGTTTGTACCCCAAAGCAAAATCGGCCCAGTGCTCTAAAAATTCACATCTCTCCTTCTTATGCCAAGACTTCAGCCATGCATTAAAGTCCATACGTTCTCTCACTGTCTTTGTGATGTAGCACATGGCACTACCTTGGTGGTAGTTTCCATTCCAAATTTTACTCCCTAAATCCATAAAATTACCTTTTAGGACTATCCATCTTCCTCTTGCTTTGTCATGGGCAGTGAATTTGAACAACCTGCAACATGGGGAACCTGAAAGACAACAAACAATTCAGTTGCTGCAATCAGAGTCAAATATTACCCTGTGTGTTCTTAACCCATTTGTGATGCATGAAGCATCGCGCAAGCACCACAATGTGATCGGTAGCCAGGAACACAACGGCAGAGATGTGATTAGGGTCTCAATATATAGGGTAAAATATTGTGATACCTCCCATCGTCACGTGTGTCTCCCTGGAAGTTTGGGCACAGCCCGATTCGGTAAAATGTAGCCGGTGTTTGCTTTGAAGATGCCTCATCTGACAGGTAGGATTCCAATGCAATTCCAGGATCTGAGCAAAAGCCATTCTATGACATCCTAGCATCTGTTAGGACCACTAAAATTTAGATGGCATAGAACATCCTACTGTCACAAAGGGGTTAATTTAGTTTCTCCTACCATAACAACCTGGCCAGGCTTCTCTTTCTTCTATGTTATACCGTCTGTTAAGGAGAACAGTTTTCTCCAGCAATTCCACTTCTGAGTCTGCCTCCCTAACCTATTCACTTACATGAGCAAATTGAAAAACTCAGGACTGACAGACCTCCTCCTCTCCCCTCTACTGCAACCATGTCTAATTGCTATCCAACTATATGCCTGGTTCCCTTTTGACTAATCTCTTCTCTCATTGCTAGGTGATTCTGCTAAACACTGTACCTCTTATCATGGTTGTCAATATCACAGTTTAGGAATATGCTTCTCTAGAGCTCCAATCTGAACTCCCACAGTGATGTGGACCCTTGGACTGCTGTTCCAATCATGCATAAAAATGGAAAGATGTGTACTTATTGAGATCCTCAAGTTGTTCATCATGCATGTTAGAAATGTGCATAACATTGAAACAATTAATTTACCTTTGTTTCTCTAACTTCTGTGTTGTGTTTACTGCTCATTTGGCATGAACTGGTCACATAAAAAAGCAGGTCACTGCTGGAAGCTTTTATCTCCCCTATTCCAAAGCCAGGGAAGGATCCAACCCTTGTGGGTAATTATAGACCCATCTCTCACATTAATCTAGATATCAAAATCTATGTATAGCTTGGAGGAAAGACGTAACAGGAGGATATGATAGAAACATTTAAATACATAAAGGGAATCAACACAGTAATTGTTGATTCCCTTTATCAGAATCAAAACTGTTTTGTAATTCTCTTAACTTACTCTATCTATTTATTGATGATTATGCCATTTTTGACACTTTTCCTGATGTTCATGCAATTTTTTGCTACTTTTTGCAATAATTTTTTTTTTTTAAATAAAAGAAGAAAAAGTACCACAACAAGAGGACATAGTCTTAAATTAGAGGAGCAAAGACTTAGAAGTAATATCAGGATGCATTACTTTACTGAGAGGGTAACGGATGTATGAAATAGCCTTCCAGCGGAAGTGGTAGAGGTAAACACAGTCAAGGATTTTAAACATGTGTGGGATAGGCACAAGGCTATCCTAGCTATAAGATAGGGAACTGGGGACTAATAAATGTATTTAGAAAATTGTGCAGACTAGATGGACATTCTATGTTTCTATGTTTTTATCCTTGGATTCTTGCCCATACACTGAAGGAAGAGATACCTGATCCATACTGACCAGGCAGGGTTCATGCCAGGAAGATCTGGGGACAATAATGTGCACAGGGTCCTCGGAGTTATGGATTTCATATACCAGAGGAAGCTGCCCTTCATTATCGTGGCATTGGATGAGGAGAAAGCATTTGACAGAGTAAATTGGCGATTTCTTTCAGAAATCCTGTGCACGTTTGGAACAACAGGCCCTTTTTTTTTTTATCTTTCTATGGCACTTTATGCTAATAAAGGGCCCTTTCCTGGCTCCTTCCTGTCAGGAATGGTACTAGGCAGGCATGACCACTGGCTCCTTTGTTATACGCCATTACAATTGAGCCTTTGGCAGACTATATACGGAATATAAACTTAGGATGGTTTAATTTTGAGAAAAATCAATGAAATGAATGATATAGATCTATCAATGCTGCAATTGTTACTGTCCAAATTGCTTGGGAAGATTGGAATTAGGGAACTGGGGAGTAATAAATGTATTTAGAAAATTGTGCAGACTAGATGGACATTCTATGTTTCTATGTTTTTATCCTTGGATTCTTGCCCAGACACTGAAGGAAAAGATACCTGATCCATGCTGACCAGGCAGGGTTCATGCCAGGAAGATCTGGGGACAATAATGTGCACAGGGTCCTCGGAGGTATGGATTTCATATACCAGAGGAAGCTGCCCTCCATTATCGTGGCATTGGATGAGGAGAAAGCATTTGACAGAGTAAATTGGCGATTTATTTCAGAAATCCTGTGCACGTTTGGAAAAACAGGCCCTTTTTTTTATTCTTTCTATGGCACTTTATGCTAATAAAGGGCCCTTTCCTGGCTCTTTCCTGTCAGGAATGGTACTAGGCAGGGATGACCACTGGCTCCTTTGTTATACGCCATTACAATTGAGCCTTTGGCAGACTATATACGGAATATAAACTTAGGATGGTTTCATTTTGAGAAAAATAAATGAAATTAATGATATAGATCTATCAATGCTGCAATTGTTACTGTCCAAATTGCTTGGGAAGATTGGAATTAGGTCCAAAGTTGTTAAGGACATTATGCCCTCCATACATAAAATTAAAAAGTCCCTGAAAATCGGTACCACCTTATCGAAGGCTGCCCCACTTCTAATTTTGTCTGTACATATTCCATATTTGAACCTGAATAACTGGTCCAATGCGGGAATAAGGGTGTTGGGGGATCCTTATACAGAGAACTATCTGATTCCTTTTCCAATCTTGTCCATTAAATTTGGCTTAGACTCTAGAGAACTCTGTAGCTATTTGAGGATTACATTTTTTATGATGGCTAATCCATTGTTAGACCCTTTGGATTGGGACGAGTTTATTTTCTCAAATTTAACCAATAAGGCTTTATCCAAAACCCTAATGTTTATTGAAAATAAAGAAACACTGGAAAAGACTCTCGCTATTATACAATGAAAAAGGGATTTGGGGGCTGTATACTCACTACAAGCGTTGTTTAAAGTTTGGAGGGACACCAGAAGAGCAGTTTACTGTGTGAATATCCATAAACAGTTTCATAAAATAACCTATAGGTGGTACTATAGGACGCAGACAATGTGTTGGTGATGGCTTTTTTTCTTTTTCTTGTTTAAAATGTTATAAATTATTTAATACAATCTGAATACAAGAAGAAATTACACAAAATTACATGACATGCTGATCTTTGATAATATATAGATATTTAACATTATTTACTATTTAAGATCTAGCAATTGATGTGTTTAATTATGTATAACATGTATGAACTCTATATTATCTAATAGTGTTTATATATAACAAGATATAGTATATATCCGATGATATGACATGTTTACTGATGCCTACAAAACCTGTGTATATCTAGTAATCTCTACTTTAATTTGTCAATTTACCTACAACTGGATACACTTTCTAAGGATGTGGTAATTTTTGGAGTATGCATGACTTGTAAGATCCCAAGGCTCAGGCTTCATATTTTTGTTTGGCAATGCGAAGGAAAACGAGAGCACAGATCCATATCTGGTGGGAATGTGAAGTCCTGTCAGGATATAAAGAGAAAGTCTCGAGCCTAATTTCAATGTTGTTTGACTATAGGGGGGAATTGTCACCACAATCCTTTTTATTTCATCTGGATTTACCTGCTATGGATAAGTATAAGATAATTCTTTTTATTAACATCCGTTTGGCTTTTAAAATCTGCCTTTCTAGATATTGAGAAAAACAGAAATTACAACAAGTCACAGATTGATTTTCAAGCTAAGGCAGAAAGATTCTATTTCATGTGTGAAGCAGAGAAACAAACTTTATATGGTAAAATCTGGACTCTGCTGGTAAAAATCTAAAAGCTAAATGGACAGGGAGGCTCTCCTCCAATGCATCTCCTGCTGAATTTTGCCCCTGAATGTGTTACATAGGTCTTCCATGCTTTTTCTACATAAAGGGAATCAACACAGTAAAGAAAGATAGTATAACTACCACAACTAGAGGGCATAGTCTAAAATTAGAGGGGCAACGATTAAAAAGTAACATCAGGAAGTAATACTTTACTGAGAGGGTAGTGGATGTATGGAATCGCCTTCCAGTGGAACTGATAGAGGTAAACACAGTCAAGGATTTTAAGCATGTGTGGGATAGGAACAAGTCTATCCTAGTTATAAGATAGGGAACTGGGGACTAATAAAAGTATTCCCCCCGGCCCCAGTTGGATACCTAAATGTATGAGAGTGTGTGCGGGATGAGTGCTATTGTTGTCGCTGATAGTCTACTCTTTTATGGAAAGGGATGATCTACTAGATGTTATGTACTAGACGTGTAACACAAATCAAATAAAAAAAAGAGAAAGAACTATAATAGCTATATCTGCCACCATGTATTTAGTAGCCCCTGGAATATTACGATTTTGTATGTGTTAACAATTTTAATATAACAATTTCTGTATTTTTGTACTATGGTGTTCTTAAAGAAAAGTTAAGAAAGACTTTATTAAAAAAAAAGCTTTTTTTTTTAAAGGTGTTAACTATGTTTTGTAAGTAGGAATTCATTTTTACCCTTATTTATGCCTCAGGAAGGGACCTAACAACTTGGCCTTAAAAGCTTGCAACCAAACTTTCAGTTAGCCAATACATGGTATCATTTTAACCCTACTTATTTCTTGCAATTGAACCTATGTGATTGATTTTTAGCCAGGGCAAAAAAAAAAAAACGGCCACTATATCAATGGTCTAGCTATTGTGTGTCTTTTTATGTATCAGATTACCTTAAAGCTACTCTAGGCATAGTATTATATATTTTATGTACACCACGTGGGGTCATTGTGGTTAATTCATGTATGAATTATATATGTTTGAAGTAGCCAGAACCATCAACGTGACAAATTAAAACATTGCCAGCCTGTTTAAGCCTACATTGTATGTGTGCTCTAAAATGACACTTGTCTTCCATCGATGTTGCTTGACATGTTTTCTGCCCATTTCAAAATATAATATATATATTTAAAACTCCTCTTCTGGATGAAACTCAGGTTGACCCTTTAATAAATAACAATTTTATTCAATCACAAATGTATATTCAATTTGTCATTTTTTTTTTTTAAGTGTGTGTAATTGTTATGTTAGATTCTTGCATGGTTTGGAAACATTTACATATACATTTGTGAGTGATACAAAGTGCTCTTTCATACAAAGACAAAGTGCTCTTTGAAAGGGGACACAAACATGTAATTTTTCTTTAATGCACCTTGATTGATGAAAATGACATAAATTCAGTGTCCAGTGGGGATATTTTAGTTTCAGATAAGAAGGACATCTTGTGGTTCTCTTTCTTAATGAGTATTCTATTCTCTGATATTTGTTTCTTTGACCTGCTGTGTGTATAATGACTTTATTATTACTATTGTACAAAGGATTTCAGACTGCAGCAAGGTGATAGCCTTGACAAGGAGCAGCTGCAAATACAGACATCAGAGATGCTTTCCCCCCAAGGCAATCAGTATGTAAACTGGAACCGAGTAATGTGGGATGCTTTTAATTTACCGTAAGTATTTGAAATACAGCCAAATTTCTTGACAAAGACACTGTGTGAGATCAGAGCAGTATATTTTATTGTTAATGAGGGTCTCAAATTATGTAGCAAACGTTTAAGAATTAAAAAAGATCTATGTAAGGAAATTCTGCTTTATTCAGTAAAACTGTTCACTGATGTTTTTTTAACTAAGAATGCAGGAGATGTAGATAAGCCCTAGTACAGAATGTAAATACGGCGCTGTCCTGGACTGCTGTGAGCAAATTATGTGGCTTCTTCTCCACAATGAGGTATGCACGGTTAAAGATAAAAGCCAAGCACACTCTAATACTAGCCCCCTAAACCCTAATACTAACCCCTGAACCCTAATACTAGCCCCCTAAGCCCTAATACTAACCGCCTAAACCCTAATACTAAATTAACCCCAAACCCTAATACTAACCCCCTACACCCTAAATACTAATTCTAACCCCCTAAACCCTAATTCTAACCCCCTAAACCCCAATACTAAAATTCTGATTCTAACACTCTAATACTTTAATTCTAACACATTAAAACTCACCTTTATCGATGAAATGTCCCACGATGAAATATCCCGCGACGAGCTCTCGCGTGGTGAACAGACGGCGGTGATGAAGCCGTGATGAAGTGTCCCATCCCCATCCCCATCAACCAACAGAAAAAATGTGCTATTTATCCCGTAAACCGTTGCCAACATTGAGGTCAAGGCATTAAGCATCACCAAAATGTAGTTCATGGAGCATCTATGATAGCTCAACGGAGCGAATAACAGGAGCATATTAGAGAGCAACATGCTCCTCCAATATGGCTGCAGCCATACTGAGGGAAGAGCGTCGAAAGTGAAAAAAATGTATCTTCCGTCACTCTGATGCTGTTGCTAGACTGTCCCTAGAGGCAGTCATGAACATTGCAATGAAAAAAAAATTAAGATATATTAATAATATATTAGCTTAACATCTAGAGTTAGGTTTAGTATAATGGTTAGGGTTACAATGAAATTAAAATTAGAATAAATTAAGGTTTAGCATTAGGGTTAGAGTTAGGTTAAATTTAGGGTTAGGGTTAAATTTAAGGTTCGTGTTGGGCTCAAAAGTCATTTTAGGTCACTATTTTTGCTTATTGCCCTATAACTCGCAAAAAACTGCAGAAAAACATGGAAACAAGCATATTTCTAAACTTGAGACAAAATTTAGAAACTATTTACTATTAGATGGGATACAGTTAACACAGCTAGGCATCAAAGTTGCCAAAGCCCAGGGGGTACTGAACCTTTATGACATGCCATTGACCTCTACATAGTTATCTGCCCTTAACAGGGGACTCAATTTTGTACTGTATCTGTGATCCACCCGTTGGTTAACTTATTGATAACGTATTACAATTCCTTGTTAATAGGTGCCCCTAATATCTGACAGACACCAAGGATTTTTTAAATAAGATCAACAAAATAATGAATGACAACCTGCTATTGGCCACAGTGGATGTGTCTAGTCTATATAAATCTATCCCCCACAGTTAGGGTCTCCAAGTTGTAAAGGATGTGCTGGAGAAGGATGCAGTGGCTGATAACTTTTTGGCATTTGTTGTTAAGCTTTTAGAGATTTTTTTATCAAGAATTATTTTTGTTATGAAAATATATTTTTTGAGCAACAGCAGGACACAGCAATGGAAACTAATTTGGCACCATCCTAAGCAAAACTTTTTTATGGATTCCTTTCAGTATAACATAGTAACATATTAACATAGTAACATAGTAATTTAGGTTGAACAAAGACACAAGTCCATCAAGTTCAACCCTTCTACCTATCATTTCAGCGTTTTGATCCAAAAGAAGGCAAAAAAAACCCTAAGGAAGCTATTTCTAATTTTGCCTCCTAGGGGGAAAAAATCCTTCTTGACTCCAAAAGGGCAATCAGATTTCTCCTTGGATCAAAAAGCTCTATTATTAATGCTTATTCTATTATTAATACCCCTGTATGTTCTTCTTTTCTAAAAAAAAAACTTCCAGACCATTTTTAAATGCATCTATTGTGGTTGATAGCACTACCTCTCTTGTGAGTTCCATAATTTTATTGTCCTTATCGTAAAGAATCCCTTCCTTTGCTGCCTATGAAATCTTTGCTTTTCCAGTCTCAGGGGGTGACCTTTTGTTCTTTGTACATTTCTGTTAATGAACAGGTCCCTGGAGAGCTCCTTATATTGGCCCTGCACATATTTATATAATGTTATCATATCCCCTCTAAGACACCTTTTTTCTAAGGTAAATAAATGCAATTTTTTAATTCTCTCTTCATAACTAAGATCATCCAATCCCCTTATTAATTTTGTAGCACTCCTTTGCACTTTTTCTAGTTCCTTAATATCCTTTTTAAGGACTGGTGCCCAGAATTATACTGCATATTCAAGGTGAGGTCTTACCATTGATTTGTAAAGAGGCAAGATGATGTCCTCCTCCCGTGAATCTATACCTCGTTTTATACATGCCAATATCTTATTGGCCCTTGCAGCTGCTGACTGGCATTGGGCACTGTTGCCAAGTTTATTATCTACAATGATTCCTAAATCCTTTTTGTTAGTAGTTTTTCCCAGGGAAATACCATTTAACGTCTATGTTGCTTTGTTATTATTTTTCCCATAATGCATAACTTTACATTTGTCTATATTGAACCTAATTTGCCACTTTCTTGCCCAGTCCCCCACTCTGTCCAAATCTTCCTGTAAAGAAAAAACATCAAGATTAGTCTTTATTACCATACCTAATTTTGTGTCATCAGCAAACACTGAGACATGGCTCTCAGCACAACGTGGGAGATCATTAACCCCTTGGAGACAGATGACGTGCCAGGCACGTCACGGCAAATCGTGGACTTGCAGACAGCTGACGTGCCTGGCACGTCATGCACTTAACCAGCGGTCGCTTTCTTTACTCTATTGGTGTTGCTACAATGCCTCTAGGTAGAGGCATTGTGCAACACCCCAAAAAAGTGCAGGGGCGAGCTACGATCACTCCCCGGAGTGATCGTAGCAGCCATTTAAAAATGGCTGCGCCCGCTGCACACATGTGCTTAGGAAGCGAACGATCGTTCGCTTCCTAAGCACCTCCGGTGTTGCTAAAGTGCCTAGCTAGCGAGGCACTTAGCAGCACCTTCAGGCTCCCCAGAACAGATGGTGGTCGCTCTCCTGAGCGACCCCATCGGCTCAGTAGAAGGGAACGCTGTCTATACAGGCAGCGCTTCCCTTCTACTGGCAAGAGCATCGGAAGTGAATGTATTTCACTTCAGATGCTCTAGGGTGAGCAAATTGATGCCTGCACAACAGATCTGTGTGATCTGTGTGCAGGCATGTATGATAAGTGCTCTGATGAGCACTTATCATACAGTCAAAGGCAATATTAGTAAATATTGCCTTTGACAAGTATTGATCTGCCTCCCTCTCCTTACTAGTTTTAGTAAGGGAGAGAGACAGATCAGATAATGTAAAATAAATAAATAATAATAATAAAATAAAATATTTAATAAAATTTTAAACACCAAGGGCTTTTATAAAAGCCATTTAACGCCTTCTCTGCCATTGATCGCTGTGTACGCAGTGATCATCCACAGCAGCACATTTTTATTGGTTCATTTTTTTTACTGTAATTCATTACAGTATAAAAATTGCTCTTTTAAGAGCTATTAACCCCTTGCTTGCTGTAGATCACTGCCTAAGCAGCGATCTGACGCAAATGCAGCAATCTTGCTGCAGAAGCATTTTTACTTTTTTTTATTACTCCCGTCACGGGTTAATTATATCCGCTAGGGGATTACGCATGTATAGCGATCAGTAACAGCTGATCAGTGGCAATGGCGGTTTGGTGCTCAGATGAGCATCATCATTCGCCTGGTTATATCAATATTTGTCAATATTTGATCTGACCAGCGTAGATCTGCCTCCCTCTCACTTGAGTTTTAGTGAGGGAGACAGACAGAGCTCTATAATGTGAGTTTTTAATTATAATATATTTAATAAAATTGAGACCCAAAGGCTTTTATAAAAGCCGTTTCCAGTGTTTAACCCCTTCCCTGCAATTGATCGCTGTGTACACAGTGATCTTACACAGCAGCACATTTTTTGCTGTCTGTGCATTTTTTTAGGGGTTAATTTTTTTTACTGTTTTTTTTTTTACAGTATATCAAAGGCTCTTTTAAGAGATATTAACCCCTTCCTTGCCATATATCACTTCCTAAGCAGCGCATATGGTCACTGCCTAAGCAGTGCATATGGTCACTGCCTAAGCAGCGCATATGGAGCGATCTGGTCGCAGAAGGATTTTTTTTGCCATCAGCCTTTTTTTTTGTCACACTCGCTAGGCGTTAATTATACCCACTAGGGGATTACGTGTATTCCTTTTGAAGCTGTCTGAATGCATGAATAGCGATCAGTAACAGCCGATCAGTGGCAAAGGTGGTTTGGTGATTTCTCAGATGAGCATCACCATTCGTCTGGTTAGATCAATATTGGTAAATATTGTTCTGAAAGAAAGATAGGGCACAGCGCTAGAGAATAAAAATAATAATAATAATAATATAGTATATATAGTGACCGTACTCCAGGAAAAAGGTAAGAAATCAAACACAAATCAATAGTAACCACTGGAAGCAGGAAAGGCACAGGGTGGGGATAGGAATCCCAATCAGTATAGGGAGTGGCAAATTACTCAAACTGAAAATATAAATTGAAGCAGCTAGTCTTATAGTAGGATGCAATGGAAAAATCCACTGCAAAAAAGGAGAACACAGTATAAAAGTGAGACAGCGCTAATAGTAAATACAAACACAGTATGGCAAAATGAACTGCAAGGACAATAGGATATATAAAATAATATACAAAATGTATTGCAACAGAATATATATATATATAAATAAACATAAAAAGACACAATATGACAATCCAGAGTCACAAAATGAATGAGTGACCACATGGATAGAAAAAACACTGGCAATAAGTAACAATAGACAGAATAAAAAAGCCCTCTATGGCTACAAAAATAGTACATAAATGGTATAATACATAAAAACTAATAATGACAAAATCCCTTACCCACTGGGTCTGTTCGCCTGGCCAGGTCTATTGAACAGTTTAGGATATGCACTAAGAAAAACAGCTACACCCCACAGGACGCGTTTCGAATTTTCTTCATCAGCTGGTGGGCGATAGTGCAATCTTCATTTTGCCATACTGTGTTTGTATTTACTATTAGCGCTGTCTCATTTTTATAAAATATTGTTCTGACCCATATGGATCTGCCTCTCTTCACTTAGTGAGGGAAAGAGACAGATCTGTATAATATAAGTTTTTAATTGTAATAAATTAAATAAAATGTTAAAAATTGTGAGACCCAAGGGCTTTTATAAAAGCCATACCCTTTGTATAGTGTACCCTGTATAGTAACCCCTTCCCTGCCACTGATCACTGGACAGCAGAACCTTTTTTCTTGTCTGTGCCTTTTTAGGGGTTACATTTTTTGTACAGTACTACAAAGGCTCTTATAAGAGCTGTTAACCCCTTCCTTGCTCTACATGTCAAAATTCCAAGTTTGAAAATCAAAAAGCACACCAAATGTAGCCTTTAAACCCCCAACAAAGCTGACAAACCTATGCATGGGTGGTATCCCTGTGCTCGGGAGATGTTGCTCAACACATATTGTGGTATTGTTTGTCAGTGACACATACCAAAATATGTGAATTTGTGTCTAAAGTACAATGTATGTGGGAAAAAATACACAATAAAATTACTACCACAAACTTTGACAAAGGCTGGTGGTAGAATTGGTGCATGGAAAGTGTTAAAATACCACCATTTAAAATAGCGTAGGGTGTCTTTTACAAAATATATACTTTTTTGGGTAAAATACACTGTCCGGCTTAAAAAAAAAGTCCCAAATGAAAGATGGGCTCAGGCTGACTATACGTCAAAATTCCAAGTTGGAAATGCGCACCTTCAAAATGTGGCCCTTTAGCCCCCAAACAAACCAACAAACCTATGCATGGTTGGTATCACTGTACTCAAAAAATGTTGCTGAACACTTATTGGGGTGTTATTTGGCAGTGACACATACCAAAATCTGTGAATTCATGTCTGAAGTACAAGGTTTGTGGAAAAAAACACAAAAAAATTACTACCACAAACTTTGACAAAGGCTGGTGGTAGAATTAGTGCATGGAAAGTGTTAAAATACCACCATTTGAGATAGCCTAGGGTGTCTACTTTTAAAAAATATATGGGTTGATGGTGTAAAATACACTAGCTGGCTTCAAATATGTCCCAAATGGGACATGGGCGCAGGTTGTCTTTATGTCAAAATTTCAAGTTGGAAAACCAAAAAGCGCACCTCTCAAATGTGGCCCTTTAACCCCTAAACAAGCAGACAAACCTATGCATGGGTGGTATCCCCATACTCAGGAAATGTTGCTGAACACATATTGGGGTGTTATTTGGCAGTGACACGTAACAAAATCTGTGAATTCATGTATGAAGTACAATGTTTTTGAAAAAAAACCCACAAAAAAATATCTACCACAAACTTTGACAAAGGCTGGTGGTAGAATTAGTGCATGGAAAGTGTTAAAATAACCATCATTTGAAATAGCCTTGGGTGTCTACTTTTAAAAAATATATGAGTTGATGGGGTAAAATACACTGGCTGGCTTCAAATATGTCCCAAATAGAACATGGGTGCAAGCTGTCTGCATGTAAAAATTTCAAGTTGGAAAACCAAAAACTGCACCTCCCAAATTTGGCATTTTAGCCCCCAAACAACCCAACAAACCTATGCATGGGTGGTATCCCTGTACTCAGGAGAAATAGTAGAATATATTTAGCAGTTTTTTTCGTTCGCTTTTGTCGATGAGGAGAAGATGTTTCAAATAAAAGTCAGGAAATTTGTGTTTTTTTGGTTTTTTTTACCATATTTTTTTTTTATATAATATTATAAGATATGGTCAAAATTATGGCATCCAAAGAAAGCCCTTCTTGTCCCGATAAAAACAATATATAATATGTGTGGGTACAGCAAATGACAAAGAAGAAAATTACACCTAAACACAAACAGCACAGAAATGTTAAAATAGCCATTGTCCAGAATGGACAAAAATGTTTCAAAGGCTCTGTCCTTAAGGGGTTAATGAACATATAAAATTTTTTTTTTTATATACAATCATAATCCATATGCATGCTCACTTAGAACCTGGCTTAGGTATATTGATGATTGCTTTGGCAGAGTACCAAAACAGATTTTGATAAGTTTTTGCAATATGTGAATAACTGTCATGAGCACATATGATTTCTTGGATGTGAGGGTGTGCAAATCTGGATCTAGTTTAACCACTGATCTATACATCAAGCCTACTGATGCAAACAGTCACCCTTACAGCCAGAAGTACCACATAGCCAAATGCTCAGGGTCTGTATAATTGTTAGTGATGAGGATAAGGTGTCTGAACAATTGAAAAGTATGTGCCTGCGATTTAAAGAAAAACATTTTATATTGGCTGACTCCAAACTTGCAAAGAGCAGACAAGAGCTTTTGGGGGATATCCCTAAGAATGATTTGATAGAATACCATGTGTGAAGATTTTACAACCAGATTAGGGATATAGTACTCCAAAATTGGAGCATCTTGCAAGGTGATGGCAAGGTCAAACACCTATTTAAATCCCAAACCATAGTTATAAATGAGCCCCCAGAATACGGGATAAACTGGTTAGAGCTGAGAATAAACTAAAAACCAAAAAAAGATTCTTGTCTTTTTTAGCACCTTCCCTTCCTGAGCTTTAACCATTGCAATGGAATCATAAACTGGGATGTTTGCCATCATCCCAGAACAGGGAAATCTATAAGGATCAGTGATTTCTATACCTTCTTAACAGATCAGTTTAAGTGCCCATGTGGATTGGTTTAATTGGGGAAGACTATGAAGTATCTAAAAGACCATATTTCCCAACATAAAACTGCCATCAGAAACCAAGGTAGATTCCTCAGTTGCAAGACACTTCAAGTAGTTTCACCATAACCCATCCCAATTATTGGACCATGTCCCACCATTACCAAGGGGGAGGGGTGTGATGGGGAACACTTATTAATGAAGAAAGAAATGAGGCAGATATACCTATTAGTTACAGTCCTAAAGGACACTGATTTTTGTGAGGTAATTTTCCAACTTCCCCATATTCACCCAGCAGGTGAGTATGGTACCCTTTGACTCTGTCAGATCCTATTTTGCATCTCTTTGATATCTGTCATGGTACCTGTCACAAAGTGAATCATGGCAGCCTGCATGACTGGCGCTCTCAGAGGGCCCTGATGGCCAAACACATCCCTGTGAACTATGGACCCTCATGGGGTCAAGTATATCCCCTCCCAAAGAAGCTATGTGTAACGGAAGTCTGCGTGCCCTACGCTCCTCTGGCTCTGGATGGTATATTGTATCCCCAAAGTACAAATCATTGCCCTCTTGGTTCTGGTTGTTACCTGTCCCCTGGATTTACTATTGACTTGCTCTGTGGGGTCCCATGTTGTCCCCCCTGTTCCCAAAGTCAAAAGAGCCTGTCACTACCCAGGGCATTTGCTCTGTACAGACTTTGGCAGGGACCTAAGGCACCCATTCAGTGCAGCAAGACCTTTAACACAAGGTGCCCGGGCAAAGCTATTTCAAGTAGTGTGCAATGTTATTATATGTTACTGTTGAAATGTGCACTTATTTAATCAATAAGTGTTTACTGTTCTGTGAGCCATCTATTGTCTCTTGAAGTCTAGATGTCTGTATATAAAGGTGCCCTATTTAATTATGTTAAGTTATACTGTATTTAATTACCTGTTTTAAATTAAGTTTTCTATTGTTTAAGGCTTACCATGTTATAATTACAAACACCCCCCCCCCCCCCAGTTGATGCCTTATTTGTCTGTATATAAGTCTGTTCTTTTTCACAAATAAATGTTCATTCTTGCTGTAGTCATGTTCATGTAATTGCTAGTAGTCCTGTCTGCTATTTGGGAAAAAAAGGCAAGGTTGTAGGAAAGACTAAGGATGTGGTATTCTACTACGGGCAGAGGTGTTATCATCCTTGGGTAGCCGTTCCGTTACAGTATCTTTAAAGAGTATATTTGTGCCAGTTAAGTTTGGCTACATTTCTCTTTTATGACGTTTCTGATGTATTTTCTGCTACTAGGTTGAACCTGAGTGAACTTGAAAAAAATCTGCCTCTTTAATTGTTAAAATTTCTCTGCTATGAGCTGACGTTTTGCCAACTTCCTCTTTTTAACTTGTTCCTGACAGTTTGAGGAGATCTCACTGCAATCAGTAGATCGCTAAGCTCTGCCCTTGTGTAGTCTCTTAAAAATGGGGGATTGTTTCAGATGTCCCCTATGCTGATGCTAAGACTGCAAAAGTCTAGGTTGAATTTCCTTGAATTTCTTGTCCATTCACGCACAATGATTGATTATAAACAAATGTCTATATCCGTCACTCTTAGTGATGCAGGTCCATTTTGTCAACTTTTGGAACCTTTGCTGCTGCACATTGCAGGTGAGTGAGGTTCTTCTATCAATTATTGTCTTTGCATCTTGTCAATTGGTCACATAAAAGAAATAACTTTGAAAATGTGTGTTTTTTATTACTGTGTGCGTGATAATAGCGAACCAGCCTTGTTTAACTGACTAAGGTATTCATGTCAAAAACAGTTTCTGTTTTTAGACTGTGCAATCAAAGCATTTACGTTTAAAGGTTCTGATCCTTCACACATTTTATGTAACCGAATGCTTCTTGTTCTAGTTTTCTAATTCAGTTCTGAAAATGCTCCATTTGTCTGGCTTCTGAGGGAGACTGATTGTTTCTTGATTTTAGAAATGTTTACAGTCTTTTCTTTCCTACCTCTTTCATAGGGCTATCTACTGTCTGTCTTTCTGTATGTCTATCTGCATAGGCAGTTGTTCTGTAATAATTAAAATGGTCTAACATATTTTAATTTGAGTCTGCCATACCATGTTGAGCTATCTACGTGTATGTAAATGAATTGCTGTTGGATTTTTGTTACAATATTTAATATGATTTATTTTTTTTAATTCATGAAGCTTTTGATTCAATGAGTGACATTAAATAATTTTCCTTCTTTGATATATGGACCTTCTTTAATCTCTAGTGGACAGTGAGAGATGGAATTTGGGTATGCTATCCCCTTCATACCAGACTCTTCTTTTTGTGTCCCTCAGGTAACATCCCATCTGCATAAAACTCTTCTATCCTTCACCAGCACATTAGGTTAGGCATTATTTCTACATTTTTAAGAAAAATGGACTATTGGAAAGATATACTGTTCCATATGAGACATATGTACTTGGAGAGATGACTATGGAAGCTAGAACTTGGGTTTCAGTTTGGATATGGATATACAGGAATATGTAAAGCATAATACTCAATTGGGCGAGATTAAATCGTCAGGTTCAGCATTGCCTTAAAAACAACTTAATTTTATTATCTTAAATGGTTCTTTTTCCAGGTAATGTAAAAAAAATGTATTACTACAACAATTTTTGAAATGGATAGTTTCTGATATAAATAAAAATAAAATACTTTTTATACAATAATAATAAAAAAAGCAGAAGGTAGAGTTGATACCGTTATTGACCTTTATTAATTTTTACAGCACCGCTACTATTATTAGGTACATTTTGCCTGAATTTCGGATGAATTTCAGATTAATTCAGCTCTTGTACAGCCACACTATTGAGACAGAGGCTTGTGGAGGTATGGGCAGTGTGTGTTTTTTTTTTACTTTGGGCTGCCATGACCCAATTGTAGGATTATTAGCATTATTATTGGGGTCACAGTAGATATTACCTAAATGTGTTTGCTCTCCTATTGTGTAGGACTGGTTCACCGCTTCTACAGAGCTAACCTTGCTGCATGCTATTGCTAAGTGACCATTATTATTCTAAGCACCTTTTTATGGCTGTATATATATTGGAATTCTTGCTATTGACCAACATCCAGAAAACGTATGGCACCATTCCATGTTATATTATGTTATAAAATGTTCTATTCTCTTACCTAAGAAATTAATTTTTGGTCAATTAATACTGTAGACACCAATAGAAAGTTATGTTATAGAAACAGGGATAAGTGATGTCAGGTCATTGAGTAGTTCCCATTATATTTTACATTGCTGGAAATGAAAAAAAAAAGTTCTCTTACTAGCTAACATACACTATGTCTCTAGTAATGACTAGAGTTGAGCGGACACCTGGATGTTCTGGATCGGCGGGTTCGTCCGAACTTTAAAAAAAAGTCCGGGTGCGGCCCCCCCAGGGACCTTAAAACAATAATGAGGGGGTACCTAGTGTCCCCCCCCCCCGGTCCCCACCCATGAGCGGCAGGTAGGGACCACAAATAAAGTGACTAGGGGTGCCCAGCCCCTAGTCACTCCCCCCCAATAAAAAAAATGCCTACCTACCCCCCCTCACCCTAATAATAGTGTGGGGGTGGGCAATAAACTAACCTGTAAAAAATAACAATTTTATACTTACCATTTGATGTTTTCTTTTTTCTTTCTTCTTTTTTCTTTCTTCAGCCCCAAAAAAGGCCAAAAAAAAAACATAATACGCGCCACAAAATGCAGAATTGTATCTAAAATAATGATGTGAAGATTTAACCACAATGTTTGACAATATATGTTTGAACATTTTACATCAATTAACTCATTTTTCTCCAATAAAAATGTTTTTTTTAAAAAGCAGAATAAAATGTAGTATGTATTTTTTGCATGAAAGTCAAATCATTCGATGACATGAGAAAGGGAGTAAAGATAATAGTGTCCATGTGTAGCAAGCATTAATCACTCACTTGTTACAAATTAATTTGGATCTTCATGCACAAACACAGCTGGGAACTTGTCATTGTCCTGGAAGCACATCATTCATGCATCTGCAAATCTTTACAATACAGAGAAAATGGAAGTATTGACAATGTATTCTTAAATGTGAAAATCACAGTTCAATGCACTAGACATTGCATAATATTGGCTTGATATAAATACTGATTATTGTTTCTGTTATGTCTTCCTGGTAAAATCATTAACAGACACATAAAGCATCATTAAAAGAAGATAGTTGTGTATTTGCTAGGTGTATTTTTGGTTAATGTACTCTGCCTGTTGCCACATGTATTAGGGAAGTTATACATTCATATATATATGCTATACAAACTGGATATCTTTAGGTTCTCAACATAGAATCTAAAAACCATGCAATTAATTGCTATTACTTTATTTGTCTTGGAACAGTCAAGTGATTCAAAGAAATGCACAATTATTGCATTAACAATCATGAAAAGTTTTTTTATGATCCCTCTTGTGTCACATTAGGTTATTTCAATGTTTTGCGTAGACATTGCTTTCCGAAGTATACTATTTGCATTAGAGGCAATTTCTATCCTGTCTACTTATAGTAAATTATGAAAATTATTGATTTTCTTCAGGTAAATCTTCACAATTTAAACATTACTGTAGCCGAATGATGAACTACATCTCCCAGAATCCTCTGCCACCCCAAGGGACTGGCTTTGCAATGTGAAAAATATAATACAGCAACAGCTGGAGGCCCTGTGATTTGATAGCCGCACTACACATGGTGACTACTTCGGTAAATGTTGTTCTGGTAAGAAACCTAATATTTAATAAACTAGAGCTTCTCAGGTGGACAGCAGCAGAACAATAGGAATGCAGCAGGTGCAATACACTCAGGTCCATCTTTTTAAGGGTGTGCATGATAGACACTTTGTCCAATATCACAGATACATTTAGCCAAATTGTCCTAGCGAGGAGGTCCAGAAATTGTTGATGCACAAGGCAGGTGTTTGCGTTCTTGTGACATTTGCTAATACTGTTGCTCATTAATGTTTTAAAAAAATGTAGTCACATTAAATCACGGCAGAAAGTACAATTTCCTAAACATACAAACAAATATGAGGTTTATTCAATAAACTTTGACTTGTGATGAATTGACAACCACGTTTCAAAATCCAGCCAAGTGGAAACCAGAGAATATTTTAATACATCAATCTTGGTAGCACTTTGTTATTATTATTACTTGGCTATATTGGCCTAGGGTTTGCAATCTGACTTAATTCACGGATTAATATTACAGCAGTCAATTACTGTCATTCATTCTAGAAGACAGATCTGTTTATAATGGTATATGTATGCAATATTTACAGTCTACATTCTACAACTTAATGTGGAATAAATCATTAATGACAAACATGCCAATACTTGTTTTATTGAATATGTCTAATGTTGTTTGTGTTGTTGTGTATTAGTAAGATAGGCATTTTGTTTGATTTTGAATTGTGTGTAAATGTAAGTAATATATAATAGCTTATTGAGTGATATTAATGCAATGTACATTTTAGCTTTTTTTACAAAAACTGAATGAGTATGACATGTTAACCCCTCTTGGTGACATGGGCTGTTTTAGCATTTCTTCTGTGTGTGTGCTTTGCTGTAGTTTATTTATTTCTCATTTAGTTTACCCACACAAACTATATATTGTTTTAGCATAATAAGAAGGGCTTTCTTTCCTTACTTTTTTGCCATTTATTTTTTTTATAAAAGGTTTTTCTTTACAAGTAGAGCTTCATAAAATATAACACATGACAATATATATACATGTACATACACAATTTTATTTCTTAATGCCTGCTTATTTCGTTATGCCTCCTTATTCTAGGTAGGGAGAGAGGACAGAGTGGCTGGGGAACCCCATGTAATCCTATTGTGTGGGAGATAGATTTGTCCAGATATTTTCCCGATATCTTCTACCTCCCCCAGTCAGAGCCTCCCCATTATTACCTTTTAGTGTAGGGCATACCCCGTCAAGTTTTATATGAGTTGTCAGTCCCAATTTACATATTTTCCCCAATCTTTACAAGCACTTTCTGTAACTCGATATCTCTCTTTTTCCATCTGTAGCTTATAGGTTATTTGTCTCTTTAGTGTTATATTTCTTCTCCATCTTAGGCCAAGACAAATTATGGTATATTAAAGCTTTCCATGTACTAATTCTACCACCAGCCTTTGTCAAAGTGTTGGGAACTCCTTTTTATTTCAAACACATTGTAGTTCAGGCATACAATTTCAGATTCTGGTATTTGCCACTGCCAACAAACACCTCAATATGTGTTCAGCAACATCTGCTACAGAGTACAGGGATTCCACCCATGCATAGGTTTGTTGGATTGTTTCGAGGCTAAAAGGCAACATTTGAGATGTGCGCATTTAAAACTTGGAATTTTGACATGTAGTCATCCTGTGCCCATCTTCCATTTGGAACATTTTTGAAGATGCCCGATTTTACTAAGACAAACCATATATTTGTGGAAACTCTTAAAGTATTTCAAATTGTGGTATTTTAATACTTTACATGTACTAATTGTACCACCAGCCGTAATTTTTTTGAGTTTTGTTTCCACATACATTGTACTTCAGGCATGAATTCACAGATTCTGGTATATGTCACTGCCAAACAACACCCCAATATGTGTTCAGAAACATCTCCTGAGTATAGCGATACCATCCATTTATAGGTTTGTTGGTTATTTTAGGGGGTAAAAGGCCACATTTGTAAGGTGCGCATCTCAGTGTTCCAACTTGGAATTTTGACATGTAGTTAACCTGCGTCCATGTCCTATTTGTGATATATCTTTGAAACCGGCCAATGTAATTTACCTCCACCAAACCATATATTTTTTAAAAGTACACCCCACCCCTCCCGACTCCTTGTGGCAAGGGCTCAGCAGCCACTGATACATTACTAGATGATGGTGTTAGGTTTGCAATGGATATTTTGGAACACAACTGCAGGTGGCTAAATTGAGTATACCTCTTTAAGGATTTCCAGGCAAATGTAACAGTTTTCAGCAGGCAGGTTTTGCAAGAGATTAGCATGCAGGTTTTGCAAGTAATTAGCAAGCAGGTGATGCAATAGTGGTTTGATCAGAGTGAATACTTTATGCAACAAATGGATAAATGGAAAGGATTACCTTAACATGCACAGGATGATTCTGTTGGTTGAAATATAAATATATAAAGATAATTGCTTTAGAGGTTGAGAAAAGTCCATAAGTAATCCAGATCAAAATGGGTTGGAGATTAAAGCAGAACTGTTTAAGGCAATTCCGGGTCCAAAGGAAAATAGAGGTCTGTAAGAATGGTGAAACAAAACCAGGTTCTAAGGGCAATAGAAGTCAGCAGTAACAGGTATCAGGCAGAAGTTGGTACACAGAAGATCTTTATAAGTAATAAACTGGAGCTAAGCAGGCACTTGTACTGTTCAGGACAAAATAACTCAGCAACTAACTTGTTGAGTAACTCTCCTATAAGGCGAGGGAAGATTGTGTCACAGAAAGAGGGCGGATCCTGTGATGAGTGAAACCTGGAAGGAACTCTGAGGTGAGGGAAAATGGATGGGTAAGTCCTGACAGATCGATCATAAAGCTGACCAGGGTCAAAATCGAACCCTGAGTTAGCGGCCTCAGAATCTTGGCAGTGATATATGGCAAAGAAGGGGTTAATAGCTCTTATAAGAGCCTATGTGGTGCTGTAATACATTACAGTACAAAGAATTTAATCCCTAAAAAATGCAGACAGCAAAAACATATTGCTGTCCAAGATTACTGCTTATACACAGGGAATGGCTTTCATAAAACCTGTATAAAACCTGTATTTTAACACCAATACTTATCTGTCTTTTTCCCTCACAAAAATGTAAGTGAGGAGACGGAGGCAGATCCAAATTGGTCAGATCAATATTCACAAATATTGATCTGACCAGGCAAATTGTGATGCTCATCTGCCACTAATTCGCTGTTACTGATCACTATACATGTGCTCAGACAGCTTAAAAAAAATCAAAAATATTTTTTACTTTACACGTAACACCATAGCGGGTGTAAAAAATTTTTGAATAAAAATTGCTTTGTCATAAATATCATTGTGTAAGCAGTGATCTATGGCAAGGAAGGGGTTAATAGCTTTTAGAAGAGCCTTTGTAGTACTGTAATAAATTACAGTACAAAAAATTAACCACTAAAAAATGCACAAACAGCAAAAAATGCATACGCACGATCAATGGCAGGGAAGGGGTTAAATGCAGGGAATGGCTTTTATAAAAACCCTTGGTTCTAAAAAAAATGTCATTGTTTTAGTTTTACTTATTTTTATTACTGTGATGGTACCTTCGACTGGTTACCTCCGTCAGAACTCTGCTTCCCTGTATCAGCCACCCCAAGTCACCAGGCAGAACCAGTGTTGTAGATGTAGCTTCCAAATCACCAGACAGGACCAGTAACTTTGAAAGAGGAATGCACATTTATTGAACAGTAACAGAGTCTATATTCAGACATAATCCAGTTAACATAAAACTCAACACACATATTAACATATAATCAAAAAGCAACTAAACATCAATGAACCAGTCATGACAAAAATATACAATAACACATCACAATAAGTTTAAATCACACTTTAGCAGCCCACATGCTGTCTGCACTGCAGGGGGTAAAGAATCAACCATTGTCCTTTACTCCCCTGTGACATATTGTAATCAGAGTGTTCTTCTCACAGAATTATACATTACACATAAACCAATATACTAACATAATCTGATTTAATAACCATATTAGCACATAATCCAGGGTGAGTCAGGATTACAGATGGCCCAATATGGGTGCAAAGGTAAAGTCAATGAAAAGTGCACCCTTATCCACTGTACCCAAATCCCAATGCCAGGGCCCATAATCTATAGGGAGGAGGCAAGCCCTTAGTTCTCTCCAAGAACCCCAGTGATGGAGGGTTCTGTCACATTTCTCCCCCTTCCAAAAGAGACTGGCACAGGAGGAGACCATAAACCGGTAGACTCCAAAGTCAGTCAGTTCACTTGGCCTCTCAATCCCCCCACAAAATTTGTGCCTAAAACAGACGGCCCAGCCAGGCATGTTACTCACCCTGCCGACCTCTGTCTCTCCCATGGAACATGCTGCTGGGGAGAAGTGCCAACTGCATCTTCTCCCTGGAGTCTTTTCAGCCACTAGGGAGACGGTAGGGTGGCAGGGGCTCCTTTAACAAAGGGAGGGCAGAGGCCTGTGGCACTTTGCTCTGCTGTCAGCACTTCTGCTGAGGAAGGCTGGATGGTGAACACCATCACCTCTGCTAATAGAGGCGTGTTGTCTGCCATGGGTTGGGGAGGGAAGGTAGAGGCATCTCCAACCACTGCTCCATTAGGTACCGGCTGCTGGCCAGCCAACTGGCTTCCCTGAGACTACAGCCCCATCCACCCCTCCAGGGTCTACAACCTCACAGAATAAATACAGGTTCAGGCTTTCTTTAATGCTGCTGACTGCCTCAACTTGCGACACTTGCAGAGACATAGGAAGCTATTAAATTTGCTTCCTATGCTCATTTTCACCGCCGATCATTTTAAAGGCACTATGCCTTTATAACAGGCATTTCAATCGCTCTCCAGATTGAATAGATTGCATAGTAACCTCAGTTTAACAGACCCTGCTTGCAAGGTTACAAATACAAGGTAAAATAACCGTGGCATAAAGCTAGATATGGGATCATTCAAAGACTAGGGTATTGTCATGATTTCTCTGCTGTTTTAAACATAAACCATTCCTACAATGAGTTGATCAGTTGTTATTAATGGCAAGCTTCTTTCAGCGTTTGACTAGCCCCTTTGCTGCTGATCATTTTAGGTTATGTATGTAAGAGTACGAGAAGAATAAGACAGCTCAAGAGTGCTAATGAATGACATTTGATGTTCTGTAGCAGCCTAAGGAAATATGGGAAATGGTGGCCCTTTTCACAATGGGCCACATTTGAAACTCACTCAGACTGCATCATATATACCAGACAGGCTCAAGAACAAAACAAGCACCTTTAAATTTGACTTAAAAGCAACTTTAGGAACATTCATACACCTTATTTGTAATGATGCATTTGAGCATTTTAACCAGGAATACTGTGTGCTCTTGCTTTATTCTCTTGTTTTCAAGTCCATCTTGGGGATGTTATCATTATCCATTGTACTGGTACTCATGTTTCCTACCCTGAATGAATGAAAGGCTAAGCTGGTATTCAACACTGTAATCCTGATGATTGAGACGATAGAACAGTTAGCACATTAGCCTCTTGAGCTATCTCACTGGGTTATTTGTAAATCTGGCCTTTGATCGAGCACTCAATGCTTTGCTCATGTCCTTTTCTACTCTCTTACCTTATTCCTAATAACCTTCTTTTTCCAACCATTGTACACTATTTTGCACCTCCTTTAATATATACCATATTGCCTCCTTTATATGTACCCTGCCCATCACTCATTTCATTTTCCACATTCTTTGTCAGTAATTTAGCATGCATCATCTCTCCTTCACAAACGTGTCCATATTTTTAATTGTGAAGTAAATGTGTGTAACTTCTATGTGTGTGTTTGAATGTCTGAACAGCAGGAATGTGAATAAGATTAACTTCCACGTCTGTGATGACTGTCTTTTTTGTGCTTGCCAAAATTTCTCTTTGTGTTATCATCAGGCAGAACAGCGTTAATCACTTCCCCATCTGTGCATGTATTATGACTTGTTGCAGCATGTCTATATTTATTGTTTTCTTCTACAGTATTAGTAGTTTGCATATTTTTCATGGTATCCCATCATGCCCCCAATATTGACATTATTTTTCTTTACAATTTTAATAACATAATCAGAAATATTTGTTTCTATGTGTATACATATTTGCCAGTGATAATTACTTGTTACTCTGTTACGTGTACCAACAAGGTTGGCAAAGACATTTGGAGAATATTGTGATCTTTCTTAAGGATTTTGGATGAAACAATTAAACATTCAGAATTCATGCTTCAATGGTATATTATGTTGTTAAAACAAAATTGGATTGTATTATACTTTATTGCCATGAGTTGAATAATCATAAACGTGAGACTACATGAGGGCTGTCTACATCTTAATTTTCAAATAAAGTGTCCACCTTTTAGTTTACATGCTCTTTTCATTATTTGACTAGAAACAGATGGAATAGAGACCCAGATCCAAAATTGGTTAATCTTAGGGAAATTATTTCCCAAGACGTACAGATAGATAATGCCATAGGGCAGAATGTTTGGTTATTAAGGAAGAGTAGAAAGAGGGAAGTGCTCATGCCATTGTACAAAGCACTGGTGAGAACTCACTTGGAGTATTCTATGCAGTACTGGAGACCATATCTCCAGAAGGATATTGGTTCTTTGGAGAAGAGGTACTAAACTGGTTCATGGATTGCATGAATAGTGACCCAGATCCAAAATGGGGTAATTTTATGGTAATGATTTCACAGGGCTTAAAGGTAGGTAGATCATGTCAAAGAGCAGAATGCTTGGTTATATAGGAAGAGGTATTAGCAGTAGAAAGAGGGAAGTTCTCGTGCCATTGTACAAAAGCACTGGTGAGACCTCACTTGAAGTATTGCATGCAATACTGGAGACCATATCTCCAGAAGGATATTGGTTCTTTGGAGAAGGGCTACTAAACTGGTTCATGGATTGCAGGATAAAACTTACCAGGAAAGGTTGAATGATCTTACCATGCATAGGTTGGATGAAAGACAAAACAGGGGGATATGGTAGAGAGATTTAAATACATAAACAGAATTAACACACTAAAGGAGGAGAGTATATTTAAAAGAAGAAAAACTACTATATTGGGCACTCAGGGTCTAATGCCATCCAGGATAATAAGCATGTGTGGGAAAGACATAAGGCTTTCACAGAACTAAGATTAGGCCAGAGATTAATTAAAGTGTTTAGAATATTAGGCAGACTAGATTGGTCGAATGGTTCTTGTCTGCAGACACATTATATGTTTCTAGGTTTCTCTCTGCCAGACATTTTGAGCTACATTCTCTTTTAGGTTGAGAATAGCATGATGAACCATAAAGAGTTATTTCCTCTGGTACATGTGAGCAAGAACATGTAGGACATTATCCTGCATGACTACCTCTTTATACACTAAACAATTTGCTTCTGTTGAGCTCAGTCTGCTATACTGTATTACGTACAATAGACCAGTCATGCAATTTATAGTTTTATCTGTTAACAATGAGTAAAAAAGGACTTACTACATTCAGGGATAAAAATGAGAAGAGCTTATTAATGTTATGAATGTCCACAGTCCATCATGATAATTTAGGTGTAATTTTGCTATTTTTCATTAAATGTGCCCACACTTTATTGTATATTGTTATAATTGTTTAGTTTTTTTTACATAATTTGGATCATGACATATAATTTACTATAAGCAAAATAATGAGAAAAGGCCAATATTATAAAATATCCAATGTTTACATGTTTTTCTGTTTTTTGTTTTTTTTATGTTTGTCTCTAACCATAAGATTAACCCTAGCACTAAAACTAACTATGGACAGTCTAGAAAAAACAATAGAGTGACGGAAGCAATCTGTGATCGCCCCCACAACAGGACAGCACCATATCAAAAAGGCATGTTGCCTTTTAATATGGCGCTTGCCATCATTCTTCCATGAATAAGTAATAATATGTAGAATTTGAAGTATTTGAGACATAGATTTATCTAATACTATTTTGCAATCCGTTCTGGATTTACAAACATTTATCAACAATAACCCTATTGTCAAAAATCAAGAAATGCATTTAGTTGACACCTTTTGTACATTTCGGTCTAGGTTTTATCAGAATGGCATGCATATTTTAATACAATGTTTATTAAAGGAATCTCCTTGATGTTGGGTAATTGTAACATCCCCAGGACATACAGGGAGTGCAGAATTATTAGGCAAATTAGTATTTTGACCACATCATCCTCTTTATGCATGTTGTCTTACTCCAGGCTGTATAGGCTCGAAAGCCTACTACCAATTAAGCATATTAGGTGATGCGCATCTCTGTAATGAGAAGGGGTGTGGTCTAATGACATCAACACCCTATATCAGGTGTGCATAATTATTAGGCAACTTCCATTCCTTTGGCAAAATGGGTCAAAAGAAGGACTTGACAAGCTCAGAAAAGTCAAAAATAGTGAGACATCTTGCAGAGGGATGCAGCACTCTTAAAATTGCAAAGCTTCTGAAGCGTGATCATCGAACAATCAAGCGTTTCATTCAAAATAGTCAACAGGGTCGCAAGAAGCGTGTGGAAAAACCAAGGCGCAAAATAACTGCCCATGAACTGAGAAAAGTCAAGCGTGCAGCTGCCACGATGCCACTTGCCACCAGTTTGGCCATATTTCAGAGCTGCAACATCACTGGAGTGCCCAAAAGCACAAGGTGTGCAATACTCAGAGACATGGCCAAGGTAAGAAAGGCTGAAAGACGACCACCACTGAACAAGACACAAGCTGAAACGTCAAGACTGGGCCAAGAAATATCTCAAGACTGATTTTTCTAAGGTTTTATGGACTGATGAAATGAGAGTAAGTCTTGATGGGCCAGATGGATGGGCCCGTGGCTGGATTGGTAAAGGGCAGAGAGCTCCAGTCTGACTCAGACGCCAGCAAGGTGGAGGTGGAGTACTGGTTTGGGCTGGTATCATCAAAGATGAGCTTGTGGGGCCTTTTCGGGTTGAGGATGGAGTCAAGCTCAACTCCCAGTCCTACTGCCAGTTCCTGGAAGACACCTTCTTCAAGCAGTGGTACAGGAAGAAGTCTGCATCCTTCAAGAAAAACATGATTTTCATGCAGGACAATGCTCCATCACACGCGTCCAAGTACTCCACAGCATGGCTGGCAAGAAAGGGTATAAAAGAAGAAAATCTAATGACATGGCCTCCTTGTTCACCTGATCTGAACCCCATTGAGAACCTGTGGTCCATCATCAAATGTGAGATTTACAAGGAGGGAAAACAGTGCACCTCTCTGAACAGTGTCTGGGAGGCTGTGGTTGCTGCTGCATGGATGGCAGGCTTTTGAGTGTCCTTGCAAAGAAAGGTGGCTATATTGGTCACTGATTTGTTTTTGTTTTGTTTTTGAATGTCAGAAATGTATATTTGTGAATGTTGAGATGTTATATTGGTTTCACTGGTAAAAATAAATAATTGAAATGGGTATATATTTGTTTTTTGTTAAGTTGCCTAATAATTATGCACAGTAATAGTCACCTGCACAGACAGATATCCCCCTAAAATAGCTAAAACTAAAAACAAACTAACAACTACTTCCAAAAATATTCAGCTTTGATATTAATGAGTTTTTTGGGTTCATTGAGAGCATGGTTGTTGTTCAATAATAAAATTAATCCTCAAAAATACAACTTGCCTAATAATTCTGCACTCCCTGTATTTGGAAATGTGAGAACATCTCAGTGTGCCCTTCTAGATGTTGGGTAATGGTAACAGCCCCAGGACATATTTGGAAATTTGGGAACCTGTCATTGTATCCTTTTTGATGTTGGTTAATGGTAACATCCCAAGGACATATTTGGAAATTTGAGAACCTCTCATTGTACCCTTCTTGGTGTTGGGTAATGGTAACATCCCCAGGATGTATTTGGAAATTTGAGAACCTGTCATTGTATCCTTTTTGATGTTGGGTAATGGTAACATCCCCAGGACATATTTGGAAATGTGAGAACATCTCAGTGTACCCTTCTTGGCAAAACACTATTACTTCAAATGTAGAATGCTACTTTTTGCTGTGGAAAGTTGTTAATTCTGATTTATTGTATGCCAGGGATTTAGAGAAGAGAAAGTAGAAAATAAATGTACCGTACAGATTGTTAAATGGATATGGTACAAAATCACTCTGAATAGTAACCATTTGTTGAAAATATTTGTTTATTAGGTTTAAGAATTATTCATTTTAAGCATTATGGAAAAAAGTGCAATTTTTTGTCAGCAGAAACTGTTACATTTGTAAATATTTATTTTCAACATACGTGCAGTCTTCTTCGTATATCCCATCTTGTAGAGTCCTAATTAGGAGAGAAACATTGTTGTTGGCCATTCTAAGACCTGCTGGGCAGTAATGAAAGTAATGGAGGTACACCCTGGGGTAGGAAGGAATGGCTTATTTTATTGTAGTGACACTATAGAGCAGGCTTGATGTTCAGCCTACTAGTGCATGACAAAGGATATCCCCTGCTCTAAGGCCCAAGCATTGGATAGATTATGCGTCGAAGGTTGTTTGGATACAAAACATACCATCCCTGAGTTGGGTCAAGATCCATCCTGTTCTAACACCTGTTATTGGGTGCAAAAACAACATCATATATGTATTATTATCGATCAAAATATCCAAAGCTAATGTATACAATGCAATACCATACTTACATAGAAATATATGAGAGACAGTCGACCAATAGCAAAATCAATATTACACAAAATGTAAAAGAGAAAAATATGCAGTGACATTGGGGCTGTACACGCGGGGTCACCGTTGATAGGCTACTTTTGCTGAAAGGTCGGGTTGTATAGCCCTACATTGTTGCACATTTTTCTCTTGCATATTTTGTGTAATACTGCTTTTGCAATTCTTATATTTACCTGGAATATTTGTCTTTGAATTATTCCAATAATATGTTACTGTTTAAAGTCTTTATGCTTTTTAGTGTTCACTTTACCCTGTATAATTTGTGTATACCAATGTTGGAATTGCCCATGTGTAAATAAAAGTGTAATATAATACTAAAATACATAGTACAGTTTTACTCTGGGAAGCTAAAGTGTGCTTACTATAGACATACTGTTCCAGTGATATTGCAGTAGTATTTTTTGGAGTGAATGTTACATTCAAATGTTGTTTTCTCACCAATTTGAACCTTGCAGGATATAAGATTGAAACAAGACAAACATCTTCAAATTCTTAGGCTCTTGCTTGACGCCTTTTTTTCCACTTCAAGTCACATAATTGGAAATGGAAACATTGCGGATGGACAAGTTTTTGATCATTGTTGATATTTTAATTGACTTTCTCTAACCCTTTCTTTACCAGCAAAAACACAACATAAAAATAAGTCTTATGTAATATTTTTACCCTCAGAATGTATGCAAAACATTACATAAAATAACAAAGAAACATTCCACTTGACATGAAACCTCAGTTATACGGTGTAAATATAAGGTTGAAAACAGGAATACGACATGTAAAGACAGCACACAATGTTTGTTAGGAAATAAAGTGCTTCATATTCATGATATGAGTGAAAATTATTGTAAAATTACAGTGTGATGTAAACACAGATAGACACTTACTAGTATGTAGATGAAAGTCCTCAAAGGCTTTAGCACTGTATTCCTGGGCAGACATCCAAATAATAAATGTGTGATCTGGATCTCAAAGAAACCAAATAAAGCAGCACTCATAGGATAGATGAAGCTTTCAAAACCAATATGAAAATATTTACTTATGGGCAGGTCCAGCCAATAAAATGCCAAAATGCTGTAACACACAAATATTGACCTATACACTGGTATTAACATAGAAAAAAAGAATGTGTCCGCAGATAAGAACCATTGAATCATGCAATCTGCACAAATATATATATATTTTCAATCTTTCATCCCCCCTACTTGTTTGGCACTGGGGTTTTAAAATATCTATAATAACCTTATGTCTATGTTATGCATGTGTAATGATACTGATGTTAGCAGGTTTGGAGTCCAGCAGCCAGATCAGCAAGGTCTTCTGCCAGAAGTAGCCACTCGTTACCCAGGTGGTTGAGCCCCTGAGCTTTGAGTGACAATCTGGTCTTTTAGCAGAGCTGTGAGGCTGGAACAAAGAGTATAAACGTAGTCAGGCAAGCCAAGGTCAGTGGGTAGGAGAAGGCAGAGTAGTGAGACGGTCCAAAATCGGTAACAGGTAAATAACAATCAATAGAAAGCTTGATATACTGCAGGCAAGAACCACAATAATCTGGCAAAGGTAGATTCACAGGAAGGGGCTTTTATAGGCTGAGAGTGAGCACATGACTTGACACAGGTGAGGAGAGTTGATGATAATAACAAGGCTTGGTATATTCATTGTAACTAGAACATAGGCTAAAATGTAAAAGACAGGCTAGCGAACCGGTAAAGAAGAGAGCTAGGAACATGGAAGTCAGTGTTCAAGTCCAGGCACGGTCAGTTCCTGACATCACCCCCTCCTCTACAGGAGCGGCCTCTGGCCGCACTTTTTCCTGGTTTATCAGGGTGCCGCTGGTGAAAAGCCGTAATTAGACGTGGAGCATGAACATCCATGAAATCTCCACTGGTTCCCATGACCTATCCTCATCACCATAGCCTTTCCAATGAACCAAGTACTGTAGTTTATTACGGAAGATCCTAGAATCAAGAATTTTTCCACCTCATATTCATCTTCACCATCCACCAGGACAGGTGCAGGGGCAGGCAAGGTCCGTCCAGGAAAAGGATTTTCATGATAAGGTTTTAGCAATGCAGTGTGAAATACGGGATGTACTCTTATGGAATCTGGGAGTTGTAGGCGAAAAGTGACAGAATTGATCTGAGCGATGATCTCAAAAGACCCGATATATTTCTGACCCAACTTGTGAGACGGAATATGAAGCTTGAGGTTCTTAGTGGAAAGCCATACCTTATCACCAATTTGATAAACTGGGGCCTCTTTCCTATGCCCATCAGCAGCTCTTTTGTAACAACCCTGAGCCTTCAAAAGCGTTTCTTTCAATAGTTCCTGGGATTGCTGCAAGGTAGTAAGCCGGTCTGCCACCGCAGGAGTGGAAGTAGTAATTGGAAGACTCACTAGAAAGTTTGGATGGTAACCGTAATTGGCAAAAAATGGGCTTTGACAAGTAGAGCTGTGTTGAGCATTGTTGTAGGCAAACTCTGCTGTGGGTAGAAAGTCTAGCCAGTCATCCTGCAGGTAGCTAATAAAACACCGCAAATATTGCTCCAGAGTTTGGTTGGTTCTCTCAGTCTGTCCATTACTTTGAGGATGAAAAGCCGATGACAAATTCACATTTATTCCAAGTCCAGAACAAAAACATTTCCAAAAGCGTGAAGTAAACTGTACCCCCCTGTCAGATATCACTTCATCAGGAACACCATGCAAACGAAACACTTCCCGAATAACTAAGTCTGCAGTCTGTTTGGCAGAAGGGAGCCCGCGAGCAGGTATAAAATGACTCATTTTAGTAAGTCGGTCAACCACAACAAGGATGGTAGTGTGTTCTTTAGAGGGAGGCAGTTCTACAATAAAATCCATGGATATGGATCCCCAGGGACGATTAGGAATAGGAAGAGGCTGTAGCAAGCCTACCGGCGAACAGTGAGGAATCTTATTTCTAGCACATACATCACAAGAGGACACATACTTTTTCACATCCTCATGATGTTTAGGCCACCAAAAGTATCTGGACAGTAGTTCTTGTGACTTTTGGATTCCTGAATGACCAGCTGGTTTGGAATCATGAAATAAACGTAAGACTTCCAATCTTATGGATTCTGGTACAAATAGACGCTGTTGAAAAACCCAAAATCCATTGAGCATAGTCATATGAAGGTCAGTTGGTGGGTCACAAAAAACTGGATCTGCCGCATAACCCTTTTTGATGCGAGACATTAAGGTGGAAGGAATGGTAACACCTAGAAATCTACTCTCTGGTAAGATGGAAGTTACTTCTTCTTTAATGTTGAGAGGATCAGATATCCTGGACAAGGCATCAGCCTTGCCATTTCTGGAGCCAGGCCGATATGAAATCAGAAAATTAAATCTGGAGAAAAATAGGGACCAACGGGCTTGTCTGGCTGACAGTCTCTTAGCTGATCGGACACATTCCAAGTTTTTGTGATCTGTGAGCACAGTAATTGGATTGGTGGCCCCCTCCAAGAGATGTCTCCATTCTGTGAAGGCAGATTTTATAGCCAAGAGTTCTTTATTCCCTATGTCATAGTTTCTTTCAGCAGGTGACATCTGGCGAGAGTAAAAAGCGCATGGATGTAACATCATCTTAGGTCCAGTCCGTTGAGAAAGTATAGCCCCAACAGCAGAATCGGAGGCATCTACCTCTATAGTGAACGGTAGTTCTGGCTGAGGGTGTACCAGAATTGGGGCAGATGTAAACAGAGTCTTTAACCTTGAAAATGCAGCATCAGCCTTGTCTGTCCACTTGAAAGTGGTCCCTTTATGGGTGAGCTCAGTTATTGGTGCAATTACTCGAGTGAAATTTTTAATGAAACGCCTATAAAAATTAGCAAACCCCACAAATCTCTGAATTTCTTTTTCATTCTTGGGGATGGGCCAGTCCAATACAGCTTGTATTTTACTTGCATCCATACTTAAACCTTCTGGAGTTATTATATAGCCAAGGAATTGAATCTCTGTTTGTTCAAACTCACATTTTTCCAGTTTAATGTAGAGTTGGTGGGCACGGAGGTGTTCAAGAACAATGCAGACCTGTCTTCTGTGATCTTCAATATTATCAGAAAATATCAGTATATCGTCCAAGTATGCTACAACAAACTGATCCAGAAGGTCCCGTAATACATCATTGATTAGATGTTGAAAGGTTGCAGGGGCATTACAAAGCCCAAACGGCATCACTAGATATTCATAATGTCCATACCTGGTTCTGAAAGCAGTTTTCCACTCATCACCAGATCTTATGCAAACGGCATTGATTTAGGAAACCCCTGAATTTTCGGCGGTCACCTCCAAATTTTTCTGGCAGAGGCAAGCGGGCATCTTGGGCAGGGGCAGCAGTAGCATTAGCAGCAACTGCAGCAGCGGCAGCTGCAACATCATGTGCTCTGTAGCTTGTAAATTCATTGTGCATGGCACGAACTTCATTTTGTAGTTCAGCTACCTGATCTTTCAGCACTTGAATGGTTTGTGCCTGGGTCTGCACAGTTCTTGCATTAAATGCAACCTGCTGGGCTAATGCAGATTCTGATCCAGCGGTCTCCATGATAGGCCAGATTATTCTGTAATGATACTGATGTTAGCAGGTTTGGAGTCCAGCAGCCAGATCAGCAAGGTCTTCTGCCAGAAGTAGCCACTCGTTACCCAGGTGGTTGAGCCCCTGAGCTTTGAGTGACAAATCTGGTCTTTTAGCAGAGCTGTGAGGCTGGAACAAAGAGTATAAACATAGTCAGGCAAGCCAAGGTCAGTGGGTAGGAGAAGGCAGAGTAGTGAGACGGTCCAAAATCGGTAACAGGTAAATAACAATCAATAGAAAGCTTGATATACTGCAGGCAGGAACCACAATAATCTGGCAAAGGTAGATTCACAGGAAGGGGCTTTTATAGGCTGAGAGTGAGCACATGACTTGACACAGGTGAGGAGAGTTGATGATAATAACAAGGCTTGGTATATTCATTGTAACTAGAACATAGGCTAAAATGTAAAAGACAGGCTAGCGAACCGGTAAAGAAGAGAGCTAGGAACATGGAAGTCAGTGTTCAAGTCCAGGCACTGTCAGTTCCTGACAGCATGCTTGAATCGCCCCCACTTTATAAATCACCACCACATTCACTGGAAGGCTATTCCATGCATCCATGACCCTCTCAGTTAAGTAGAACTTACTGATGTTAATCCTAAACCATTGCCCTTCTAGCCTGTTGTAGTCCTTTAACCTCTCCTGCCAGGTTCTATCCTGCAACCTATGATCTCTGCGCTTTCTCCAATATCTCTTATATCTTTCTGGAGATACTGTCTCCAATACTGCATACAATACTGCAAGTCAGGTCTCGCCAGATCTCTGCACAATGGCATGAGCACTTCCCTCTTCCTACTGCTAAGCTACTCTCTGTATACATTCAAGGACTCTGCTCACAGTACGTTCTGCTCTATTGCATCGTCTACTCACTTTGAAGTCCCCTGAGACAATTTCCTCTGAAATTTCTGTGTCCAGATGTTGGAATCACGACTTTGTAAATAACTTATACTCTGCCCTTGGGTTTTATCACCCAAAAGATTATTTAGGAGGAGTTTATCTAAGTCATGTGCCATTTGGCTTGTGCCTCCAGGAATTTCAACCCTGCTGCAAATCTTGGTATCATGAGTAAAAAGGTGTACTTTCCCATAAAGACCTTCTTTATGGATGGGTCCAATTATAGAAAACTGACGCACACCGTTAGTAATAGCATATTGCTGCAAGTGTACTCCATTGACTAAAAGCCTCTGCTTTCTCTTGCTCCGCATTGCCTGTTACAAAACTCCGCCATTACAAAATAATGTCTGCTGCATCACCTTGATCTTTGATTGTGGTCACCCAGTCTAGTCTTTCATTTGTTTGTGCTTTGGCTTCTCTTATAATTTGTTTAGCCTTCTCCAGTCGGGATTTATACATCTTCCTATCCTTATCACCATGAGTAAGAAAACACATGACCCTCCACCAGGGTTATTCTTTTAGGGACTGTGTGACAAATAAAACACAAATGCAAATGGCTAGAAAAATGTATATTGATATTGAATAAGGTTACTGTTACAGGTTATAAAAGAAAAAACACAGTACATATACATATAGCTGGTCAATAATCAATAGATACTTTGATATTTAACTGATGTACTTCTCCCTGCAGCGTCATCTTGGGATAGCCTTATGTCTCCAGGACTACAAAGTAGTAATCCTCTGGCATCTCACTTTGGATCACCTGACCCAGAACACTTCTGCTTGCTGCCCTATACTTCCAAAACTGGTTATTGCAGTCCCTAACTAAGTATCCCGGAACACCTTGTACTTCCCAGAAAATGGTTCACCCAACCCCTTTTTCCAGAGAGTTCAAACAACCCTCTATAACCCACTTTTGGAGGAGACAGATACTCGATTGGAAAACTCAACACCCTTTGTTCAAAGTGTCTGATAAACTGGAGAGGTGGGATTCGGCATGAAAATCTAAGTACCCCATTTCTGCTGGAAGCTCTTCTAACTTTCCATTCTAACTTCCATAGCTTATCTTACACACACACACAAACACACAAACTCCCCCGAAAGCATATGACATATGTCAATTTTATTTTATAGTGTATTTAACCTTTAATGCCTTTTAAGGTTGTAATTAATTCCCATAGATGGTATGACCAGCATACTTGTAACACCCTCCATTCTGTTCTTTACACGTGTCCACATTTCTGTCTCTTTATATGAATTGCAAACCTGATCAATGTTCACGATTAATCAATATCTAGTTAATTATAACATTTAACAAATCTACTGTATCAGACTTCAGATCAATACATTTAGCAACACAAAAAGAATTGACATGATGGAGTCAAGAAGGATGTTTTCCCCATTGAAAGCAGAATTTAAAATTTGCTTCAACAAGAGTTTTTATTTTACCTTCTTTTTGGTCAACAGCAGTAAACAAGGAACAGGAACAGGGTTGAACTTGAAGCACACAAGTCTTTTTTTAATCTGAATTACAATGGATTTATGTAACAATATTTTTAGTAGAAATTAGTGCACAACCTCAGTAGTTCTCCATTACACAACAACGCTGAGAAATATGGTTGATGGTGAAACAAGAGATAGGACAAGCGTGTGAGCTGAACAAAGATATTTTAACCCTTTGCACCAAAGCCTACTCAATGAATGGTTGTCTTTAGATCATGTTATGCTGGGTGCTCCAATATTTGAGGAGGTGAGATATGTGGAGCTTGAAAAGTAGGGCATGGTCAGCTGCATTCAATCCAGTTGATAGACCAAATACAATATGGTTTGGACAACATGGCAATCATTGTTTGCTTTTATTAATTCAGTCTGTATAGAAAAAGTGCATTGTGCAAAAAACTGATTTTAGTGGGTTTGGGAGAGTTCAGAATGAAAAATAAACCAGATATAAGAGAATTTTCCATAAGAAGGATCACTGACAGGGAACACATTATTTGTCTCAATCATTTGGCCCACTAATGGTGTTTCTCTACCATCTGACCTTATCTAGAACACACAGTCATTCCTGAAAAATCCTCATTGTAACATTATCCAGGTTTTTGTTGTCTTTAAGGACAAGCTAGAACGCACACAATTACTCATTAACAGTTTCCACATAACTGTTCCTACAACTACATTCCCTCTGTCCTCTTCAATCCCTTATGTGTTTCATGTATCCCATTCCATCTAGATTGGAAGCTTGCGAGCAAGGCTCTCTACCTCACGTACCAGTCTGTACTAGTTTGCGGATGTTAGTATAGTAACCTTCTATGCTCTGTATCTAGCACTATGTAAATTGTTGGCGTTATATAAATAAATGGTAATGTAATGTAATGACTTACTGCTTGTCTGACAGTATTCACATGTTGGTGCTTGCTAAAAAACCTATGTTCTGGCACTTAGGCCAAAGTGGTAAGTAATATTTAACCACTTCAAACTTATAATGGTTTATTTATTTATATATGTTGCCACCCATATTCATGTACACACATTTGAATTAAGTCATTATAATTAATTTCCTGTCACTCTACTGCCCTAAAATATAGTCTGTCTTACTCTTCTTTTTTACTAGTAAAGAGCAACTTCTGATAATGCATTATGTTTTACACAAAACATGTCAGATATTATTTTTATGATAAAAAATCTTTGGTTCTTCTTGGATAATGAAATCAAATTGAGCTGTCAGTGTTACCATCCATTCAGAGTTCATTTAAAGGATAGCAATTCTGCTGTATTAATGTTCATGTCTCATGCTATCACCACTTTTTCATTTTAAGTTTTATCATTAAAGGACAACTCGAGTTTTTTTTTTAACCCTTGCTTCCTTATAGCAAGGGTTAACAAAATAAATAGTATCCCCTTATCCTAAGTAAACCCAACCTGTATCTTTAGATAGTCAGAGGATAACTGTGATGTACTATCGTAAGGGGTCTAGGACACTTCTTCGCAGCATCTTCATCGCTGACAGTTCAGCGCGGCAGTTAGAACGCTGAACTGTCAGCAATGAAGTATAACGCGGCCGTTTCACGGCGGCTGCAGCTATGTAAGAGCTGACAGTTCAGCGCTGAACTGTCAGCTCTTACAAATCTAAAAGTAAAACTAAAATACCCCCCCTAATAAATGATTCCCCCCCAATAGTAACACTAAACACTAAACCCCAATACTAACACTAAAATTAACCCCAATACTAAAATTAACCCCCTGAACCCTAATACTAACCCCCGACCCCTAATACTAAAGTTAACCCCCTAAACCCTAATACTAACCCTAATACTAACCCCCGACCCCTAATAGTAAAATTAACCCCCTAAACCCTAATCCTAACCCTAATACTAACCCCCGACCCCTAATACTAAAATTAACCCCCTAAACCCTAATACTAACCCTAATACTAACCCCCGACCCCTAATAGTAAAATTAACCCCCTAAACCCTAATACTAACCCTAATACTAACCCTAATACTAACCCCTGACCCCTAATACTAAAATTAACCCCCTAAACCCTAATACTAACCCTAATACTAACCCCGACCCCTAATATTTTTAGTAGAAATTAGTGCACAACCTCTACTAACCCTAATACAAACCCCCGACCCCTAATAGTAAAATTAACCCCTAACACTAAACACTAAACCTAATTCTAACCCCCTAAGCCCTAATTCTAAACAAACTAAAATCCTTCCTAGTACTGATGTGTGCCAGCTAGAGCTCCCAGAGGGAATAGAAATATCCCCCTTACTTCTTTGATATATTATATGATATTGAATAATTTCCTGTTAGGGTTTCCACCTTTCCTTCCAAATATAATGCTATTGAGAAGTGTGTATGTGGCGAAACCGGCCCGCCACGTGTCCTTGGAGGGGGCTGCTTGCCCGCCTCTTGCCTTTGGACTATGGACCAGACTTTATGTGAATGTGTTATACCCCAGATAGGAATCCCATGGAGCCCATTCGTATGAAACTGACTGTAAAGACTTTGGCTCCATGGCGATTAAACTGTATTTGTGTGGTCCGAGCGCCATTCACTTAATAATGTGCGCTCAGACCTGAGCTATCTGGGGATATGTGAAATGTCTGTGTGTTATGTGTAAAATGTGACTTTATGTATTTTAAAGTGTGTCCTCAATTACCCGTTGCAACATTGTTGCGAACGGGTAATTGAACAGTAAGTAGCCGTCCTTGGTTCTCGGGGGTGGCCGCTGTCATGAAGTGAATTCTGACAGTCTGACTGACTGGGGTTCTTGGAGGGGCCTGAGGGCCAAACACCTCCCTATAGATTATGGACCCTGTCTGTAATGTGTTTAAGCCTTCCATTGTTTAGTTATGTCAGCCACCCAGTCTGACTACCTTGCTTCTGGCTCCAGATTAAAGTGGCTAGATACTGCTTTACTGGTGATGTGTTTAAGTTTTCTATTGTTTAATCAAGTGTTATCTGATTGCAGTTTGGTGTATATAAGTCTGTGTTGTTTGTCAAATAAAGTAGTTCAATCTTGCTGTAAAAGTTCCTGCTTAACCCTCAAAGTGAAGTGTTGTCTCATTATTGGGGGAAGGATTTATTGTATGCTGTTCCAGTTTGACTGCTAGGAGAGTAAACCTATTCGTATGGTTCCTATTCAACTGTCTACAGCATTCATATGCTTGGGAGGATTCATATGCTTCTCCGGTTTGGTGGTTGTGGTGTCTGCTGCAGTGCTTGGAGTCCTCAGGAAGCGATAGGAGCATCCTTTAACGGAGGTACCCAGTCGGGGTGCCAGGTGATCCGTTACATTGGTGGCAGCGGTGGGATGGCGTCCTAGTGCGAGGTAAAGCAGCTCCGAGACACAGTTCGTTTGGAGTTACAAATTGAGGGCAACGCTAGCACACGTGCAGCGCCCCTGGGAGCAGAGGTATCCAGCGACTTGGAGCAGACAAGTATGGAATGCTCTGGCGATGATTGGATGGCCGAGGTGAGGCAGCGAGTGGCCCAGTATGGGGATGATTTACCCATGGAGGTACGCCGGGTGATCTGGAACCAGGTCACGGCCGAGCGAAACACAAGGCTGGCCCGAGAATTCCGTCTGGCGAAAGAGAGAGAGTATGCTCAGCGGAAGGAGTGTTACAGCAGCCGAGTAGAGGCTGCATCCGAGGAGGCTAGCCGTCTCCCCCTGAGGCGGCCGCAGGAACCCGAAGTAGGGGTCCTCATAGACTGGTCCTGTGAGGAACCACAACAGGCAGGTGGAGATGGGACCGGCCCAGATCCCCAGCAGCAGCCGGAGTTGCCAGGTGCGGAAGCAGGTGGTCCTTACTCGCAAATGTTGAGGGACCTCACAGACTGGTCCTGGGAAGACCCACAGATGGCAGGTGGAGATGGGATGGCGGTCTCTCTACCGGCCCTACAGGGATGCTGGGCGGTCGGCCCAGATCCCCAGCGGCAGTGTGTACCCCAGGGAGCTGAAGGTGCCGTCCTTCCTCCCCAGCGGCAGTGTGTACCCCAGGAAGCAGAGACCGTCTGTCTCGCACCCCAGCCGCAGGACAAAATATTGAAAGGGGAGACAGTTGGTCCCCCTCTCCACCAGCAAAGAGAGGGTCAGGGAGAGGAGCAGGTTACCCCCTCTCCCCAGCGGCAGTCTACAGTTCAGAGAGAGGAGCTTGTTACACCCTCTCTCCAGCGGCAGCCTAACCCACCAAGGGGAGATGTTAAGCCCCACAACTATGCAGATGGGACTGTAGTCTCTGCACTTGCAGCACCAGGGGTAGGGACGGTCGGTCCTGTCCCCCAGCCACAGAGCAGTGTATCCAGAGGGGAGACAGTCGGTCTCCCCCTCCCACAACCAGGCTCCAACCAGGCTACTTCAGTGGTAGCGCTGGCACCCGGGCAGAGTACCGCTGGTCTCTGCCCACTCAGCAACCCACCAAGGCAGTCTACCAGCCCCCCGCACAGCCGTGGTGAGGCACCTGGACATGGACAAGTTGCTATTTTATCCAGGTGTAGTAACCAGTTATTGTGGGTGGGCTGTATTGCTGTTTGTGCTTCGTGGGTGGGTTGCTGGACTAACCAGGGCACTGACCGGCAGGAGGTCAGATACCCTGTTAGTCTGGATGGTAAAGGGGAGAAATGTGGCGAAACCGGCCTCGCCACGTGTCCTTGGAGGGGGCTGCTTGCCCGCCTCTTGCCTTTGGACTATGGACCAGACTTTATGTGAATGTGTTATACCCCAGATAGGAATCCCATGGAGCCCATTCGTATGAAACTGACTGTAAAGACTTTGGCTCCATGGCGATTAAACTGTATTTGTGTGGTCCGAGCGCCATTCACTTAATAATGTGCGCTCAGACCTGAGCTATCTGGGGATATGTGAAATGTCTGTGTGTTATGTGTAAAATGTGACTTTATGTATTTTAAAGTGTGTCCTCAATTACCCGTTGCAACATTGTTGCGAACGGGTAATTGAACAGTAAGTAGCCGTCCTTGGTTCTCGGGGGTGGCCGCTGTCACGAAGTGAATTCTGACAGTCTGACTGACTGGGGTTCTTGGAGGGGCCTGAGGGCCAAACACCTCCCTATAGATTATGGACCCTGTCTGTAATGTGTTTAAGCCTTCCATTGTTTAGTTATGTCAGCCACCCAGTCTGACTACCTTGCTTCTGGCTCCAGATTAAAGTGGCTAGATACTGCTTTACTGGTGATGTGTTTAAGTTTTCTATTGTTTAATCAAGTGTTATCTGATTGCAGTTTGGTGTATATAAGTCTGTGTTGTTTGTCAAATAAAGTAGTTCAATCGTGCTGTAAAAGTTCCTGCTTAACCCTCAAAGTGAAGTGTTGTCTCATTATTGGGGGAAGGATTTATTGTATGCTGTTCCAGTTTGACTGCTAGGAGAGTAAACCTATTCGTATGGTTCCTATTCAACTGTCTACAGCATTCATATGCTTGGGAGGATTCATATGCTTCTCCGGTTTGGTGGTTGTGGTGTCTGCTGCAGTGCTTGGAGTCCTCAGGAAGCGCTAGGAGCATCCTTTAACGGAGGTACCCAGTCGGGGTGCCAGGCGATCCGTTACAGTGTACATCATATTTTTAATCATGACAATGAGCAGAGACATACACACAGATGCACACAAACAAGCTGTCTCACAAAGGCACACACACACAAGCTGTCTCACACAGATGCACACAAGCTGTCTCTCATAGGCACACACACTTAAGTTGTCTCACACAGACACACACATGTCAAATGTCAATGCTGGCCCAGCAACATGCTTTATTACCTTTTATGTCACCTGCAGGGAGTAACATACAGGGAGTGCAGAATTATTAGGCAAATTAGTATTTTGACCACATCATCCTCTTTATGCATGTTGTCTTACTCCAAGCTGTATAGGCTCGAAAGCCTACTACCTGTTAAGCATATTAGGTGATGTGCATCTCTGTAATGAGAAGGGGTGTGGTCTAATGACATCAACACCCTATATCAGGTGTGCATAATTATTAGGCAACTTCCTTTCCTTTGGCAAAATGGGTCAAAAGAAGGACTTGACAGGCTCAGAAAAGTCAAAAATAGTGAGATATCTTGCAGAGGGATGCAGCACTCTTAAAATTGCAAAGCTTCTGAAGCGTAATCATCGAACAATCAAGCGTTTCATTCAAAATAGTCAACAGGGTCGCAAGAAGCATGTGGAAAAACCAAGGCGCAAAATAACTGCCCATGAACTGAGAAAAGTCAAGCGTGCAGCTGCCACGATGCCACTTGCCACCAGTTTGGCCATATTTCAGAGCTGCAACATCATTGGAGTGCCCAAAAGCACAAGGTGTGCAATACTCAGAGACATGGCCAAGGTAAGAAAGGCTGAAAGACGACCACCAGTCAAGCTCAACTCCCAGTCCTACTGCCAGTTCCTGGAAGACACCTTCTTCAAGCAGTGGTACAGGAAGAAGTCTGCATCCTTCAAGAAAAACATGATTTTCATGCAGGACAATGCTCCATCACACGCGTCCAAGTACTCCATAGCGTGGCTGGCAAGAAAGGGTATAAAAGAAGAAAATCTAATGACATGGCCTCCTTGTTCACCTGATCTGAACCCCATTGAGAACCTGTGGTCCATCATCAAATGTGAGATTTACAAGGAGGGAAAACAGTACACCTCTCTGAACAGTGTCTGGGAGGCTGTGGTTGCTGCTGCACGCAATGTTGATGGTGAACAGATCAAAACACTGACAGAATCCATGGATAGCAGGCTTTTGAGTGTCCTTGCAAAGAAAGGTGGCTATATTGGTCACTGATTTGTTTTTGTTTTGTTTTTGAATGTCAGAAATGTATATTTGTGAATGTTGAGATGTTATATTGGTTTCACTGGTAAAAATAAATAATTGAAATGGGTATATATTTGTTTTTTGTTAAGTTGCCTAATAATTATGCACAGTAATAGTCACCTGCACACACAGATATCCCCCTAAAATAGCTAAAACTAAAAACAAACTAAAAACTACTTCCAAAAATATTCAGCTTTGATATAAATGAGTTTTTTGGGTTCATTGAGAACATGGTTGTTGTTCAATAATAAAATTAATCCTCAAAAATACAACTTGCCTAATAATTCTGCACTCCCTGTAGTAACATAGTAATTTAGGTTGAAAAAAAGACACAAGTCCATCAAGTTCAACCCTTCTACCTATCATTACAGCTTTTGATCCAAAAGAAGGCAAAAACCCCTAAGGAAGCTATTTCGAATTTTGCCTCCTGGGGGAAAAAATTTCTTCTTGACTCCAAGAGGCAATCAGATTTCTCCTTGGATGAATAAGCTCTTTTATTAATGCTTATTCTATTATTAATAGCCCTGTATGTTCTGCTTTCCTAAAAAAAACATCCAAACCATTTTTAAATGCATCTATTGTGGTTGCTAGCACTACCTCTCTTGGCAGGGAGTTCCATAACTTTATTGTCCTAACCGTAAAGAATCCCTTCCTTTGCTGTCTATGAAATCTTTGCTCTTCCAGTCTGAGGGGGTGACCTCTTGTTCTTTGCACCTTTCTGTTAATGAACAGGTCACTGGAGAGCTCTTTATATTGGCCCTGCACATATTTATATAATGTTATCATATCCCCTCTGAGACGCCTTTTTTCTAACATATATAAATTCAATTTTTTAAGCCTCTCTTCATAACTAAGATCCTCCAAACCCCTTATTAATTTTGTAGCTCTCCTTTGCACTTTTTCTAGTTCCTTAATATCCTTTTTAAGGACTGGTGCCCAGAACTGTACTGCATATTCAAGGTGAGGTCTTACCATTGATTTGTAAAGAGGCAAGATGATATCCTCCTCCCGTGAATCTATACCTCGTTTTATACATGCCAATATCTTATTGGCCCTTGCAGCTGCTGACTGGCATTGGGCACTGTTGCCAAGTTTGTTGTCTATAATTATTCCTAAATCCTTTTCATTAGTAGTTTTTCCCAGGGAAAAACCATTTAACGTATATGTTGCTTTGTTATTATTTTTCCCATAATGCATAACTTTACATTTGTCTATATTGAACCTCATTTGCCACTTTACTGCCCAGTCCCCCACTCTGTCCAAATCTTCCTGTAAAGAAAAAACATCAAGATTAGTCTTTATTGCCTTACCTAATTTAGTGTCGTCCGCAAACACGGAGACATGGCTCTCAGCACAATGTGGCAGATCATTAATAAACAAATTAGAAGAAGAGGGCCCAAAACAGACCCCTGAGGTACTCCGCTTAATACCCTTGTCCAATTTGAGGATTTTCCATTTATAACAACCCTTTGTGTTCTATCTTTTAGCCAATTTTCAATCCACATACACACATTTGCCCCCAAACCTATTTCTCTCAATTTGTAGAGTAACCTTTTGTGTGGAACTGTGACCTTTTGTGTGGTCTCTTGATGGGCAGAGTGGTCTGTGCCTTTTATACTGCACAGACCAGGTTGAGCTTCTCCAGCCTGTGGCCTCTGAGTGCCAGCTATCACTCTGTAGGGCAAGGTACAGGGGTTAAATGGCAGTGCAATGCCCGCTTAGGTCTTGGAGCTCATTACCCCAGTACAGCATGGTTCAGGAGCAGACAAAAACCGATCACTGGCATGGCAGTGAGGGAGGCATGCCCCCCCCCCTTAAAGTGCCGGCACTTCACTCACCTGCAAGAGCTTAAACCTTAAAATACCATACTGGTGGCAACTCTATTTCCTGTCAATATTTATTTATCAGCAATAACCTACTCTGCCTGTATTCTGTGCCACCGTCACTCTCCTGCCCACTCACCTTCTTTAAAAAGTGATTTATTTTATCCAACACCAAAAGAGAGGGTCTCTGTGTGTCCCTGATGTATTCAGGGGATGTGTCCCCAACTGTACATCCTATGTATAGTTGCACATTATCCATGTGCCTAAACCATTTATAAGTATTTCCATATTGTGTGCATTTTTATGTTTTAGGATACTTTACCATTGGCTATTTTTATATTTTTATACAGTTCTTAGTAAAGAAGACTCGATACAGTCTTCCACAATTGATGATCCTTCTTTCATCACTATTGATGGGCGGCATTCAAGAGTGCTTTTTGTGAGTGCATTTGCAACAAGCCACCCTTTCCACTGTTATTACACTATATTGTATGTTTTTTCTCTACTTCCATGTACCTGTGCTTCCTTTTTCTTGTATCTTGTAAAGAATTACAAAGTATGCTGTGTGGGGGATTACACTTGATTATGTCTAGAGCATTTTACATCCTTCATACCTCATTAACAGTAACATTACTTTTCACAATCAGTGCTCCCAGAAGTGAAAAAAGATGATTTATTTTCTTGACTTTTCTTTTATCCCTAGGATTTGTGCCCCATACATCCAGCTGCTGTTGCATAGCTCTGCAAATGTCATGAGTCAACCCGTATTCAGGCTTATCCAAGCTGTATCCAGGCTTTTCAGTTTCATTTCTGCATTTTGCTATTCTGTCTTGCTTATTACCTATGCTCGTTCCTACCTTTGTTTTGCATAACTGTAACCCTTCACATGCTCGGCCACATATTGGTATCCCCCACAGAGTGGCACCCCTCTCTAGCTCGGCCACATAGTGGTATCCCCCACAGAGTGGCACCCCTCTCTTGCTTGGCCACAGACTGGTACTCCCCCAGAGTGGCACTTTCCCAATCCGGCTATAGTCCGGATCCTGCCCTGTTCCAGAGTAGCCCCTACCTGTGAGCACTCCGTGACATATGACCAGGGAATCTGTACGTGTGATAACTTCTATTCCCTTAAAGAAGTTATCCAGCAAAGCAGTAGTGCTGGTCGCCTTCTAGAGGTTGCTCATGTAGGCTTAGTCTGCTCTTATGTCTTAGAGTCCATTCAGTGGGATGCCTTGAGTCCCTAAAGTGGGATGCCCTATCCTTTCTCTTTCAATGTAATCCTTGTCAGTTTCCAGTCTGTTCTGTCTCTGTTTCTAGCCTTGTTCCCTGTCTAAGTTATTCCTTGCTCTTGTACCCAGTTCCTATGTATTCGTTCTTTGGACTATTCCATTTCTGGTTTTCCTTTGCTTGTTCTTAAGTTCCATTCCAGGTTTTCTGATTCTCTCTGCCTTGTCAGTTTTCTATTTAAAACACACCCGTTGCTTTTCAGTCCTTTGCAGCAGTCTACAGATATTTTCTCTGTGTTTTACAGATGCCATTTATGTGTCTTAGATTCTATTTGTTTTAGCTTGACTAATATTATGTTTTAGTTATGGATTTGTCTATGTGGGATACCTTGATGTGGTTGGCAAGCTAAAATCTAATTGGCCAATTTGGTGAACCAAACTCCCACCTTTGACATCTTTAGTATTAGGCTAGTTCCTGTATTTATGTTCATTCCTTTCTATGTGTCTCTTGTTTTACTTTGTCCTGTTCCCTGCAGTATTCTTATGATGTTTTCTGCAACCCTGAGCCTTGCCTTGCCTTACTCTGCCTTGTTTGTTCTTAGTTGGTTTCTGTTTTATCTTGCTCATGTCTTGTTTCTGTCCTGTAGCCCTGCACTCTGTATTTCCGTTCTGCTATACCTCAGTCCTTTTCTGTTTTAGCTCTGCTTAGCTATTTCTTAGCCCTATTCTCTCTAGCCCTGGTACCTGGATACAGCAGCTGTTCCACAGGGCCTGGTTGTGGCTGCAAAGACTTGGGGTCCCAAACCTCCAAGCAATTTAGTTACCCAGCACCAGGTCCTGTGTCTCCACCCTGCACCGTAGCTCCTGATCTCGGGCACTCAGGGCCTATTACCATCTGGGACCCCGTGGGTTACAGCAAACCTGTCATGAATTAATTTATAACATATTAGTTGTGACTGATAATACTGTTCTACAAATATTTACCTATCCAGTTACATATCTTACCTATGTATATAATCCAAATTATTCATTTTTACATTTAATACTTCTACATTAATACTTTGAGTATTTGTATAATAAAGGGAAAGTGACTAAAAATGGAAGGGTACAATAAGTCTGCAACTTGTCACCAATAGTAGACGCCAACATGGAGGACATTGTGATAAGCAATATAATGATGTTCTATGGACCATCACAGACTGTGTCTATCTCTGCTTATAAGTGAATCTACAAGATTGCTAAACCACAGATACACAGAAATTGCTCTAATCATGGCAAATCCTGGTAGGTCCACTCAAACTGAACAATAATAGCTATTTACAAAAGATTGTGACGTTAGAAGAATCTATTCAGATCTGAAATATTCTTTCTAAAACCCTTCTTATTTAGCTTTTATTCAAATACCACTATGAGAGATCTTGGCACTTAATACGTAGTTTGATTAACATTGGTCTTTTTAATACACTTTCTACTATGCACTGAACGTATGAGGTTAGCTAGAATATCATGACCTTTTGAACGGTCTAGAAATTGATTGTCTGATGATTGCACTTACTTTAACATGGATTTATGATAATGGCAATCAGATATGAAACGGGAATGAAGACTGAACAGCAAATCCAACTGTTTGATTTTTTTGGCATACTTTTTTTCCCTCAACTGGATGTTAGCACTTGTAGCTTTTTATACCACATATCTCTATAACACAATTAGTATAGGCTTATGTATGTGTGCTGGGAATTAACACATTCTTATAATTAGTTTTTTATTACTGTTTACAAAACAGAAAATGATTTAAAATATTTTTAGCGTATTTACATTAAAGCAACAGTGGAGTTGTTGTTTATCAACTATTACATGTTATTCCTTTTTGGGGCTGTAGTGTATAGCTGCAGGATGAACGTAAGAAATGGAGGAGGTATGGAATGGTTGGTTGCTGGAGTGATTGTGATATGTGATGGCAGAGGTGTCAAAAAGGGAGAGGACGTGACCCTATTTAGGTAGGACAGTCCCTATTTTTTATTCTTCCTCTGATGTCCCTATTTACTAGGAGCTTAGAATTGTAGATGTGTGTATGAGTGTATCACAGAGCCCCAAAGTAATGTAATAGTGTACTTGTTTATAGACATGTGAAGAAAACAGTGTGGTAAAATAAAACACAGTACCTAAGCTATGTAATTTTCATAGCAAGCATCAAGGATGTCATAAATAGGGGACAGCACTGGCATTTAAATCTATTTTTTTTTTCTTTAAACGTAAACATTTATTTACAATTCAGCTAACACAATTTTCACACCTTGTACTTATCTTTATTCAAAGTATAAACAATGATAAATATTCCTTTGTTATGAAAATTAGATATTTTTATCTAAGTGTTATGTGTAATCCTTGAGTCACCAGCAGTGTTAATTTCGTTAACATTTTTGTCAGTTTGCCCATGAATATAGAAGAATTCACTTACCAGTTGTTAACTGGAGAGTGCTTTGTCTGTTGATTGATATGGCTATTTTCTTTACTGTTTCAGATGCAACCAAGACAAAGATACCACCAAATCTTTTTACATTGTTAACAGTCATTCGAATGCTTTTCAGATAGGATTGCCACCATAGGTTTAACACTGACCTCAAGCCAATTATTTTCCAGAGTGCTCTAGGATGTGAGTATGCAAGCCAGTAACCTCACAATGTAAGCCTTGTTCTCAGGGCTTCCACTAGTGATTCCAGTTCTACAGTCTTTTCTCCCAGTCTTCTGTTTGTAATGTTTAGTAACTGCCAACCCTGCTGTTTACTCACCTGTATCCAGTTGTCATTAGTCTTTACACCTGTCATCTGTTATAAAGACTATTGAAATCAGTATGCCATTGTTTAGTTATTTGTGGTGTACACCTGGACATGGAGCAATAGTAACATCCCCAGGACATGTTACTATGTTATATACATGTTATATATCCATTTCATTTCAGCACGTCCAAGTGTGGCGATTTTCTTGAAGGAAAGACGTAACAGGGGGGATATGATAGAAACATTTAAATTCATAAAGGGAATCAACACAGTAAAGGAAGAGAGTATATTTAAAAGAAGAAAAACTACCACAACTAGAGGACATAGTCTTAAATTAGAGGGGTAACGATTTAAAAGTAATATCAGGAAGTATTACTTTACTGAGAGGGTAGTGTATGTATGGAATAGACTGCCAGCAGAAGTGGTAGAGGTAAACACAGTCAAGGATTTTAAGCATGCGTGGGATAGACACAAGGCTATCCTAGCTATAAGACCGGGAACGGGGGACTAATAAAAGTACTCAAAAAAAAAAATTGGGCAGACTAGATGGACCGAATGGTTCTTATCTGCCGACACATTCTATGTTTCTATGTTTGAAAAGTATTACTATTATTAATATCATTACTACCATTATTATTATGAGATTTCCTGTTTCTTTCTCTCTGCTAATTACGTTTAAAGGGCAACGGTTATCAAAAAATGAAGTTGTTTAGTTTAAAGATTAAATAAAATATAGTCATTTTAACTAGAAAAGACTTAATGGAAGAATACAAAACTAATATTCTACTGACCCCTCTCTGCTTGTATAGCTCTATCAGAGGCTAGATATATTGAGTCAGATGGGCCAGATCTTCCTTCATCTAACCTATCTTACCCAAGATTAAAAAAAACATGTCTTGCCTGTGATAAAACTATACAAGCAGAGTGCTCAATACTGCTTTGCTTTTGCTTTGGTTAAATGTAACTGGCGATTTACCTTGAGCATTGGTTCCATTTACCCTGTCAGACTAAGGCCACTCATAGTGGCCTGATCTGACAGAGGGATCCATAGCACAGCTCTTCACATTGACTGTGATGAGCAGATGACATTCAGTGCCATCCTCAAGGTCATTTGGGCTATGTAATTTATGTAGGCAAAAAACATCCAGGTGCGCAAAGTGGGTGCCCCTTGTGCAAGTTTTCAATTAAAACAAAACTTGGATATTTTGCTGACAGTTGTCCATTAATTCTGTGTTGCCTGTCTGGAAACAACTGTCTGTGCTCTGTTCCTGCTTTTTACTCCTGTGGATACTACCACTTTAATGTTGCCACTTTGGCCATTTTCCTGAATGCACATAACTTTTACATGCTGCTTTGCAGTCATGTCAGCGCTGTCTAGAATGAAATCAATTAATTAATTAATGAGTGGATATCACAGTACCATACGTATTGATTGCTTTCAGGTCACATTTGACTTCTGAGGATGCAGGGCTGCATAGAAAAGTTGTATGTATCCAGTGAAAAATTACCAAGGTGTTACCCTTATTCCATATGCTTGTGGGGTCTGCATCCATCTGGTGTGGTTTTTTTACCAACGTTTACACCATTTTCCTACAGCATTTCAGTGTCTCAAGTGATTTCCCCCCTTCTACTTATCAATATCGGGGGGGGGGGGGGGGGGGAATCGATGCCCAAGTTTTCATATACACATTGAATGCATTACTGGAAGAGTAGTTACACCAAGCTTTGAAATTGTGGCCCATTAGAAATACCTCCACCACAAGTCTCATTTAAAACATGTCAATGTCTGGTTCCAAAGTTGCCATATATAGTCTAAATCAATGATTAGTTTAAGTCATAGGTGCCAAATCAAGTAGGATTTCAAGTGCTGCTCCTGGCTCTGTACAAATTTCCAGCACCTGGATATGTGTTACCACATTCAGAAGCCTTGGCAGAATTCACAGGTGGCAAAGTACAACATCCTGCAAACAAACAGCCAAGCTTGTGGACCAAAAAGTAGAGAGCACACTGCAAATCCAAGAGATGTCCAAGTTTAACAATTGGTAAACCTGTGAGGCAGGAGAATAATTTATATGCATTTGATTCCATCCCTGGTGTTATAAACACTTAAAATTGACATGCTTCAGTTCTCATCCAGGTATCTATGTTTTAAAAAACTAAGAAGTATGTAAGAGAAATGTTTCTCCATAACTAAGATCAATTTCTTACATTCTTACTATAGAGCTAATTTTAACACTACTACTTGAGGGAATGTAACGTGAAGATTTTGAACTATTGCCATAATATAAGCCAGAGAATTTGTTGCAGCTATAAAAATCATAAGCAGTCTCCATAGGGCTGTTGAAGTAGCAAGGCTTACAGTCTCATGACCATCACAATCATAACTTTTTACAGACATAGGAATAAAAGGCAAAAGTTCAACCCTTACTCATACAGAACAGTGTGTACAAGTGCAATACTGCTTTCCTGATTGCATCTATTCTGTGATAGCTATACCATTTCCAGATTGACTTGTAGGTCGGAGTCTGTGCATCTTGTTGAGATGGGCTCTGTACATCATCTGTTGACAGGCTAATGAGCATGTTCTGCTTTGGGAAGATAAATCAGCATAACTAAATGAGATCCTATTTATAATATCACATCAGGTATGGTGATGTGGTCTGTTTCTTAATTGCTACTTACATGTCACTCAACAATGAAGATCCATGTAATATCTACATAAGTAAATAAATGTAATATTTTATAATTATCAGGAAAGTTGTTTATAGCATAGATTAATTAGTTTCCTGAAGGATGTAATGGTACACATTCATATAGTTTGCCTGCTGTAGGTTTGAAATACTAATTTGCTCAAAAATAAATTCAAAATGTACATAACCTACATAAAAATGAAGTTACACAGTCATGAGCTTTTATTTAAACAGTGATTCTGTTCATAGATATAAAATAAACAGACAAAGCAAGCAGCTCTGTCTTCCTGTCACATGATCAAGCCTTCTGTTTTTTCTCCACCTGCAGGGAAAATGTTGCTCTCCATCATTTCTTTAGCTGCTGGAAAGCTGCATGCTGCACCCACTTCCACTGTATGTCCACTGAAGCTGACCCACCAGGCATCTGTCATCTATGTATAAAGCCAAATAGTCAATATTAACAGAATATAAAAATAAAGGAGAAAAATAAGGGGGGAATGATATTCTGTTAACTAAAATAGTTTATAGCGTGAATGCAAAAAATATGAAAAATATTAAAAATAATATATACATTGTCTTTGAGAGAACTGCAAGCAAATGGTAGTTATGAAAAAAAATTTCTTAATGAAAATAGTTAATTTGCATCTCAAGCCACAAGGTGATGTCAGAAACAGGAGACACCACAGACAATTGAAAACCCATTTCTTTACATCCATGCATTTGCTTGCAATTCTACTAAAATGATGTATCATTTATCATAATTTTTTAAAAATTCATTCTTTGAGTGCTTTTAATAGCCGAGTTGGAAAGATGGTTAAATTGGAGATTTTTTCCAACTTAGTTTTTAAAGGTTGATGTTTGCAGTTAATCTATAGTTTACTTTATACTAAATAAACATCTATGCGGATGAGTATGCACATCTTATCTCTATAATCTTACTATAATCTTACTCAAGACATTTAGCAAGACTTGATGCTGAATGCATTTAGTAAGATGGTAGTGGATGCATGGAATAGCCTCCCAGCAGACGTTGTGGATATAAGACAAGTCCAGGAACTAATGAAATATTCTGATTTGTTTAGGCGGAAATTGGACATACTAGACATACTGTACGTTTTATGTTTCCATGTAACTTTGGATGCCTGTGCTACCCTCGGTAAACCTCTGTGTGTGCCATGGGCACCAGAGAATGAAAAAATGTCACTGTCAGATAGTGTTTCAAAATTGAGACTAGTTGGGAGCATGTGCTATGTTAGCAAATGGATGACTACAATATTTCTGTATAAAACAATATATATATATGTCTATATGAAGGTGTTAGAAAATCTGTGGGAATGATAAAGACATTCATTTGATTGGAAATAAAGGTTACTTCCATCAGTGATGCAATGGGAATAAAAAGCCAACACAAGAAAATGTTCACGAAAGCCAAATATTGAATTAAGTCAGCATGGTGCATGTGTATGCAAGGGGAAATAAGAACGATAAGATGTAAATTAAAGAGGCAAACTCATCCAGCATTATGTTCCACTTTGATTGCTAACCTTTGGGACTTCAGTTTTGTGTGGACTACTGTGCTGTGAATGTATGGGAAATCTAGGCAGCTACAGCTGGAGTAAGAGAAGAACATTATCTGAAATGATATATCAATTGTACAAATGGGAAATCTAGCCTGATTATATTTGACACTAAATTGAAAATACAGTACGGAAAGTACTGAAGCCGAAAGCTTAATCTTACTGGGGATAAATTACAGGTTTGAATCTATCTAAACCACGTGTTTAAATGAGGAAATAGACAGCACTTATGTATTTCACGCTAAACATCAATCAATAATTTTTTTCATTGAAGCGGACTTCATGCATGTGTTTCAAATGATACACATTAATCAATACCTCACTAGTCATATTTTTAACAGCCTCCACTACAGTTTTTTTGACCCCTAAGCAGCACAGTTCTGGTCTTATGCCTCCATCAAAGCTAACCAAAGGATTGCTGGTAATCTAAGTGACTAGGTATCTTCCCTCACATAATGATACCAAACCACATCACATTCATGCTACAGTATCATCATTCAGCACCACCTTTAGTTCTGAACTGTCAACAAAAAGTAAAATAAAAATGAAAAGTATAGAAGAAGTGTGATATGTAAAGCCTCATATTACATGTTAAATTTTCATAAAGAGCTAAAGATAATTTTTTAAAAAGTCCACGTGTTCACAAAGGGAAAACATCTTCAATTTCTGATAGGTAAAGTTGATTAATTATAGATTGGAAGATTAAAAAACCAACATAAATAGATCTATTCACATAAATCTGAGTTTGGAGGTAGAAATTAGATTCAGACTACAACCCCCTCCCCACACTCGAAAGCCCAATTTTGACCAAGCAAAATCTTATTCACTTATTTTTTGCAAGATCGAGGTGTGGTGCGATGGCTGCTGAGCAAGCTACGTTGAGGAGGTAAAAACTGGCGTTCGAGTTTGAAGGTTGAAATTGTTGTGATGTTCAATTTGCCTCCTATTATACTATGTGGGGGGGTCGAAATTAAACTAGTGGTAAGCTTTGAGTGTGAAGGTAGATTTTGATTTAGTATCAAAAATCACGCTGATCAATTCTCATTCCATAATTTTCAACAGGAACAATTCAAAACGTACATTTTTTGAGACCACCTTTGGAGGTCAAATTTGACTTTGCCATTTTTTTCACATTGGCCAGTAATATGAGACCAAGCCCCTTGAGGGTAAGCCTAGGCCAACAAGAACCTTAAATTAAAAGGCTTTAGCCACCATTTATTCATTTACACAAGGAAAGGTAGCAGCTAGGGAGACTTCAGAAGATTTTGGAGAGAAAAATGAATTTTAAAAAAGTGAAATGGACGGTGTGTCAGGAACTAGGAGGCAGGTAGGAGTAAGTAGCACTGCAAGTATTGAGGATAGGGAGCAGGAGACTAATGGGGAGCTGGGCCAGCCACCAGGCCAGGAAACATCTGTGGTAGCTAGAAAGGGAAGGGGGAAAAGCTGAATTCTAGGTTCACCTATGAGGAGCATTTCGTACTGGAGCATGAGTACATATTTGGCTCCATGGCAGGAAGGAATTCACAGGTGAGGAAGCACCAGTTGTGGTTGTTGATCCAGGATGCTGTGAATGCTGTTGGTGGGAGCATCAAGACTGAGAAGGCTATCAAGTAGCAGTTAATAAATATCTATTTTCTGAGTTGCATGTATTCTGTATGTATGTCTGCATACATTCTTCTATGTATTTATGTATTTTATGTGTATATATGCTTGCTTGTATGATGTACAATAATGTTTTTGTTCTATTATATCTATTGGTACCCTGCCCTGAAACGGGTGGTGAAGTGGAAGCAGAACAAGGAGGCGGCACATGGACTTTCTAGGTGGACACCTTCCTGGAAGACGAAGCTGACGGCATACAAGGGTGAATTCCTGGAGTTTGTGGGTCTGGAAGACATCCAGTGCAGTATCAACAGCGAGGCATCCTAGGCAAATGCAAAAGTGGCGGTGAAAAATGGGGTGCCCCATCTGTTTTTTAAAATGTTTCAGTTGAGCAATCATATTTGAACAGAGACCGCTCTTGGCACTGCAATAGTCAATCTATTAAACTTTTCCCAGCACCAATTGTGAATTGATACCTACTGAACTATAAGGTATTATTTGTTGCCATCCTTTTTGTCTCCCTCTCTGAGATTGCTGCAATTCATAGCCATATATTACTGGGAAAGTATTATTTTATGCTGGTTTTGGATGTGTGCCATATTTTGCTGTTTTATTTTACCCTAAGGCTCCACTCACTAAAAAATATTTTTGTGTGATTGATTTCCTTTTTAAAGTGAATTCACACAAAATATTTATTGCAGTAATTAACACCTACCTTTATATTCCACAGCTGATATACAATCAACTTCTTCGTCTGGAGTGGTGTCTGAGAGGTTGGCTGGGCTGATTTCAGCTCAATGGCATGAATATTTCTGTTCCCGCATGTTGGGGATGATGGAGAGGTGTGAGAGCTGGCCACTGGAATAAAAGTCCTACAAGGCATTTAATTATTGAATGAAGAACATAGCAATTGCCAATTTCTTTTGTAACAACGAAAGTTCTCCCTAGATGAATGACACTTGGTTGCATTTAAGAGCATAATTCCTTGCTTCAGTTGCAGATGACAGCTGTTGCTCCATTACCTCCTCTGAATCCTTAATTTTCCACAGCCTGAAATTGGTGATTTTGGCTCCAAAAGAAAATGATTGCAATAATCATGCATTATTAGCTGATTTGAACATATATACACTTTGCAATTTGGCACTGCATAGCTGCCAACTGTCCCAGATTTGCCAGGACAGTCCCGTGAAAACCAAGATTGTCCCGGGGGAATTCTCATCCCCGGGACAAACCCGGCACTTTGCGCTGTTTTAGCGTGATCGCAGGTCACTTGACATCATCGCGCGATGTCACGTGACCCGCGCAGTTCAGTCTGCAAAAAAACTTTGTTAAAAACTTTAATCAAACCAAACAAACCTTCTGCCAGTGCACGGAGGAGACATGGAGTAGGTGAGTACTGGGGAAGGGGGGTAGGAGGGTGGTGGCATATTACTGGGGCATCAGGCTGGGCATATTACTGGACAATTAAACTGTGGCATATTACCAGGCAATTAAACTGTGGCATATCACTGGCCAATTAGACTGGCATATTACTGGGCAAATAAACGGTGGCATATTACTGGGAAATTAGACTGGCATATTACTGGGAAATTACATTGTGGCATATTACTGGGCAATTAGACAGGCATATTACTGGGAAATTAAACTGTGGCATATTACTGGGAAATTAAACTGTGGCATATAACTGGGCAATTAGACTGGCATATCACTGGGCAATTAGACTGGCATATCACTGGGCAATTAAACTGTGGCATATCACTGGGCAATTAAACTGTGGCATATCACTGGGCAATTAAACTAGGATATTACTGGGCAATTAAACTGTGGCATATTACTGGGAAATTACACTGGCATATTACTGGGAAATTACACTGGCATATTACTGGGAAATTACACTGTGGCATATTACTGGGAAATTACACTGTGGCATATTACTGGGAAATTACACTGTGGCATATTACTGGGAAATTACACTGTGGCATATTACTGGGAAATTACACTGTGGCATATTACTGGGAAATTACACTGTGGCATATTACTGGGAAATTAAACTGGCATATTACTGGGAAATTAAACTGGCATATTACTGGGCAATTAAACTGGCATATTACTGGGCAATTAGACTGGCATATTATTGGGCAATTAAACTGTGGCATATTACACTGTGGGATATTACTGGGCAATTAGACTGGCATATTACTGGGCAATGGATGTATGGAACAGTCTTCCAGTAGAAGTGGTAAAGGTTAATACATGAAGGAGTGGTTTATGAATATGGCTATCCTAGATATAAGATAAGGCCAGGGATTAATGAAAGTATTTCTTTACAGAGAGGGTAGTGGATGCATGGAATAGTCCTCCAGTAGAAGTGGTAGAGGTTAATACAGTGAAGGAGTTTAAGCATGCATGGGATAGGTATAAGGCTATCCTTGATATAAGATAAGGAAATGGACTAATGAAAGTATTACATTACTGAGAGGGTAGTGGATGCATGGAATAGTCTTCCAGTAGAAGTGGTAGAGGTTAATGCAGTGAAGGAGTTTAAGCATGCATGGGATAGGCACAAGGCTATCCTAGATCTAAGATAAGGACAGGCAGTATTACTTTACTGATAGGGGAGTGGATACGTGGAATGGCCTTCCAGCAGAAGTGGTAGGTTTATACTAATGTATGTTTTATGGTGTAGACACAGCTCTCTGACTGCAGCACATCTGCACAAGGTCTTACTATATTTCATATAATGCACCTGCCTGATGTAGATGTTGTGCTGTGAATGTATCTGTTGTATACCAAGGATGCATGGTAATGTTGGTAGGTGTAGGTGGAGTTACATTATGCTAATCAGGTGGGCGGGGCTTTTTAAAAGGAGGTGTGGTCAATTGGAAGATAAGCTGCAAAGTGTCCCTGGAATTTTTTTTCAAATGTTGGCAAATATGGCACTGTTCCCTATTTAAAAATGAGCCAATATGATGTATTTGAGGTGTTTTCCCATTGGAGGTCGAATTTGACTTAGAAAGAAAATGCTAGTGTAGTTTTTACCCCATAGGAAATAATGGAACTCGCCAATGTTAGAGTACTGAATTGAACAAAGTGATTTTTGTGTCTAATTTGACCTCCCGAACATTTTAGTGAATGGTAGTTTTCATGCTTTAAATTCAATTTGATGGCGAGATGAGAGTTCTAATTTGGCTTTGACAAAGGGTATGGAATAAGGGTTGAGTTGGATGCTGAATTTTCTTTAGTGAATTGTTCCAGGGTGTTGAACTAGGAGGTCAAATTCCATTGTGATATAAAGACCCCAAAATCTGCCACAGACATTTGTACAATATACATTATTACCTAGCCTCAGATAGTAGTACAGTTACACTCAGTATGAAAGTAGCCAGTCAAGGACAGTGGTACAGTGTAGCTCCTATGGCCAGCCAAACACAGTGTTAACAACATTTATGACAAAACATCATAGCCAGTGATGAGTTTAACTCCTGGGGCAACGTAACATAGTAACATAGTAACATAGGTTGAAAAAAGACACAAGTCCATCAAGTTCAACCCTTCTACCTATCATTACAGCTTTTGATCCAAAAGAAGGCAAAAAACCCCTAAGGAAGCTATTTCGAATTTTGCCTCCTGGGGGAAAAAATTCCTTCTTGACTCCAAGAGGCAATCAGATTTCTCCTTGGATCAATAAGCTCTTTTATTAATGCTTATTCTATTATTAATAGCCCTGTATGTTCTGCTTTCCTAAAAAAACATCCAAACCATTTTTAAATGCATCTATTGTGGTTGCTAGCACTACCTCTCTTGGCAGTGAGTTCCATAACTTTATTGTCCTAACCGTAAAGAATCCCTTCCTTTGCTGTCTATGAAATCTTTGCTCTTCCAGTCTGAGGGGGTGACCTCTTGTTCTTTGTACCTTTCTGTTAATGAACAGGTCACTGGAGAGCTCTTTATATTGGCCCTGCAAATATTTATATAATGTTATCATATCCCCTCTGAGACGCCTTTTTTCTAACGTATATAAATTCAATTTTTTAAGCCTCTCTTCATAACTAAGATCCTCCAAACCCCTTATTAATTTTGTAGCTCTCCTTTGCACTTTTTCTAGTTCCTTAATATCCTTTTTAAGGACTGGTGCCCAGAACTGTACTGCATATTCAAGGTGAGGTCTTACCATTGATTTGTAAAGAGGCAAGATGATATCCTCCTCCCGTGAATCTATACCTCGTTTTATACATGCCAATATCTTATTGGCCCTTGCAGCTGCTGACTGGCATTGGGCACTGTTGCCAAGTTTGTTGTCTATAATTATTCCTAAATCCTTTTCATTAGTAGTTTTTCCCAGGGAAAAACCATTTAACGTATAAGTTGCTGTTATTATTTTTCCCATAATGCATAACTTTACATTTGTCTATATTGAACCTCATTTGCCACTTTACTGCCCAGTCCCCCACTCTGTCCAAATATTCCTGTAAAGAAAAAACATCAAGATTAGTCTTTATTGCCTTACCTAATTTAGTGTCATCCGCAAACACGGAGACATGGCTCTCAGCACAATGTGGCAGATCATTAATAAACAAATTAAAAAGAAGAGGGCCCAAAACAGACCCCTGAGGTACTCCACTTAATACCCTTGTCCAATTTGAGAATTTTCCATTTACAACAACCCTTTGTGTTCTATCTTTTAGCCAATTTTCAATCCACATACACACATTTGCCCCCAAACCTATTTCTCTCAATTTGTAGAGTAACCTTTTGTGTGGAACTGTATCAAATGCTTTCGCAAAATCCAAATAGATCACATCAACTGCCACGCCTAGATCTATATTTTTACTGACTTCTTCATAGAATGTTATTAAGTTTGTTTGACAAGACCTGTCTTTCACAAAACCATGTTGACTTTTACTAATTATATTCTGGTTCAAGATGTATTCTTGAGTGTATACCTTTAGCAATCCTTCAAATAGTTTCCCCACTACAGATGTCAAGCTCACTGGCCTATAATTACCTGGCAGAGATTTTGATCCCTTTTTAAATATTGGAATGACATCCGCCTTTCGCCAGTCTGTTGGCACTGTACCTGAACTGAATGAATCCCTAAAGATCATGAATAGTGGCCTGGCCAGAATTATGCTTAACTCTCTAAGTACCCTTGGGTGTATACCATCTGGTCCTGGGGCCTTGTCTATCTTAACAGAGTGTAATTGCTTAAGCACTTTTTCCTGTGTCAGCCAATCCCATGTTTGCGGCGAATGTCCCATAACTTCCTGTAGCAGGGGCTCGTCCATCTGCTCTTCCTTAGTATAAACAGAAGAAAAAAAAGTATTTAAAATGTCTGCTTTCTCTCTGTCCTCACTTACCAAATTTCCCATTTGGGATAACAAGGAGCCAACAATTTCCCTCTTTAGCTTTTTTCCATTTATATATTTATAAAACATTTTGGGGTTAGTTTTACTCTCCTTGGCAACCCTTTTCTCATTTTCCAATTTAGCCATTTTAATTGCCTTTTTGCAGGCTTTGTTGGCCTCTTTGCACTCTATAAATGATAATGCTGATCCCGTGTTTTTATAATGTTTGAATGCCATTTTCTTGTTTTGTACTTCCTGTTTCACGTTACCTGTAAGCCACATTGGTTTTGATTTGTGTCTTTTGCATTTGTTTCCCAAAGGTATATATTGGGATGTGTACTTTTGTAATGTGTGCTTAAAGGCATTCCACTTGTCTTCTGTGTTTAGTCCAGAAAACAATCGTTCCCAGTCTAAATGTTCAATCGATGCCCTTAGTCCATCAAAGTTAGCCCTTCTAAAATTAAGTGTTTTGGTGGCGTATTTACCAATTTGCTTTTTTGCATTAATCTCAAATGAGACCATAGTATGGTCACTATTCCCCAAGTGTTCTCTTATTTGGATGTTTGAGATAAGCTCCTCATTGTTTGTTATTACCAAATCCAGACAGGCATCCATTCTAGTTGGGGTGTCTACTAATTGTGCCATAAATTTGTTATTAAGCAGGTCCAGAAACTTGCTGCCCCTAGCTGAACTAGTTGTGCCACACTTCCAATCTATATCTGGGTAATTAAAATCTCCCATGATTAGAACTTCATTCATATTTGCAGCCTTTTCAATTTGTAATAAAAGCTGATCTTCTCCATCAATGCTAATATTTGGGGGCTTGTAGCATACACCTACAAGTAATGTGCGATTCTTAGCGTCTAAGCTAATCTCCACCCACAGTGTCTCCACATCAGTTCCAGTTACATCATGTACACCTTCTTTAATACTGGGATTTAATTTAGGATTTACATACAGACAAATCCCTCCCCCTTTTCTATTTACTCTGTCCTTTCTAAAAAGTGAGTAACCTTGTAAATTAACTGACCAGTCGTGGGTCTCATCCCACCACGTTTCTGTGATTCCGATTAAATCATACTGTTCAGCACTTACCAGTATCTCCAGCTCACCCATTTTGTTTGTCAAGCTTCTTGCATTTGCTAAAAGACATTTGAGATGTGTGCAGGTTTAATTATATGGACCTCCCTTTGGTCTATGTTAACCCCACCACTGCTTTCCTCCTCTCCCATAGCTAGACCCACCTTCCAATCTACCCTAGCTACCATTGCTTCTTTTTGATCTTGACCCTCCCCCCCAGAGCTTAGTTTAAAAGCTCATCTAATCCTATAGCCATCCTCGCCCCTAATACTGCAGCCCCCTCATCATTGAGGTGCAGCCCATCCCGTCCAAAGAGTCTGTAGCCGACTGCAAAGTCTGCCCAGTGCTCCAAGAACCCAAATCCCTCTTGCTTGCACCACCTTCGCAACCACGCATTAATCTCCCTAAGCTCCCGCTGTCTCCCTGACGTAGCGCGTGGTACTGGTAATATTTCCGAGAATATTACCTTGGAGGTCCTTTCCTTTAGCTTCTTTCCTAGTTCCCTAAAATCATTTTTAAGGACCCCCCACCTACCATTTACTTTGTCATTAGTACCAATGTGTACTATGACCGCTGGATCATGCCCAGCCCCTCCCAATAATCTGCCTACCCGTTCCGCAACATGCCGAACCCGAGCACCCGGGAGACAACATACAGTTCGGCATTCGGGGTCCTGGCGACAGATTACCCTATCTACCTTCCTAATAATAGAATCCCCTACCACCACAACCTGTCTAGCCTTCCTAGTGTCCTGGCTCCCAACTGCGCTGGAGAGGCTACTCACCTGGCTGCTAGGAGAGTCCGCCTGCCCCAGAAATGCCTCTTCTGAGCTAATCCCCCCAGCATCCTCACACAAGCTGGCAAACATGTTGGGGTGAACCAGCTCAGAACAAGCCTCCCTAGCTCTCCGACCCCTACTGCCCCTTACACAACTAACCCAGCTCTCTGCCCTAGAAACCTCTTCCCCTCCATCATCATCCTCCTCTACACTGGCCCCAGCCAATGCCTGCTCCGTGAGCAGTAAACTCCGCTCCATGTTGCTTATGTCCCTAAGTGTTGCCAGTTGCCTCTTTAGATCTAATATTATATTTTCCAAAGCAGCAACCTGCTCACATCTGCAGCAGTGGTATGGACCCTGGGGAACTTGCTCCAAGACCGCATACATGCTGCAAGACATGCACTTAGTGGCATTGTCCAACATGCTCTCTAGTGTAAACCACAAAATTAAAAATAGAATAAAATAAAAAAAATAAAAGATTTATACTTTACCCTCCTTCTTTCCTTTTAACTCCTTCTTTGCTTCTAACTCCCACACTTAAGAAGCTTTTTTCACTTTAGAAGCTGCTCCCTTGTATTCGCCTGGCTCACTATTCGCCTGCTCCTTCCAGTTAAATGGCCTTCAAAGTAAAGAGACTCCCAGAGAAGGTTAATTAACTGATTGCAAACAGCCTTGCAAACCTTTTCCCTCCAAACAGTTTGTTTTTTTCAACCAATCTTTATCAAAAATGCACACAAAATAAACAGTGCTCCCCTTGCAGTAAAAATCAAAATATACTTTCCTTCTTTGCTTCTAACTCCCACACTTAAGAAGCTTTTTTCACTTTAGAAGCTGCTCCCTTGTATTCGCCTGGCTCACTATTCGCCTGCTCCTTCCAGTTAAATGGCCTTCAAAGTAAAGAGACTCCCAGAGAAGGTTAATTAACTGATTGCAAACAGCCTTGCAAACCTTTTCCCTCCAAACAGTTTGTTTTTTTCAACCAATCTTTATCAAAAATGCACACAAAATAAACAGTGCTCCCCTTGCAGTAAAAATCAAAATATACTTTCCTTCTTTGCTTCTAACTCCCACACTTAAGAAGCTTTTTTCACTTTAGAAGCTGCTCCCTTGTATTCGCCTGGCTCACTATTCGCCTGCTCCTTCCAGTTAAATGGCCTTCAAAGTAAAGAGACTCCCAGAGAAGGTTAATTAACTGATTGCAAACAGCCTTGCAAACCTTTTCCCTCCAAACAGTTTGTTTTTTTCAACCAATCTTTATCAAAAATGCACACAAAATAAACAGTGCTCCCCTTGCAGTAAAAATCAAAATATACTTTCCTTCTTTGCTTCTAACTCCCACACTTAAGAAGCTTTTTTCACTTTAGAAGCTGCTCCCTTGTATTCGCCTGGCTCACTATTCGCCTGCTCCTTCCAGTTAAATGGCCTTCAAAGTAAAGAGACTCCCAGAGAAGGTTAATTAACTGATTGCAAACAGCCTTGCAAACCTTTTCCCTCCAAACAGTTTGTTTTTTTCAACCAATCTTTATCAAAAATGCACACAAAATAAACAGTGCTCCCCTTGCAGTAAAAATCAAAATATACTTTCCTTCTTTGCTTCTAACTCCCACACTTAAGAAGCTTTTTTCACTTTAGAAGCTGCTCCCTTGTATTCGCCTGGCTCACTATTCGCCTGCTCCTTCCAGTTAAATGGCCTTCAAAGTAAAGAGACTCCCAGAGAAGGTTAATTAACTGATTGCAAACAGCCTTGCAAACCTTTTCCCTCCAAACAGTTTGTTTTTTTCAACCAATCTTTATCAAAAATGCACACAAAATAAACAGTGCTCCCCTTGCAGTAAAAATCAAAATATACTTTCCTTCTTTGCTTCTAACTCCCACACTTAAGAAGCTTTTTTCACTTTAGAAGCTGCTCCCTTGTATTCGCCTGGCTCACTATTCGCCTGCTCCTTCCAGTTAAATGGCCTTCAAAGTAAAGAGACTCCCAGAGAAGGTTAATTAACTGATTGCAAACAGCCTTGCAAACCTTTTCCCTCCAAACAGTTTGTTTTTTTTCAACCAATCTTTATCAAAAATGCACAGAAAATAAACAGTGCTCCCCTTGCAGTAAAAATCAAAATATACTTTCCTTCTTTGCTTCTAACTCCCACACTTTAGAAGCTGCTCCCTTGTATTCGCCTGGCTCACTATTCGCCTGCTCCTTCCAGTTAAATGGCCTTCAAAGTAAAGAGACTCCCAGAGAAGGTTAATTAACTGATTGCAAACAGCCTTGCAAACCTTTTCCCTCCAAACAGTTTGTTTTTTTTCAACCAATCTTTATCAAAAATGCACAGAAAATAAACAGTGCTCCCCTTGCAGTAAAAATCAAAATATACTTTCCTTCTTTGCTTCTAACTCCCACACTTTAGAAGCTGCTCCCTTGTATTCGCCTGGCTCACTATTCGCCTGCTCCTTCCAGTTAAATGGCCTTCAAAGTAAAGAGACTCCCAGAGAAGGTTAATTAACTGATTGCAAACAGCCTTGCAAACCTTTTCCCTCCAAACAGTTTGTTTTTTTCAACCAATCTTTATCAAAAATGCACACAAAATAAACAGTGCTCCCCTTGCAGTAAAAATCAAAATATACTTTCCTTCTTTGCTTCTAACTCCCACACTTAAGAAGCTTTTTTCACTTTAGAAGCTGCTCCCTTGTATTCGCCTGGCTCACTATTCGCCTGCTCCTTCCAGTTAAATGGCCTTCAAAGTAAAGAGACTCCCAGAGAAGGTTAATTAACTGATTGCAAACAGCCTTGCAAACCTTTTCCCTCCAAACAGTTTGTTTTTTTTCAACCAATCTTTATCAAAAATGCACAGAAAATAAACAGTGCTCCCCTTGCAGTAAAAATCAAAATATACTTTCCTTCTTTGCTTCTAACTCCCACACTTTAGAAGCTGCTCCCTTGTATTCGCCTGGCTCACTATTCGCCTGCTCCTTCCAGTTAAATGGCCTTCAAAGTAAAGAGACTCCCAGAGAAGGTTAATTAACTGATTGCAAACAGCCTTGCAAACCTTTTCCCTCCAAACAGTTTGTTTTTTTTCAACCAATCTTTATCAAAAATGCACACAAAATAAACAGTGCTCCCCTTGCAGTAAAAATCAAAATATACTTTCCTTCTAACTCCCACACTTAAGAAGAAGCTTTTTTCACTTTAGAAGCTGCTCCCTTGTATTCGCCTGGCTCACTATTCGCCTGCTCCTTCCAGTTAAATGGCCTTCAAAGTAAAGAGACTCCCAGAGAAGGTTAATTAACTGATTGCAAACAGCCATGCAAACCTTTTCCCTCCAGTTTTTTTTTTCAACCAATCTTTATCAAAAATGCACACAAAATAAACAGTGCTCCCCTTGCAGTAAAAATCAAAATATACTTTCCTTCTTTGCTTCTAACTCCCACACTTAAGAAGCTTTTTTCACTTTAGAAGCTGCTCCCTTGTATTCGCCTGGCTCACTATTCGCCTGCTCCTTCCAGTTAAATGGCCTTCAAAGTAAAGAGACTCCCAGAGAAGGTTAATTAACTGATTGCAAACAGCCTTGCAAACCTTTTCCCTCCAAACAGTTTGTTTTTTTTCAACCAATCTTTATCAAAAATGCACAGAAAATAAACAGTGCTCCCCTTGCAGTAAAAATCAAAATATACTTTCCTTCTTTGCTTCTAACTCCCACACTTTAGAAGCTGCTCCCTTGTATTCGCCTGGCTCACTATTCGCCTGCTCCTTCCAGTTAAATGGCCTTCAAAGTAAAGAGACTCCCAGAGAAGGTTAATTAACTGATTGCAAACAGCCTTGCAAACCTTTTCCCTCCAAACAGTTTGTTTTTTTTCAACCAATCTTTATCAAAAATGCACACAAAATAAACAGTGCTCCCCTTGCAGTAAAAATCAAAATATACTTTCCTTCTAACTCCCACACTTAAGAAGCTTTTTTCACTTTAGAAGCTGCTCCCTTGTATTCGCCTGGCTCACTATTCGCCTGCTCCTTCCAGTTAAATGGCCTTCAAAGTAAAGAGACTCCCAGAGAAGGTTAATTAACTGATTGCAAACAGCCATGCAAACCTTTTCCCTCCAGTTTTTTTTTTCAACCAATCTTTATCAAAAATGCACACAAAATAAACAGTGCTCCCCTTGCAGTAAAAATCAAAATATACTTTCCTTCTTTGCTTCTAACTCCCACACTTAAGAAGCTTTTTTCACTTTAGAAGCTGCTCCCTTGTATTCGCCTGATCCTTCCAGTTAAATGGCCTTCAAAGTAAAGAGACTCCCAGAGAAGGTTAATTAACTGATTGCAAACAGCCTTGCAAACCTTTTCCCTCCAAACAGTTTGTTTTTTTTCAACCAATCTTTATCAAAAATGCACACAAAATAAACAGTGCTCCCCTTGCAGTAAAAATCAAAATATACTTTCCTTCTTTGCTTCTAACTCCCACACTTAAGATGCTTTTTTCACTTTAGAAGCTGCTCCCTTGTATTCGCCTGGCTCACTATTCGCCTGCTCCTTCCAGTTAAATGGCCTTCAAAGTAAAGAGACTCCCAGAGAAGGTTAATTAACTGATTGCAAACAGCCTTGCAAACCTTTTCCCTCCAAACAGTTTGTTTTTTTCAACCAATCTTTATCAAAAATGCACACAAAATAAGCAGTGCTCCCCTTGCAGTAAAAATCAAAATATACTTTCCTTCTTTGCTTCTAACTCCCACACTTAAGAAGCTTTTTTCACTTTAGAAGCTGCTCCCTTGTATTCGCCTGGCTCACTATTCGCCTGCTCCTTCCAGTTAAATGGCCTTCAAAGTAAAGAGACTCCCAGAGAAGGTTAATTAACTGATTGCAAACAGCCTTGCAAACCTTTTCCCTCCAAACAGTTTGTTTTTTTCAACCAATCTTTATCAAAAATGCACACAAAATAAACAGTGCTCCCCTTGCAGTAAAAATCAAAATATACTTTCCTTCTTTGCTTCTAACTCCCACACTTAAGAAGCTTTTTTCACTTTAGAAGCTGCTCCCTTGTATTCGCCTGCTCCTTCCAGTTAAATGGCCTTCAAAGTAAAGAGACTCCCAGAGAAGGTTAATTAACTGATTGCAAACAGCCATGCAAACCTTTTCCCTCCAGTTTTTTTTTTTTCAACCAATCTTTATCAAAAATGCACACAAAATAAACAGTGCTCCCCTTGCAGTAAAAATCAAAATATACTTTCCTTCTTTGCTTCTAACTCCCACACTTAAGAAGCTTTTTTCACTTTAGAAGCTGCTCCCTTGTATTCGCCTGATCCTTCCAGTTAAATGGCCTTCAAAGTAAAGAGACTCCCAGAGAAGGTTAATTAACTGATTGCAAACAGCCTTGCAAACCTTTTCCCTCCAAACAGTTTTTTTTTTTTTCAACCAATCTTTATCAAAAATGCACACAAAATAAACAGTGCTCCCCTTGCAGTAAAAATCAAAATATACTTTCCTTCTTGGTAAATTTACCAAGTCAAAAAAAAACCACAGTACATTGTTGGCTTATAAATAAATATAACACCTCAAACATTTACCGTATTTGCTCGAATATAAAACGACCCTGATTATAAAACAACCCCCCAAACTTTGGATATTCCTTTAGGAAAAAAACTAAAAGCCTGAATATAAGACTACCCTATAGGAAAAAAAGTTTAACTTGTATATATTAACATGTAAATTACTTTTTAATATTCAATAAAAATTATATTAAACAAATGCATTTCTTGTATTTATTGTGCCAATGCTGCCTCTCTTTCCACCCCCCCTGCGTTGTCTCCCTCCCCCAAACTTTTCTCTCTCTCCCCCCCCCTCCCCTCATCTTTCTCTGCCCCTCCTCCCCTTGTCTTTCTCTGCCCCCTCATCTTTCTCTGCCCTCTCCCCTTGTCTTTCTCTGCCCCCTTCCTCTGTCTCTGCCCCTCTCCCCCCCTCCCCTTGTCTCTGTCCCCCCCTCCCTCCCCCTCACCTGTCTCTCGCTCCGCGGTGGCTAGTGGGGGCAGCCGGGGGATGTCTGCACGATACGTGCAGACATCCTACCATGCTGCCCAACACCTCCGTCCATTATGACGGACAGCCGGTCCGTCATAATAGACAGAAGTGTCAGGCAGAATGGAGGATGTCTGCACGTATCGTGCAGACATCCCCCGGCTGCCAAATATCCCTGGTGGCTAGCGGGGCAGCCGGATGATGTCTGCACGATGCGCGCAGACATCCCCCACTGCTGCCCGGCACTTCCGCCGGGCCTTTTATGATGAAGCCGGAAGGACCCGGCTTCATCATAGAAGTCCAGGCAGTCGTGCCAGCCGGCAGCAGGGGAAATTTCAGCTCTGCGGGGGAGATGGATCCCAGTCTTATAATCTGACCTCAATTTGAGGTCAGATTATAAAACGACCTAGAATATAAGACGAGGGGTATTTTTCAGAGCATTTGCTCTGAAAAAAACCTCGTCTTATATTCGAGCAAATACGGTATAACTAAAGCTGAGAGAAAACATTTATAATCACATTTAATAACAATGTGTCCATTTTTTTTTAATCTAATTATTTTTCCCCCATATTTACTTTATTTCATGGATACATTTTATCAATCCCTTTGCAGTGAATTACAATTTTAGATCACTTCATGGTTAGAAATCTATGTCACCATATCTCTGGTATTATTGGTAATATATTCACAGTGAACCTATGAAATAAAACACACTTAAAAAGAAATAAAAAATCTTAAAAATTCAAGCAGGTAGAAACAAAATTATATAACTTTTTTTTTATACAGGAAGCTTTTTAGGTGCTCATAGTATGTCATTAGGACATTAACAAAATAATATTGCCTCAAGCATTGTAACCCACGTATAGCTTACTGTTAACTGAACTCTGCTAGCTGTAAACATAGTCAAAATGTTTCTACTAGAAATCTATTTAAAAGGTCAATCATCCTGATCTATACTTCTTTATACTGCTTGAGAACTGCAGGGAACTGGAATGAGAAATTCAAACTTTAAGTCAATGTAGCTGAGTTCTTCAATGAAGGTGAATGGGAGAATCTTTCCATCTTTAACTACTTTGGCATTACATTTGAAATTCCCATCTCAATTCCCTGCAATTCTTGGTTTATTGAATAGACCCTTATATTCTGCTTGAGGTTGAATTTTAATTTTAGCAAGTTAGCAGTAAATACGTGTGGCCTTATTCGATTTCTAATGAGAAATCCATTTATCATTGCTAGCATGCCAGAAAACATACACTCAGATTATTAAACCCTCTGTTATAAAGCAGATTCATTATATTTTAAAAACTGAAAATCACTATTTCTATTTATAAGTATTTATATGTAACTAGACTATATAAAACTACATTTCAAATAAATAATCTATACATTATTTGTCAAGGAAACGATAAATAAATAAATAATCTATACATGTAGCCCCTTTATGACCCAACCATAACTTTAGTCCGGGCAACTCCTGAACCGCTGCACGCAATGGGGAAATGGGAAGTTGCGGGCCTTGGAGGAGTAGAGGGATGTTAGAACATTAGCAGTTATGTACCGTATTTGCTCGAATATAAGACGACCCTGATTATAACACGACCCCCCAAACTTTTAATATTCCTTCAGGAAAAAAACTAAAAACCTGAATATAAGACTACTCTATAGTAAAAAAAAAAGTTTAACTTGTATTAATTCACATGTAAATTGCTTTTTAATATTTAATAAAAATGATGATATAAAGAAAATGCATTTCTTGTTTTTATTTCAAATGCAGCCTCTCTCCCCCTCCAAACGCTGTTTCTCTCTCTCCCTCCTTCCGTATCGTGCAGACATACCAGGGCTCCCCGAATCTCCTGGTGGCTAGCGGGACAGACGGAGGATGTCTGCACGATACAGAAGGACTCGGCTTCATCATAGAAGTCCCAGAGGTCGTGCGGGCGGCAGCAGAGGGAGTCTACGCTCATCGCGCAGACATCCTCCGGCTGTTAGCGAGGGGGATCCAGGTCCCCTGCAGCTCTGCTGGGGACCTGGATCCATGTCTTATAATCTGACCTCGATTTGAGGTCAGATTATAAGACGACCTCGATTATAAGACTGAAAATTTTCCTCGATTTTTCTGAAAAAAACCTTGTCTTATAATCAAGCAAATACGGTAAAAAGAAAATGTACACAGAGATAGTGCCTAGTATTGGTGCTATCTCCATGAGAAAAAATGTATAGAGCAGACTCCTGAAAGATGCAAGGAGTCTCCGCCGTGGTGCTGCCTCCAACAGTCCTGATCTTGCAGATTGCTCTAGTACTCAGTGTGCTTGCATGTATAACGTATTTGCAATCAAAAAGCCTCACCCTGGGTGCTTGAAGTGATGTAAGAACCATTCACAGTCAGGGCCGGACTGGGAATAAAAACCAGCCCTGGAAATATTAGTATACCAGCCCCATAGCATTACGTCACTAATACCAGACCCATAGAATTGTGTATTTATTTTCTTGATCATAGAAGGGCAAGCCATGCATTTTAAAGCACATTTGAAGAGAGTATTATCATAGATAAGGTTATCTATAAATATCAATATATGCCCCCAGTATATAAACAAGGTTACAGTGAACATACTGCCCTGATATGTACCCCATGCACAGGGAAACACATAGCCATATGTATGTACACAAGGTTACATGAATTTCCCTGTGCAGGGCTATATATAATCAGGGCATTGTGTGAGCTATTATCTTGTGTACATACTGGGTGGATATATTGACTTACCCCAGCACCCAGACTGCACTCACAGGACTTACCCCAGCACCCATGACTTGTCCAAGAATTTAACCCAGCACCCAGACTTCACAGCAAATTTACCCATTAATATGCCACAGGTAATATGTATATTAATATGTCAGTGTTAATTTGTCTATTAATATGCCAGTATTAATTTGCCCATTAATATGCCGGTATTATTTTGCCATTTATATGCCACAGCCAATTTGCCAGTATTATTTTGCCATTAATATTCCAGTATTATTTTACCATTAATATGCCACAGTCAATTTGCCTATTTTTATGCCAGTATTATTTTGTCATTAATATGCCACAGCCAATTTGCCCATTAATAAGCCAGTATCATTTTGCCATTAATATGCCAGTGTTAGTTTGTCTATTAATATGCCAGTATCATTTTGCCAGTTAATATGCCACAGCTAATTTGCCTATTAATATGATAGTATTATTTTGCCATTTATATGCCAGCATTATTGTGCCATTAATTTGCTACAGACAATTTGCCAGTATTATTTTGCCATTAATATGCCAGTATCGTTTTACCATTAATATGTCACAGCCAATTTGCTTATTAATATCCCAGTATTATTTTGCCATTAATATGATACAGTCAATTTGCCAATTAATTTGCCACTGCACTCTGCCACTCACACATTCTTCTTGCACACACCAAGATAAAATACAAGGAGATAAGCACATCAGAGCCATCATTACAGTGTGCCAGCTATCACCTGATGGTAAGGTCATTAGGTGATTGTTAGTGTGGTATGAAATGAATCTTCTACAAATTACCTATATTTCCTCTTAACACTGCTGAATTTTTGTGACCATTTTAAATGTGATAAATCTTCAAGTAAAAAAAAACAAAAAAAAAAAAAAACAGACAAATGATTTAGAAAGAAGGACAGCAAGAAACATAGAATCATTTTTACATGAGGGAGACTTAAAGAAACTCTGTCACCTAAACAATGTTTCTACTGCTAAAGAATAAGGATGATCTGTATATTGTGCTGGCACATGAGCCTGGAAAAAATAACTCTTTTGTCCACTATGGATATTTAGGGTTTAACCTATTTATGACATCACCTTGTGTCATGATATACAAAATTACAAATTACACATTTCCTAAGTTTAAATAATGCATACCAAGCTTTAAGGGGATGTCATAATTAGGAGGCACCACAGACAAATTTAAAGGGCAACTGTTATCATATTTTACACATTAAAATGAAATACATATATTCAGTAATTAAGACTTTGGTTTTGTTCAATAAGGTTGAAAGTGAGATGCATGTCTGAGATGAGTGAGATGGGCTGTCACTGTGCTTCGCTAGCACACACTGGAGCAGTTAGAGCCATAGTGCAGCTTGGCAACAGCATCACCTGCATATAAATGTGCCTTTAGAGCTAGGCTCTGTGATAGCCTGCTCTATGTATTGGTGTTTTTAATTGCACGTTGCATTGGGGTGAAAAAGTGCATCATCTTTATACATAACTTTGGTTTTCCTGTGAGACCGTTATACAAGCCTCTCACCCATCCCAAGCAATTAAAGATATTATGGAGTGAGGCACAATGTAAAGAAGAAAATATTAAACTCAATTTGCAACTGACGAATAGTAGCCAAAGTGTCATGCTTCCATTTCCTTCTCTTGAAGCTATTATTTGTATTCGTTATCATGCTCACCCAGAAGTGACCCTGAGTCATTGTGGCCATATGCTTTTTTAATCAAATAGTATACAAATACCTCTATATGCTTACACTTTGCCACTTGCACTCTGCCATTCAGACACTTGCACTCTGCCATTCAGACACTTGCACTCTGCCATTCAGACACTTGCACTCTGCCACTCAGACACTTGCACTCTGCCATTCAGACACTTGCACTCTGCCATTCAGACACTTGCACTCTGCCATTCAGACACTTGCACTCTGCCACTCAGACACTTGCACTCTGCCACTCAGACACTTGCACTTTGCCACTCAGACACTTGCACTCTGCCATTCAGACACTTGCACTTTGCCACTCAGACACTTGCACTCTGCCACTAACTTACTTACACTCTGCCCCTCACACACTTACACTATGCTACTCATTCACATACTTACACTATGCTACTCACTGACACACTTACAGTCTGCCACTCACACACTTACACTCTGCCACTCACGCACACACTTACACTTTGACACTCACTCACACACTTACACTCTGACACTCACTCACATACCTTAACCTGCAGTCCAGCAGCTTCCTCTCAGGCTGCCTGCACCGGAATCTTCGTCACCTTCCTATCCTTCTTCCGCTCAGCAGGCTCTGGCGTGGCCAGCCAAATTTGTTAAAGGGGCGCGGCCAGCCGAATTTCTTAAAGTGGCGCGGCCGGCCGGTCGAATTTCTTAAAGGAGCGCGGCCGGCCGCATTAAAGCAGCCCCACGGTAGGCGGCCTACCGGGAATTTTCCCGGTGTCCCGGTAGGCCAGTCCGGCCTTGTTCACAGTCCAATAGGTATTTTCACCACACAGAAAAATCAACAACCGACTTCAAAGAGAAAAGTAGCCAAACATATATATAAATCAAGAGAAGAGGTCCTTGGACACAAAAATAAAAACAACCGCAAGCCAGTCCTAAGGCTAGCAAAAAGGCATGATGCATTTTGCACTAGACAGCATGCTAAATCATAAACAGCCCATAAACAAAGTGTGGTTCTATCCCTTATATACAATATTAATTAAGAACAACACAGTGTAATGTATGAAAATAGACAGTGGCAAATTGTAAGTCAGTTTGAGTAAACTCTCAGCTGCATCAATCAATGCTGAAAACAGTTGCAAGTTTAACCCCCACAAGTACAGAGAACAAGACAGCTAAATACTAAATCCAAAGCAAGTTTACATAATCATACTGCAGGATCAGTTATAATGTGAACAGCACCATAAAGCATTGTTAGATATACATAGTTGTAGATCAGCTGGCAAAGGCATAGACAGAGTATCACAAAATGAAGCATCAGCTTAAGTAAGACATTTAGAATCTCCTTGAATTACATACACATGTTTGGCCTCTTTTCCCTGAAAAGTGAAGTCAGCTGGAATTCTTTCTTTTTGTTGAAAATACCTATTGGACTGTGAGCGGGTCCTACATAACTTCATGCACCCAGGGTGAGGCTTTTTGATTGCAAGTATTTATAATTGGATTGAGAATGAAGCCAGCTTTTCTTCAGTTTGTTTGATATCAGCTCTGCATGTGCCTGTGTCTCCATCATCACGTTTCTTACTGTGTGCAAAATACTGTCTGTACAAACAAGCACATTGGCTAATTTACTGAACAAGGCGATTGAAAAGGTTTTTATTATGAATGAGGGCGGTTAACATGGTAGAGCAAGCTATGTGCTTATGCAAAGTGATCAGCCACTGAGACAAAGTGTCGATTTATGCTCATTTTTCAAAATTCTGGAAAAAGTTACTAACAAAGAATTAAGACTTTTATGAATCGTAACCACTTTAGAAAATTATTTAAAGGTACTGTGTATTATGAGGGGTTTAAAGCTTACCTCCTTCTTAAATGATAATATGGATTTCTAGCAGGAGTGGAATGCTGCATGATCAGAATGTTCCTTTAAATTCATACAAATGATCAAACAATGCAAATAAAAATGATTGGCCAATACTTTGTGGGATCTGGATTCTCAGGAGATCAGGGGAACAGAGTTTAATACATCCCAAGTTTGAGGAATTTGTTATACATCTTAAAACATATAAAGAAAAGCTTGAGGAAGAAATGACCTCCAAGAAAAAGGAGAAATTCCAGAGGGATCACTCTGACTACCATATATACATCCTAAAAAGCATGGTCCTGAGGACGTATATATACGTTTTCAGTTTTCATGTAGCGTTGCATCCTTAGCGCAACGCTACATGTCTGCAGCTACTCTGGAAGGCTGTTTCGGATCCGTAGCAGCATCTGACAATGCTTTCGCCCACCGCGCATGCGGTCACCACAATTGTGATCATATGTGCTTTACACTCGTAAGCGGTGAAAGCTGATAACGGCCTATGTGTGTTAAGTGTTGCAATGATGCCTCGGGTGATCGCGGGTGGGTGCTGTATTGGAGGAGAGCGACGGAAGAGAGAAAAAAAATATATTCCGTCTCTCTGAAACCATTTCTTGACTGCCCCTAGAGGTAGTGAGCAATATTACAGTTTGAAAGAAAAAAAAATTAAATAAATAAAAAAAAAAAATGGAAAAAGCTAACCCTTGATCTACTAAACTTAGATCTAGGGTTAGGTTCATAATTAGGGTTATAATTGAGGTTACAGGGGGGTTTAAATGAGTACAAGAGTTAGATTAAGGTGTGGGCGTAGATTTAGGGTTAGGGTAAATTTAGGGTTGGGGTAAATTTAGGGTTGGGGTTAAAAGGTCACTGTAGAAGAAAATTGTTAGAAAACACTAAAAACACTAATGTTGTTTATTGCACTATTAGTTTAAATAAAACATAGACAAACATGGAAACATTGGTATTTCTAAATTCAGGACAAATATTCGAAATATATAGATGGGGTCTTTTTTACCATATGTAATTGTTTTAAAAAAACCAGGTCAAAGTTAGAAAAAGTGTTTTTTGATGGCATATTTTAATCATATTTTATAATTGTTTTAATAGTAAATAATATCATATTATCAAAATAATAGTATCAAATTAAAGCCCTATCCATCCTTTAAAAAATTATATATAATTTGTGTGGGTGGACTGAACACAAAGAAAGAAATTCACAGTTCAGTAAACATATGACAAAAATAATGGAATTCGGGTCTTCAAGGTACATCAAATGCAGCAGAGCACTCGGTCACTAAGGGGTTAAAAAGGACATCTATACCTAGAAACAATGACATTTGGCCATTCAAATAGACAAAGAAGGTCCATTTTGAGACATACTTCAAAAAACAAACAGGACTTACGCAAGGTGTCTTTCAGTGAAATTGAAGTAACAGATTATACATTGTTGGTTCACCAGTATCAACAGTGTCTTTAGCCTCTGGGGGTGAATGAATTAAAACCAAAATACTTGGGATACTCTCTCTTTTGGAGACTGATACTTCAGGTGACCTTAAACCAGGATTAAAAGAGCCGACGCACGTATTACAAATGAAAAAAAAAAAAGATTGGCGAAGAGCAAAAACCAACATAGACCCCCCTTTTTTTCTTTTCTTTCCCCGCAACTTGCACTTGGCCCCACACATTTCTTTATTGTATTGTTCAGCCATTATTGTACCATATTATGTCCATATTCTGTCACATTTGATTATACCCTGTTTCTGTAATATACCACCCTTGCCCTAAACTCCCCTTTCTACTTTTTGTATACCTCCCCTCCCCTTACCCGATCATATTTTTATGTGTAAAAAAAACAACATAGAGATACGCAGCCTTGGAACAGAATTAACAAAGGAATGTGAATACAATTTCTGACTTTGCGCATTCCCCTTGTCATTTGAAGGTTTTGGGATTGTCTTTTCCACCCAGTGTTCACTTTGATAATTTCACACATTACATCATTGTCACGTTCAGGAGCGAGGTTGGAACCGCTTTGCAGAGAGATAGAGGTTGGTGCAACGAACCCCGGTAATAGAACAGAATTCTTCCGCCTGAAGGAAGTCCACTTTATGGTTGAGCCTCAGGTTTCGTTCCCCCTGGTCTTTTGCACTCTGTACTACTACCAGATTATCGAAGCTGAAACCAAGGTACTGGAATGGAAGCTGTAACAGGACCGAAGCCGAGGTGCAGGATAGGATGCTGAAACAGGACCGAGGCGAAGGTAACAGGGACACAGGCAAAAGAGTAGTCAGGCAGGCGATAAGTCGAGGCTGGCAGAGTTCAGGCGAAGTCAAAACAGGCAACAGGTCAGGACAGGCGGCAAACAGGCAAGGTCAGGTAGCAAAGTTTGGCAACAGTGATATAGAATAGGAAGTACAAAAACGCTAGTAAAGGCTCAAGGCACTATCACAGGCAAAGGTTGAATGCAGACTGAGCCTTTAAATATCCCTCCAAGGCAAGTCTCCGCCCCTGGGATGAAAATGAGGCTTGGAAAGCAAACTAGGAAGTAGCATATAAAACCAAGAAGTCTCCACCTCTGGGATGAAAATGAGGCTTGGAAAGCAAACTAGGAAGTTGCATAAAAACCAAGATGGCGCCGCCGTGTGGGAGGGACTTCTATGGCAATAGCTAATTCCTAGGCAGAGTATAGTGTGGAGGAGTATGCGCTGCACTGCGTAAGCGCATGCGTACATTTTCTGGAATCATAGCAGCGGATCCGGGACAGGACGCAGAAGTAGCGCGTGTCAAGCGGCGGCTAAGGTAAGCAGGACGTGTCCTGCAGCGTGACGGCACTGATGTGACACTACCCCCCTCCCGACGGGCGCAGTAGGGGCGCCCGGAACCCGGTTTATCAGGAAAATGAGCATGAAAAGAGCGCACCCTAGAAGGAGCATGGACATCAGTAGAATCAACCCATGATCTCTCTTCAGGGCCATAACCCTGCCAGTGAACAAGATACTGCAAACGACCCCTGTAATGTCTAGAATCGAGGATAGAGGACACCAAATATTCTTCTTGACCTTGCACCAGAACAGGATCAGGAGGACGAACAGGAGGGGAGAATTGATTAGAAACCACAGGTTTAAGCAAGGAGACATGGAAGGTATCATGGATGCGCATACGAGACATCGTTGACACAAGAGCGAATCTTATAAGGTCCAATATATTTAGGACCGAGAGTATAGGAGGATTGTCGAAGATGGAGATTCTTAGTGGACAACCAAACCAAATCACCAGGCTTGAAAGAGGAAATACGAGACCTCTTCCTATCGGCAAAGGATGTCTGTGTTTGCTTCACAGCAAGCAATTGTCTGGATAAGGCAGTCCAATGAGAAGTGAGATCAGCAATAGCGTGGTCCGCGGCCGGGATGTTCGATGGACTAGGTTCCAGAGGCCAAAGGGAGGGCTCAACTCCGTACATGGCACGGAAGGGTGACATTTTCAAGGAACTATGATATGCACAATTGTAAGAGAGTTCCGCAAGGTATAAAAAATCAACCCAATCAGACTGGTCGTTGTCAACATAAGACCTGAGATATTGCTTCAAAACCTGGTTCGTTCTCTCAGTTTGTCCATTGGTTTGGGGATGGTACGCAGAGGAGAATTTCAGAGAAATACCAAGCAGCCGACAAAGTGTTCTCCAAAATCTAGAGACAAATTGAGTACCACGATCAGAGACAATGGATTGAGGAACCCCGTGGATCCGCACTACCTCTTTTAAAAAGACTTGAGCAAGGGTAGCTGCGGAGGGTAATTTCTTCAACGCAATGAAGTGGGACAATTTAGAAAAGAGATCCACAACTACGAGGATAGTAGTATTACCCCGAGACTGCGGGAGGTCGGTAATGAAATCCATAGCTATATAGGACCAGGGTTGTTTAGGAACAGGCAATGGACATAAGAAACCACAGGGCTTGGTTCTGAGTGTCTTACATCGAGCACATTTAGCACAAGCAGTAACGTAATCACGGGCATCATGGGAGAGGGTAGGCCACCAAAAATATCTATGGAGAAGAAATTTAGTGATGGCGACTCCCCTATGTCCGGCGATGGGAGAGTCATGCGCCCAGGACAGTACAGCCGTTCTGAATCTAGGTTGGACAAAATAACGGCCAGGGGGGCATCGCAGGCCCTTCGGTCTAGGATATTGAGTTCTGGAAATCCGTTGTAACAGTACTGGAGAGACTACCGCAATGATCTGAGTGGAAGGGAGAATCGTGTCCTCTTTAGGAATGTAGGTAGCCCGTTCATGTATTCGTGACAAGGCATCTGCTTTTTTATTTTTGGAGCCGGGACGGTAGGTCAGTACGAAATTGAATCGGGTAAAAAATAATGCCCATCTGGCCTGTCGGGGATTAAGTCTTTTAGCCTTCTCAATGTAAAGGAGATTCTTGTGATCGGTCAGAATGGTAATAGGAATAATTGTGCCTTCCAATAAATGTCTCCATTCTTCCAGGGCCATTTTAATGGCTAGTAGTTCCCTATTACCGACATCGTAATTACATTCAGCAGATGTGAACATTTTAGAAAAATAAGAGCAAGGATGAATACGATTGGTTGTTTGATCTCTCTGTGACAAAATAGCTCCAGCACCGAATTCTGATGCATCAACCTCCAAAATAAAAGGTAATTTAGGATCTGGGCGATGAAGTATAGGAGCTGTAATAAAAGCTTTTTTGAGTTTTTTGAAGGCTTGGGTGGCTTGGAGAGGCCAGGTCTTAGGATTAGCACCTTTTCTGGTGAGCGCTGTTATGGGTGATACTATTTTAGAGAAGTCTCTGATAAATTTTCTGTAGTAGTTGGCGAACCCTAAAAAGCGTTGGATGCCTTTTAGGTTGGTGGAGGTGGCCAGTCTTCAATAGCCCGAACTTTGTCAGGGTCCATCTCTAGGCCGTTTTCTGTAATGATGTAGCCCAGAAACTTGATTTTATTCTTTTCAAATTCGCATTTCTCAGCTTTGGCGAATAACGTATGTTCTCTCAAGCGTTGGAGTACTTGTCTTACTTGAATCCTGTGTTCTTGGATATCTCGGGAGTAGATTAGAATATCGTCCAAGTATATCATGACATGGGACAATAACATATCACGGAAGATATCATTCATGAAATTCTGAAACACTGCGGGGGCGTTACATAGGCCGAAGGGCATCACTAAGTATTCGTAGTGGCCATATCAGGTATTGAATGCCGTCTAGACATGTGCATTCGTTTTCGGACGAATGCATTTTCGGACGAAAATAGCATTTTCGTCCATTCGTCCGAAAAACGAATAACGAAAATTTTAACTAACAAAATCCGAATGAACGAATGGTTAATAAACGAAAAACATTCGTTCATTCGTCCATTCGTCCATTCGTGCTATTGGCATTCTAAACCGAAATAGAGTCGGTTTACAATACCAATAGCATTGTACTACATTCCATAAACCGACATGAATGACTTTCGGTTTATGGAATGCATGTAATGCTATTAGCTTCCTATAAACCGAAATTGAGTTCCCATTCATACGAATAGGTCAATTGACCTATTCGTATGAATGGGGACTCTTTCGGTTTATAGAAAGCCAATAGCAGCATGTATTCTATAAGCCGAAAGTCTTTAAAACAAACGACGTTCGGTTTATAGAATACATGTAATGCTATTGCTGTTCTATAAGCCGAAAGACATTCGGCTTATAGAACAGCAATAGCATTACATGCATTCTATAAACCGAACGTCGTTCGTTTTAAAGACTTTCGGCTTATAGAATACTATTGGCATTCTATAAACCTAACTAGAGTCCCTCCTCATTCATAAGAATTTCTTATGAATGGGGACTCGACTCTAGTTCGGTTTATAGAAAGCCAATAGTATTCTATAAGCCGAAAGTCTTTAAAACGAACGACGTTCGGTTTATAGAATACATGTAATGCTATTGCTAAACTATAAACCGAACGACTTTCGGTTTATAGAATAGCCATAGGATTACATGTAGTACATAAGCCGAAAGTCTATAAACCGAAAGTCGTTCGGTTTATAGGCTGTCGGCATTTAACTATACAGAGACAGAGTCTCCATTCATAAAATTATGAATGGAGACTTTGTCTCCGTGTAGTAAAATGCCGAAAGTCTATAAACCGAACGATCGGTTTATAGACTTTCGGCTTATGTAATACATGTAATCCTATGGCTATTCTATAAACCGAAAGTTCGGTTTATAGAATAGCAATAGGAATACATGTATTCCATAAGCCGACAGCCTATAAACCGAACGTTCGGTTTATAGGCTGTGGGCATTTTACTACACGGAGACAAAGTCTCCATTCATAATTTTATGAATGGAGACTCTGTCTCCGTATAGTTAAATGCCGGCTTTTAACTATACGGAGACAAAGTCTCCATTTATAATTTTATGAATGGAGACTCTGTCTCCGTATAGTTAAATGCCCACAGCCTATAAACCGAACGTTCGGTTTATAGGCTGTGGGCATTTAACTATACGGAGACAAAGTCTCCATTCATAATTTTATGAATGGAGACTCTGTCTCTGTATAGTTAAATGCCGGCTTTTAACTATACGGAGACAAAGTCTCCATTTATAATTTTATGAATGGAGACTCTGTCTCCGTATAGTTAAATGCCCACAGCCTATAAACCGAACGTTCGGTTTATAGGCTGTGGGCATTTAACTATACGGAGACAAAGTCTCCATTCATAATTTTATGAATGGAGACTCTGTCTCCGTATAGTTAAATGCTATTGTATTCTATAAACCGACTCTATTTCGGCTTATAGAATGCAATAGTACTACGAATGGACGAATGAACGAATGATTTTCCTTTATTAACCATTCGTTCATCCGGCTTTAGTTAGCTTAGCATTTTCGTTCTTCGTTTTTCGGGCGAATGGACGAAAATGCAATTTTCGGACGAAAATGCATTCGTCCGAAAACGAATGCACATGTCTAGTATATATTCACATGTAAATTGCTTTTTAAATAAAAAATTATGATATAAAAAAATCTTGTTTTTATTTCCTTTTATGTGACAATGCTGCCTCTCTCTTTCCCTTGCCCCCAGATTTGTCGCTCTCCCCCCCTTAGTGTTGTCTCTCTCTCACCCTCCCTTTGGCTCCCCCCTCGCTCCCCTTGTGTCTGTCTCTTCCCCCCTTCCCTCCCCTTGTTTCTCTCTGCCCCCCCCCCCCTTGTTATTCTGTCCCCCCCTCACCTGTTTCTTGCTCCCTGGTGGCTAGTGGGGGCAGCCGGGGGATGTATGCACTATACATAATAGACGGAAGTGTCGGGCAGCATGGAGGTTGTCTGCACGATTCGTGCAGACATCCCCCAGCTGCCCGATTCTCCCTGGTGGCTAGCGAGGGAGCGGAGGATGTCTGCGCGATGAGTGAGACCTCTCCTGCTGCCGCCCGGCATGACCGCCGGGACTTCTATGATGAAGCTGGGTACTTCCGGCTTCCTCATAAAAGTCCTGGCTGTCGTTCCGGGCGGCAGACATCCACCGCTCATCGCGCTCATCCACCGCTCATCGCGCAGACATCCACCGCTGCCTCGCTAGCCACCAGGGAGAATCGGGCAGCTGGGGGATGTCTGCACGAATCGTGCAGACAACCTCCATGCTGCCCGACACTTCCGTCTATTATGTATAGTGCATACATCCCCCGGCTGCCCCCACTAGCCACCAGGGAGCAAGAAACAGGTGAGGGGGGGACAGAATAACAAGGGGGGGGGCAGAGAGAAACAAGGGGAGGGAAGGGGGGAAGAGACAGACACAAGGGGAGCGAGGGGGGAGCCAAAGGGAGGGTGAGAGAGAGACAACACTAAGGGGGGGAGAGCGACAAATCTGGGGGCAAGGGAAAGAGAGAGGCAGCTTTGTCACATAAAAGGAAATAAAAACAAGATTTTATTTATATCATAATTTTTTATTAAAAAAGCAATTTACATGTGAATATATACTAGACATGTGCATTCGTTTTCGGACGAATGCATTTTCGTCCGAAAATTGCATTTTCGTCCATTCGCCCGAAAAACGAAGAACGAAAATGCTAAGCTAACTAAATCGAATGAACGAATAGTTAATAAAGGAAAATCATTCGTTCATTCGTCCATTCGTAGTACTATTGCATTCTATAAGCCGAAATAGAGTCGGTTTATAGAATACAATAGCATTTAACTATACGGAGACAGAGTCTCCATTCATAAATTTATGAATGGAGACAAACGTATAGTTAAAAGCCGACAGCCTATAAACCGAACGTTCGGTTTATAGGCTGTGGGCATTTAACTATACGGAGACAGAGTCTCCATTCATAAAATTATAAATGGAGACTTTGTCTCCGTATAGTTAAAAGCCGGTGTTCTGACAAATTTCTGGAGCAAATTCTCCTGCGCAATCGCAGGAGAATTTGCTCACTGCGCATGCGCATAAAGTTACAGCTGATAACTCAGCTGTAACTTTGTGACCACCGTGCATGAGACAGCTGCGCAACCCACCTCCCGCCCCCTCACACCCGCCGCACACCCCTTCTTACCAGATCATCGACCACAGCGATACACAGCGCATGCGCACGCCTATCCAGCCGTTTGGGAATGCGCGCGTCCGTTGTTGTGTTCTTAAGGTGGTAAGTAACACGGGGCGTCGGGACATAAGGGGGCAAGCATCCTGGTGAGGGCTGCCTCATCTTGATGGGATTTGTGATCCTCCTGCTGTATTATTGATGCAGCAGGAGGATCACAAATCCCATCAAGATGAGGCAGCCCTCACCAGGATGCTTGCCCCCTTATGTCCCGACGCCCCATGTTACTTACCACCTTAAGAACACAACAACGGACGCGCACATTCCCAAACGGCTGGATAGGCGTGCGCATGCGCTGTGTATCGCTGTGGTCGATGATCTGGTAAGAAGGGGTGTGCAGGGGGTGTGAGGGGGCGGGAGGTGGGTTGCGCAGCTGGCGCATGCGCGGTGGTCACAAAGTTACAGCTGAGTTATCAGCTGTAACTTTATGCGCATGCGCAGTGAGCAAATTCTCCTGCGATTGCGCAGGAGAATTTGCTCCAGAAATTTGTCAGAACACCGGCATTTAACTATACGGAGACAGAGTCTCCATTCATAAAATTATAAATGGAGACTTTGTCTCCGTATAGTTAAAAGCCGGCATTTAACTATACGGAGACAGAGTCTCCATTCATAAAATTATGAATGGAGACTTTGTCTCCGTGTAGTAAAATGCCCACAGCCTATAAACCGAACGTTCGGTTTATAGGCTGTCGGCTTATGGAATACATGTATTCCTATTGCTATTCTATAAACCGAACGTTCGGTTTATAGAATAGCCATAGGATTACATGTATTATATAAGCCGAAAGTCTATAAACGGATCGTTCGGTTTATAGGCTTTCGGCATTTTACTACACGGAGACAAAGTCTCCATTCATAATTTTATTATTTATTATATACATTATAACATATTATTTATTATATACATGTATTCCATAAGCCGACAGCCTATAAACCGAACGTTCGGTTTATAGGCTGTCGGCATTTTACTACACGGAGACAAAGTCTCCATTCATAATTTTGTAGTAAAATGCCGACAGCCTATAAACCGAACGTTCGGTTTATAGGCTGTCGGCTTATGGAATACATGTATTCCTATTGCTATTCTATAAACCGAACGACTTTCGGTTTATAGAATAGCAATAGGAATACATGTATTCCATAAGCCGACAGCCTATAAACCGAACGTTCGGTTTATAGGCTGTCGGCATTTTACTACACGGAGACAGAGTCTCCATTCATAAAATTATGAATGGAGACTTTGTCTCCGTGTAGTAAAATGCCCACAGCCTATAAACCGAACGTTCGGTTTATAGGCTGTCGGCATTTTACTACACGGAGACAAAGTCTCCATTCATAATTTTATGAATGGAGACTCTGTCTCCGTGTAGTAAAATGCCGACAGCCTATAAACCGAACGTTCGGTTTATAGGCTGTCGGCTTATGGAATACATGTATTCCTATTGCTATTCTATAAACCGAACGACTTTCGGTTTATAGAATAGCAATAGGAATACATGTATTCCATAAGCCGACAGCCTATAAACCGAACGTTCGGTTTATAGGCTGTCGGCATTTTACTACACGGAGACAGAGTCTCCATTCATAAAATTATGAATGGAGACTTTGTCTCCGTGTAGTAAAATGCCCACAGCCTATAAACCGAACGTTCGGTTTATAGGCTGTCGGCATTTTACTACACGGAGACAAAGTCTCCATTCATAATTTTATGAATGGAGACTCTGTCTCTGTATAGTTAAATGCCGACAGCCTATAAACCGAACGACTTTCGGTTTATAGACTTTCGGCTTATGTAATACATGTAAACCTATGGCTATTCTATAAACCGAAAGTCGTTCGGTTTATAGAATAGCAATAGGATTACATGTATTCCATAAGCCGAAAGTCTATAAACCGAAAGTCGTTCGGTTTATAGACTTTCGGCTTATAGAATACAAGTAATACTATTGCCTTTCTATGAACCGAACGAGAGCCCCATTCATAAGAATTTCTTATGAATGGGGCTCTCGTTCGGTTTATAGAAAGCCAATAGTATTACATTGTATTCTATAAAACGAACGAAAAAAATTAACGAAACGAAAATAATGAACGAATTTCGTCTGAAACGAATGCACTAATGAACGAAATTCGTTTTAGACGAAATAAATAACTTTTTCGTCCGAATGGACGAAAACGAAACGAAAATTTTAGTTTTGCACATGTCTAATTCCTATTGCTATTCTATAAACCGAACGACTTTCGGTTTATAGAATAGCAATAGGAATACATGTATTCCATAAGCCGACAGCCTATAAACCGAACGTTCGGTTTATAGGCTGTCGGCATTTTACTACACGGAGACAGAGTCTCCATTCATAAAATTATGAATGGAGACTTTGTCTCCGTGTAGTAAAATGCCCACAGCCTATAAACCGAACGTTCGGTTTATAGGCTGTCGGCATTTTACTACACGGAGACAAAGTCTCCATTCATAATTTTATGAATGGAGACTCTGTCTCCGTGTAGTAAAATGCCGACAGCCTATAAACCGAACGTTCGGTTTATAGGCTGTCGGCTTATGGAATACATGTATTCCTATTGCTATTCTATAAACCGAACGACTTTCGGTTTATAGAATAGCAATAGGAATACATGTATTCCATAAGCCGACAGCCTATAAACCGAACGTTCGGTTTATAGGCTGTCGGCATTTTACTACACGGAGACAGAGTCTCCATTCATAAAATTATGAATGGAGACTTTGTCTCCGTGTAGTAAAATGCCCACAGCCTATAAACCGAACGTTCGGTTTATAGGCTGTCGGCATTTTACTACACGGAGACAAAGTCTCCATTCATAATTTTATGAATGGAGACTCTGTCTCTGTATAGTTAAATGCCGACAGCCTATAAACCGAACGACTTTCGGTTTATAGACTTTCGGCTTATGTAATACATGTAAACCTATGGCTATTCTATAAACCGAAAGTCGTTCGGTTTATAGAATAGCAATAGGATTACATGTATTCCATAAGCCGAAAGTCTATAAACCGAAAGTCGTTCGGTTTATAGACTTTCGGCTTATAGAATACAAGTAATACTATTGCCTTTCTATGAACCGAACGAGAGCCCCATTCATAAGAATTTCTTATGAATGGGGCTCTCGTTCGGTTTATAGAAAGCCAATAGTATTACATTGTATTCTATAAAACGAACGAAAAAAATTAACGAAACGAAAATAATGAACGAATTTCGTCTGAAACGAATGCACTAATGAACGAAATTCGTTTTAGACGAAATAAATAACTTTTTCGTCCGAATGGACGAAAACGAAACGAAAATTTTAGTTTTGCACATGTCTAATGCCGTCTTCCATTCGTCATTCTCGCGGATACGGATGAGATTGTATGCCCCATGCAGGTCTAATTTGGTAAACACCGTAGCTTCCCTGAGTTGATCATGTAATTCAGCTATCAAAGGTAGAGGGTATTTATTTTTTACAGTGATTTTGTTTAATCCTCGATAGTCGATACATGGTCTGAGTGAGCCTTCATTTTTAGCTACGAAGAAAAACCCTGCCCCCACAGGAGAGGAGGATGGTCTTATAAAGCCCCTTTTAAGGCTTTCGTCAATGTATTGTGCTAATGCTTGATTTTCTGGTTCAGAGAGGGGATAAGTACGTCCAGAAGGAGGCGAAGTGCTGGGCAAGAGTTCGATAGCACAATCATAGCTTCTATGAGGAGGGAGAGTTTCAGCACGTTCTTTAGAAAAGACATCTAGAAATTCCCAATAATGAGCAGGAACTATAGATCGAGGATCTTCAGGGGTAAGTTCAAGAACCGAGTAGACCTTGATAGGCTGATGACAACACGTATTCTTGTAATGATCACTCCAGGCAGTAATCTCACCTTGAGACCAATCGATGATGGGGTTGTGTTTCTGTAGCCATGGCATACCCAATATGACTGGAAGAAGAGGACTACATAGGGCGTCAAAGGTGATCTCCTCAGAGTGGAAAATCCCAATCTTAGCTTCTAATAAAATAGACTCTTCAGAAATGAATCCAGTACCGAGCGGAGAGCCGTCTAAGGAAGCAATGAGACTACTTTGTTTTTTGTAAGTGAAGAGAATCCCTTGTTGCATAGCCCAATTCTTGTCAATAAAATTTCCAGCAGCTCCAGAATCAATGAAGGCTTGTGTGGTCACTTGGTGACCTTTCCACCGGAGCGTGATTGGTATTAACATTCTGGGATGAGAAGGAGGCATAAGGACAGAAATGCTCAGTGGATTGCCCCTTTTTTCCACTAAGCACAGAAGTCCCTGTTTCTGAGGACAGTACCGGGCCATGTGTCCTTTATGACCACAATATAAACAAAGACCCTTGGACCTCCTCCTTTGTTTTTCCTCCTCAGACAAGCATAACACGGGCCCAATCTCTATAGGTTCTGCTGGAGGGCTAGAGGTTTCTTGACTGGGATTCTGAGGGAAATAGGTGGGCTGAAGTTTGAAAAACCTGGGGTTCCTGTCCCGATCTCTCTCTCTCTCATTACGCCTTTCTTGATTGCGAGCATCAAGTCTTAAGCAGAGTGCAATTTAACTTTCTAGATCATCTGGTAAGTCACGGTACGTGAGAGCATCTTTAAGGGAGTCATTAAGGCCTCTTCTGAAGGCCGCTCTGAGTGCACTTGCGTTTCAGTCGGTCTCATAAGCAAGAGTCCTGAATTCTATAGCATACTGAGCTAACGTCTTCCTACCCTGGGTTAATTCCATGAGACTAGATTCAGCGGATTCTCGTCTACCGGGTGCATCGAAGACAGCATGAAATGCTGAAATGAAAGATTCAGCATTATCGAGGAGTGGGGAGTTTCTTTCGAGTAATGGAGAGGCCCAGGCCAGAGCTTCGACCCTAAGTAAATTAATAATAAAGGCCACCCGAGATGAGTTTGAGGCAAAGGTCTGAGGTTGAGTCCGAAAGTGTAGGAGGCATTGATTGAGAAACCCTCTACATTCCTTGGGAGCTCCTGCATATTTATCTGGGACCGGCATTTTTGGAGGTTTAGCAGCTCCATGAGCACCTAAGTCAGATGGTTCTGGAGCTGGTACCGAACGGGCTGCTGCTGGAGGGGCCGTCGTCAGAGGTCTTAGTAATTCAGTGACGGTGTCTAGTTTCTGATCAAGACTCTGGAGCTGTGATGCATGGGAAGCCAAGATCTGGTCCTGATGGTCTTGTCTAGAAGACACTCGGCCTAAATCTGCGGGTTCCATAGTAAGGCCTGTGATAACTGTCACGTTCAGGAGCGAGGTTGGAACCGCTTTGCAGAGAGATAGAGGTTAGTGCAACGAACCCCGGTAATAGAACAGAATTCTTCCGCCTGAAGGAAGTCCACCTTATGGTTGAGCCTCAGGTTTCGTTCCCCCTGGTCTTTTGCACTCTGTACTACTACCAGAGTATCGAAGCTGAAACCAAAGTACTGGACTGGAAGCTGTAACAGGACCGAAGCCGAGGTGCAGGATAGGAGGCTGAAACAGGACCGAGGCGAAGGTAACAGGGACACAGGCAAAAGAGTAGTCAGGCAGGCGATAAGTCGAGGCTGGCAGAGTTCAGGCGAAGTCAAAACAGGCAACAGGTCAGGACAGGCGGCAAACAGGCAAGGTCAGGTAGCAAAGTTTGGCAACAGTGATATAGAATAGGAAGTACAAAAACGCTAGTAAAGGCTCAAGGCACTATCACAGGCAAAGGTTGAATGCAGACTGAGCCTTTAAATATCCCTCCAAGGCAAGTCTCCGCCCCTGGGATGAAAATGAGGCTTGGAAAGCAAACTAGGAAGTAGCATATAAAACCAAGAAGTCTCCGCCTCTGGGATGAAAATGAGGCTTGGAAAGCAAACTAGGAAGTTGCATAAAAACCAAGATGGCGCCGCCGTGTGGAAGGGACTTCTATGGCAATAGCTAATTCCTAGGCAGCGTATAGTGTGGAGGAGTATGCGCTGCACTGCGTAAGCGCATGCTTACATTTTCTGGAATCATAGCAGCGGATCCGGGACAGGACGCAGAAGAAGCGCGTGTCAAGCGGCGGCTAAGGTAAGCAGGACGTGTCCTGCAGCGTGACGGCACTGATGTGACAATCATATTGGGAATAAATTTATGAGATGATGGGGATTTTGAGTAAGGGTGTGTTTGGATGACAGAGTGTGGTGGGGGCTTCTGTGGACATTCCCGCTGGTAACATTAAGGATGAGGGAAGCCATGTTTGTGTTGATATTTGTGTTGATACCCATATACTATGGGTATTTCACCAAATCTGGAATTTAGGGAGCTTTGTACGGGCTCTATGTTAGATTCTCTCCAGGAGAAGATATCACCACTATAGAGAATAATCTTAAACCATACTCTTATTGTTATCCGGTTAGAGTAACAGTAGAGGCTCAGCGATGGATATATATCAGAAATTGGTAGGTCAATATAAATTGTTAAGTAGGTTAGTGGAGATGTCCCGAATAGTTTGCGTCGAATAGTTCCCGGCGAACATAGCTTCTTCACGTTCGCCGCGGCGGGCGAACATATGCGATGTTCGGTCCGCCCCCTATTCGTCATCATTGAGTAAACTTTGACCCTGTACCTCACAGTCAGCAGACACATTTCAGCCAATCAGCAGCAGACCCTCCCTCCCAGACCCTCCCACCTCCTGGACAGCATCCATTTTAGATTAATTTGGAAGCTGCATTCTTAGTGAGAGGAGGGACAGTGTAGCTGCTGCTGATTTAATAGGGAAATCGATAGCTAGGCTAGTGTATTCAGTGTCCACTACAGTCCTGAATGACTCATCTGCTGTAAGGACAGCACCCCAAAAAGCCCTTTTAAGGACTAGAACATCAGTCTGCTTTTTTTTTAATTTTCCTGTATAATCTAATTGCAGTCGCCTGCCTGCCAGCGTGTGTGTCAGGCTCACAGCGTATACTGTGCCCACTTGGCCAGTGCCACCACTCATATCTGGTGTCACAATAGCTTGCATTTAAAAAAACAAAAACTTTTTTGACTGTAATATAATAGCAGTCAGTTTCCTTCACACGTGTGCGTTTCAGGGCCTGCCAGGGCACAGTGTCACACCAGTGCAACTCATATCTGGTGTAACAGTAGTGTACATTAAAAAAAAACTAGAAATTTGACTGTGAAATAATAGCAGTCAGTTTCCTTCACACGTGTGCGTTTCAGGGCCTGCCAGGTCACAGTGTCACACCAGTGCAACTCATATCTGGTGTAACAGTAGTGTACATTAAAAAAAAAACTAGAAATTTGACTGTGAAATAATAGCAGTCAGTTTCCTTCACACGTGTGCGTTTCAGGGCCTGCCAGGGCACAGTGTCACACCAGTGCAACTCATATCTGGTGTAACAGTAGTGTATATTAAAAAAAAAAAAAACTTTTTTGACTGTGAAATAATAGCAGTCAGTTTCCTTCACGCGTGTGCGTTTCAGGGCCTGCCAGGGCACAGTGTCACACCAGTGCAACTCATATCTGGTGTAACAGTAGTGTACATTAAAAAAAAAACTAGAAATTTGACTGTGAAATAATAGCAGTCAGTTTCCTTCACACGTGTGCTTTTCAGGGCCTGCCAGGGCACAGTGTCACACCAGTGCAACTCATATCTAGTGTAACAGTAGTGTACATTAAAAAAAAACCTAGAAATTTGACTGTGAAATAATAGCAGTCAGTTTCCTTCACACGTGTGCGTTTCAGGGCCTGCCAGGGCATAGTGTCACACCAGTGCAACTCATATCTGGTGTAACAGTAGTGTACATTAAAAAAAAAACTAGAAATTTGACTGTGAAATAATAGCAGTCAGTTTCCTTCACGCGTGTGCGTTTCAGGGCCTGCCAGGGCATAGTGTCACACCAGTGCAACTCATATCTGGTGTAACAGTAGTGTACATTAAAAAAAAAAAAATAGAAATTTGACTGTGAAATAATAGCAGTCAGTTTCCTTCACACGTGTGCGTTTCAGGGCCTGCCAGGTCACAGTGTCACACCAGTGCAACTCATATCTGGTGTAACAGTAGTGTACATTAAAAAAAAAACTAGAAATTTGACTGTGAAATAATAGCAGTCAGTTTCCTTCACACGTGTGCGTTTAAGGGCCTGCCAGGTCACAGTGTCACACCAGTGCAACTCATATCTGGTGTAACAGTAGCGTACATTAAAAAAAAAACTAGAAATTTGACTGTGAAATAATAGCAGTCAGTTTCCTTCACGCGTGTGCGTTTCAGGGCCTGCCAGGTCACAGTGTCACACCAGTGCAACTCATATCTGGTGTAACAGTAGTGTATATTTAAAAAAAAAAAAACTTTTTTGACTGTGAAATAATAGCAGTCAGTTTCCTTCACGCGTGTGCGTTTCAGGGCCTGCCAGGGCACAGTGTCACACCAGTGCAACTCATATCTGGTGTAACAGTAGTGTACATTAAAAAAAAAACTAGAAATTTGACTGTGAAATAATAGCAGTCAGTTTCCTTCACGCGTGTGCGTTTCAGGGCCTGCCAGGGCATAGTGTCACACCAGTGCAACTCATATCTGGTGTAACAGTAGTGTACATTAAAAAAAAAAAAATAGAAATTTGACTGTGAAATAATAGCAGTCAGTTTCCTTCACACGTGTGCGTTTCAGGGCCTGCCAGGTCACAGTGTCACACCAGTGCAACTCATATCTGGTGTAACAGTAGTGTACATTAAAAAAAAAACTCAGTGTGTATACACTGTCATTTTGGTTGCGTGATGACGTAGGACGCGCTACGTGATGCGTGGTGCGAGGGAGGCGTGGCTGGCGGGGGATGCCCGATAGACAGCGTTAAACCGCTCTTGAAACCTCTCTCCCTGGGTACACTAAAAAACGCCTAAACTTTCGCGACGGACCAAGACGCAGACCTGGCCGCATAGGGACTTTGGTGGGCTGCGCGGGCTTCGCTGCTGGGATCTCTTGAGCCGGCTCCCTGCTCTGTCGTATATGTCTGTTGGAAGTTGATGTCCTCTGCTGTTCAACGTATGCACATGCTCCCCTAGCAGCCGGATGACCTGTGGACGAGCTGTTGAAGATTGTCTCATCATCACAAAACAAAGGGCTTCCAATTCTATCTTGGGATAGAAGATTAAACCAACTACTAGCACCAATCGCCTCGCAGAGAAAACGACACTTCTAACACAAAACTGCAAGTATGCTGTAATTGTTGAGCTGTGCTGCAGGAAGAAAGAAGCATATGTGTGATTTGAAGCAGCTGTCTTTTCAATCGGTTACTAGACTATATCTTTGTATATGTTGAATAGTTAATTTTGTCAGACTGCATAGATCGGCAATAACAACTCCAGAAAAGAGAGGGGAGGGAGGGGGAAGAGGGGGAAGGGGAGAGGTAAGGGGGGAAAGAGAAAAAACAGACTGCAACAACATCTAGAATTAAAGGGGAGATCCCCAGGTGAGAGCGTTTGTTAAGGACTCTGTACTGAATTAAGTCCCAAATGAGGGGATAATAACAAATCAGTATATGTAAAGATAATATAAGCAATAAGACTGAAGATACCGGAGAGGCTCAGCCTCGATACTGTGACAGCAATACATTTAACACTCTTGTATAAACCATTGTTTAAAACCGTATTATTGAAGGACAGAAAAACACCGGAATAGAGTTATATACTGAAAGTGATCTAAACTCTGGTAAAAGCGGAGACAGGGAGCTACTCACTGAAAACCCCCCAGATATCGATAAAATTTAAATCAACAGAAGAAAGAACTCTGGGGTGGACCTGCGAAGGCCCATAATAGGGGTTAGGAAGACTCTACATGCCGATTTAGGTTAAGAACTGATTGGTAAATGTGTTATTATTCCAACTGTTAAAACACAAAACTCAACCCAGGCGAATTCAGAGTTGATTGGGCTCTGGCTCGGTATAACTAGGAACAGTGGAGTAATTCGGTGCAGAGAGATAATCTAGGGGGTGCTTAATACCTGGAGGTTGCTACCTAGTGGGTTGTCTTATCTATTAACAACACAAAGTTTATCTTTCTTCAAACCATCTGAACAACATGCCTCCCAAGATAGATAAACAGGACAAACTAGAGAAACATAAAGGTTCAAATAAGCCCTCCAAACCACTCCCAATTGACTCTTACTATTCTCCAAAAAATCAGTCAAATACTTCCATTATGCAGGATAAAAATTCCTCAAATCCTTCTGCCGAACTATCCCCCTTAGGAATCAGTGACTATATTTCACAAGCTGCACTACTTTCGGCCCTGGACTCCCTATATGCAAAAATAAAATTGGACCTGGATAAGATGTTAGCAGATAACAAAGAAGAATTTGCTCAACTTAAAGCCTCTATAAAATCACAAGCAAGCGAAATCGAAACACTGAAATTAAAAGTCCTAGATCTTCAAACGCAAAACGAGGTTGCTAACTCAACTATCAATAGACTGGATCTTAAGCTAGCAGATGTAGAGGATCGATCCAGAAGATCTAATCTCAGAATACGCGGAATAACAGAAGAAGTAACCAATCTAGATCAGTACATACAAGAATTGTTATCAACATATATAGATCAGAGCCTGCTGGGTCCGCTACCCAGTGGCGTAGCGTGGGTTGTCAGCACCCGGGGCAAGGCAAGTAATTTGCGCCCCCTAACCCGTGGATTTTAGCACTCGAGTCTCTTCTACTAGATTAGTTAAAGAAACCCTTACCCCCCAGCACATGTATTGTTTGTTATGAAAATACTTATGTAATTAAAGTAAAATGCATCTAAATACAAGTTTATTTTCCAACACTTTATTGAGTGCGAACATGCATTACACACATTCTCCACATTTTCAGCAGGTCTATGAATACAAATATACACATGTAGTAACCTAGCATGGGCCATGCTATTATATGTCGTCTCACAACCATCGTAAACGACAAACAATATCAAGAACAAAAACTAAACATCAAAATGGAACCATACCCTGGAGATTATCCAAGACTGGGCTAGATGGAGCCAACTTCCTCAATCCTGTACCTCTAATGTTACCCCCCCCCCCCCCACACACACACACATATGCCATAATTGTTGTGCCATTCAGATGCCAGTAATATTGTAACTTTCGGATGCCAGTAATATTGTGCCAGTCAGAGCCCAGTAATATTGTGCCAGTCAGAGCCTAGTAATATTGTGCCAGTCAGATGCCTGCAATATTGTGCCAGTCAGATGCCTGCAATATTGTGCCAGTCAGAGCCCAGTAATAATGTGCCAGTCAGATACCAGTAATATTGTGCCAGTCAGATACCAATAATATTGTGCCAGTCAGATACCAGGAATATTGTGCCTGTCAGAGCCCAGGAATATTGTGCCTGTCAGAGCCCAGGAATATGGTGCCTGTCAGATGCCTGTAATATTATGCCAGTCAGATGCCTGTAATAGTGTGCAGTCAGAGGCCAGGAATATTGTGCCAGTCAGATGCCTGTAATATTGTGCCAGTCAGATGCCTGTAATATTATGCCAGTCAGATGCCTGTAATATTATGCCAGTCAGATGCTTGTAATAGTGTGCCAGTCAGAGGCCAGGAATATTGTGCCAGTCAGAGGCCTGTAATATTGTGCCAGTCAGATGCCTGTAATATTATGCCAGTCAGATGCCTGTAATATTGTGCCAGTCAGAGCCCAGTAATATAGTGCCAGCCAGATGCCTGTAATATTATGCCAGCCAGATGCCCAGTATTATTGTGCCAGCCAGATGCCCAGTAATATAGTGCCAGTCAGATGCCCAGTATTATTGTGCCAATCAGATGCCCAGTAATATTGTGCCAATCAGATACCCAGTAATATAGTGCCAGTCAGATACCCAGTAATATTGTGCCAATCAGATGCCCAATAATATTGTGCCAATCAGATACCCAGTAATATAGTGCCATTCAGATACCCAGTAATATTGTGCCAATCAGATACCCAGTAATATAGTGCCAGTCAGATACCCAGTAATATTGTGCCAATCAGATGCCCAGTAATATTGTGCCAATCAGATACCCAGTAATATAGTGCCATTCAGATACCCAGTAATATAGTGCCAATCAGATACCCAGTAATATTGTGCCAATCAGATACCCAGTAATATAGTGCCATTCAGATACCCAGTAATATAGTGCCAATCAGATACCCAGTAATATAGTGCCATTCAGATACCCAGTAATATAGTGCCAATCAGATACCCAGTAATATTGTGCCAATCAGATACCCAGTAATATTGTGCCAATCAGATGCCCAGTAATATTGTGCCAATCAGATACCCAGTAATATAGTGCCAGTCAGATACCCAGTAATATTGTGCCAATCAGATGCCCAGTAATATTGTGCCAATCAGATACCCAGTAATATAGTGCCATTCAGATACCCAGTAATATTGTGCCAATCAGATGCCCAGTAATATTGTGCCAATCAGATACCCAGTAATATTGTGCCAATCAGATGCCCAGTAATATTGTGCCAATCAGATACCCAGTAATATAGTGCCATTCAGATACCCAGTAATATAGTGCCAATCAGATACCCAGTAATATTGTGCCAATCAGATACCCAGTAATATAGTGCCAATCAGATACCCAGTAATATTGTGCCAATCAGATACCCAGTAATATAGTGCCATTCAGATACCCAGTAATATAGTGCCAATCAGATACCCAGTAATATTGTGCCAATCAGATGCCCAGTAATATAGTGCCAATCAGATACCCAGTAATATTGTGCCAATCAGATACCCAGTAATATAGTGCCATTCAGATACCCAGTAATATAGTGGCAATCAGATACCCAGTAATATTGTGCCAATCAGATACCCAGTAATATTGTGCCAATCAGATGCCCAGTAATATAGTGCCAATCAGATACCCAGTAATATTGTGCCAATCAGATACCCAGTAATATAGTGCCAATCAGATACCCAGTAATATTGTGCCAATCAGATGCCCAGTAATATAGTGCCAGTCAGATACCAGGAATATTGTGCCAATCAGATGCCCAGTAATATTGTGCCAATCAGATACCCAGTAATATAGTGCCAATCAGATACCCAGTAATATTGTGCCAGTCAGATACCCAGTAATATTGTGCCAATCAGATGCCCAGTAATATTGTGCCAATCAGATACCCAGTAATATAGTGCCATTCAGATACCCAGTAATATAGTGCCAATCAGATACCCAGTAATATTGTGCCAATCAGATACCCAGTAATATAGTGCCAATCAGATACCCAGTAATATTGTGCCAATCAGATACCCAGTAATATAGTGCCATTCAGATACCCAGTAATATAGTGCCAATCAGATACCCAGTAATATTGTGCCAATCAGATGCCCAGTAATATAGTGCCAATCAGATACCCAGTAATATTGTGCCAATCAGATACCCAGTAATATAGTGCCATTCAGATACCCAGTAATATAGTGCCAATCAGATACCCAGTAATATTGTGCCAATCAGATACCCAGTAATATTGTGCCAATCAGATGCCCAGTAATATAGTGCCAATCAGATACCCAGTAATATTGTGCCAATCAGATACCCAGTAATATAGTGCCAATCAGATACCCAGTAATATTGTGCCAATCAGATGCCCAGTAATATAGTGCCAGTCAGATACCAGGAATATTGTGCCAATCAGATGCCCAGTAATATAGTGCCAGTCAGATACCAGGAATATTGTGCCAGCCAGCCCCCCCCCCCCCCCACCCGTACTTACATGAAGCGGCTCCGTGTCCCCCGCCGGATGTCTCCTCCGTGCAGTCTTCCCTCTTGCACGGAGGAGGGAAGCAGACACCGGATGTGACGCGACGTCACATCCGGCGTCAGTTTTTTTAATTTTTTTTTCCGGCAGTCGCATCCATCGGATGCGGCTTGCCGGAAAAAAGCGTTCACAAGCGCAATGCGCTGTGAACGCGGCAGCAGGGGCTGGGGGGCCCACGGGACAGCTGCCTTGGGGCCCCCCAGGAGTAAATGGGCCCAGGGCAGCTGCCCCGTTTGCCCCGCGTTAAAGACGGCCCTGGCGGCCACGCGGCCGCATAGGGCTAGTGCGCCCCCCCAGATATTGCGCCCGGTGCGGCCGGCCCCCCCTGCACCCCCCACGCTACGCCACTGCCGCTACCCATTGAAAGAGTGCATCGTCTCCCCAAACCAACACATCTATCCCAAAGTAATATCTCAAGGGATGTAATTGTATGTTTTAACAATTATAGAATCAAAGAAGAACTCTTGAGGGAACACAGGAAAAGTTTACCAAAAGCAGCAAAATTTTCACATCTTGCTTTCTTTGCGGATCTTTCACTTACAACCAGACAGACGAGGAGGAAATATGGGGATGTAACTACGGTTTTGAGAGACAACAACATTCCCTATTCATGGGGGTTCCCCACCAAAATCCGTATAACCTATAAAGAGAAATTGCACATCTGTATGGATCCTAACCAGGCCAAAGAAAAAATGACCTTATGGGGCTTAATTAAATAATAATGAATTAATAATTGGTCACTGGGGGCATGACAGAGCGAAGTGAAGGGGGGGAAGAGACGCAAAACAGAATGAACAAGGCAACGACAATGATGGACCCTGTTTCTTTTTTTTTTTCTCCCCTTTTTTCTCTCCCAATTCCTTGTACACCAAGCACTTTTTTGAAGCTGGCTTTGCAATGGGAAGTACAATGGCAATCATGCAACAAAATATTGAATGATTTTCTGATTAGTAAGGGACAACATAGCACTCCTTTTTTTTTTTTTTTTTCTTTTCTTTTTTTTTTTCCCGATAAGCACCTTAAATCTGAGTTTTGATCATGTATTTGGAAGTATAATGGAAATCATGTAACAAAATATTGATTTATTTTTTTGACGATTAGTAAGGGATAACATAGCACTTCTTTTCATTTTATAATTGAATTATATGTATTCTTTTCCTCTTCTTTTCCTTCCCTATCTGCACTTTAAATTTGAGTATGATCATGTATTTAGAAGTATAATGGAAACCACTTGGAAGAATTGTATTTATTGTTGTTGAATATTAATGCACATGGCACTTTGGTATTCTTCTGTCAACCCAGGAATATCGAATTATAAATGTATAAATGTATACTCACACCCTCCCCTCCCTTTTTTTTTTTTTTTTTTTCTTTCTCTCCCCTTTTTTCTCTCCCAAATCCTTGTACACCAAGCACTTTTTTGAAGCTGGCTTTGCAATGGGAAGTACAATGGCAATCATGCAACAAAATATTGAATGATTTTCTGATTAGTAAGGGACAACATAGCACTCCCTTTTTTTTTTTTTTTTTTTTCTAAAATTGAACTATATGTATTCCTTTCCTTTTTTTCTCCCTCCCTATATGCACTTTAAATTTGAGTATGATTATGTATGTAGAAGTATAATGGAAACCATTAGGAAGAAATGTACTTGTTGTTGCCTGAGTATTAATGCACATGGCATTCTGGTATCCTTCTGCCAACCTAGGAATACCGAACTATACATGTATAAATGTTTCTACACTCCTTCCCCTTGGGGATTTTTTTTTTTTTTTTTCCCGATATGCACTTTAAATCTGAGTTTTGAGCATGTATTTGGAAGTATAATGGAAATCATGTAACAAAATATTGATTTATTTTTTTGACGATTAGTAAGGGATAACATAGCACTTCTTTTCATTTTATAATTGAATTATATGTACTCTTTTCCTCTTCTTTTCCCTCCCTATCTGCACTTTAAATTTGAGTATGATCATGTATTTAGAAGTATAATGGAAACCACTTGGAAGAATTGTATTTATTGTTGTCGAATATTAATGCACATGGCACTTTGGCATTCTTCTGTCAACCCAGGAATATCGAATTATAAATGTATAAATGTATACACACACCCTCCCCTCCCTTTTTTTTTTTTTTTTTTTTAACTGACCACGTAATTAGAAGTATAATGGTAATCACTTAAAAGCCACTCTCCATCGATACTTTTTGCTGTTATTTAGGAACACTGAACTGTAAATGTACGCACAGACCCTTCCCCTCCCCCCCCACCCCCCCCTTTTTTTTTTTTTTTTTCTTCTCTTCTTCCCCTCTATGCACTTTCTTTTAAATTTAGACTGATTATGTATTTTTGAAGTTCAACGGTAATTGTCGGGGAAATACTTATTCACTGATGTAGAATACAAATGCACATAACACATTGAATGCACTTATAGTCCCTTCCCTTGTGTCCCCCCCCAAGCACTTTTTTTCTAATTAAGATTGTACACATATGCGAAAGCACCAATGTAAATGGCATTTTCTTACTATTCTGTTAATTTAGGATTTATGTACTATAGACAGACTGGTCTCTCCCTCATTCTCTATAAACTTGGTTGTTTCCTAGTGACCAGATCAAGTCCAGCTTGGAGGGAGGGAGTGAGGGCATGATAAACAAGTTGCTGTTAAGAGGCTCTCGTCTAAGCCCGTCTCCCCGCACTCTCCCTTGTGGATAAGGGAGATTTAATTTCTCACTAAAGCCAGAGATGAGATCTCTGACTGGAGCGAGCGTAAATGTGACGTGTGTGTGTGTGAGAGGGGTGGTGTCGATGCGGGTGCCGTGGTGGGGATGGGGGGGTTTGGGAGTCTGGGTGAGCAGACTGAAAGAAAAACATTATGACCCATTTTAAAATGATGACCTTGAATTCTCAGGGCTTGAATTCCCCATATAAAAGAGCCTTTCTCTATGATACTATGATTAAGGGTGGGATAGATGTCGCTTTTATACAAGAGACACACTGGACGCAGGAGGGAGTCAAATTATGGAAATATTCCAGATACCCTATTATTTATTCAGCCTCATTGACATCTAAGAAAAAAAGAGGGCTAGCTATAATTATATCATCCAAAATTAAATTTGAATACATTCACCAGGAAATGGATCACGAAGCTCGAAGATTGATCTTAGTATGTAAACTCAACGATATTACTTACACACTTGTCAATCTATACGCTCCCTCTGAGGGTACTATAAGATTCATGAATACATCAGTTGATACTATTGAAAAAATATCCATAGGTTTTATGATAATTGGTGGAGATCTCAATGCAGTTGCCAATTTTGAACTGGACAGACAAGCGAGAGGGATCAAAAAAGGGGTAGCACGTATGAAAAAAGCTGCTGAGGCTTTCTCTACGTGTCTGTTCGGACATAACCTATACGATGTATGGAGATCACTCCACCCAGGGGATAGAGACTACTCATTTTTTTCTCGGGTTCATATGACCTATACTAGGATTGACTACTTCCTGGTGGGTGGTCCCATGCTGGGTAACTGCGTCAGGGCCAACATCGGAAATATTGCCTGGTCGGATCATGCTCCCGTTGTCATAGAGATCAAGGGTAATCCTGAATATAGATTTCGTAACAACTGGAGAATGAACGACCATATAGTGTCCTCAGCTGACAGTAAAAGAGAACTACTTGACCAAGCCAAATCCTTTGTCACAAACAATGATAATGGATTAGTATCCGATCAGACCCTCTGGTGTGCATTAAAATGTGTCATGAGAGGATATCTAATAAAAGAAGGGTCTAAACAAAAACAACTAAGAGGGAAAGCCTTAGCCGAGCTGTACGTAACCTTGGCGGTATTGGAGGGGAAAAACAAACTAGATACCAATGTTCAAAGAAGCAGGGAAATTCAGGAGCTGCAGTCTGTAATTAAGAAAGCTATGAAAAAAAAGGCTGAAGTCACACTGCAGCGCCTGAAAAGCAGATGGTACTGAAGTAATAATAGAACTGGTAAAGATTTGACTAAGAAACTAAAGGCTCAAACTGCACGTACAAGAATAAAAAAAATAATGAAGGACGGCAGTGCCATCCTGGCTCCCGAAAAAATTGCAGCCGCTTTTAAAGAATATTATGAATCGCTCTACAACCTCACCCAGCCCACATCAAACCTACCTGATTTAAAAGAGTACCTGAGATCCTTAGATTTACCTACCCTATCGGCAAACAAATTAACAGCAATTAGCCACCCGATTACGTTGGTAGAAGTAACTAATACTATAAAAGAACTACAGAAGGGCAAGGCCCCAGGACCTGATGGCTTTACTACACTATTCTACCAGATCCTGGAGCCGGTGATATCCCCTTTGTTGGTCAGACTCTATAATTCAGTTGATTCAGAGGATGGGTTTTTGGAAGAGATGCTAGAGGCCTCGATCTCCCCGATTCCGAAGCCGGGTAAGGACCCAGAATTGATGGGTAATTACAGACCCATATCATTGATTAACCTTGATATCAAAATATTCTCGAAAATCCTGGCAAATCGCTTGAAGGGGGTTATTCAAGATCTGATCCACCCTGATCAAGCTGGCTTTATGCCAGGGAGAGAAGGGTTGGAAAACACCAGAAGGATCTTTGGTATTATGGAATATGTCCATCAAAAGAAAATCCCGACAGTCCTAGTCGCCCTTGATGCGGAGAAAGCATTTGATAGGGTAGACTGGAGATTCATGTCAGAAACCCTTCAAGCATTTGGTATATCCGGTAGATTTCACGAGTTGATAATGGCCTTGTATACAAAACCTCGGGCAAAAATTGTGGGTCCTTTCCTGGCTTCAAGGTTGCCCTTTGGCACAACTGCTCTATGCATTGACGATGGAACCGTTTGCCCAGCAATTAAGAAAAGCACAAGACATCAAGGGAGTTCAGATAGGAATGGAGGAACATCTTATCACATTATATGCGGACGATGTCCTGCTGTCCCTGACTCACCCCCAATTGTCAATCCCGGCCTTATTGGAAGCCATTCATGTGTATGGCTCCCACTCCAATTACAAGATTAACCTTCTTAAAACCCAGACCATTCCCCTGTATTGCATAGACGAAGATAGACGAACATTAGCACTACTTGGTAATAAGAGAAAAGAGAAGGATGTTATAGATTATTTGGGTATAAAAATAGTTAGCCAGATAGATGAAATTGTCCCATATAATTATAAGATCTTATTAGTAAATTTGCAAAAAATAATGATAACATGGTCAAAGCTAGAACCATCTTGGCTGGGACGTATTAATATAGCTAAATCATACATTCTCCCCAAAATAGTCTATTTATTGAGGACCATACCCTATAGGGTATCGGGAAATATACTGAGGGAATTGGACCTCCTCCTATCTAAATTCGTGTGGTCAGCCAAAAAACCTCGCGTCCCTAGCCATATATTAAAACGTAACCTAAGTCAAGATGGTCTTGGCTACCCTGATCTTCAGAGAATTCATGAAGCGTCCCAACTATCACACGCAACTGCATGGATTAACCATACCACAATCAAAAAAGGCTGGTTAAATTTGGAAACTGCATTCTGTAACAATAAGGATCCAGCCCTATTGATTTGGTTACCCCTTAGGCTATATAAAAACATAGGGATAAACTGTAAATTAATACGAGATATAAACACCTCTTTCCATAAAATTAAGAAAGCCCATGGCACGGGAGAAACCATTTCAAGGGCAGCCCCTATTCAGATACTTACAATGTGTATACCATCTATCCCATTATCGAACTGGATAACTGCTGGGATTAAAACAGTAGGAGATTTATACATCAATAACGCTTTGCTCTCCTTCCATACGCTTGTAAGGAATTATAACCTCCCCGATACGGAACTCTTTAATTATATTAGAATTAGATCCTTTCTAAGGGCAAATCCACCTACGGGAAGCTCGGATTGGGAAACCTTTTTGACCTCAGTTAACAATAAAAATGTAATTGCGAAGGCCCGTAGGTTCTTAGATAACGGGGAGACGGTCGGGAAATCCCAGGCATTCACACAATGGGAAACTGAAATGGGGACAACATACTTCCCAAAGGACTGGTTCAAAGCTTGGGGGGAGATTAGGAGGGCTAATCATTGCATAAACATTCAAGAGCAGTACTACAAACTCACACACAGGTGGTATTTAGTCCCCGCCCGGATAGCCAAATTTGATCCGAATACTAAAGACTTATGTTGGAGATGTCAGACATCCTCGGGCTCTCAATACCATATTTGGTGGGAATGTGATCTACTAGAATCGATCAAGAATAGGGCGACTGACCTCTTAGACTGGATCACTGGTAGAGACAATCTACTTACTCCACAAAATTTCTTGTTCCACCTAGAATTACCCGACCAAGATCCGAACAATAGGGCCTTAATTATTAATATCTTCTCTGCCTTCAAGATATGTCTCGCTCGGTATTCGCGGAAGGAGGAGACCCCTCAATGGGAAGAGATTAAAGCGCAGATAAAATTTCAAGCAGACTCCGAAAAGTACTTCTATTCAAATTCCAAGCCCATGATGAATAGAAGTAAATATGAAAAAATCTGGACCAGATGGCTACTATACTTGGAGAGGACTTCCTGTGGGGTTGCTCACGTCCCTGGGAATTCGAGGTAAAATTGAAGATTAAAATAGTCGACAGAGTCCCCCGTCCCCCCCCCCCGCCACGGACCCGGGTTCGGCACACCCGATGTGTAGGAAGAGAAGGTTGCTAATAGAATGAATGAAGTATGAATGAGTGTTCCCCTACAGATACTTATAGGGCCTATATGCCATATTCATAGAGAATCTGCCGTCCATAAGAGTAAGCATATCACTCCCTCCCGAACTCAGCCTTGTTGGGCAAGTAAGGAGAGTGGGGGATGGACCAATGTCTATGGTCCTTTAATAGACCAGTCAGACTCGATATGAGATATCAATCAAGTTAACATTATAAGCCCTAGAGGAACAAAAAGTACAATATTTATGTGTTATTGTCTTTCATGTTTTGTATGAAAAAATTAATAAAGATTATATATAATAAAAAAATAAATAAAAAAAAAAAAACTAGAAATTTGACTGTGAAATAATAGCAGTCAGTTTCCTTCACACGTGTGCGTTTCAGGGCCTGCCAGGTCACAGTGTCACACCAGTGCAACTCATATCTGGTGTAACAGTAGTGTACATTAAAAAAAAAACTAGAAATTTGACTGTGAAATAATAGCAGTCAGTTTCCTTCACGCGTGTGCGTTTCAGGGCCTGCCAGGTCACAGTGTCACACCAGTGCAACTCATATCTGGTGTAACAGTAGTGTATATTTAAAAAAAAAAAAACTTTTTTGACTGTGAAATAATAGCAGTCAGTTTCCTTCACGCGTGTGCGTTTCAGGGCCTGCCAGGGCACAGTGTCACACCAGTGCAACTCATATCTGGTCTAACAGTAGTGTACATTAAAAAAAAAAAACTAGAAATTTGACTGTGAAATAATAGCAGTCAGTTTCCTTCACGCGTGTGCGTTTCAGGGCCTGCCAGGGCATAGTGTCACACCAGTGCAACTCATATCTGGTGTAACAGTAGTGTACATTAAAAAAAAAAAACTAGAAATTTGACTGTGAAATAATAGCAGTCAGTTTCCTTCACACGTGTGCGTTTCAGGGCCTGCCAGGTCACAGTGTCACACCAGTGCAACTCATATCTGGTGTAACAGTAGTGTACATTAAAAAAAAAACTAGAAATTTGACTGTGAAATAATAGCAGTCAGTTTCCTTCACACGTGTGCGTTTCAGGGCCTGCCAGGGCATAGTGTCACACCAGTGCAACTCATATCTGGTGTAACAGTAGTGTACATTAAAAAAAAAAAACTAGAAATTTGACTGTGAAATAATAGCAGTCAGTTTCCTTCACACGTGTGCGTTTCAGGGCCTGCCAGGTCACAGTGTCACACCAGTGCAACTCATATCTGGTGTAACAGTAGTGTACATTAAAAAAAAAACTAGAAATTTGACTGTGAAATAATAGCAGTCAGTTTCCTTCACACGTGTGCTTTTCAGGGCCTGCCAGGGCACAGTGTCACACCAGTGCAACTCATATCTAGTGTAACAGTAGTGTACATTAAAAAAAAACCTAGAAATTTGACTGTGAAATAATAGCAGTCAGTTTCCTTCACACGTGTGCGTTTCAGGGCCTGCCAGGGCATAGTGTCACACCAGTGCAACTCATATCTGGTGTAACAGTAGTGTACATTAAAAAAAAAACTAGAAATTTGACTGTGAAATAATAGCAGTCAGTTTCCTTCACGCGTGTGCGTTTCAGGGCCTGCCAGGGCATAGTGTCACACCAGTGCAACTCATATCTGGTGTAACAGTAGTGTACATTAAAAAAAAAAAAATAGAAATTTGACTGTGAAATAATAGCAGTCAGTTTCCTTCACACGTGTGCGTTTCAGGGCCTGCCAGGTCACAGTGTCACACCAGTGCAACTCATATCTGGTGTAACAGTAGTGTACATTAAAAAAAAAACTAGAAATTTGACTGTGAAATAATAGCAGTCAGTTTCCTTCACGCGTGTGCGTTTCAGGGCCTGCCAGGTCACAGTGTCACACCAGTGCAACTCATATCTGGTGTAACAGTAGTGTATATTTAAAAAAAAAAAAACTTTTTTGACTGTGAAATAATAGCAGTCAGTTTCCTTCACGCGTGTGCGTTTCAGGGCCTGCCAGGGCACAGTGTCACACCAGTGCAACTCATATCTGGTCTAACAGTAGTGTACATTAAAAAAAAAAAAATAGAAATTTGACTGTGAAATAATAGCAGTCAGTTTCCTTCACGCGTGTGCGTTTCAGGGCCTGCCAGGGCATAGTGTCACACCAGTGCAACTCATATCTGGTGTAACAGTAGTGTACATTAAAAAAAAAAAACTAGAAATTTGACTGTGAAATAATAGCAGTCAGTTTCCTTCACACGTGTGCGTTTCAGGGCCTGCCAGGTCACAGTGTCACACCAGTGCAACTCATATCTGGTGTAACAGTAGTGTACATTAAAAAAAAAACTAGAAATTTGACTGTGAAATAATAGCAGTCAGTTTCCTTCACACGTGTGCGTTTCAGGGCCTGCCAGGGCATAGTGTCACACCAGTGCAACTCATATCTGGTGTAACAGTAGTGTACATTAAAAAAAAAAAACTAGAAATTTGACTGTGAAATAATAGCAGTCAGTTTCCTTCACACGTGTGCGTTTCAGGGCCTGCCAGGTCACAGTGTCACACCAGTGCAACTCATATCTGGTGTAACAGTAGTGTACATTAAAAAAAAAACTAGAAATTTGACTGTGAAATAATAGCAGTCAGTTTCCTTCACACGTGTGCTTTTCAGGGCCTGCCAGGGCACAGTGTCACACCAGTGCAACTCATATCTAGTGTAACAGTAGTGTACATTAAAAAAAAACCTAGAAATTTGACTGTGAAATAATAGCAGTCAGTTTCCTTCACACGTGTGCGTTTCAGGGCCTGCCAGGGCATAGTGTCACACCAGTGCAACTCATATCTGGTGTAACAGTAGTGTACATTAAAAAAAAAACTAGAAATTTGACTGTGAAATAATAGCAGTCAGTTTCCTTCACGCGTGTGCGTTTCAGGGCCTGCCAGGGCATAGTGTCACACCAGTGCAACTCATATCTGGTGTAACAGTAGTGTACATTAAAAAAAAAAAAATAGAAATTTGACTGTGAAATAATAGCAGTCAGTTTCCTTCACACGTGTGCGTTTCAGGGCCTGCCAGGTCACAGTGTCACACCAGTGCAACTCATATCTGGTGTAACAGTAGTGTACATTAAAAAAAAAACTAGAAATTTGACTGTGAAATAATAGCAGTCAGTTTCCTTCACACGTGTGCGTTTAAGGGCCTGCCAGGTCACAGTGTCACACCAGTGCAACTCATATCTGGTGTAACAGTAGTGTACATTAAAAAAAAAACTAGAAATTTGACTGTGAAATAATAGCAGTCAGTTTCCTTCACGCGTGTGCGTTTCAGGGCCTGCCAGGTCACAGTGTCACACCAGTGCAACTCATATCTGGTGTAACAGTAGTGTATATTTAAAAAAAAAAAAACTTTTTTGACTGTGAAATAATAGCAGTCAGTTTCCTTCACGCGTGTGCGTTTCAGGGCCTGCCAGGGCACAGTGTCACACCAGTGCAACTCATATCTGGTGTAACAGTAGTGTACATTAAAAAAAAAACTAGAAATTTGACTGTGAAATAATAGCAGTCAGTTTCCTTCACGCGTGTGCGTTTCAGGGCCTGCCAGGGCATAGTGTCACACCAGTGCAACTCATATCTGGTGTAACAGTAGTGTACATTAAAAAAAAAAAATAGAAATTTGACTGTGAAATAATAGCAGTCAGTTTCCTTCACACGTGTGCGTTTCAGGGCCTGCCAGGTCACAGTGTCACACCAGTGCAACTCATATCTGGTGTAACAGTAGTGTACATTAAAAAAAAAACTAGAAATTTGACTGTGAAATAATAGCAGTCAGTTTCCTTCACACGTGTGCGTTTCAGGGCCTGCCAGGTCACAGTGTCACACCAGTGCAACTCATATCTGGTGTAACAGTAGTGTACATTAAAAAAAAAACTAGAAATTTGACTGTGAAATAATAGCAGTCAGTTTCCTTCACACGTGTGCGTTTCAGGGCCTGCCAGGTCACAGTGTCACACCAGTGCAACTCATATCTGGTGTAACAGTTGTGTACATTAAAAAAAAAACTAGAAATTTGACTGTGAAATAATAGCAGTCAGTTTCCTTCACGCGTGTGCGTTTCAGGGCCTGCCAGGTCACAGTGTCACACCAGTGCAACTCATATCTGGTGTAACAGTAGTGTATATTTAAAAAAAAAAAAACTTTTTTGACTGTGAAATAATAGCAGTCAGTTTCCTTCACGCGTGTGCGTTTCAGGGCCTGCCAGGGCACAGTGTCACACCAGTGCAACTCATATCTGGTGTAACAGTAGTGTACATTAAAAAAAAAACTAGAAATTTGACTGTGAAATAATAGCAGTCAGTTTCCTTCACGCGTGTGCGTTTCAGGGCCTGCCAGGGCATAGTGTCACACCAGTGCAACTCATATCTGGTGTAACAGTAGTGTACATTAAAAAAAAAAAAATAGAAATTTGACTGTGAAATAATAGCAGTCAGTTTCCTTCACACGTGTGCGTTTCAGGGCCTGCCAGGTCACAGTGTCACACCAGTGCAACTCATATCTGGTGTAACAGTAGTGTACATTAAAAAAAAAACTAGAAATTTGACTGTGAAATAATAGCAGTCAGTTTCCTTCACACGTGTGCATTTCAGGGCCTGCCAGGTCACAGTGTCACACCAGTGCAACTCATATCTGGTGTAACAGTAGTGTACATTAAAAAAAAAAACTAGAAATTTGACTGTGAAATAATAGCAGTCAGTTTCCTTCACACGTGTGCGTTTCAGGGCCTGCCAGGGCATAGTGTCACACCAGTGCAACTCATATCTGGTGTAACAGTAGTGTACATTAAAAAAAAAAAACTAGAAATTTGACTGTGAAATAATAGCAGTCAGTTTCCTTCACACGTGTGCGTTTCAGGGCCTGCCAGGTCACAGTGTCACACCAGTGCAACTCATATCTGGTGTAACAGTAGTGTACATTAAAAAAAAAACTAGAAATTTGACTGTGAAATAATAGCAGTCAGTTTCCTTCACACGTGTGCTTTTCAGGGCCTGCCAGGGCACAGTGTCACACCAGTGCAACTCATATCTAGTGTAACAGTAGTGTACATTAAAAAAAAACCTAGAAATTTGACTGTGAAATAATAGCAGTCAGTTTCCTTCACACGTGTGCGTTTCAGGGCCTGCCAGGGCATAGTGTCACACCAGTGCAACTCATATCTGGTGTAACAGTAGTGTACATTAAAAAAAAAAAAATAGAAATTTGACTGTGAAATAATAGCAGTCAGTTTCCTTCACACGTGTGCGTTTCAGGGCCTGCCAGGGCACAGTGTCACACCAGTGCAACTCATATCTGGTGTAACAGTAGTGTACATTTAAAAAGAAAAATACAATTTTGACTGTAATAGATTGAATAGCAGTTAGTTGTCTGCAAGCGTGTGTGTCAGGCCTACAGCGTCTACTCTGCCAACTTCTGGCAGTGCACAGTGCCTCTCATATCTGTTGTCACAGTAGCTTGCACGCATAGTACCACTAATCGAAAAAAAAAAATGACAGGTAGAGGCAGGCCACCCCGCAGGGGCCGTCGTGGTCGTGGTGCTGTGATTCCCTTTGGCCCTAGAATAATGCCCAGTGTTCAGAGGCCACGTACCCTGAACTCGAAAAGTTCTGAGGACATAGTTGACTGGCTAACACAGGACACCCAATCTTCTACAGCTTCCGCTCGTAACCTTGTCCCACCATCCTCCTCCAGCTTAGCTTCGGGCACCTCTCAAGTTACCACTCACCCGCCTGCCGCCACCACCAACACTAGCACCACAGCCGCTTCACTTGATCTGTCAGAGGAGTTATTTACACATCAGTTGGAAGAAATGAGTGATGCGCAACCATTATTGCCAGAGGATGTAGAAAACAGGGATATGTCTCAGTCAGGCAGCATTACACACATGGACGTATGGTGTGATGATGATGATGTTGGATGATGATGATATTGTACCCGCTGCTGCTTCCTTTGCTGAGTTGTCAGATACAAGTGAAGCGGTTGATGATGATGATGCGTCTGTGGATGTCATGTGGGTGCCCGCTAGAAGAGAAGAAGAACAGGGGGAAAGTTCAGATGGGGAGACAGAGAGGAGGAGGAGACGAGTTGGAAGCAGGGGGAGGTCGTCGCAAGGAGCTAGTGGCACAGTCAGACAGCATGCATCGGCACCCGGGGTCAGCCAGACAGCACGCCAATCAATGCATGCTGTTGCCACCACCAGAATGCCGTCATTGCAGAGCTCAGCAGTGTGGCATTTTTGTGTGTGTGTCTGCCTCTGACAACAGCGATGCCATTTGCAACCCATGCCAAAAGAAACTGAGTCGTGGGAAGTCCAACACCCACCTAGGTACAACTGCTTTGCGAAGGCACATGATAGCACATCACAAACGCCTATGGGATCACCACATGAGTACAAGCAGTGTCACGCCGTCTTGGGGTTGACTTGCCTGAAAGCAGAGAGTCACACCGGACCAGCACTCCTGTCCGCCCTGAACGCACAGGTTGATCAGTGGCTGACTCCGCACCAACTGGAGATCTGCAAAGTGGTTTGTGACAACGGAAGAAATTTGTTGGCGGCATCATGTGTGTAATCTGATCGTACAACGCTTTTGTGCATAAGTACCCAGGCTTACAGGACGTCCTGAAGCAGGCCAGGAAGGTGTGTGGCCATTTCAGGCGTTCCTACATGGCCATGGCGCACTTTTCAGATATCCAGCGGCGAAACAACATGCCAGTGAAGCGCTTGATTTGCGACAGCCCGACACGTTGGAATTCAACACTCCTAATGTTCGACCGCCTGCTCCAACAAGAAAAAGCCGCTAACGACTATTTGTATGACCAGGGTGCTAGGACAGCGGAGCTGGGAATTTTTTTGCCACGTTACTGGACGCTCATGCGCAATGCCTGTAGGCTCATGCGTCCTTTTGAGGAGGTGACAAACCTAGTCAGTCGCACCGAGGGCACCATCAGCGACATCATACCATTTGTTTTCTTCCTGGATCGTGCCCTGCGAAGAGTGCTGGATCAGGCCGTAGATGAGCGTGAAGAGGAAGAGTTGTGGTCACCACCACCACCAGAAACAGCCTTATCAGCATCGCTTGCTGGACCTGCGGCAGCGCTGGAAGAGGATTGTGAGGAAGAGGAGTCAGAGGAGGAATGTGGCTTTGAGGAGGAGGAGGAAGACCAACCACAACAGGCATCCCAGGGTGCTCGTTGTCACCTATCTGGTACCCGTGGTGTTGTACGTGGCTGGGGGGAAGAACATACCTTCAGTGAGATCACTGAGGACGAGGAACGGGACATGAGTAGCTCGGCATCCAACCTTGTGCAAATGAGGTCTTTCATGCTGTCGTGCCTGTTGAGGGACCCTCGTATAAAAAGGCTGAAGGAGAACGACCTGTACTGGGTGTCCACGCTACTAGACCCCCGGTATAAGAAGAAAGTGCCTGAAATGTTACCTAATTACCGCAAGTCGGAAAGGATGCAGCAGTTCCAAAATAAATTAAAAAGTATGCTTTACACAGCGTATAAGGGTGATGTCACAGCACAACGGGAATCTAAAAGGGGAAGAGGTGAAAGTAATCCTCCTCCTCCCACGACCACGCCGGCAAGGACAGGACGCTTTACAGACGTGTTGTTGATGGAGGACATGCAGAGCTTTTTAAGTCCTACACATCGCCACAGCCTTTCGGGGTCCACCCTCAGAGAATGACTCGACCGACAGGTAGCAGACTACCTCGCCTTAACTGCAGATATCGACACTCTGAGGAGCGATGAACCCCTTGACTACTGGGTGTGCAGGCTTGACCTGTGGCCTGAGCTATCTCAATTTGCGATAGAACTTCTGGCCTGCCCCGCTTCAAGTGTCCTGGACCTTCAGTGCAGCAGGAGGTATTGTCACTGAGAAGAGAAGTCGCCTAGGTCAAAAAAGTCTACATTACCTCACCTTTATTAAGATGAATGAGGGATGGATCCCGAAGGGACTGACAGTGGGCGATACATTCGACTAAAAAAGGCCTGATGAGGGGGACTTAACAGGGATTAAACTGATAAGAATAGTACTACTTAACACACCACTCCTATCTGGTGGCACATTAGATTGCACGCGCAGTGCCCAAATTTGAAGTAGGAGGACCGACCAAGCTTTTTTTTCCATCTCCCGGTTCCTAAAATCGATGCCATATACACGCGTAACAGGGATTAAACTGATATGAATAGTACTACTTAACACACCACTCCTATCTGGTGGCACATTAGATTACACGCGCAGTGCCCCAACTTTGAAGTAGGAGGACCGACCAAGCATCTTTTTCCATCTCCCGTTTCCTAAAATCGATGCCATATACACGTCCCCTGATAGGGGATGTAACAGGGATTAAACTGATAGGAATAGTACTACTTAACACACCTTATAATAACGCAGAGAGAGGCAACGCAGAGAGAGGAGTCTGAAGAAGAGGAGTCAGAGGAGGAAGGTGGCTTTGAGGAGGTGGAAGACCAAACACAGCAGGCGTCCCAGGGGGCTTGTTGTCACCTTTCGGGGACCCTTGGTGTTGTACGTGGCTGGGTGGAGGAAGAGACCTTCAATGACATCAGTGAGGACAAGGAACGGGACATGGCTAGCTTGGTATCCAACCTTGTGCAAATGGGGAGTTTGCGGTTGTGCAAATGGACTGTTTGCGGTTGTTTGCGGTGCGTTAAACCGGGAGTTTGGTCTGTCACTGTGAAGCGGGCGTAACCCTTACACTACCTGATCGATACAACATCATACCTGATGTTTTAAAGCATGTTATTCCAAACAATTTAGGAATGTTAGGTGATTTATGCCCTTTATGGATTAAAACCAGACTCTGCATCAACTATGTAATTTTCCATGGAAGTTTTGCCATGGATCCCCCTCGGCACGCCACAGTCCAGGTGTTAGTCCCCTTGAAACAACTTTTCCATCACTATTGTGGCCAGAAAGAGTCCCTGTGGGTTTTAAAATTCGCCTGCCTATTGAAGTCTATGGCGGTTCACCCGGTTCGCCCGTTTTCGAACATTTGCGGAAATTTGCGTTCGCGAACGAAAAATTTTATGTTCGCGACATCTCTATAGGTTAGAGTCTAACTAATCAGTTGCAAGGTTCCCCATGCTTGTTCCTAACAAATTGTCTAAAGATTTGGTGCACACCCATGTCTTCATCTTACTCACACTTTACTATTGAATTCAGGCACTTTGGTTGACTTTGGTGCTTGTACTTGCTGTAACCATCACTAGCATTTCAAGAACAGGACTGCTCATTGAATTGTCTGGCTACATTTCTAGGAATTGTGAGTATTTTAACTGTATTTTGCCATCCTTTGCATTATTTCTGTCACATTTAGTATAACATGCTATATCATTAATGGCAATATGCCATTTTTCGATGACCAAATCTACTGAAAGTACATAACAAGAAAAACAGTGAACCTTTGAGATTTCCCATAAAAAAATACACAAATGAATAGCCTGGAAGCAGATATAGTGCAGCCTTGTGGAACTAAAGATCAAGGTACAAAACATATTTCAATAAAATGAAAACAATAGAACCTTTACCAGATAGAACAGGACAATTGCATATAAAGTCATAGAATATCACAGCAGAGGTACCATAATAATCTTAAAGGGGAGGTCTGGTGCCCAAAATGAATCCTCCAAGCATTAATGCAAATTAAACTATTTAAAAATCCATATTTTACATGTATTAAAATATGAAATACAGTTAGATTAAGTTCAAGTTGACTAGGTCTTGCAACTAACCAGGAACACCCACTCTCCCTGGATGTAAGAAAGCTGGGTTTTATGTCCAGCAGCAGAAACCAATTGACATCCTTCCCATTTATTGAATTTGATTTCCTATTTACCTGTTGATATAATCAAGCAAAGTGTAGCACTTGCATGGTCTTCAAAATATGTTAGTTAGTTTCCTGTCACTATCAACTCCCAGGTCTGTTCACGGGCCATGTAATGGGATTGAAGGCCTGCACAGATTAGGTCAGGTAAACACAGCACCAAGCAACGTACAGAGGCACTCTGGTTATCACAGTGACAACATATTATATGCATTATTCTGGTAGTGTAATTAGGGTTTTAATATTTCTCTCCTAAAAAAAAAACATGCTCAGTATGGTTCTATGTTCAGGAACCCATACGGCCGCAAAAAATAGTATACATGCTGTTTTATAGAACTGGTACCAAATCCCATTAAAAAAAAGCCTGTATACTACACGCAGTAGCCTTCTACTTGTACTAAAGTGACAATGGTGCCTCAATTGTCCTTTTATTTATATGTCTACGTATTTAATATGCGTGCTGAGTAACAAAGTAAAAAAAAAAATCAATTTTTAAAAAAGTAAGCTGGTATAACAATACAGCACACTACTTTAATTGGTAAATGGCAAAGAAATATAATTAATCAAAGATGTAGGATATGTATGCTGTGAACATATACATGGTTATAAATTAATATGAGCACATTATCATCATCAAAACTTGCCAGCTGCAATAGTTAATTCACAGAGAGTGAATAGACAGTCCCATGAGATTATGTTCGTAGGCTGACTTTTGTAAATACCAATTGGAAGATTTTGTTAAGTCATGACATAAAGTCATGATTTATAAAGACACGGAGACGAGTATTTATGCTTATCTCTTTCCATTTATTTCCCTCAGCAGCAAATTTAAACATAGTGAAAAAGCAAGAAAAACAACCAATCACAATCTACTTAACCCTTGCCCCTCCCCCTATATAAGTCCCAACTGACACCAGTTCTTCCTCTTTCTTTGGTGCGAAACTGACGAAAAATCCAACTAAGAAGGAACAAGCTCCTTTTAACTACAGGAATAAACATTTGATGAAGATTTCAAAACGAAAAAACGAACTGGACTTTGGTCCAAGCATCTGGAAACATTGAGGAACAGAAACATCCGGAAGAACAGCCAGGATACCGGACTGGATCTCTGAAAATTTTTTCTAAACTGAAATAGAGGGAGAGACAAGAAATTGGGTTAACGCTTGATAAAACATATAGTGTAAAGCCAGACAAAACAAGGCTTGAAAGTATATCAATAATATCAGATTAAATATTTTATATATAGTACTTAACTGTAAACTAAACAGAAAAAAAAAAACTGGTATAAGATTAAATATTTTGTATATAATACTTAAATGTAAACTAAACAGAAAACTGGTAGTACATAGGGAGGGTATGCAAAGAAAAATACCGCGGTGGGTAAATACTCGTCTCCGTGTCTTTATAAATCATGACTTTATGTCATGACTTAACAAAATCTTCCAATTTATAAAGACACGGAGCCTCGTATTTATGCAAGTTCAAAGCTGGTCTAGAACCACTGCTGAAAAATGTGTTACTGGTTTAAAATAAAATTCTTTGAACGTAGATTCCCTCGACCAATCAGCATCCCAATGATAATGCTTTTGAAGCCATAGCTCCTCGAAGGGAGTGTGGACCAAATGTATTTGTGTCAACGCCGGCTTCGCCCAGTATCCATTTCGCCCATCTAGTCAAAGTTCCGGTAGTAACCGCGTGATGCGGTCTGCGAATAGCCAAATATAAATTAGATGGGGAGGTAAATCGCATATTCTCTGTTCTTCGTTCGTATTCTTGTAAACAACGCACTGGACAAAGCTGTGGGTGGTCCCGGAAAAAAGGATAGAAAACTGATCTGATGGCGGTTTTGGTACGTCTAGAGATATCAAATAATACCCCTTCTGGAGTAAAGGAACGTGCTGATAATCCAAAGCTCTCACGTCCGCCACTCGTTTACATGAGACTAGACAAAATAGGACCACTAATTTGGCCGAGAGTTGTTTCAATGATAATTCTTCGTTAGTTGGCCAACCGTTCAGAAAATCAAGAATTAATCTGACGTCCCAAAGAGACGAATACCTAGGTCGGGGAGGTCTAGCCATCCGTATACCTTTCATAAGTCGACAGACCAGAAGATGTTTACCGACCGGAAAGCCAGTAAAGCCAGTATGACCGGCCGAAATGGCAGAACGTAGTACATTGATTGATCGGTATGCCATTCCGGATTCGAATTTGGCGGTTAGAAATTGTAGAATTTGATCTATAGGCGCCGAAACGGGATCCAGATGTCGTTCCATGCTCCAACAAGACCATGACTTCCAGGAAGAAGTATACAACCGTCTCGTTCCTGGAGCCCAGGCCCCTGCCAAGAGGTCTCGAGTTGCCTGAGAAACGTTTGGGATACACCAGGGTCCTCGGAAATCAACCAGGCTAGCAGCCTCAGTTGACCGGAAATTATCAATGGATGAGGGTTCCCCTCTGGATCCGTCAGGATGTTCCTCAAAGGTGGAAGAAGGCGTGGCCAATCTATTGCTGTCCCCAGTAGTGTGGGGAACCATGGTTGTGATTCCCACCAAGGGGTAATCATGACCAATGATCCCCGTCGTTGTCGTAGATGGACTAGGGTCCGTGCGATCAAGCAAAAAGGTGGGAAAGCATAAAGCCTGTATGGCGGCCACTCTTGAAGGAAAGCGTCTGTGGCCACTGCGTCCGGATCCGGGCGCCAACTGAAGAATCTGGGAAGTTGGGTGTTTAACCGGGACGCAAACAGGTCAATGTCCAAAGGACCCCATAATTCTTGTAGTTGTTGAAAGATTGATGAGTGAAGATGCCAGTCGCTTGAATCCTTCAGATAGCGTGAACTCAAATCTGCTCCATAATTGGTTAAGCCTGCGATGTGGGTGGCTTGGATCGACACATTGTGTGCGAGGCAAAACTGCCAGAATTCCAATGCCAGTTGGGATAGGGCAGTTGATTTTGTGCCCACTAAGTGATTTATGTACTGGACTGCTGAAACGTTGTCCATACAAAGCAGAATTGAGCAATCGGACAGATCTCTTGCGAAGCTCTTGACCGCAAAAGTCCCTGCCAACAGTTCCAAGCCATTGATGTGCAATTGTTGTTCCTGTATTGACCATCTCCCGCCTGTGACAGCTCCTTCGCATATGGCTCCCCATCCATGTAGGCTTGCATCGGAAGTAATTGTGAGGTCTGGTATGGAACCGAAGATTGCTCTTCCGTTCCATGCTTCCATGTGGTGCAGCCACCACTCCAATTCCAATTTTGCTTCGTGGTCTAAAGGGATGACATGATCGTAAGTCAAACCCTGATGAAGGGAACGTATTTTTATACGTTGTAGAGTCCGATAGTGTAGAGGTCCTGGGAATATGGCTTGGATCGATGCCGATAGGAGACCAATAATCCTTGCTAGTTGTCGGATTGTAATCCTGGGTCGAGCCAATGTCTTCCTGATTTCTTTCTTGATCAATTTCACCTTGGCTTTGGGTAGATGAAGAGACCCGTGGATAGAATCTATGGTGAAGCCTAGGAAGTCTATTTTCTGAGTAGGAAGAAGACATGATTTTTCCCAATTGATAAGGAAACCTAGGTTTTGAAGTAGGTCTACTGTCCATGATAAGTGCAGTTGAAGAGTCTGTATGTTTTGGGACATAATTAGGATATCGTCCAAATAGATGATGAGTCTTATTCCCCTCCTTCTTAAATGTGCCACCACTGGCTTCAACAGTTTGGTGAAGCACCATGGGGCGGAAGAAAGTCCGAATGGAAGACATGAGAAACTCCACAGTCTGTCTCGCCATAGGAAGCGCAGAAACCTATGGTGTTCTGGCGCCACTGATACTGTCAAGTATGCGTCCTGCAGGTCCAACTTGACCATCCAGTCTCTGAATAACAGTAGATCCCTTAGGCAATGAATGCCTTCCATATTGAAGTGATGATAACGTACGAACATGTTTAGTGGACGAAGATTGATGACGGGTCTGGTACCGCCACCCTTCTTGGCCACTAGAAATAGGTTGCTTAAGAACCCTTTTGGCTTGTCGTACACTGGAAAAACTGCTTTTTTCTGGCATAAGGTGAGAAGCTCCTGATCTATTGACTCTTGATCCGAGACTGAGAAGGTTATGGGTCGGGGCCTGGACCCTTGTATCGGGAAAGAAACAAAGTCTATGAGATAGCCTTGTATCATATTGAATTTTTAGCAAGATAGCTTTCCTGCGTTCTGTAGCTAACGCGGAGTTCGCGTTTCCAAGCAAACAGATGGCCCTCTGGGCCCAACCTCGAAGGCAGTCGGGATTTACAGAGGTACCCTCTGCTATAGCCGCCTCTGCTAGCTCAAATATTTTCGTAATGGGACCTAGTATGTCCAAAATTTATCCTGACAATTTTTCAGGGAAAAATCAAGCCCTTTATGGGTTTTCCATCCTGTTTTGCCCAAGAATTGAGCAATTTTGGGGTCTACTTCTGGTGTGACACAGACTGCATTAGCCACTGTGGGCCTTGGGCACTCAGCCCGTAACTTATTTCTAGTTGCCCTGTCTAAGGGTTTGAGGACTCTAGAAGCTAGATATTCCGCAATGTGTGCCGTAGGGGCCCACTCTAGGGATCGAGGATGCTAGAGATCCTCAGGTGAGAATAGAGGTTCACCCTTAGGGTCTGTAGGCACCGTAGAATCAGACATGGTCTGTAGCGGCTCAGAAGAGGTACCCTCTTCGGGGTCAATAGGGTCATTGCGTGGCACTGGTTCACCTTGATCTGATAAATCGGACCCTTCTATCTCCCCTTCTGATTCTGAGGAGGAATCAGATTGTGACCAGGTCTTAGCTCTTTTCCATCTGCGCACCGATTTTGCCCGGTGCGGGGCTCTTTTGCGCGGTATCATAGGATTGTCATTTTGGGGGATATGCTTAGTTTTTGAAGTGGCTTTCCGGCCACTAATTGCCCTTTGCGGTTCCTCAGATTGATAATCAGTCACCTGGGAGGCTCGCAGAGCCGAAGTAATAGACGATGCCAGATTTGCAGATAGAGTACGAAAATCATCAGGGTTGCGGGGGTCAGGAATCTGATCACCCCTATCTAGAACAAAAACATTAGACTGAGCAGGGGTTGCCTGCAAAGAGTCATCAACGCCTGATTTAGCCAATTCTTTGGAGGTAGGCATGTTATAATTTTGAATTTCCAAATCGGGCAACAATTATTTTATATAATATATTATAGTTATGATATTAAAAATAAATTACTTCCTAGTGTTTACAAGTAAGTACTGCCAACTACAGGTTAAAATCCACTTTCTTAACGAGAAATGATCTAATCTGTCACAGACATTGAGACCCCACTAGAAGTGTGAATGCCTTCTGACACCTCCACCATTGAGTGATCAAAGAACTCAGACATGGACACAGAATTAATCTGCTTTCCATTCTTAACAATGTGATGTGCACTTGTACTTGAGAGATGTTTTTCACATTTATTTTGGATAAGTTGCCTGATGAAGAGACCTGTGAGGTTTTGAAAGCTTGAAATCTGAACTTAGTCAGTTAACCAATAAAGGTATCAACTTGCCTCTTCTTGTCTCCTGTGTTTCTGCGGCTAACACAATAACAAACTCTCACCTTTTCTACAATATATTATTCATTTAAATGGGTATTTATTGTACATTTTTTATATTTATGGATAATTGAATACTTTGCATGTTATATTCACATATTTTTTTTATAAATATGTACATATTGTTTTCTGTGTAATTTCGTTCTGGACATTTTCCCCAGGACATACATGAAAACAAGAGACATCTCAAGGTATTCTTCCTGGTAAAACATTTTTTAAATAAATAACATATTTTATATGACCAGAAAATATTATCTATCATTAAGCAAACCTGTGCAAAGATACATTATCAAATAAAGCAGTAAAATTATAATAATAATAATAGTTATAGAGACAAAAAGGAACAGAGCAAAACATAAATTAATAAACAATATGAGAGTCTGCCATCACAGTCTTTCATATTTTATGGGGTTAATAAATAGGGGAAATATTATTTAAGATGCTTTAGATCAATAAAAATATGTATATTTTTACATTTTACCACCTTATGATAGTAGTTCTTTCTGATACCAAGATGAATATCAGGTTAAAGGTAATTTATCATCTGAATACTAATTACAGTTGGGTGTACCTATGCAAGAAAAACATAGCAAGAGTGTGGTGAAATTGAAGGTTAAGGGTAAAAACTGTATTTTAAGATACTATACCTTGAAAATAAAGATTTGCCATATTAAAAGATCCCCCTAATACATACCTGTTTGCTCTTTTTATGCTACCTTAAAATGCTATAGATATATGACTACTTGCCACACAGCAAAATGTATCCCAATATCGAATTGTTCGTGTAGCTGTGAGATAACTGCTGGATATTAGTTTAATGCATGCTTTAATATTTTAATTGCATGTGTAATTTACTTGGTTTAATTGAATTTGATGATAACTGAATTTCAAATGAATGGTGCAACAATTCAAAATTGCTGTAAATAAAATCACATGGGAATCTACATTTTGGAATTCATTTTTGTATATAAATGTATATTAAGTGAAGCAGATGTAGGGTTTGTTTATTAGCATATATATTCATTTCTGAAAAAGCAATGCATTGCAATGGTAAGGGCTAACCTAGAACTACGGAAAGAGATGTGCATGGTTCCGAAGGAGGTGAGGAGACACTTCCCTCCCTTACCCCCCAGGAAATTCAAACAGTTCCGCTGGAGCAGCAGCAATGGAGGGAGAGGTAGTAGACTATTTAGGGTAGGTAAATTAAACAGATAGCAGAAAAAAATACCCAGTGGTTAGGGGAATACAGCAAAGTGCAGCTTATTTAATAATATGCATCCCATTGTTGTCAGAATGCTTTGGTATGTTCTTCCTCTCTCTCCTTTTCTCCCCCCCCCCCCCTTTCTCTCTAGAGGTCCCCTCACCTTCCACTCTTCTGCTTCCCAGGCATAGAGTCCTCACCTAGGCAGAGATAAAAGGTAGATTATTCCAGTATGTATTGCTGCTAGGGTTAATTAACACTCTAGCTGTTGAGACTACATTTCCCATGATTCTCAGACTGAAGAAAAAAATGAAAAAATTCCACTTCTACTGGAGTCCCAAAGGCTATCTATTATATTATGGAGTGATGCTGCTGTAGAATGCCCAACTCATGATTCTCAGCCATCCATTTGGTTGGATGAACATAATGAGAAATGTAATAAACGCATCTGGCGAGCCAATGGTTAGCTACCACTGCTGCTTAACTACCAGCAGTTTGGGATCCAAGCCTACAGTACGAGGGCTAAGGGCTTTATTCATAAAAGAGATAATGGCAACGAATTGAGATGGGGATTTCAAATGTAAGGCAAAGTAGCCAAGTTAGAAAAATTCTCCCATTCAGCTGGCCCTACTTTGACTTTAAGTTATTAATTCCCTTTTCAATTCCCTTCATTTGCCTCTTTCATGAATTAAGCCCTAATATTTGTTGACTTAATCTATAATAATATTCAGCCAACCAAATTATTAGATGAACTTAATTGGGTTTGTAGTTATAGACTGGGGTTACACTACACAGTAACTTTGTTGCTGACTGCAGCTCCCATGATATCCAGTTAGCCATTACTGGCTGAACACCATAGGAAATGCAGACTCAGGTAGTTGTAGCTCACATTTACCACCCCAACTATTTTAAACTAAAGTTCCCATGTTGCATAGGTACCTGCCTGCTGGTCTTTTAACTAATACTACCATGGTCATAATTTTTCTTACTGATTGAACATTTGTCTTCCAATAGGAAACTCCTCTCCTGAACCAATAAAGGTAGGCAGTGGAGAGGAGGTAATTAAGTATTGGGATGTGAGAGGTGAAAAATGGGGGGGGGATATCCCTCACCCTCCCCGGAAAAATTCCTGTGGACACCCATGGTAGTATGGTCCATGGTAGTATGGTGACAGAGATGGCACTATGGTCAGAGATGGGGGGAAAGTTTCATTTTATAAAGTTGTGGGTATCTTCCTCATTGATAATTAATCTTGCCACACTTAGAGGTGGAGATATTTATTAAATGAAATTTAAGTATAAAGAATACACCAAGTATTTATATTAATGCATTCTAAAATCATCTTGAATGTAAATCCTCTAACCAGTCCTCCAGTGTGCTAAACATGCCACCTGGACTCAAGAGCTCTTACTATGTGTCAGATTGGCTAGTTACCGCGGTGTGGCAAATGGTAGGTATTCATTTATATAATAGTGTGGTTTGAGGTATTTTTCAGTTGGTTGCTATAGGCCTAAATTGTCAAAAATATAGTTTCATAGAATGACAGACAATCTAGCAGCTATGTAATCGGATTTAAATATAAGAATTCTATTTTAAAACCTACACTCATCTGGTGCAAAAGAATTATGAGAACCTCATAAAACATATACTTTTAATTTGTATCATTTTAAAGAACATGTACAATTATAGTTTTAGCTGGAAGTTGGAATTTATTAAATTCATACAAAACACATCATGAGCACTTTATTTTGTGCTAGTCATTATTGTTAGTGAACAAATGGAAAAATGGTATATTATCTAGGTAGGAATTATGTTCTTTCAAATCATTCTCTAATTATAAATTTGGGTTATTGCTGTCAAACCCTTTCCTTCAGTTGAATCTGTTGCCTTGTACATTTTTGACTTGCACTTTATAACATACTAGACATTAAGCCCGTTAAATTAACGGGCGCTAGAACATATGGGGGGGGGGGGGGCACACATAAGGGGGCAAGCACCCTGGTGAGGGATGGAGCCTTGAGGGCTGCCTCATCTTGATGGGAGTTGTGATCCTCTTGCTGTATTATTGATGCAGCAGGGGGATCACAACTCCCATCAAGATGAGGCAGCCCTCAAGATCCCCCCTCACCAGGGTGCTTGCCCCTATTATGTCCCCCCCCCCGTGTTACTTACCACCTTAGCGTGGTGTGAAGGGGGCGGGAGGTGGGTGGCGTCGCTCACCTTGCTCATGCGCAGTCTTTACAAAGTTACAGCTGAGTGATCAGCTGTAACTTTGTGCTCATGCGCAATGAGTAAATTCTCCTGCGATTGCGCAGGAGAATTTGCTCGAGAAATCTGTCAGCAGGGCCGGCCTTAAGTGTTCCGGCACCCTGTGCGGGATTCCCCCATGGCGCACCCCCATGTATGTATCTCTCTGCCTTCCCATGTTTGTCCCTTTCCTCTTCATTGCCCTGTCTGTCTCTCTCTAACTCCCCCATACCTGCATCTCCCTCTATTCTGTCTCTATCCTCCCGTTCCTCTGTTCTGTCTCTCTCCTGCCCTTCCTCTGTTCTGTCTCTCTCTCCCCCCCTGTTCTGTCTCTCTCCCCCCCTGTTCTGTCTTTCTCTCCTTCCCTCCCCGTCTGTCTCTCTCTCCCCCTTCCCCCTGTTCTGTTTCTCTCTCCCCCCCTGTACTGTCTGTCTCTCTCTCTCCCCCTTCCCCCTGTCTCTCTCTCCCCCCCTGTTCTGTCTCTCTCTCCCCCCCTGTTCTGTCTCTCCCCCCTGTTCTGTCTCTCTATGCCTGTTCTGTCTCTCTCTCCCCCCCTGTACTGTCTGTCTCTCTCTCTCCCCCTTCCCCCTGTCTCTCTCTCCCCCCCTGTTCTGTCTCTCTCTCCCCCCCTGTTCTGTCTCTCCCCCCCTGTTCTGTCTCTCTATGCCTGTTCTGTCTCTCTCTCCCCATTCCCCCTGTTCTGTCTTTCTCTCCCTCCCTCCCCGTCTGTCTCGCTTTCCCCCTTCCCCCTGTTCTGTCTCTCTCTCCCCCCCTGTACTGTCTGTCTCTCTCTCTCCCCCTTCCCCCTGTTCTGTATTTTTCTCCCTCCCTCTATTCTTTCTCTCTACCCCCTGTTCTGTATCTCTCTCTCCCCCTTCCAGCTGTTCTCTCTCTCCCCCTCCAGCTGTTCTGTCTCTCCCCCTCCCCCTGTTCTGTCTTTCTCTCCTTCCCTCCCTCCCCCTCTCTGTCTCTCTCTCACCCTTCCCCCTGTTCTGTCTGTCTGTCTCTCTCCCCCTTCCCCCTGTTCTGTCTCTCTCTCCTTCCCTCTGTTCTTTCTCTCTACCCCCCTGTTCTGTATCTCTCTCTTCCCCCTCCAGCTGTTCTGTCTCTCCCCCTCCCCCTGTTCTGTCTCCCCCCCCCTCCAGCTGTTCTGTCTCCCCCCTCCAGCTGTTCTGTCTCTCCCCTCCCCCTGTTCTGTCTCTCCCCCCTGCCCTGTCTCTCTCTCCCCCCTGCCTGCCCTTCCTCTGTTCTGTCTCTGCCCCCCGTGTTCTGTCCCTTCCCCCCCGTTCTGTCTCTCCCCCCTGTTATGTCTCTCTCTCTCCCCCCTGTTCTGTCTCTCTAGCCCTGTTCTGTCTCTCTCTCTCCCCATTCCCCCTGTTCTGTCTTTCTCTCCCTCCCTCCCCCTGTTCTGTCTCTCTCTCCCCCCTGTACTCTCTGTCTCTCTCTCTCCCCCTTCCCACTGTTCTGTCTCTTTCTCCCTACCTCTGTTCTTTCTCTCTACCCACTGTTCTTTATCTCTCTCTCCCCCTTCCAGCTGTTCTGTCTCTCCCCCTCCAGCTGTTCTGTCTCTGCCCCTCCCCCTGTTCTGTCTTTCTCTCCCTCCCTCCCCCTGTCTGTCTCTCTCTCCCCTTTCCCCCTGTTCTGTCTCTCTCTCCCTCCCTGTTCTGTCTGTCTCTCTCCCCCTTCACCCCTGTTCTCTCTCTCTCTCCCTCCCTCCCTCTGTTCTTTCTCTCTACCCCCCTGTTCTGTATCTCTCTCCCCCTCCCCCTGTTCTGTCTTTCTCTCCCTCCCTTCCCGTCTGTCTCTCCCCCCCCTTCCCCCTGTTCTGTCTCTCTCTCTCCCCCCTGTTCTGTCTCTCTCTCTCCCCCCCTTCCCCCTGTTCTGCCTCTCTCTCCCTCCCTCTGTTCTTTCTCTCTACCCCCTGTTCTGTATCTCTCTCTCCCCCCTCCAGCTGTTCTGTCTCTCCCCCTGCCCCTGTTCTGTCTCTCCCCCTGTTCTGTCTCTCCCCCCTGTCCTGTCTCTCTCTCTACCCCCCTGTTCTGTATCTCTCTCTCCCCCTTCCAGCTGTTCTGTCTCTGCCCCTGTTCTGTCTCCCCCCCTCCCCCTGTTCTGTCTGGGGTGAGTGTGTGTATAAATGTGGATGTGTGTGGGGGTTAAGTGTGTGTATGTATGTGAGTGTGTGTATCAATGTGTGTGTGGGGTAAGTGTATGTATGTATGTATGTATGTATGTGAGTGTGTGTGTGTGTGTGTGTATAAATGCATATTAATGTGTGGGGTAAGTGCATGTATGTGAGTGTGTGTGTGGGGTAACTGTATGTATGTATGTATGTATGTATGTATGTGTGTGTGTGTGTATAAATGCATATTAATGTGTGGGGTAAGTGCATGTATGTGAGTGTGTGTGTGGGGTAACTGTATGTATGTATGTATGTATGTATGTGAGTGTGTGTGTATAAATGTGTATGTGTGTGGGGTAAGTGCATGTATGTGAGTGTGTGTGTGGGGTAACTGTATGTATGTATGTATGTATGTATGTATGTATGTGAGTTTGTGTGTATAAATGTGTATGTGTGTGGGGTAAGTGTATGTATGTAAGTATCCTCTATAATAATGTTCAAGTGTCTCTGCGTCCAGTCCCTGTGTCCGTGGGATTGCGCTATTGCGCATGTGCCCCACGGACAGCCGTTGGGACTTGGAACGCAGAGACTCCCTCCCGCCCAAAGAAAAAAAAAAAAGCTGGTAGAGGCACTGGGTGGGGGAGATCAAAAGATCCCCCCTCACCAGCCCTCTGCTCGGCATGTTGTGCTGGATCCGGGGAGGGGGCGGAGCTAACCGGCTGAGAGGTGTAGCTCCGCCCCCACCCTGTGAAGCAGAGCAGCGTCTGCTTCACTGGGAGCCCAGGTCAGCAAGAGAAGGTGCTGCTCGGGCTCCCCATGCTTAATGCAGGCTCCCCATGCTTAATGCAGGCTCCCCATGCTTAATGCAGGCTTCCCTTGCTTAATGCAGGCTCTCCATGCTTAATGCAGGCTCCCCATGCTTAATGCAGGCATGGGAAGCCTAGCAACACTTTCTCATGGTGCCAGTTGCTCCCCGTGAAGCAGACGCTGCTCTGCTTCACAGGGTGGGGGCGGAGCTACACCGCTCAGACGGTTAGCTCCGCCCCCTCCTGGGATCTAGCAGAGCATGCCGAGCAGAGGACTAGTGAGGGGGGATCTTTAGATCACCCCCACCCAGTGCCTCTACCGGCTTTTTTTTTTTTTTCTTTGGACAGGGACGTTGCTAGGGCAACAGGGACGCTATAGTATGTGTCTCTGCGTCCAGTCTGTTGCCCTAGCAACGGCTGTCCGTGGGGCAGTGTCTCTGCGTCCAGTCTGTTGCCCTAGCAACCCACGGACACAGGGACTGGACGCAGAGACACTTCAACTTTATTAAAGAGGATTTGACATATATCGATATGGATGGTATTTATTTATTTCAATGTAGCATAAAATGAACCAAATTAGCTCAGTAGTTAGACATTTATTTAAATTTCTGTTTATCGTATCATAGATTTACAAGTATATGAGAGGCTCCATTACTTCCATGCTGTTGACAAACATGTTTATTAAATGCCAAATATCTGATGTAGGAATTTAGAGGTCTAAGGAAGCTAAAAGTGTGAAAACGCATGTTTCCCCAATATGTTTTTTTAACAGTCTTGCTCAAACAGGCATGATTATACTGGTATTAATGCTATCTGATAATTATTGGCATCATCAGAACAATAAAAACACCTTGCCCATGTGTAATATGTAATGTGCAGATTCGTTACAAGTCAATTCAGATTTCAGTATTTACAGCTAACTCTTGAGCAGAGAGAAACAATTCATCTTCAATATTTTTTCCATCTTATTTCATTTCATGTGCATTATGTTAAATGCAGACTCTAGAGGAATTGACTTAAGCCTGACATTTAAGTTCCGAAATAAGAGACCTTACATCCTAAGAGACTGCTATGCCAACTTGAGCATAATTCAAGTGCACTTGGCTTATGCTACCTTGAAAACCCTATTCACTATTGTCAGTGGGCTTCAATTTCTCTCAGTCAGGTTTATTGGCATCAATAGGGATTTCAGAATTTTCATTTGTCAGGCCCACTTGGACTACATTAAATGCTTAGTGAAGCAACCATTTATTTTTCATGAAGGTTTTCCATTCATTTCTATAACTCAAATAATCTTTCAGTGTTTGGAGTCCTCATCAACTACTCATTTCTTCTGTCTATTGATCAAGATGAGTTCCCTTCAAAATGTTTGGGGACTAAAAAAGCACAGCTTGGTTAACACTCCACAGACCCAACCTGCCTGTGAATTTCCTAGCATTGAAACACTCATTTGATAGTGTTGCACTGCTGCAATAAACATGGACTGGTATTAAATACCTCCATGTTGCTCATTTTGGGTTTACATATCCATGTTGGAGCTGTCAGTTGTTTAAAAATATTTAACCATCGTATCACAAAGCAAACAAAAGTTGTGAATATACAAATGTTTCCATCTTCTAAACCCCTACAATATTCCTTTGCTTTTGGTGTGGCATGTTTATGAATAAGGGCTGAAAAATACACCTGTTTCTCTGCAGGATCCTCCATTTTTAAATTCCAGGTGGTAGAAAATAAAATACAGTCTGATAGAGTATGTAAAGTTTACATAACAAAAATACACACAAACATTAGAAATTAAAACCATCTGACATACAGGGATAGTGAGGGCACCCGTTTCAATCTGCATACTGAACATTAGTGCAACTTAATTTATTTTTAATAAACAGTAAATACAAGTAGACAATTTAGTGGTTTCTTCTTGCAACCTAATGGATTTTCTTGAGCCACCCCTACAATGCATACAACATTCTGTACAGACTAACAATGTTTCTATATATTGTGGTTTACTAAACCCTACCCCTCATGTTTTTATAACATTATGCATTGATTTTCCAAGGGAAAAATGAGAGCCCTGAATTTCACTCATTTGGGTCACTTGGTTTATCAGGTCATTAACAAATCACAGAAGTGACTCCGAATTGGTCTGAAAATCAACCACCATGGCATTTCCACTCTTCCAAAGTTTTGCCAACCAAAATGGTAGCCTGAAAATCTCTCCCAGAGGTCTATGGGGGATTTCAGTTAATGTGAAATTAGCCCAAATCCTCCCATTAAATTATTTAGGAGGACTACAGCTTTCACCCAAAATGGTCCCTCATTGTAAAAATAAAATAAAATCCCCATGTAAATAAATATAAAATAATATATAAAATAATATAAAAACAATAAAATTAAATGTGCATATTAATGTTATATAATTTATATTATGATATTATATATAAATAATTTAATAAAATGCATTACAAATACATTTTTAATGGTTAATTGCAAGTCAACACCCCAAATAATACTGGATTTTATAGTGTTATTATTGTTAATATGTATACTGACAAAATGAATAGAACCTACATCCCCCTCGCTAAAATTGTGGAAAGTCAAAGTCCATCAGTTTTTGAAGATAGAATGGACTAATGCCTTGGCCAGTAAAAACCATGATGGCAATGCATTTTATGATACCTGGGAACCTTTAATCCAGTTACTTAACAATCAAACTAGAAAAATATTCAAAATTGTTCTTATTACATGGAATAGTTAGATCTAAAGCAAATTTGAATTTTTAATTCCAGAATAATTTGATGATATCAGTAACATAGTTAATTTTTTTCATTCATGGAGCCAAAGTAAACTTGTATAAGTCTTCAATTGCTTGTTTCATAAATCTATACGTACTTCTCAATAGCTAATAAAAGAAAAGGTTACATTTCTATTTTCATGGTACTAAAATAAACTAGTAATTGCTAATACAAGTATACAGTGATGATACCTTTTGTATATCACTTTCTTATTCCATGGAAAAATAAAAATTGTATTAATAAGTTATCAAAATCTTCTTTCGTGAAGTTATAACACTAACTAATACTAACACTAATAGACTAATACTCCACCACTGTAAATATAAGAAGTATTGGTGATGTCACAGAGTTAGGGCTTTAGTTTCTTCTTTCATGTTTCATATTGTTGAGCAGAAGGTATGTTTTTTTTCCGTATTGGTATAAGTTCTCCTTTTCTTCTATCATGGATCTAAATTATACTCATTCTCCTCAATTGTAAATATAAGAGGTTGGTGATACCATTAGGATAAGTTGTCATTTTCTTCCATCATTTTTCCTATTGCTGAAATTTGTGGGAAAGGCTTATAAACTGGCATGCATTCAGATTCATCCCATACAAATATGATAGTTCTGTACGCTGAGATATTAAATATGTAGGGAGTTGTTTAGTTTGCATTTAGTAAGGCAGGATAGATCATATTAGATATAAATGATAAATTAAACAATTTATTAAACAATAGAGTTTTAAGATTGTAAAAATAGATACATCTCCATATTAATGGAGTGTCACTTATGTGACTGCTCGCTGTCCGAGGTCTCCACCCCCGACGTCCTCGCGATGTTGCGGTGGACATCTTTCCGGAGTCCGGAAGTAACCGCGGCTTCCAGTGTCATCACTACTGGCTGACTCCTATGTATAGTAATGGCAGTAAAACATCAAATTCAAATGTTTAAAGGAGAACACTCCCACTCTCTGTAACACCCTTTCTCCACCCCTTTTAGGGCGTTCTCTCATGAAAATTGTATATATAAACCTCCTGTTGCATGTGCATACAGTCTTCTCTGTTATTTGGGCTATGTTAATCTCTGTTAGTTACGTCTCCAGATTTTGACCCTCGGCTACTATTTTGACCATGCTTGTATTCCACCTGTCTCGACCCTCGGCTACCATTTAGACCATGCTTGTACTCAGCCTGTCTCAACCCTCAACTACTATTTTGACCATGTTTTTACTCTGCCTGTCTTGACACTCGGCTACCATTTTTGACTACATTCCTGCTCCTGGGTGGATGGAAATACATGTGAATGAGCTAGGTGGTGGCATGAATAGAAACCACCTTACCACAGTGGTAAGACTGCAATGTTGCCCTTTCACCATGTAGCACATTACCAAATGATTCCACCATTGCAGTACACCCCCACTATCCTCGGTCCAACTTTATTTGCACACAAATTGCAAGTACAATGGTTGCAGCGATCGCCAAGGCTACGGAGGGTGGCTGGTCCAGTTGCAGTGGCCACCACTGCACCTAGAATGTTCAGTGCTTCAAAAATTATTTGGAGCTCCCACACCACAGCAAGGTAGCTTCATTTGGTTGAGCAAAATAAACAGCATTGACATATAACTTCACTAAACAGTCAATATGTGCAAATTTGTCCCAAATTGGATTCAGGTTGGGCATGAATTTCACAAATCCCCGATATGTGGCTACTCAATATCCCTCAGTTCATTCCAGATTGGCAGTTCAGTCCATTCAGAACCGAATCAATGGAGGAATTAAGATTGCCACATTTTTAAAGGACAGATATTTTTCCACTTTTAATGTTCATAAAATATCCTTCTCCCCTTTCCTAACTGTAGCCTACCTTTTATTTTCAACCTCTGATGATTTTTGACTCCTCCTTAATATATTTTTAGTGCATGTTTTAATGATCTATTTTTTTTACTCCCTTTAATAGTTTATATTGATTACTTATCCCATTTGTACTGCACCCCCTGGAATTGTGAGTGTGCGTTAAGGTTCATATCTTGGACACTGCTTTACTGTCAATCTTACACACACATTTTCCTCTATGGTCTATCAACTAAAGCTGATTAGCATGCAATAGACCTCTTGAAGTTTAAAAAGCAACTAGAGTTCTATATGCCTGGTGAATAATACTGCCTCCTGATGCTCAACGTGTTCTCTGGTGTAGTGATAATGAAAAGACATATCATTTTTTTAAGCAGCAGTATATTTTTTTTGAAGTCCCTTGGTTCTGTTAGAAGAATGACTCAAAGCATAAACCTTAAGAAAAAAAACCTCTAAAACAAAGCTTTCTTGGTACATTGAGACATGACTTTTGCCACGGAATACAAACACACAGGAATATAATATATGTGCGCATTTTTTTTTTTTCAGTTAAACTCAAAGGCTTGTTCATCTTTGTAAGAACTCAGTTACTGGAAAGGTTTCTTGAACAAAACAAATGAAGACATAGATAAAGGTTTGTAACAGGGAAAAATGATGCCAGCACTCAAAGCAGGCAGGGCAAATAATTCATCCATATTAAACAAAGAAAAAAAGTAACCTCCGCTCAATACACAACCTTACAAACAGATATGTTAAATAACTATGAAGCATTAAATGCTGTCATTTGATCAAAAGTACAAAGACTCACCATAGCAAGGTAGCTTAATTTGGAGGCTAAAGTAAATCTCTGTAAAGAGAAAAGTACAGTCTATTTCTATCTCACCAAGTTAACCATTTTTAACATAACACTTAGATGCAAATGTGTGCTATTTCATTAATATGGGTCATACAGCATTATCCCCAAATGAACAGCACTTTTAGTGATCAGAAGGACAGTATGCCAAGTATTGTAAGAGGTCTGAACAAATGGTTTAATCTGACTTTTTTAGGCATCTTATCAGTACAACCACGGGCATGTTTAATGGACTTTTATTGGCACATTCTGTGTACCTAGTTGCAATATGTTAAATACCCTGCTTAAGAGTAAGGAAGACAAAATAATATTTTCAGATATTAAAGAAAAATCTGTCTTTCTCCCTCTCTATTTCCCACTGACCAACAAACATTAATGGGGGCAATTCACTAGAAGGCGTGCTGTAGGTGAGATGAGGTAAGATGGACATTTCATTTAATCAATTTAGTTATACATTGTGCAGGGACAAACCTGGTGAGTTTTCTTAGTGAGGAAAACGCACCAGATGTGTCTCTGCACAATGTGCAGCTAAATCGGTGAGATCATTGCCCCCAAACAGCTCCAGTGCCCGAATAGCAGTCTATTTGTACCAAACAGCTACAGTGCCCCCAAAACACTTGGCTGTGCCAACTTTGCCACACATACAGTAGGTTCTTGCCACACTGACTCTGCAAATCTAAGCCAGTGTGGTCAATCCCATCTAACCTCACATGCGATCTCCTCATGTCACATGCACAGGGCAGGGGAAGAACACTATAAGTATCTCATACTATGAGATGCATAGTAGCAAATGGCAGTAAAGTCTGGTGGTTCTGCAAGTGCCCCCACCCAAAAACCCCCAACAACAATCCAAGTGGTTGTTACAGGCTCAGAGGAAGCAATGCAAATTGTTTTCAAACTTTTTTAAATATGTGTTCATGTACACACAAGAGCTGGAACACTGCTTAGGACCCATTTTCACATATAACCAACAGGGCACAAGTATTGTCCAAATGGTAGTACCTTATGGAAGCATACAGTTAATATATATATCTAACTTATAGATCACCCATTCTAATCAATCTAAAAACATTCCTTGCTTCTGCATTTTAGGATTATGGACTACATTTTTAACACGAAGGAAGAAGACATGCACATGGTGAATACAATGCCCTCTAATACATTATAAATGAGACATAAATAATAAATGAGCTTTGAAGTATATTTGGTCCTCTGGCCAAAGCTAAATATAGTACTCAATATTGATTTGACCTACGGTAAGTCAGAATTAATTATTTCCTTGATAATATTTTATTTTTCTATATATTTATTTTTACAGCATAGCAAGCCTTTTAATGTCTTTGTATGTGATGTGTATGTGATTTGCATGTGATTAGTGAGCTAGCTTACATCTTTAACATCTTGAGTATTATATTTCAGTTACTATTTCTTTCTGGGTGGAATTCATAAACCCTCTTCTGTATTGAATATGATATTGATTTACCCTAGCAAACTTTGAAGACTTACGGGTTTGTTCCCTAAATAGTGAACAGTGGTTTACTGAGAAGTGAACTGGTAAACTCTGGCGTTGATAGATGATTTGCAAATGTTCCTCTTCTCTAATTGTCTATTATTACAATTCTGCTACTGATGCATGATTTTTGTAATTCACTTGTCTGTCACCACAGTTGACATTTTAGTGAATAAATACATGTATAATTGGTTTTATTCATCATAAACGTTAGAATATGTAAATAAATAAATTAAAGCTGCATGTCCCTTTTTTCAAATCTGTTTTGAAAGTATTAAAATAACATTCAATGTTTTTGCTGTGCTTCTAAAAGTGAAAATCACAAATTTTGTTTCACGTTTTTAATCAAAATATGATGCAGATGTAATCTGTTCCACAATAGTATACTTTGACCAGCCCACCCCTGGATTTATGCTGCAAATGTCATTTTCACAAAACAAATTGTTGGAATATAATGAATTTATAGACAGCCACAGATGAGAGTTAGCAGCAAAAAAAAAAATAACAACAAATACCGAAAATATAAATGCAGCAAATATGCAGGTAATGACTCAACTTACAGAAGAAAATTGATTTTTTTTCCCCTTCTACAATACAGAGATTTTACATGTATGGTTGTTTGATGAAGCGATTACAGTAACAAGAGACAAAGTATGACCCTTGACATTTTATGTAATAGCGTTTTTGATAGAAAGGCACAAAAGCACTCAATGGAAGATTACAATGTGTATTAGAGATTTGTTTGTGTGTATACCAGACACTCTTTGACTGCTAAACAAAGGATGTTCTTTTGAAAACCTGTTGTGATGTTCACAACATTGGTTTGTTTTATCGTTTTCTGTTCATTAAAGTCCTGATGATGATTCTCTATTTGTGTCGGTGTTTGTGTAGTGTATGAAAAGGCTACATAAAAAACATGATTTAACCCTGTATTTTAGTGCAGTATAGTTTTCTTTAATATGTGGGTAACACATTTACAAAACTTTGAGAGAAAATAAATCTGTCTCAACAAGGATGCCATGCCATGTATAAAGAAATGTTTCCATGTATATATGGGAATTTAAGAAGAAGACAGAATATATGTATGGGACTTCAAAGGCTGTCACTTGTTATAAACTTAGTAACCATGTATCAATGAATATTGAAATAAATGTTGCAAGCACTGTAACCACCAGCAGCATATCAATAAGTACTTAACATGTCAGACTTCTGTACTAGCAACTAGAATGAAGGGTAAGAGTGCAACAATCTGTCAGTACTTTAAACCACTGTTTCTTAGCTGGGCTGAGTGCGTGTCCCATATTACCATCTGTTGTAAACTGTTCACATATTGCCACCTTAAATGAAAAGTCACATATCAGCCACTAACTGCCACAAAAAAGGTGTAGCTCCCATTATGCATGTATAAATAATGGGACCAGTGGTATACTGCACGATGTCCCAACCTGTACTAATACGGACTGGTTTCGACAAATAGTTCAATTTTCAAGGCGCAGTCGCCGAAACTGTTCAAGATTAGTACCTCGTCCAGCTTTTACTGTTTTGTGAAGAAAGAAAGTTGCAGTGGCAACGTGTGAATAGTTACAATGGTCCTTCCAGATCAGCAGCCCAGCTAAGAAAAGGTGGAAAACAGGACACTACCATTTTAGAATTTTTTTTAGCATGTAGAGTAGTAATGGAGGATGTGAAGAGTGATAGAGGAGGTATCCTGACATGGTCATTTCTGTTGCCATCCTAGTGCAGTGTAGTCCTTTAAGTGCATGATTCTAAACATGCATGGGGAGGCAATATTACAGTTTAAGGGGGCTGGATGCTGAACATGTGTGTGTGGAATTTGCAACTTGTGGCAAAAGCCTAATTTTTGGGGGAATATATGTGGTAAAGCCTGCTCAAACCTTAAACATGCATACAAACAAAATGGAGACAAGCACCAAAAAGTCAGTCAAATTCTGCCTATATAGTCCTGTGTATTTATTCCAATAACGAATAACTTGGTAATCCTTTTCCTAGAACCAGTATAACTTATAACTCTGAATGTATATCTATTGTTGAAAGTAGCTAATAGAAATATTTTTATAACACTTCTGTTTTAATAGGAAATAATGAATTATAAACTTAACTATAAGGTTAGTTTAAAGCATAGATGTACTTAATGAAATGAATGAAACCACACCAAATAGAGCTATATGAATGTAGAACATCTTCATACAAAGTCGAGAGAAGTAATTTCAATAGAACACAACCTGCTATGTAATTTGTTGCCAGGCAACTGTATAAGTGGTAGAAGTTGACCCTATCCTGTCTAAAGACTAAATCAAGAAATAAAAGTGAAATCACAAAAACATTTGGAAAATAATGAAATTCAGTAGCAACAAAAGGAAAAGGGGAGGTGGTGGTGGGGTTTGTAATATTTAATTTTATCTGTACATAAACTATATGGACAAAAGTATTGAGACACCTGGCCTTTACACCAACATGAACTTTAAAGACATTGCATTCTAAATGCATAGGCTTTAATATGTAGTTGATCCCCCTTTGCAGCAATAACAGCTTCCACTCCTTTCAGAAGGCTATCCACAAGATACAGGGGTGTTTCCACCATTGTTGGCATTCATCCAGTACAGAATTTGTGAGGTCAGGCACTGATGTTGGTTGAGAAGGTCTAGCTCACAATCTCCATTCCAGTTCATCCAAATGATGTGCCATGGGGTTGAGGTCAGGGCTCTGTGCGGTCCAGTCAGGTTCTTTCAAACAAAACTCATCCAACCATGTTGTTATGCACCCTGCTATGTGCACTGGGGCACAGTCGTGCTGGAACAGAAAAAGTCCTTCTCCAAACTGTTCTCACAAAAGTTGGAAGAATATCAACAGTCCGAAATGTCTTGGTATGCTGAAGAAAAACACTTAAGGCATTAACTTTGTTGTCAATTTGCTGTTTATACCCACACTTTTTGAGGAACAAATACATTTTGGCTTCATTTACAACTTACCACTGCATGTTGTTTCTGTACCCTGTTAATTTGATGTGCTGTATGGGGCTGGATTGCCCAGCATTCATGGGAGACTCAAATTAATATTTTCTTTGCAATATGTATATTGTGACTCGTACCAGGGAGTAACAGCTGGAGTAGATACACACAGTACGTGAGAAACCAGAGGCAAAGGTCCCAAGAGAGAAGGCAACGTAAGGTCAAATTTGGTCCAGAGGGTCAGGGCATGTAGTTTTGTTTCTGGAGTGGTAGTAGAAAGCCCAGGTCAAGGGCAGTGAGTGTAAAGAGTCCAGGCAGGGACAGGAAACACAGTAAAATGATAAGCCCAACCAGCTTGAAAACAAGCAAGCATTGAATGAAAAGTGCTTAGCTGTTTTAAAGTCGGCCAAGCAAATGAAATGGATGTGTGTGAACAAAAATGTGCAAAATAACAATGATACTTGCTATCAACTTGAACACAGTCCCTTATTGCACTCTCCCAAGTGCTATAATATGTATAAAAAAAGGGGGGATCAGGAAGTAGCAAGCTGAACCTTGATATGAATACAAAACACTCTAATAGTGTAATACAGTTTAATAAACAATGTGACCACAATAATACATAGGTAATGCCCTCACAAATGAGTGTAAAAAGTAAAGCTTTCAGGATTATAGTTGGAAATGGAACAGGCTTTAATCTGTGAAAAGAATAAATACAGGCATGGACAGGACCAGATGTATCTTACACTGGACCCCCACTAGGGAAACATTTACAAAGTGCAGAATAACAATGAGTATGTAGAATATGTCCAAATTCAATGGAGATCAGCACAGACAATGGAAAAAAAGCCCTTATCCCACCCACCACTTACTAGACACCCTACTCAGGTTAGGCCTAGTAGTGGAGGCAGGTAAGACACCTGCCTCCTACTCCTTCCCCCCAATGGAAGCACGCCGCAGGACTTGTATTGTTTATCCTTAGTTTGGCTTCTGTTTTATCTTGCTTATGTTTTGCCTCTGTCATGTAACCATGCATTCTGTGTTTCAGTTCTGTTCCCCCTTAGTTGCTTTTCTGTTTTATCTCTGCTTGGCTGTCTTAGTTCATTCTGTCCATTTCGGCCATATAATATTTTTTGAAAAAGTTCTATTTTAGCCTCAATGGTGCAATTCCCTCGTCAGTCAACCTGCTATTTTTAATGTCTTATATTAAAACATACAAGTTCTACACATATAATAACCTCAGTAAAAATGAGAGATGTCACACGTATATGTATGAATGTACATGAACATATATTATTTCACACACCTACATAACAGCTCTTGTGGAATAGCAATACCAGTGATATCATGTAAATTGCTCATATAGGCAAGTGTTTCATGATTTGATTTGATTTGCAGCTGTAAAAATCTTGCATTTTACAAAATGATAAGGAATTGTCAAGTTTCTTTACAGTCTAATATAAAATGCTTGGAATTAAAAGCAAAATTAAACTGGATGTAGGGGATCACTACAGGGAGTGCAGAATTATTAGGCAAATGAGTATTTTGACCACATCATCCTCTTTATGCATGTTGTCTTACTCCAAGCTGTATAGGCTCGAAAGCCTACTACCAATTAAGCATATTAGGTGATGTGCATCTCTGTAATGAGAAGGGGTGTGGTCTAATGACATCAACACCCTATATCAGGTGTGCATAATTATTAGGCAACTTCCTTTCCTTTGGCAAAATGGGTCAAAAGAAGGACTTGACAGGCTCAGAAAAGTCAAAAATAGTGAGATATCTTGCAGAGGGATGCAGCACTCTTAAAATTGCAAAGCTTCTGAAGCGTGATCATCGAACAATCAAGCGTTTCATTCAAAATAGTCAACAGGGTCGCAAGAAGCGTGTGGAAAAACCAAGGCGCAAAATAACTGCCCATGAACTGAGAAAAGTCAAGCGTGCAGCTGCCACGATGCCACTTGCCACCAGTTTGGCCATATTTAAGAGCTGCAACATCACTGGAGTGCCCAAAAGCACAAGGTGTGCAATACTCAGAGACATGGCCAAGGTAAGAAAGGCTAAAAGACGACCACCACTGAACAAGACACACAAGCTGAAACGTCAAGACTGGGCCAAGAAATATCTCAAGACTGATTTTTCTAAGGTTTTATGGACTGATGAAATGAGAGTGAGTCTTGATGGGCCAGATGGATGGGCCCGTGGCTGGATTGGTAAAGGGCAGAGAGCTCCAGTCCGACTCAGACACCAGCAAGGTGGAGGTGGAGTACTGGTTTGGGCTGGTATCATCAAAGATGAGCTTGTGGGGCCTTTTTGGGTTGAGGATGGAGTCAAGCTCAACTCCCAGTCCTACTGCCAGTTCCTGGAAGACACCTTCTTCAAGCAGTGGTACAGGAAGAAGTCTGCATCCTTCAAGAAAAACATGATTTTCATGCAGGACAATGCTCCATCACACGCGTCCAAGTACTCCACAGCGTGGCTGGCAAGAAAGGGTATAAAAGAAGAAAATCTAATGACATGGCCTCCTTGTTCACCTGATCTGAACCCCATTGAGAACCTGTGGTCCATCATCAAATGTGAGATTTACAGGGAAAACAGTACAACTCTCTGAACAGTGTCTGGGAGGCTGTGGTTGCTGCTGCACGCAATGTTGATGGTGAACAGATCAAAACACTGACAGAATCCATGGATGGCAGGCCTTTGAGTGTCCTTGCAAAGAAAGGTGGCTATATTGGTCACTGATTTGTTTTTGTTTTGTTTTTGAATGTCAGAAATGTATATTTGTGAATGTTGTGATGTTATATTGGTTTCACTGGTAAAAATAAATAATTGAAATGGGTATATATTTGTTTTTTGTTAAGTTGCCTAATAATTATGCGCAGTAATAGTCACCTGCACACACAGATATCCCCCTAAAATAGCTAAAACTAAAAACAAACTAAAAACTACTTCCAAAAATATTCAGCTTTGATATTAATAAGTTTTTTGGGTTCATTGAGAACATGGTTGTTGTTCAATAATAAAATTAATCCTCAAAAATACAACTTGCCTAATAATTCTGTCTATTCATGTGTGTTGGAATTACAACCCAGTTGAGGCAGTTCTGCATATTGATATTTAATAAATCTCACTTCTACTTGTTAATACTTCTTCAAGAAACTTTATGTTTTTAAGGAGTATGGTGTTTGTTTTTCTTGTACTATCTTTGTTTTATGCAATAAATTATTTTATAGGTAAACCCTGTTGTAACGCTATGAAATATATAATGTGGTTCCCTGTAGAACCTGATGGTACTTTAACTTCCCCATTAATGCAGAACTTTAACGGATCACAGAATTCATATGGGAATCCCACCAATATCGCAATGAGAGTTTCTTGATCCCAAGTCAAAGCAGGACTCAGCTATATTATATATGTATATGTATTTATGTATTTTTTATAAAAACATACTTTGCTCTTTACTAGTGTGGAGCGGACAACTGGATGTTCGGGTTCGGCGGGTTCGGCCGAACTTCGGAAAAAAGTCCGGGTTTGGGGTCGAACTTGACCCCGAACTTGACCCCGAACCCCATTGAAGTCAATGGGGACCCGACTTCCGGCTTATGGAATACATGTAATACTATTGGCTTTCAATAAACCGAAATAGAGTCCCCATTCATAAGAATTTCTTATGAATGGGGACTCTAGTTCTGTTTATAGAAAGCCAATAGTATTACATGTATTCCATAAGCCGAAAGTCTATAAACTGAACGACGTTCGGTTTATAGACTTTCGGTTTATAGAAAGCCAAGAGTATTACATGTATTCTATAAGCCGAAAGTCTATAAACCGAACGACGTTCGGTTTAAAGACTTTCGGTTTATTGAATACATGTAATTCTATTGCTATTCTAAGCAATTGTAAGCACCAAATTGGTAGGAATTGAAAGGAATTTCATGTATCCAAATATCCCTCAGTTCAGTGCCTCATCAATAAACCCTTATATGTATGCTTTAATGCCCCATCTCCTTTTCCCACTGCATGCATCAGTTAAGCTTTAAGCGGGACAGTCCCTAATCTGTGTTCCAGACTTTAATTACATGGTGTTTGAGACACTGTAGAATTATTACCGCACATTCACTTTTCATTACCAATTTAACGTTTTGGGACATTTTTATTTTTTCTTTAAACAAAAGTGTACCCCTTACCATTCACACATTTCCTCTTCATTTATGTTTGTAGCTCATGGGGTGGCTTTTGAGGTTATATTAATTTGCTTGCATTTTGTATTTTTTTTTAAATATGTTTTTGATTTTCTTTTTTTTTTAACTTAATTCATCTTGTGATTAACAGAGTGTCTTGAGAATAAACTAACCAAGTTAGTATACTCAGTGCTCCTTTTCCGTTTTGTGAGATGAAAAAACATTTATTTCTAAATAAAATGGGTGTGCTGCTTTCATATAAGTCCATACCACATTTTTATAATGCCATATGCCAGTTAAGTAAAATTATTACAAATATATATTGCCAACCCATATATGTTAAAACATAGGATTTTTTTCTTCTCTCTTTCCTTTTCTCCCTCTTTTTCCCATTTTCTCTCTTCTTCATCCTTCACTGTTTAATTTTTTTTCTTTTATTCTCTATTTCTTACCTTCATAATAAACTTAAGAAAGTTCATCACAAATTTATTAATTAAATGATTATATAATATATTGCCATGCTGCTCATTGTTTCCCCCATTTAGGCCTGTGGCAGCAACAGGACATATTGAGAGGAAATGTGATTGTCTCCCCTCAGCTTGGTTGCGAATGTTTTATATGGATGTTGGGTTTGTCTGCTGGAATCTGGGGGGCTGGGGGAGTACCGGGTAGTGGGGGAGTGACGATGAGGGATACATTTATAATTTAATGTCACTTAAACTAGTGTCGATTAATGTCCAGGGACTTAATTCCCCACAGAAGAGAGGTTGTTTGTATAGAAGGATGGTCGAGAAGTCCATTGACATACAAGAAACACATTGGATTGTGCAAGGGAAGAGCTAATGGAAATTTAGCAAGTTTCGTACAATATATAATTATATTAATGGGTCAAAAATTAAGTTCAAAGGGTAGATATCAGATTTTAATAATGGAAGTTAATGACATAACCTAAACGCTTGTTAACGGTTGCGCCCCAAATCCGTCTCCGTGTAGGTTTCTGGAAGACATTGAACCCCTAACTATCCTTGTTAGGAAGGGTCAATACGGTAAATGCCTACCTGGTCCATAAACTTACATAGCTCATCAGGACTATCCCTCTTAGAGTAAACAACAATATTCTACAACAGTACCAGAGAATGTTCCCGGAATTGATATGGGCTGGTAGAAAGCCAAGGATCTCACAAGAGAACCTAAAAAAACAAAACACCAATGAATATATTGGCCATGCAGCATTTTATTGGTGACATTGAGTTGAAGGGTTGGGTGGATAGGGGGTAATCCCAGGTAGGCGATTTACTGATAAATGATAAAATTAAATCTTTCACAAAACTACAGTTGACCTTCGGGATTCACCAAAGGGACACATTTACATACCGGCAAAGAACTTTATTCTGGGGACCAAAATTTCAGAGTCAAAGGACTTGGAAGGATTCAGTAATGGCCACCCTAAGAAAAGCATTGTTTCGAGTGCTTCAATAATCCTCTGTAATTTAGCCCCCAATGATAAAGGTGCACCCATCATAAAATGGGAGGCGGATATTAATGAATCCTTCCCTCAGTCTGACTTGTTGTACGGAATCCTCTTGGTAAAAAAAATGCACAGATTACAGGTATATAGATCTGTTGGAGTTGTATTATAAATTGATATACAGATGGTACCTGGTTCCTCAAAGCCTTCATAAAATGTTGAACTCTTCCTCCAATATTTGGAAACTCGGTAATCTCGGATTTGGTCCTGTCTCATTGATTGTTCTAGTTCATTTAGATTTACCAAGGTGTAGCAAGACGAGAGTTTACTGATACACGTTATGCTAGCCAGAAAATCGTATATAGCTAGGAACTGGAACGTGCAGGAAACATTAATATGGCAAGAGGTGATATCAAAAGTTGACTACTAGTGTAATATGGAAAGAGGCTTCTACATAGCTATTGGACAACTAGATACATATAAGAAGATCGGGGAACCCTGGACATTTATGCATAACCAATGAATTACTAAAATGATGCTTTACACCCCCCATGCGACTCCCCAACTGTTTGATCTTCCCCTCTGCCCCAGGAGCCTACCAGAATGATGTCTGTCTTATACAACTTGTATACGGTGGTAAAAGTGTTTTATCGTGTGAGAAAAAAAGGCACAAATGTCAGATCATGTACAAAGGCTGTGCAATACCAATTTATTGGTCATAATATCATATATTTATTTACCGTTTCATATAATGTCTAACGTTGATTGAATACTGAAATTGTCTTATTTTTTATATGTTTTTGATTCAAATAAAAGATTATAAAATGCCAAAAACCCATAGGATTTCCAATTTGAATTCTTTATTAGATTAAGAATGTGTGCAAGTAGAATAATAGCAACTAATATCAGAATATGAGCATTTCTAACAAGTAATTGATAAATAATTGCACAGTGTATTTAAAGACACATCATAATTTCAGTCATATTCATGCTGTGCCAATTATTGTGACATTTATCAGCATTAATTTAATATTTAATTTAATCATTACTTGGTTAACTAGTGTACTACAATGAAGTAGTACAGAAATTCATCCAAACGTTGCAAAGGAAATATCCCTGTGTACAATTGCTTACATATATACTATTGGGCCTTACTCTCTATACCAATGTATGAGTCAATCTTTACAAAAACAGAAATATCTTTTAATAAAAGCATTATCTAACATCACTCCTTATGCTGCTAAGAAATTACTATTTTATAAATCAGCAATATTAAAGTCTTCCATAAATAGAAGTCCATTACATTAACTATGTTCAAAGATTTCCACATAATAACCCAAATAGTAATTTAGGTGGGAAAAAAGACTTAAGTCCATCAAGGTCAACCCTTTACCTATCTTTATTCCTGCTGTTCATCCAAAAGAAGGCAAAAGCTCACAAAGAAGCCATTAGCCACATAAGGAGAACATTCCTTCTTGACTCCAAAAGGCAGCCAAATTTCTCCTTGGATCAACAAGCACTACAATTTCAATCTTTGTTCTAGTATTTAAAGCCCTGTATTTTCTGATTTTCTAAAAACATTTCCAAAACCCCTATTTGAGGTCACCACATCTGTTGGCAGTGAATCCCATACCTTTATTGTCCTCACTATAAGGAATCCCTTTGATGTATGGGAAATCTTCATGACCTTTGTACATTTCTGTTAAGGATTAGGTCACCAGAAAGCAGTTTACACTGTCACTGCATAATATAACATTAGAATATCCCCACTAAGATGCCTTTTTTTCTATCATATACAAATGCATATTTTCTAGTCTTCCATTTCCCATTTAAATTTTGTCACTCTCTTTTGTACTTTTTCTAGTTCTGTAATGGCCTTTTCAAGCATTGACATGCAAAGAGGCAAGATAATATCCTCTTCCCATGGATCAATACCCTTTTTTATATATGTCAAAATCTTTGCATTTGCTGACTGACATTGTACATGTACAAGTGTACAATTGCCTATAGTTATTCCTAAATCATTTTCATTAGTAGTTTTTCCTAGGGAGATACCATTTAAAGCAAATGTTGCATTGTTCTTATTTCTCCCAAAATGCACAACTGTATATTTGCCTACATTGAACCTCATTTGCTACTTGCCTTCCCATTTCCCAAATCTGTCTAAATCCACCTGCAGAAAAGAAACATCAAGTTTAGTCTGTATTACCATATCAAATTTTGTGTAAATAAAAAACACTGAGAAAGGAAAGACTTCTGAGTTATTCCACTTGATTATTTTGTCCATTTTGAGTATTTTCCATTTACAATAACTCTTTGCATCTGTTTGGCAGGCTTCATCTTACATATGTGTTGATTTGAGCCTGTGACTAGGTTAGGGCACCAACATATTTCTTTTCCCGACCAACAATTTCTGCCTTCAGTTTTTTCACAATTTAAATACTTGTGACATACCTACATAAATGTTGGGATTAATTTTACTATAATTTTCCAATTGAGGTTATTTCATTGCCTTTTTTGTAGGCCTCTTTGTACTATAAATGATGCTGCTGGTCCCTCTCTTTTATAATGTTTGAATGTCAATTCATATCTAATATTAGTAGGAAGACACATTGCTTTTAATTTGCGGATTTTGTATTTGTTTCCAAAGAGTATATATCGATATGTGTAATTGTGTAATGTTTGTTTAAATGTATAAGTCTGTGAAAACAAACCATTCCAGTCATGTGTTCAGTGGATAGTTAAAGTTGCCCTTCTAAAATGAAGTGCACATGTGTAAGTTTATATGAAACTGATCTAATAGGTGCTGCACAAATTTGAAGGTTTTTAAATCAGAACTATATTATTTGAGCAAGTCAGGCTAGGGTAAGAAGTAAGGTATGACATTCAGGATCTTAGCAAGGTGATTACTGAATTCACCTTGAGTTCCTTAAATTCAACCAAACAGGTTAATTGATGTATTATTATCAATACTAACAGATACATGTTAATTGGTTTGTTGTTCCCTTTCATCTACATTAAATTCCCCAAGGCAGGAGTCCTTTATTAGAAACATGGTCTACACAAAATAGATAGCATCTATTGCTTTCCTTTCTACTTACTGTACATTCTACCTCACAAGTAATTGTTCTGTCTTTTGACCTTGTGTAACCTCATCTATCAGACAGTCCTATTTGCCTCATAGTTTGCTACACTGTGTTTGGATTGTGATGTATGTAACCCTGTGAATATGGCATGCATGCTGATTCACCAAAATAAAACCATCTTCAACGAATAGGAAATGAGGTTCATTTGCACCCAAACATGGACAGAAAGTATTAACCCTTAAAAGCAGGTGTGACAGCACTTGAAAACCCTTTGTTTCTTCCACTAAGAAAGCTGCTCATCCACGTGGTATTCCTCGGTGAAGGTAAAAAAAAAAACTAGGACATGAAGATCAAATTAGGATATTTGTCTCCAAATGAAAGAAAAGTCTGAACATGATTTTCTGAAAGACAAATCATCAGAACAAAATACTTTTTATCATCATCTGTGCAGAACACGAGTTTTCTGATATTTTTCAGAAAACTGTGTTTGGGATCTCTCTACTAAACATCTAATATATAATTATGTATTTGTTATCTCAATGGTTTTCTCATACAGTAAGCTCAGGGAGTAATATGCACAAAGAAACAGATGTTGTTGCAAGAGTAAAGTGCTTACAAAAATAGTAAGGAACATCTAGATTTATTTAACTTGTTACCACACAAGGCTTTGCATTTGTTAAATTATATATTACATTCTAAGAGTCAGAAATCAATAAAGCTAGAAACTATGTGCAAGACAAATAAGTTTAAACCTTAAAACACCACGCTGGAAACAGCCGTAGAAACATTGCAAACACAACTTAGAGACCACGTATTAAAATTGGAGGTGTAAAGAGGGAACAAAGGTACTTTAAAACCAAATACATTAAAGGTATGTGTACAAATTGGTTCTATGAAACCAGTAAATCTAAAGTCTGTAACTTTAGACCTAGATAATGTATACATTGATCCGGATTTGGCCACAATTGTCAGATGAAAAATAAAAAAACACCATTATGTCACTTAGAGGATTTAACTGAATATAAATGTTTAAAATTGAACCAAGGATCAAGTAATTATTTCCAACTCTCATAACACAACTTCCACAAATGAACCATCACACATAGACTCACAAGCAACATATGCTTCAGTTAGAGGAGATGTGAGTAAGGGTCACAAAACATCAGTTAGAGATCAGTCACAATATCTAGTTACACAGCCATTTCTAACAAAACAACATCTTCATGCATCATAAGGCAAACAGCACAAACAAACAGGTTGTTAACAGTCTGTACATTATAGACACAAAGATGATTCCTGGTGATATTGGTGCTGGTTTCAATAGGTTCATGGTATGGATTCATTCTATCATACACTGGGGAGACACAAGTAATCTTTCAGAACACACAATGATAAATCTGGCTTGAAAGGTTTGTGTGAGGAAGGTAAAGGTTTCACATCTACATTCTCTTTTTTAAATGAATAGTGACATTCAAATAACATGGCAAACAGGCATTTTCCATAATAAGTCTATATTGTCTGCAGCTAGCTGCATTATTAATTTTTTGGCTACCCCTAATATATCCATTGTTAATGCCATCATACAAAAAGCTTTGATAAAGAGATATGAGAATGATACAGGCAACTCATAGTGGCTCTTGTCCCTGCTCCAGTGGCAGAATACATTAAACTATCAGTAGAGAGAAAAATTAAAATGGATTCATATTCTCCAGTTGGAGGTGAATAAGCATGTCAGAACTACACACGTGGCAGAGGAACAAGGTTATGTGAACAAGGGCAGACACTATGGCAAAAAAAACGTTCAACTATTTAATTATAGGTAGAGAGCTGATGGGGGTTTAAAGCATAACAATAACAGAAATCAGGTAGAAGGAAATAGAAGCAAGGAAAGAAGGTCAGGAAGAAAGGGGACAAGATACCTTTAAATAAAGTAATGATAGAGTAAGAGTTAACACATGCATAGCTATGACAGCTTAGAGAAGCTATTATAACCCCTCATGTTTAAAGCAACGGATACTTTTGCAAGTCATTAACTAATATTTGTAATACAGCAAACAAGTACAGAAAGATTGGATTGCAATTGATTTAGCTCTTGATTTTATTTTCCAGGTCTGGATGTGTGATACTCAGCAACATAAACCTGATAGCAACCACTATCATAGGACCAGCCTGCAACCTCTGGGGTCCACAATATGTGTATTTCAGGCTCTGCAGCGATAGTGCAAGCCTGCAACCCCTGGAGGCCACAAAATGTATATTCCAGGGGCTGTAGGCATAGTGCCAGCCTGAGGCCCCTGGGGGCCATAAGTTATTTATTTTTAGTGACCATGGGCATCTTACTGTCCCCAAGTTACTAGGGGACAAAAATCATTACAATTAATGGGGCTGGTAGGATGCCGCTGGCTCCAAGGGGGGAAAGCATTTTATTTTTGGGATGGTGGAGGTGGATGGCATTGGGGGAGCCTCCACAACTCCCCAAAAATGTGTTTTTTATTTCACAGATTAACCCTTTCAGTGCTGTAAGGAGCATGGTTTGTGTTCCCTTCAGCACTAAAATGGTTCATGTGCATATATCAGCTGCGTTAATCAGTATTAAGGTCGTAATTTTTTTGAGGTTAATTAACAGGCAAAGGTTAATTATTCTCCGTCCGTTAATATTTACCTGCTCTCACTGAATCCCTGTTTGTGCAGTAATTACCGCACAGAACAATGTTTCAATACTGTTTTTATAACAGTGCGGTAATTCTCCATTGTAGATGTAGGGCTTTCTAATGGGTGCAATTATTTTGTTTAACTGGTACGGCAATTATTTTGCCACCTCTGTTAATGGCATTAGCAGTGGGCATTGAATCATAGATGCCATTAATTTACAAGTAATGCCACTGTTTGGGTTAATGGGGACCACAGAAACTATCCCAATATCTATTGTTTACCTTGCTAGTACTGTACAATCCATATGACAACTAACTGCTCTGTTTTTTGACCTAGTGTAAACGCCCCTTCAAGACTACCCAGATTCCCTCACCATTTGTTAAGTTGATGTATATAACCCTGTGACTATGGCATGCATGCTGATTCACCAAAATAAAACCATCTTCAATTGAGAAATCGGATTCATTTCCACTATCCTCACAGAATGTATTAACCCCTAGATGGAGAAATGTCACCTAGAAACCCTTTATTCCCCATTAAGATAAGTACCCAATTTCTACACTATGTACTAACGCTCATAAGCGAAATTAATAAATATAGGGGGTTAGTACCATATCTTGGCCATCTGCACTATAATATATGAACAGTAATTCATTTTAATAATTGGCTTTTATTAAAATACCTCACACTGCCTTTTGTTAATGTTATCATTGGTCTATTACTTCTGCTAATTTATACATTATATATTTTTGAGTGCATTTTTATGGTGATGTGCAAGATTTATTTCATTCAAGCGGCATTATTATTATTGCTTTTTTTTCAGACTGCTGTAGGACTGTAACTTTATGAGGTAAAACAAACGTATGGGCTTTTCAGCTAGGATATAGAAGACATACAAATACTCCCAAGGGCCACATTCGGCCCACGGACATTATATTTATCATAGCTTACGATGGTAGATATAATTTGTGAACAATGCCATGGTAAATAAAAAAAAAATCTTCTGCGTCAAATAGAGCAGTAGGTACCAAAGTTCAAAATGCAACCTAAATTAATTAATTGTAGTTAATACTCCTTTATGCAACAAAGTCTGTTATTTCAGTACTTATTTTATATAAAAATGTTGAAATGGTGTTACAGATTGATTGAATTAATTAAATAAAAACCGAGAAAAGGAAGAGAACAACAAACAGGTAATCCCTCATAACAGTATTAATAAGTATATTTTCTTAAAAATATATGATCACTATGAGTAAACTCACAAAAGTGCATATTTTACAAAGGAAAATTTCGAACTGATGAAATAAAAACCAAGGAGAGCTACTTTCAACACTCTGAGGAATAGATGTCCAAAACCTATGCTTCATCATATGGTCTACTATCCAAGTATAAGGACCTAGAGTCTGCATGGCAGTTTCCACAGAGAATATAGATAAAAATATTACAATGAAAAGTCTGACCATTAAAAATAAAATGCCAGATGATTCCCTTTGCAGTGCCAGGGTTACCTTTTTATGGAAAGTAAAATGGTGATTGATCAGTTCATTTTTTTTTTTTTTTTAAATAAGACTGCATCAAGTATAGGCATTTTAAATAGATATGCTTTAATGATATATTACAATGAATGCATCTTACAGGCCCCCTTTTTGTCTGTATAGCTCTAAAAGGGGTGGGTCAGATCTACCTTCATCTGACCCAAGATGCCTGTGCCTCATAGTGCAATTGGGATCAAAGTCACCTCAATAAGGTACTTTAGTTTATTCTTTCATTAAAGGATTTTGGTTTAAAATGTATACACTTCATGCAACCTTTCAATTAAACAGAACTAACATACATACAAAATATTTTAGAAAATCTGCAATTACCGTTATTAACATTTTTACTACCTGGTGGTGGTGACATAGTTTAAGGACTGTATTACCTGAACACAGTGTCGTAAACAGGAGACTCCACCGACACAATGAAAACACATTTTTATACTAATTTAGGCATTTTGCTTGCAGTTTTGTAAATACAATGTGTAGATTATTTCCAATCATTTGTTATGCTCTACATTCACAGTAAAAACAATGTTTGGGTGATACAGTCCTTTTAATTTGTACATCAAGCCACAAGGTGATGTCATAAACAGATCATTTTTGAGCATTTATATTCTCTACATTTACAGTGTAAAAAAGCTGTTTAAGTGACAAAATTCCTGTAAAGGAGAATTTTATTGTTGTAAAATGTAACTACTTGTAATTTAATGGCATATATCTTTCAAATAATTACAGTCTGTAAAACATCAAATTGTCACGCTTGACATAATGATGTGCACATAATGAAGTTTCAAATTATTAGAATTAAAAACGTCTACAAAAAAGGACACATTTCATGCTAGACACTTTTCATGTTAGAGTCTCGAAATATAACTTCATTTTCAGTAGCTTAATTAAATTATTTAATCATTTTATATTAGTGCTATATAACAGTAGCCATATTAATCTTGACATCTCATATAAAATGTATGTGTTTTAGAGCTCTGATGGTGGTCTATTAATAGACATGAACAAATATAAAGTTCTCTTGACATCTGAGCAAGCCAATAGTGCTTCATGGGACACTCACTAAGAACAAGGCAACAAGGTATCCCAATACATCGCAGAATTCCGCACACTGGCATACAAGACTAAGTGGAACCCCTTGTGCCCTAAGAGCAGCATTTTTTGAAGGATTAAATGACCAAATCAAAGATCCCTTGACAGTGCCATCACGAATGCTTCTGGGTTTTGGTAAAATGTAGCTTTGAGCATCGGCTACATTTTTCATGTCAGACTAAAAGTGGCCTCATTTGCCAGACGGGATCCTTTTGAGGGCAGCACTTTTCAGATGAGCTATAGTGTGTCTCACTTGAAAAGTGCTGCCCTAAAAAATGTGTCACCCAGGTTGGACTGCCCTCTGCATCCCCCTTCAGCGCTGCATATTCTCGGTTTTAAGATGAGGCTCCCATTCCCATGTTTTCATCATCGGAACAGAGGAACAGGTAAGGATACACTTCTTATATATATATAATTAACTATATTTAAACGCAGTAAAACTTTACTGACTTTAAATACTACTCATCTTGTTGTTCAGGGTATCTTACTGTTCAGGATATTTCCATAATTTTGGTAATATATTTTTAAATGTAACTAAAGTGTATTAGTGACTTGGTTTAACATTGTCTTGTGCCCATTAGTAACATTAATGTGTTTTTTTCAACAGATTACAAATTAATGTTGTGTCTTAGACTTGTTCTTGATCATACATGCATTATAGTCCTTCAGATTTGTTTATTTCAACTGCTCTTAACATCATCGGATATTTTTATTCTGTTCCTCGCTCATTGTTTTAACTTTACCATTAGCATTGCCATATCCAGCAGCAAGAAAATGTAAGTAAACCCTTTGGAATTCCCTGGTTTTCTGTATTAATTGGTCATAAAATGTCATCTGATCTTCATCTAAGTCAAGTATAGCCAATGTTCTTAAGCTAATAATACACAAACAGTTATGATCTTTCGTGACCTTTATTGAATACACCAATTAAACAATCGTAGTGTGTGTGGAAAAAGTCAGCAGCCTTTAGCAGTAATCTTAAACAAGAGCTGCATATCTGACCTGAACAACGTACAGGAGGCATTTTGGGCCATTCTTTTTTTTACAGAACTGCAGGGCATGCTACAGCATCTTTATTAATGTCTGGTCTCTGACTTGGCCAATCCAAATATCAGATTTTCTATGTTTAGTGTCATTGTCTTGCTGTGTTATCCAAATTCTGATGAGCTTTAGCTGGCAGACAGCCATCCTGATATTATCAGGTAAACCTCTTGATGATGGCAAGCTGTCTAGTCCCTGAGGCGGCAAAGAAGCCTCAAATCATGATGCTCCCTCCACTGTACTGTAACCCTAGTTTCATCAGTTCACAAAACATTTTCCCAGTAGCATTGTGGAGTGCCAAGGTGCTGTTTGGAAAACTTCAGGTGTGCAGCAAAGTATTTTTTTTTTTTGGAGAGCTGTGGCTTCCTCCATGGTGTCTTGCCATGATCTCAATGTTTTGCTTATAGTAGACTCATGAACATAAATATTAACTAGTTCCAATGATTCCTTTAAGCCTTTAGTTGTTACTCTAGGGTTCTTTTTTTTACCTCATTGAGCATTCTGCATTGTGCACTTGGAGTCATCTTAGCTGGGCACCCACTTCTAGGAAAAGTAGCCAAAGTACTACATTTTCTCTATTTATAAACAATTTGTCTAACTGTAGACTCTTTGAGATAACTTTGTAACCATTTCCAGATTAATGCAAATCAAAAATTATTGATCATAGGTCTTCTGAGATTTCTTTTTACAAAGCATGGTTCACATCAACAGATGCTTCTTGTGAATAGCAAACTCAATAGCAAACACCTTTTTTATAGGTCAAGGTAGCTCTAAATCGTATCTCCATTCCATTTTAATGACTGGACTCCATATTTGCTAAATACTGACTCCCATTAGCTTTTATTAGTCACTGGCCTAAGGGGTGAGTTCACATACTTTTTCCAAACCATGTTATGTTTAAATGATGTATTTCCAATAAATGAACAATCATTTTTGTGTTATTAGTAGAGTTGAGTGGACACCTTGATGTTTGGGTTCGGCAGAACTTTGGAAAAAAGTCCGGGTTCGGGCTCGAACTTGACCCCGAACTTGACCGCGAACCCGAACCCCATTGAAGTCAATGGGGACACGAACTTTTGGGCACTAAAATGCCTCTAAAAAAGTCCTGGAAAGGGCTAGAGGGCTGCAAAAGGAATTAAAATGTGGGTAAGAGTAGGACAAGTGCCCTGCAAACAAATATGGATAGGGAAATAACTTCAAAAAACATAAAATACATACAAATTAAAAATACAGCTGAGCCATAAAATAGCACTAGATGGAATCTTTGATTTTAGCTTTGGAAGAACATAAATCTAAATCTAAAGCATGGCTGCCAGGAGGATCAACAGAATTATCCATTTGAGAGAGGGTTGGAGAGCAGGGTATTCTCTTTCAGTTTATACTAAGTGACCCATAGTTGAGGTGGCGGTGACCGTGGTGGTGTGGAAGCGGCGCTGGAGGAGGAGGAGGTAGCCAGAATTTTTAAAAGTGCGCTGTAAGCACAGTATTTGACGGTTCTATTTGACTCTCAGATATGAAGTGCACCGCAAGATGCAAATGTACTATTTAGCACCCAAAACTATTAGAATTTTTCAAAGTGCGCTGTAAGCACAGTATTTGACGGTTCTATTTGACTCTCAGATATGAAGTGCACCGCAAGACGCAAATGTACTATTTAGCACACAAAACTATTAGAATTTTTCAGAGTGCGCTGTAAACACAGTATTTGACGGTTCTATTTGACTCTCAGATGTAATACATGTAATGCTATTGCTATTCTATAAACCGAAATAGAGTCCCCATTCATAAGAATAGGTCAATTTCGGTTTATACAGGGAGTGCAGAATTATTAGGCAAATGAGTATTTTGACCACATCATCCTCTTTATGCATGTTGTCTTACTCCAAGCTGTATAGGCTCGAAAGCCTACTACCAATTAAGCATATTCGGTGATGTGCATCTCTGTAATGAGAAGGGGTGTGGTCTAATGACATCAACACCCTATATCAGGTGTGCATAATTATTAGGCAACTTCCTTTCCTTTGGCAAAATGGGTCAAAAGAAGGACGTGACAGGCTCAGAAAAGTCAAAAATAGTGAGATATCTTGCAGAGGGATGCAGCACTCTTAAAATTGCAAAGCTTCTGAAGCGTGATCATCGAACAATCAAGCGTTTCATTCAAAATAGTCAACAGGGTCGCAAGAAGCGTGTGGAAAAACCAAGGCGCAAAATAACTGCCCATGAACTGAGAAAAGTCAAGCGTGCAGCTGCCACGATGCCACTTGCCACCAGTTTTGGCCATATTTCAGAGCTGCAACATCACTGGAGTGCCCAAAAGCAAAAGGTGTGCAATACTCAGAGACATGGCCAAGGTAAGAAAGGCTGAAAGACGACCACCACTGAACAAGACACACAAGCTGAAACGTCAAGACTGGGCCAAGAAATATCTCAAGACTGATTTTTCTAAGGTTTTATGGACTGATGAAATGAGAGTGAGTCTTGATGGGCCAAATGGATGGGCCCGTGGCTGGATTGGTAAAGGGCAGAGAGCTCCAGTCCGACTCAGACGCCAGCAAGGTGGAGGTGGAGTACTGGTTTGGGCTGGTATCATCAAAGATGAGCTTGTGGGGCCTTTTTGGGTTGAGGATGGAGTCAAGCTCAACTCCCAGTCCTACTGCCAGTTCCTGGAAGACACCTTCTTCAAGCAGTGGTACAGGAAGAAGTCTGCATCCTTCAAGAAAAACATGATTTTCATGCAGGACAATGCTCCATCACACGCGTCCAAGTACTCCACAGCGTGGCTGGCAAGAAAGGGTATAAAAGAAGAAAATCTAATGACATGGCCTCCTTGTTCACCTGATCTGAACCCCATTGAGAACCTGTGGTCCATCATCAAATGTGAGATTTACAAGGAGGGAAAACAGTACACCTCTCTGAACAGTGTCTGGGAGGCTGTGGTTGCTGCTGCACGCAATGTTGATGGTGAACAGATCAAAACACTGACAGAATCCATGGATGGCAGGCTTTTGAGTGTCCTTGCAAAGAAAGGTGGCTATATTGGTCACTGATTTGTTTTTGTTTTGTTTTTGAATGTCAGAAATGTATATTTGTGAATGTTGAGATGTTATATTGATTTCATTGGTAAAAATAAATAATTGAAATGGGTATATATTTGTTTTTTGTTAAGTTGCCTAATAATTATGCACAGTTATAGTCACCTGCACACACAGATATCCCCCTAAAAAAGCTAAAACTAAAAACAAACTAAAAACTACTTCCAAAAATATTCAGCTTTGATATTAATGAGTTTTTTGGGTTCATTGAGAACATGGTTGTTGTTCAATAATAAAATTAATCCTCAAAAATGCAACTTGCCTAATAATTCTGCACTCCCTGTAGAATAGCAATAGCATTACATGTATTCCATAAACCGAAAGTCTATAAACCGAACAACATTCAGTTTATAGACTTTCGTTTTATAGAATACATTCAATGCTATTGCTATTTTATAAACCGAAAGTCTATAAACCGAACTACGTTTTCAGTTTATAGAATAGTAATAGCAATACATGTATTCTATAAACCGAATGTTGTTCGGTTTATAGACTTTCGGCTTATGGAATACATGTAATTCTATTGGCTATCTATAAACCGAACTAGAGTCCCCATTCATAAGAAATTCTTATGATGGGGACTCTAGTTCAGTTTATAAAAAGCCAATAGTATTACATGTATTCCATAAGCCGAAAGTCTATAAACCGAACGACATTCGGTTTATAGACTTTCGGTTTATAGAATACATGTAATGCTATTGACTATTCTATAAACCGAAATAGAGTCCCCATTCATAAGAAATTCTTATGATGGGGACTCTAGTTCAGTTTATAGAAAGCCAATAGTATTACATGTATTCCATGAGCCGAAAGTCTATAAACCGAACGACATTCGGTTTATAGACTTTTGGTTTATGGAATACATGTAATGCTATTGCTATTCTATAAACCGAAAGTCTATAAACCAAATGACTTTCGGTTTATAGACTTTCGGTTTATAGCCGAACCTCGAACTCCAACCCAAACATACAGTGAAATGTTCGGGTTCGGGGTACGAACACAGTAATGTTCGGTACGAACCCGAACAGTGCGGTTCAGGTTCGCTCAACACTAGTTATTAGTTAAAACAGATTGTTTGTTTTTCTTCATTATTGTAACTAAGATGATGATCAGACCATATTTTAAGACATATATATATATATATATATATATATATCTACGGAACAACAATATTTTTTTTAGATATGCATATAGTTTAATCTAAACATATCATGAGATGACGTTTACTTTCTTAGGACATTTTTTTATTTTGTATATATGTATATTTAAGTATATTTTTTCAAGATTACTCTGTTAAAATTTCTACAAAACAGTGATGAAGGAAAGTCACCTATCTATAATTAATGATCCAACTAAGCTATTGGCTGTTGTTTCTACAGGTCAGTTGTTCTGGCAGTAATTTGCCATGTTCCAGCAGTTGCTTGAATTAAAGGTTAATAAAGTGAGAAGGCCTATCTCACCGAAACGAAACAATTGCAAACTTTGCTTGAGTTGAGAGCACACGCGAAAGAGTTCTTTTATAAGGACATATGCTTGCAAGCAAGCCTACATCATTGTTCAACATAGTTTTATTTTTCAAGTACTAACTTCAAGTTTGCTGTTATAAGATAGCTATAGCATTTATTATTATTTTGTTGCATATTAACAAAAATTCTTATTCATATTTCATTAAACTATAATATCAGGGGAAGGCTGGCAAAGGGAACAGGGAGCAGTTACCTCTGGGCTGCACTCTAACCTGACTTTCTCTCTTTCTTTGCAGTTGTCTTGTTTATATGTTTTGGTAACTTAGATGTATACATCTCCGTCTTGTTTATTTGTATCTATCTCTGATGATAACAGGTGGGCTGATGAAGGTATCAAATGTTATACTAAATAGTTTTGTCTACCCAGTCTTGCATAAGACCTTTTGACAAATAATTGAAGAAATGGATCAACTTCTGTAAACATGAATTGGAAAAGTCTTGAACTATATATATATATATAACTATATATAATTATGTAACTATGAAATGTGCCAGGTCAACAGCAATTTCCATGAGATACCTCAGTTAATTCAGAAAATGTCTCTCTAAAGGAAAAGATCGGATTTGCTGATTATGTATATATCTATTGCATGCATAAAAAAAAATAGTGTTAAAAAGTGGTGCCTATAAAAAGTGGTGCCTATAATTCTTTTCCACATGATATACAGTCATGGGGAAAAGAAAGTACACCCTATGAAATCTATAAACAAGATCCTATAATACTTTCATATCTGAAAAATTCCAAACTAGCCATGCAATAATCATGGCAAAATGTTGCTTATCAGATAGCATGCACGCAATATTGTTTAATACAAAAATAGTGCTTAGTTGGTTTAGAGCTGGACTTGCATGGGCAAAATCTAACGCAAAAATGGATGGTATGCAGTACATATCCATAGCTAGAGAGGGCAGAGAGAGAAAAAAGATTTATTGGGAAGGTATATTCTTGGCTTACAAGCTGTCTGAGAGACAAACTATGTATATGTAGTACTGCCATGAATATACAAGAAAGCTGGATTAGATGTTAGGACTGGAGAAACCCTGTAGACATAATGGAGCAGTCATGGATAATAACTCAACAGGAAGGCAGGATGATGCAGGCTAGAACAGAATAAACTTAAAGACAGAGAAAGCAGAGCAAAAGCAGAAAAGCTGCCCCCCCCCCCCCCCAACCAAACCAAAGGATAAAAAATACAAGGTACTTGACAGACAGGGCCGGACTGGCCCACCGGGATACCGGGAAAAATCCCGGTGGGCCGCCTGCCCCGGGGCCGCCTTGGCCACTTAAAGTGAATCGGCGGCGGCCGCCACTTTAAGAGTTCGGCTGCTGCAACAACCGGCGGCAGCAGGCAAATTTCTTAAAGCGGCGACGGCCGCCGAATTGCTTAAAGTGGCGGTGGGCCACTTTAAGCAATTCGGCGGCCGTCGCCGCTTTAAGAAGTTCGCCTGCTGACGCTGGATGCTGCAGAAGCAGTTCCGGCGGCGGGATGGGGAGCAGAGAAAGCAATGTGAGTGAGACATAAAGGGGAGGGGGTGAAAGACACTACAGGGGGAGGGGGAAGGGGGGGTGAAAAACACTATAGGGGGAAGGGGGGGGTGAAAGACACTACAGGGGGAGGGGGAAGGGGGGTGAAAGACTATACAGTGGAAGAGGAGGGTGTGAAAGACTACAGGGGGAAAGGGGCGAAAGACTACAGGGGGAAAGGGGTGAAAGACTACAGGGGGAAAGGGGCGAAAGACTACAGGGGGAAAGGGGTGAAAGACACTACAGGGGGAAGGTGGGAAGAGAGATGCCACTGAAAGGACAGAGAGAGAGAGAGATGCCACAGAAAGGAAAGAGAGAGAGAGAGAGATGCCACAGAGAGCGAGACGCCACAGAGAGAGAGACCCCACAGAGAGACGCCACAGAGAGAGAGACCCCACAGAGAAAGAGATGCCACAGAGAGAGAGACGCCACAGAGAGAGAGACGCCACAGAGAGAGAGAGAGACGCCACAGAAAGAGAGAGAGACGCCACAGAGAGAGAGATGCCACAGTGAGAGAGAGAGATGCCACAGAGAGAGAGAGAGACGCCACAGAGAGAGAGAGAGACACCACAGAGAGAGAGAGACGCCACAGAGAGAGAGAGAGAGAGAGATGCCACAGAGAGAGAGAAAGAGACGCCACAGAGAGAGAGAAAGAGACGCCACAGAGAGAGAGAGAGACGCCACAGAGAGAGAGAGACGCCACAGAGAGAGAGAGACGCCACAGAGAGAGAGAGAGACGCCACAGAGAGAGAGAGACGCCACAGAGAGAGAGAGAGAGACTCCACAGAGAGAGAGAGACGCCACAGAGAGAGAGAGAGATGCCACAGAAAGGACAGAGAGAGAGATGCCACAGAGAGAGAGAGAGACGCCAGAGAGAGAGAGAGAGATGCCACAGAGAGAGAGAGAGACGCCACAGAGAGAGAGAGAGAGATGCCACAGAGAGAGAGACGCCACAGAGAGAGAGACGCCACAGAGAGAGAGAGAGACGCCACAGAAAGAGAGAGAGACGCCACAGAGAGAGAGAGAGAGACGCCACAGAGAGAGAGAGAGACACCACAGAGAGAGAGAGACGCCACAGAGAGAGAGAGAGAGATGCCACAGAGAGAGAGAAAGAGACGCCACAGAGAGAGAGAAAGAGACGCCACAGAGAGAGAGAGAGACGCCACAGAGAGAGAGAGAGACGCCACAGAGAGAGAGAGACGCCACAGAGAGAGAGAGACGCCACAGAGAGAGAGAGAGACGCCACAGAGAGAGAGAGACGCCACAGAGAGAGAGAGAGAGACGCCACAGAGAGAGAGAGACGCCACAGAGAGAGAGAGAGATGCCACAGAAAGGACAGAGAGAGAGAGAGAGACTCCACAGAAAGGACATAGAGAGAGAGAGAGACGCCACAGAAAGGACAGAGAGAGAGAGACGCCACAGAAAGGACACAGAGAGAGAGAGATGTCACAGAAAGGACACAGAGAGAGAGAGAGACGCCACAGAAAGGACAGAGAGAGAGAAAGGACACAGAGAGAGAGAGACGCCACAGAAAGGACAGAGAAAGAGACGCCACAGAAAGGACAGAGAGAGAGACGCCACAGAAAGGACAGAGAGAGAGAGATGCCACAGAAAGGACAGAGAGAGACGCCACAGAAAGGACAGAGAGAGAGAGAGAGACGCCACAGAAAGGACAGCGAGAGAGACGCCACAGAAAGGACAGAGAGAGAGAGAGACCCCACAGAAAGGACAGAGAGAGAGAGACGCCACAGAAAGGACAGCGAGAGAGAGAGACGCCACAGAAAGGACAGAGAGAGAGACACCACAGAAAGGACAGAGAGAGAAACGCCACAGAAAAGACAGAGAGAGAGACGCCACAGAAAAGACAGAGAGAGAGACGCCACAGAAAAGACAGAGAGAGAGACGCCACGGAAAGGACAGAGAGAGAGACGCCACAGAAAGGATAGAGAGAGACAGGCTACAGGATATGTCTCACACACTGCCCTGATATATACCTCTGCACAGGGCAATTCATTTAACTCTGTGTACATACTGGAGGTATATATATTGCCCTAGACAGGCTTATATATCAGACTTATCTATAAATAATACACTGTTCAGATGTGCTTTTTAAAATGCATGATTTTCCCTTCTATGAACAAAAAAAATATATTATGCTATGGGCTGGTATATAAATTTTTTCCAGGGCTGGTTTTTGTTCCCAGTCCGGCCCTGGTTACAGATAATAACATGGATATAATGCAGGGCACAGACAACGGGCATTGATACAGAAGTTAAAGGAATAGGGACAGATCTAACTAAAGACTACAAACAGAGGACGGGGCTAAGGAACACAAAAGAAACATACAAAGGAACAATCATAAATATAGGAACTAGTCTAAAACTAAAGATGGTAAAATGGAAGATGGTTTGGTTCACCTAATGGCCAATTAGATGTTAGCTTGCCAACCATGTCAAGGTTCCCCACTTTTAGGCAAGTCCCTAACTAATATTAGAAAATAAATAACACAATTAAAGATTTAAGTTGCACAGAGATGCAGGGATTAAGACTGCAGAAACTGAAAGGAGCAGAAATAGGCAGGGATGCACATTTATTCAAAGCAGAGAAACTAGGTTGAGAGAAACAATGAAAACCTGGAATGAAACATAATGACAGGCAGAACTCTGGTGCCATTCTAAGCAGGTGGCGTTCTGGGGCCAAACAAGGGAAGGGTGCTACTCTGTGGCCAGACAAGGAACAAGGAACATGACAGAAAAACAGGCAGACAGGAAGGAGCATAAGCAATAAACAGGAAAGCAAAACAAAAAGGATACTGAAATGCCTGGATACATTGTATTTCCTACAATGCAAAAAGAGACATGTTTTATACTAGTTAGCAAAAACACTGTAGAATATTAACATTTAAATGATGTCAGAACATATTAATTTTTCATGGAAATATATTATACTACCAACCCATCTGTTATAGGCTGTAAGAAATATCAGATTCTGCTTATGCTTATTACAATCATATATTTCTTTCTATACATGCAGTAAATTTGTATGAAACTGCTATTAATTGTTTTAGGAATGTAATGTTCAGACATCAGTTAAACGTCTTCAATGCTAATTTAATGGAGCAATTTTAATAGTCGTCTATTAAATGTTCCTAGTTAAATTACCATGATGTGCTTTTAATGAATGCTGAAGATAAGAAATTTCTTGAAATTATCATCCCCATGTATTTTGGTTTTATAATATACTTTTTAAACCATTTTACTACTTTCACTGTAAGTCAATGTCATATGCTAGGATTAGACTCTATGTAATAAGCCATTTTAAAATTATCTGTGTGTCTATTTGTCTGTCCTAGCAATGTAGGATGGTGGTGACTGGGAGTGTCAATGTGTGGTATCTCTGTCACTCAAACTGACAGATTCACAGTATTAATTCTTTGTCTAAGGAAAAGTGAGACTGCAGCATTGCATTCCAAAATCAGCATAAAAATGGGACAGTTCGAAGGTCATGCTGTCTATCAGTTGGCCTTTTTAGCTAGATATCTATCTATGGATCCAGCTCTAACGAGAGAGAGAGAGAGAGAGAGAGAGAGAGAGAGAGAGAGAGAGAGAGAGAGAGAGAGAGAGAGAGAGAGAGAATTTCAACATGTTGACTATGAAGTGACATTTGTATTCAAGTTTTTTATAAATATAGTTACTGGAAATTTCATATGTTGCACAGAACAAGTTTTTTCTTACAATATTCAATAGATATATTTGCATAGTAATGTAATTACTAATCTAACGACTAAATAAGCCTATGTACCTAAGTAGTAATTACTAAAGTAATAAGTAATAATTACTAAATAAACCTCACTAAGTAAATTAATTTCTAAATATATGAAGCATAGTTAAGGACTCAAACAAGGAATTTAAGCAATGTGGTGTTTAATATATAATATATTGGTTATGGTTACTAGTTGTATATATATATATTCACATAATAGCCTGTGTAAAAGGTAACTGATAGCCTGTCCAGTGCATCTAATTATAGATTGTTCTTATGGTTTTCATATGTGGTTGTACAGTTCTCTATTCCACTGCACTCTTGTACTCAACGATTATCGTAGTTGTTGAAGACACTGGACTGGAATATTGATGATCTCATACCTAACCAGCTTCAGCTTCAATGCTTTTGACAACCAGAAAAAGAGCAAATGAAAAAGAGATCTAAACTGCCAGATCTTGCTGCTCACCTGGACCTGCTTGGCCACCAGGAGGATGAATGAAGAGAATCACAATAGCCCAGAGAATCTCTTTGCTCAGAAAGTACTTCGGTTATTTTCAGAGATCAAACTGCAAAATGATATTTGAAAACTATTGGGTGCACCATTACATATCTTAAGTAAAAAAGTCTATACGGTCTTTTGATCCAAAGAATAATTTTTTCTTTACTGTATGGTATGTAACAGGCTGTGGTGCTCTTTTGGATTAATGTTTACTGCGTAATAAAAGATAGCCCTATTGTTATTCCTTACAATTCCTGTAGAATCTTATAAACAATGCCTGTAAGCTCATTAGCAAGACTTTAATTTAAATGAATGGTTCATTTAGAAGATGGGATGCCATTACAAGCTCCTTCATAGAGAGAGTATAAATTGAATGATAATAGTTTGACAGAAATTACATTGGATACAATTTGCTTTAAACTACAAAATGTGTTTGTTTTTTGTGTTTTTTCGTAATCGTTTATCAGTATTAATATTGATGTTTTGATCTTTAATATATTCCACTGCCATCTGAATGTTGGTTTCTTCATCTAATACATTTCTAGTTTACAAAAGATATTCTGAATGGTCAGAAATAATACTGACATTTTCATAAACTGCTATTGTAATTAACTTACCATGTAATGTAAATTCCAAGGTTCATGAGCCTCTTTCTAGGTCCTTAAAGGGACAGTCTACATACCCAAACAGCTTTGGTGCAATATCAAGTTTAAAGTCTGCCCTGTTTATAGAACTGTACTCTGTATAGAAGCTGAGCTGCTCCATGTATAGTGACTGAACCTCTGTTTGGACACTGAGATTCTCCCTGTATCGTGACTGTACCTCAGTGTAGATACATTGCTGCTCCCTGTATAGTGACTGTACCTCTGTAAAGAGACCAAATGTTTCCCTGTATAGGACTGAACCTCTGTATAAACACTGAGCTGTTCCCTTGATAGAGACTGAAATTCTCCATGTGTAGTGACTGAACTGTATCCTATAAAGTGACTGTAATTCTGTATAGAGAATATGCTGCTCCCTGGATAGTGAATGTACATATGTACATAGTTTGAGCTGCTCTCTGTACAGTGACTGTACCTCAGTGTAGACAGTGAGCTGCTCCATGTATAGATAGTGAGAATGTACTGTGCTGTACAGGGATTATCAATGGGCACAATAATAACATAATGTAGGTGTATTTAGCATGTGGACAGTATCGGGGTGCAAATGAGGTAAATACTGTTGTATGCTGTCCCAATTTGTTTACTTTGTTTTAGTGTAAGGACTTGGCATAAACAGGCTCATAAGAACTTGTTCTTATGAGGTTTTGGTGGACCCATACAAAAAAAAGACAGTGAAAGAGAACTAATTATCATTACCTTGTAGATGTGTGGACAGTTGATAGAGCAGCATAGATAGCAACATTAGGGAAACAGGAAACACCATTCAAATGAATAGTAAGGATTCTTATTGGTTGATGCTGGAAAAAAACAGTCAAGTGGGCATTCCTGAATATTCAAAAAATATGTAAATGTGCAGTTTTTCCTTACTATAACTTTTTATATTTTAAGCACTGTAAAAAGTAAAATATGCATTATAAAGTATTTTAATACACATTAACAATTGGAGGAGGCATTTGGGGCACCAGACACTTTAATTTCACAAAATCACACTGTTCTCTTTCTCCAAAGATGCATAATGGAAAGCAATACATAAGTAATAAAATAGCACTAAATAAATGTAATATTGTTAAAATAATTATTTGATTGTACAATAAAATTTTACATTCCAGGATTAGATTCCAAGTAAAATGCAACTTAAAAACATATTGACATAAGGGAATTTATTATGTTATTTCTAAGAAACTAACCATAACAGAAAACATACAAATTTAGAAACCAAATAATTTATCAAACATTAAGAGATGCTAAATCAATTACAATAAAGTACAATAAATAATAATAATAAAGAATATATAAACATATAAACCATTTTCTCATTACATATCCTTACAGATATCCATAGAAATATTTGTATACACTGATGAACGTCTCAAAACTAACTATGCTTAACTACCAGCGTTTGACAAAATAATGAAAACACCACATTAGAAGGGACTGTACTGATGCAGAAGTAACTAAATCACAATTAAAAATGCAGCTGCCAAGGTATGTCAGATTAGGTTGAATGCCAATTAGCACTACATGTGTGCTAGGTATAAGAGAATTTATGTTCACTTTGAATCTATTCAGCAGCATTTTACAGCAGTTGAGAAAATGTTTTCTTATAATCCTTTTTTTTTTTATATGTTTTTTTCTGGGCACAAAGGGCACATTGAATCGTTTGCCTCTTTTTCACAATGACATGTTGGGAACATTCAGTTCAGCTAAAGAAATACAAAGTTCCCACTGGCAGTCAGCAGCAGGTATTATTTTAGAAAACAGTAACAACCTCAAACAAGGGTATGATGCAATTCCAAGGTGTCTACCATCATCCTACATGAAATGATATAAAAATATGAGAAGATCTATCTCCACAAATTCCTTATTTATATAGCATCTCTGGTTAACAAATACATACGTTAATAGCAGCCACGCCTAATATCTACCACAATGTACTCCATCTTGATTCCATAAGAGGGAGACAGAGAGCTCAAAACAGTAAACGTCAAATAATCATTACTATGCACAGCAAACAAACTAAAATAAATAAAAATCAAAATGAAAAATATGCACCACAGAGCAGTCATAACAAGACCTCACTGTGACTTTTAACGTTAATGTGCATGTCTTATCAATTTTAAAACAAGTCTTTCTTTCTTGATTTTTTTTAGAAAACTCCAAAACATTTTGCCACTTGCGATGTCCTTGTTTGGATTGTAAGTGGCTCTGTGCATCCACCTAATTATAAATGGTTATCTTAAAGAAGCATTAAACGTTTTTTCACTTGTGCTTCTATTAAAGGACTAATCCCATAATCCCTTAAAGAATGGCAGAGAACCATGGTAGTTCAAGAACAACTTGATGGCCACATTAAGGGATTAAAAAGTTTTACAAAGGAAGCATATTAATAACTTAACCCTGGGCCAGCTCTAGGGTTGCAGGGCCAAGTGCAAAATAACGTGAAGTCCTGCTTATTTTTAAACTTCTGTGATAAATACCTCGGAGAAAGTGTTCTTATGTGTATGCATCATAATACAAATAAAAAAATAAATGGCACAATACTGAGGATATTACTGTTGCAGTGCTCTATGGTGCACCTTTGACACCTGGCTAGAGCCAGCTCTGCTACCTCCAGATTAAAGCAATGCCACTGTTTTTATATTCATCCTCAGTGATTGGGTCCAGGAACACACAATGGACAAAGCACCATCATAATTAATGAGTTAAAATATGTTACACTTTATTTCAACGTACGCATAAATATTACACATTATTTCAACTTGAGTTTTTAATAAAAATTAGGTATTAGTGTGCCAACTAAAATATTTGTATTTATACATTTGTCTGCTACCTGAAGGCATCCATATATTTGTGTGATCTCTCTCTCCCCATGGAATTCTCACAATGTGGGAAATAGAAATTTAATCTCTGATTTTATGAACAATAAATATCATGTTTTCTAATGTTGGCTTTATCAACAGGTTAATAAGCTGGTATTGCATTCTGGTATCCAGTTATCCAGATGGCTAGCTAGCTCCCAAGTCTCCTATTACTGACAAGAACAAACATTACAGAACTATACCATGATACTGTAGCACAGATTACAGATAGATGGGAAGGAGTATTGTATGGAATGGGATAGCTTCACCCTTAGAACCTTTAAAACTTATAACATAAGGTCTTCAGGACAAAAATATTATTTGCTGTTGTGCTACGGCATTAGTAGAAATATAGAGGAACCTATGCAAATTTCCAAAATTATTTTTATAGATATCAACATGACTAACCTGGATGCTAACAGTATAGACAAAAGGGGTGGAGAAAAAGAGATTATGACATCATTGGTGATCAGGGCCCCTTTAAGACCCTAGTGTTACTTACGCAAAGTCTTTAGCAGTGGGCCCCTCTAGACCAATGTAAAACTGTAGGTAAATGTAAACCTTTGAATATTATGTGCAACTATTTCATTTTATATGCAACTATTTTATATGTAATAAAATGTTATTGAAAAATATAATTTATTGATTTTATTCCACAGTGCACCTAAAGGACTTAACGCAGCACCATACAGTACCCACAGCCTTGCACCTATATTGCACCCACTGTACTTGGCTAGCCCTCATAGTGCACCCACATGATTTGGCATGCCACAGTCAATTTATCCCACATAACATGCCACAGTGCCACTTGGCCCCACAGAACTGGCCCTACAGAACATGCCACCAAGGGCATATTGTGCTCCTGAAAGACAGGTGTTCTGCCAGAATATACTGCCAGAAATACATGAGTTACATCTGAGGGGCTGACAGCATCTACGAATTCGGCAACAGAGTCACTCACTCTGTTGCCAATTTGACCAGCACTGAAAGTATACAAATTTTCATATAAAGAGAGTGAGTGGCTCTATTGTTGAATTCACAGCTTCCATCTTTCTCCCGGATGTGATTCCGGGGTTTGTGTGCTCTCTATTCAAAGCACGCAAACCCCAGAAATACACAGCACGGCTGCTCTGTGCTAGGTGTGCAGCGTACATCTAGCACATATGGAACATCTGTGCCTGCATGCCACCTCATCACTTTGCCAATTAAAATGAGCCACAGTCAGGTACCAATTAATATGCCACTGTTCGTTTTCCCATTAATATGCCACAGACAATTTGCCCATTAATATGCCACTGGTATTATGCCCTTTAATATGCCACTGTTAGTTTTCCCATTACTATGCCACTTTTAGTTTTTTCCATTAATATGCCACTATTAGCCTGCCCACTAATATTCCATGGTTAGTATGCCCACTAATATTCCACTGTTAGTATGTCCATTAATATGCCACAGCCAATTTTCCCATTAATATATCACTGTTAGTTTTCCTATTAATATGTCTCTATTAGCCTGCCCACTAATATGCCATGGTTAGTATGCCCACTAATATGCCAGTGTTAGTATGTCCATTAATATGCCACTATTAGCCTGCACATTAATATGCCATTGTTTGTATGCCCATTAATATGCCACAGCCAATTTGCCCATTAATATGCCACTATTAGTCTGCACATTATTATGCCAGTGTTAGCATGTCCATTAATATGCCAGTGTTATTTTGCACATTAATATGCCCCAAACAATTTGCCCATTAATATGCCACTATTAGCCTTCCCATTAATATGCCACTATAAGCTACCCATTATTATGCCAGTGTTAGTATGCCCATTAGTATGTCACAGCCAATGTGTCCACTAATACACTACATTAATATCAATTAACTAATTTGCATTAATATTAATAACAATTATTACCTCTTCCCCCCTTCACCAGTAATCACCTGCAGCTCTCTCGTCTCCCTGGCCATCTCCTCCACAGTCATCACTCCACTCATGCAGCATGCATGGAGGAGGGACATAAAGCCTCCAGATATGACTTACTGGACTGATGGATGCGAACTGATGACTGCTGCCCTAGTGTGATTGTCTTTGTGTGAGACAATCACGTTGGCAGTGCTACCTCCATGGACCAGTGTGGGTCTACAGGGTAGCCGATTGCTTAAAGCAGCCCTGCTGGTGATGTAGAACAATCACCCATCAGCTTGACACCACCTGCAAGATTTCAAAGCTAACTAACCTGAAGTTCAGAAACATTTGGGGTACATAGCGTAAGCTTAATTTTGAGCTACACAATTTCCCCCTATGTGACCCCCGAATAACCTCGCTATTTGGCCATCAGGGCTGAATGCTTTTGAAACTGCAAGCTCAAAATACACTGAACTAGGGAGCAGCAACAAGAATCTAAATACCAGGCAAAGCCAGGTAGAAAATCTAGTATGTCTATAAAAGTTTTATTTAACCCCTTCATGACCGATGACAGTCCTGGACCATCATAGGAAAAAACTCCCTTCGTGACCGATGCCGGTCCAGGACCGTCATGCAGGTCTGATCGCGGTATGCATGCTGGCATACAGCGATCACGTTAAAATTGACATGGCTAAGTGTCTCGATACCAAGACACTTCAGCCATGTCCATTGAAGCCCCCTGGAAACATCTGGGCACTGTGACAGCCAATCACAGCGCCCGGATGTTAATAGCTGTCAAAGCAGGTGCCAGCTTTGACAGCTACAGTCTCTCCCTGCTCCACGGGGATCGTGGGGCAGGGAGAGATTAAATATAGTGTTTCAAGTCTCCCCCTGTTCCCCCCAAGCACAACCAGCCCCCCCCCCCAAAGATTTTTTAAACTTGTGCTAATCCTAACTGGGTTAGTGTTAGAGTTCATCAAAACCCTAGATCCTAGAGTTAGAATTATGGTTTGTACATAGGGTTAAATAAACATTTAAAAAATGTAAAAATATTAATAATAAATTATATAAAAATAAAAAGTTATTCCATAGAGGACCAATGACATGTTATGTCTGTCTGTGGCCCTCTAGGGATATTGTATTTAAAAAAAAAAAAGACTGCTAGTGGGGCCAGTGCTTTTCATTGGCCCCCAGCAGTAGATAGGGGTCCGCAGCCACAGGATAGCAAGGATAGCAAAAATCTGTGCTTTCTACTATAGACTACATTTCCTATTCTGCTATGGTGTGTGGAAATAAAACACAAACAAAACTTGTCAAAGATTGGTGGTAGAATGACAGAATGAAAAGTGTCAAAATACTCCAAGTTCAATGCCCTGGGATGTCTACTTTATAAAAATGTGTACATTTGGGGGATTATTCAGCGATTTATGACCGATATCGCTTTTACAGTGCCACTAATGCAAATTTTTTTTAAAAATGGTTTTGTAACAGCTATATGCTACTTGTATTTATTAACCTAAAACATGCAAAACAAAGCAATAAAACATATAAACATTGTGTATTTCTAAACTCAGGACCTATAGTCAAATCTATTAAGCAGGAAAAGTGTTTTTTTTTTTTAAATTTTAACTATATTTTACTATTTTTTTCACAATACAATAAATTATATGAACAAAATAATGTCATGAAAAGAAAGCCCTTCTTGTCCTGAAAAAAAACATATATAATTTGTGTGGGTACAGCAACCGACAAAGAAGAAAATTAAAACTAAACACAAACCCCTCAGAAGTGTTAAAACAGCCTCGGTCACTAACGCACAATATTCCAAAAACAGTCTGGTCATGAAGGGGTTAATAATGTCCATTAATTTTATGTGACAGGAGACTGAGACACATTCTTCTTGCATAGCGTGTCAGTTAAAAGTGATGTGCATCAGGGTCATGTAATCACGTGACTGTAAGAGTTTCAACACAGGTGCCGTGTAAATTAGGCTACAAACACCTAGGCACACCTTCTAATAGCTTGGGCAAAGGGGCACCTGGGGTTTGTAAAGCCCTACTATACAACTGCGTGCCATGCTGAAAATACAATATTTGGATGGAGACATTTTTTCCCAGCGTTGATTTTTATTCTCAGTCCAATCCTGCATGTGATTATCATCGCTATGTATTTATCACATGAATCTAATCTAATCTAAAATAAATATTCTATCCTCCTCTCACAGATACCTGAATGGAGTAATATATAACCTCTATGTCATGTATTCTGAATTGTAATGAATATTAGATTGTTTGTTTTCTTTTTTATATCTGATCCATTTACTTCATGAATCTACTTGTCATTCTTTCACCACTGATGCACAAAATGGCACAAAACCAGCAGCTTTCACATCCTACATCCTTGAAGAACAGACCTGACTGGGTAATGTTTTTCTGAACAGATACCTAAGCAAACAACAATTGAGTCATTTAACTACATTATTATTTACAGCACATATTGAAAGACTATAAAACACACTTGTCATGCGAGCAAGGTTCGAAATGTACCTCTTCTTAATCATAGCCCTGAATAGTCTGTCAAATTATTTTTGAGTGTGATGACATATGAATTAAAGCTTTCAAATGGATTTTAATTATGGAATGTTACCAATAAGTAGATTAGAGCATAGATGTAGCCAGAGCTTAACTATCCTTCTTACTCCTTGTAATGCTATGACGGATATAAAAAATATTTTGCTGTTTACATTTTGCTGTTCTTATGCCCTATTTCCATCTTTGCATTATTTATTGCCTGTAGATGATATCAAAGAAATATGTTATTACAATCCAAAGCGCATACAATAAACTAAGGCAATTAAGTAACGTCCAGTTTTATTGCTATTTAATAAGATTCCCCCCCTGTTTTCATGTAACTAAATAGATCATGCTATATGGTATTATACAAATCTACTTTGGAGCTGCTGGATACTTATATTTAGCACTTGCTTTCATCAGCTTTCTAGATAGATAATAAAATATCAAATTGCGGTGGCAGAATACAAATTATATTAGTAATCTGTCCTTACCTCCAGTCCCACAAACTGCAACACATTTCTTGCTTTGCTTAAGGTTTATTGCTATAATGTAATAAGGCGGCTCTCCATTTGCAAACAAAGAATTTGATGATAAAGCAATAAACATAATTCAAAAACTGCTACATGAAAAATTATAGAAGCACAGGACATTTTCTATCAGAAAAAGATACTGCTTCTCACAGTTTATGTGAAGTGATCGATTGTCATATTATACCAGAATGATACTGCTTTAAATATAACATAGCAAACTCAAGGTATTTTAGTTATATTGTGTTGTATGTCTATTTATATATATAATTCTGTATTCTATATATTTCACAAACCTTTGAATTAAACAATTACATGCATACATTTTGCATAATTTCCAATTTCCATGGCAGGCTATTGTTTCCTTGTACAGAGGAGACCTGCCAGGCAATTTGGGTCTGGACTGCCCTTATGGGTGGGACCAGTCTGATATGCTAATGGAGAGGTTTCCTCTGTATTGGAACTTTTGTCCTTTCTCACTGAGAGAGGTGCCACTTCTACGTTTGTCTCCATGAGTTATATGGGTATGTCAAGGTTTGCTACACCTAGAGGGATGTCTTTCTTGTTGATTCACACAGTATTGCTTTTGTAACTTTTGTAACAGAAACAATTACTAGATTATAAAAGACCAAAAAAAAAATGACTGGAATGGTATGGTTTTTAAGTTTTCAATTATCATAGTGTATACAGCAAATGGATTAACATATACAAATCCCTACATTTTGCTGTTGCCTGACACAGTTGATAGCACACATTGCTATATTTTTATCTTCCCACACACTTAATTAATCTGTTTTTTTTCCCTGGACTATATTGTTTGAAATGATGTTCCTAATCTTAATGTAAATAGCAAACCAGAAACAAAATGTTATTTTCTTGAGATTAAATCAATGTTATTAGCTTCCCATAGTCGTCAGATTATATTTTTTAAACACTTTTCTACAGGACATTTTATTTCAGCAAACAGTTGCTTTGTTTTAGATGTTAATCAACAGTTCACTTATACTGCACATGTTGTCCTTTGCTAATATTCTCATAAGAAACATTAATAGCTGTTAGGTTTTACTTGATGTAACTCTCTGAAATGTAGGGATGGATTTTCCCCTAATCCTGATTAGATGATTCGCTCTCACCACATGAATTCCTGCTGTATCAGACAACATGTCAATAACTGGTTGTAGCCAGTTTAGAGCTTAGTTGTTGGGTTCTATTGTTTAGAATATATTAGAATAGATTAGAATATAGCTGACCCCTGTGAAGATCTGGGCTCCCAGAACCAGTGGTGTATTTTGGTTTTGTGCTGCCCCAGGCAGACAAATTTTGGGCACCCCCCCTACCCACGATGCACACCCACGACATGACCCATAACCCATGTTGCACACCAAGGACATGCCCCATCACCCAATTTACATGCCTCCATCACCCCATTACATACACATTGTCAATATTATTTGCCATTAATATCCCCCAGCTAATTTGCCGAATAATATGCCAGTATCATTTTCTATTAATATGCCCCTGCCAATTTGCCCAATAATATGCCAATATTATTTGCCATTAATAAGTCACAGACAATTTCCCTAATAATATGCCAGTATTTGCCATTTAATCAGCCTCTGCCAATTTTCCCAATTTTATGCCAGTATTATTTTGTCATTAATATTCCCCAGCCAATTTGCCCAATAATATGCCAGTATTTGCCACTGAATATGCCCCTGCGAATTTGACCAATATTATGCCAGTATAATTTGCCATTAATATTCCCCAGCCAATTTGCCCAATAATATGCCAGTGTTCTTCTGCCATTTAATATGCCCCAGCCAATTTGCCCAATATTAAGCCAGTATTATTTGCCATTTCATATGCCCCTGCCAATTTGCCCAATTATATGCCAGTGTTATTTGCTATTAATAATCCCCAGCCAATTTGCCCAATAATATGCCATTATTTGCCATTTCGTATTCCCCAGTAAATTTGCAAATAATATGCCAGTGTTTATTGCCATTTAATATGCCCCTGCTAATTTTCCCAATAATATGCTAGTGTTATTTGCCATTTAATATGCCCCTGCTAATTTGCCCAATAATATGCCAATGTTATTTGCCATTTAATATGCCACTGCTAATTTGCCCAATAATATGCCAGTGTTATTTGCCATTTAATATGCCCAATAATATGCCAGTGTTATTTGCCATTTAATATGCCACTGCTAATTTGCCCAATAATATACCAGTGTTATTTGCCATTTAATATGCCCCAGACGATTTGCCCAATAATATGCCAGTGTTATTTGCCATTTAGTATGCCCCAGTAAATTTGCCAATAATATTCCAGTGTTAATTGCCATTTAGTATACCCCAGTAAATGTGCCCAATAATATGACAGTGTTAATTGCCATTTAGTATGCCCCAGTAAATTTGCCAATAATATGCCAGTGTTATGTCCCATTAATATGCCCCAGTAAATTTGCCAATAATATGCCAGTGTTATGTCCCATTAATATGCCCCAGACAATTTCCCCCCATTTCCCCAGCACTTACCTGATTTCCCTGGTGGCTGAATTTGGTGGTGCCAAAATTTGCCGCCCTAGGCATCCGCCTAGAATGCCTCGCGGTAAATACAGCACTGACCAGAACCCCATGCTTTAATAAATGAACCAAAATTCTGATGCATGTTTGACTTCATCAGTGCTATATAAGAAGGATACAGTTGAGATGTATACTCCTGTAGCAGCCCATACTGCAAAATCAAGTTTGACTAAACTTTATCGAGGATAACTAATAATTTGCTAATCCAACAAGGTGCTTAAATAAAGATAAATTAACCCAACACTTCATGGAAAACATAAACTATCAGCTTCTTAATGTCATTATGACATTCGTTATGACAGTAAACAACCAGCAATGTATTATTGACATTTTTTTCCCATTAATTCTGTTTTATGCATGGTTCAATTCTCATGTTCCTCACATATCTCCAGAGACCATCATAGGGTCCTTATGCTTTATTATGCTTTATTTGCCTTCTTCCAGGCAGAACTTGATCCTAAAATGGTGCCTCTGTCACAGATTTTTAACAAAACGTAGTCGTAATTAACTGATTCATGTATATTGTTTTATGTCTGTTGCCAGTCTGGAGCTACAGTATATTTTGAAGTGCTCTTTTTTCCTGTTTGCCTCATATCCTACGTATGCTATTTTTCCATGGTCTACCTTTCCAGGATGACTCACACTGGACTTTGTTCATGATCTAGCCTTCTAGCACATCTATCATCTTTAAAATATATAATGAGGCATTTCAAATCCAGATGGCCTAAGAGTGGGTGGTTGCCCTGTGCTAAGCCATTGTTAGGTTGTCATCTGTGTACTGGTCTCCTATCCTTGCTCAGATTACCAAGATACATATTTGCTATTAAATATATATTCATATATGTTTTTATGTTTTTGTTATATGAGTTTAATAAACTATTTAAATTTTGTGAAATATGGTGTTTTTGGGTGCCACCCCACAGTGATTTTACAGCACTTGTATCTCTCTATATATATATGTGTATATTTGTGTTTGTTTTAAATGCATAGGTAATCTAGTTACATTTTATGTAAGTGGTAGTGATCCTTTCAATGACCACTCCAGCTTGAAAATGATCTAGTTTTTTTCATGCATAGTAAAGTAAAATAATTATAAAAAGGTATGCATTTATTAAAATGCCAATATCTGTATTATTTGAAAATAAAGGTTACACAGGTTACAGTCACCTGGTGTTTCACCGTTGATAGACGAATTGTCTACCAAGTTCCACTACAGCTGCTTTCCAAACCGCCAATAATTCAATAGAAGGACAAATTCTTGAGTGATATTTGTAGTACACATTGGGTTCAGGTGTACCATTGAAATTATTCTGCTTGAGTCCATTTAAAGGTAAAAATAAATGCAATATGTTTTATTGAAGACATCTTGAAATCAAATCAGCATGAGGAAAACAGCATACATCTCAGATGTTTCTGTATTCTTAATATGTTTAATTGAGTTAAAAAAACACATCAGGTTTGCAACTTCTACTGATTTTCCCACCCAGGTCTCATTATTTGGCTGGAACCTGGAAGGAAAAAAAACAGCATTTTAAGATGTTTTAAAAAAGCAAAATGCAGTGTCCCCTAAATAAAACTATACTTGTAATGTGTGCCTAAATATATTACACAGGAGCCATCCAAAACATACATTAGCAGATTTCCTTTGGGTATACAGCAAGGATTACCAGGTCAACCAGTGTTTTATTGGACACATACAGCAAAATTATATCATACTTACCATAATTTTATTTTCCTTGCTATTTTCCATGGCAGGATTACATTGGGTAGCTCCTCCCCCGCAACCAATTTAATTTTAAATGGATGGTATGAGTATATGATCCACTGCTTCCCTGTAATCTTAAGTACCAAGCATAGTCTAGAACAAAACACATATCAAGGTAGGGATCATAATATCTCCATGGAAAATAGCCAGGAAAGAAGAAATATGGTAAATATGACACAATTCGGCAGTTTCCTGGCTAACCATGGAAGCATTGCACTGGGTAATACCCAAGCTCCAAGAAAAAAACAAAGAGATGGGAATACATGCAACAAATTAAATGTAATTAATTAGAAGACTGAACTGCTTGGAGAACTTTGTGACCAAAGCTAGACTCCCTAGACGACGATGCGTCAATCTAGTAATGCCTGATGAATTGATAGAGGACCAAGTAGCTGCTCTACAAATGCTCTCTGTGGAAGCCTCGGCCTGAGCAGCCCACAAAGTTTAGAGAGAATGGGTATTAGCGATATTGCAGAAGGTCTTGTTGGCAAAGTATGTCTTTTTGCTGATGATACAAAGATTTGCAGCAGGGTTGATATTCATGGAGGGATAAGCCAAATGGCAAATGATTTAGCTAAACTAGAAAAATGGTCAGAGCAGTGGAAACTGACATTTAATGTGGACAAGTGCAAGATTATGCACCTTGGGCGTAAAAACCCAAAAGCTGAATATAGACTATTTGGTACAGTCCTAACCTCAACATCTGAGGAAAGGGATTTAGGAGTAATAATTTCAGAGGACTTGAAGGTAGGTAGGCAATGCAATAGAGCAGCAGGAAATGCTAGCAGAATGCTTGGTTGCATAGGGAGAGGTATTAGCAGTAGGAAGAGGGAAGTGCTCATGCCATTGTACAGAGCACTGGTGAGACCTCACTTGGAGTATTGTACGCAGTACTGGAGACCGTATCTCCAGAAGGATATTGATACTTTGGAGAGAGTTCACAGAAGGGCTACTAAACTGGTTCATGGGTTGAAGGATAAAACTTACCAGGAAAGGTTAAAGCATCTTAACATGTATAGCTTGGAGGAAAGATGTAACAGGGGGGATATGATAGAAACATTTAAATACATAAAGAGAATCAACACAGTAAAGGAAGAGAGTATATTTAAAAGAAGAAAAACTACCACAACTAGAGGACATAGTCTTAAATTAGAGGGGCAACGATTTAAAAGTAATATCAGGAAGTATTACTTTACTGAGAGGGTAGTGGATGTATGGAATAGCCTGCCAGCAGAAGTGGTAGAGGTAAACTCAGTCAAGGATTTTAAACATGCGTGGGATGGACACAAGGCTATCCTAGCTATAAGACCGGGAATGGGGGACTAATAAAAGTACTCAAAAAAAAAAATTGGGCAGACTAGATGGACCGAATGGTTCTTATCTGCCGACACATTCTATGTTTCTATGTTTCTATGTTTCTAGAGTGATCTTAAGCCCCTTCATAGGATCCAAACATTGGACATGGTAAACCTTGTAAATGTAGGACACAATACAGAGCCTCAGTGTAAAAATTGAAGCAGGAAGGCCTCTCTTGGATTCTATTGGGAGAATAAAGAGATGGGGAGATTCTGTCCCGGATTGTGATCTTCTGTAGCTTTAGTCTTCAAAGCATTTAGAGCTAAATGTATGAGGATGTCACATGAAAATAAAAACAAGAAAATAACACATAGTGTGATCTATATATTAAATATTAGGATAATGCACTGTCCACACTCACAGGTTGTGCACTGACACTTTCCAGAGTATATTATGCCAATGTGATAAGCTCAGGGATGGGAAATAAAATATTGGGGCAGCCTGATCATAAAGTAAAAAGTATCCTTTTGATACAAAAATAGAAAAGCTAAAAATATATGCAGTCCCGCCATCATCTTCCATGATCAGAAAAGTCTTCTAGGACTAGATGTGTAATGCCTCTGCTCGACCACGGCATCCAATGTCAATGGATGTGAGACGTCCACTCGAGCATGATACGCTCTGGAAAGTGTAAAGGCACAAGTTGGAAGTCTGCACGTGCATTGTCCTAATAAGTAATATATAGATTGCACTTTGTGTTATTTTCTTGATTTTATTTTAATGTGACCATCCTCATTATTGTATATTTCTCACCCTAGCTCTTGCACACTGCCCAAGACATAATCACTTGATTTCTTTGAGGAGAAGATGGCTAATAGACACCCTAGAATCATTGATCTTGAGAGATGTGAATGATGACTTGGTCTGATAGGAGTTGGGACCCATAGGATGCTGTTTTCTGAGAAGATCTGAATATGCAAAGTTGGTTAGTATAGCTCCCACAGGTGTGATTTGTTTAGATGAAAAATCTGCTCCCCGGGAATGTAGCCACAGAGATCTGCGAGCCACAGTAGATAAGGCCATGGATTTGGTAGAAATATTGAAGATATCCATAGAGGATTCCATCAGGTGGTGTGTGTACAACATTTGTCTTTTGATATGTTAATGAGGGCACATCTCCAATGACCTCACAAGCCATTCAATATACCTGTTGAATAAACAAACTTCCTGCATGCATGGGGCAATCTGTGATCTGTGATGGGTTATGATGGGTTGAAAACTAGGATTAAGGTTAGTCTTGGGAGAATGTGGTATTGTGTGTTGGACTGTCACTAATTATTGTATGCTACTGTGTTTTTGTCTCTTATTAAATATCTGTCAAAGTAGACGGACTAATTTATATATATGATACAAATAGTGATAAAGTGATAAGCGCTATAAAGTCAATAAGGTGCAGCAGACACTAGTGCATCTCCCTCCAAAGGGCACAAGTAAGTAAATTAAAAAATGATAAAGTGCTGAGCAGAGTGAAATTATATATAAAACAATACTTATCAGAGGTTCACGTATACGTGTTTTTAAAGGCCTTGAGGTCCTCCCTATGTAATGCTTTCCACATGGGCACCATAACATATAGATGACCCCACTGGTTTTGCAGGTGATCAATAGAGCACCAGGTTTGCTGCCCAACTGGGGGCAAACTTGGTGCCCATGGCTGTACCCCTCAATTGTAGGTATGAATTGTCCTGGTACCAAAATAAATTGTTCCTCCAGTATGAGAAGGATGCCCTCTAAAATAAAGTTAATCTGAGACTCTGGTTTTTGTGTGTATATATTGCTTTTTAAAGTGTGCTGCTGTTGACTCTGTATATGCTATGTCGGATATCAATGCTTAGTAGATGTATATCCTCTCTTCTTGTATGCTGAACAAGGTTAGAACACACTGGTTTCAGTTGTGTTTAAATATTACATGTGTCTGTGCTAGATCTGGGAAATTTATATAATTTCCTAATGAATGCTGCCATTATTTGCACCCTTTTTTAAATATATCATGTTTATTAACGAGATGTGGTATTCCTCAGAGGACACATTTAGGTACATTGTTGTTGATAAATTGTTAATACTATTATTGCTCAATTATGTGCATGATGACTGATACTGTTTTTATGTTCTGTTATTTTTTACTCCCCTCTGTGTGATTGAGATGCCACTTTACATAAAAGTGGGCGTTATTCAGCCGTTCCCACAGCAACCCTAATTGGAACTCTCTTTATAATCCGGGACCTTTTCATCTGGACGTCACTGCTCTGAAAAAGCCCCTATAGATTTGTGATGTCCTACGAGAGTTGTAACCCGGAAGTAGCTGTCTCCAACCTGGCTGATGATATCTTCATTCATCTACCACAGCTTAGAGACTGGTTTCCGAAGTGTGCTGCTAGTGGAACTCTGCTGAATGGATCGGCTTGGTGACACAGCTTCCCATTGTTTTTAATTGTTTTTTAATACTGGATGCCGTTTTTTACCTTTTTATTCGTAAGCCTCTATACTCCGGGGGGATATTAAAGTTTGTTTACATTTGCTATACTACATCGTATACTTCTGTTTACATCTTTATTTATGTCATCGTGATACACTGATCCCCCTGACGAATGAGCACTTATTCGGGAGATCCCATACTGCGATCTTGGCTCAAAGGACTTATAGTCCAATTGTCCAGCACACTCAGAGCTGGTTATTTAGGCTCTGTATAGTTTGAGTACATTTCCAGAGGGGGGAATATTCTCCACTGCCCCAGTCTATTGGCAATATTGTACATTGTCTTTGTATTTCTTCTTTTACATGTATTTCTGTTTGGATTGCCATATCTACCACTGATAAGTATTGTTTTTATATATAATTTCACTCTGCGCAGCACTTTATCATTTTTTCATTTATATATATTTATATTATGTTTGGTGTTACACCACAGTGCCAACTAATACCCCTGTCAATATCTTCTAGGTTACATGTATAGATCCTTAATGCTTTAGAGAGAGATGTGATGGCAATAGCAGGATGACTCGAGGCATTATCTTCCTGCATTTAGAGGCAGATGTTCTGATGGTAAAAAAGCCTATGCAATTTGCCTTTGAGCATACACCATTCAGCATACATAAGCTCCCTCATAGCTTTATGGCATGGAAGGAATATTTGGCAGTGGATGAGGTCAGAAAAATATTTAATTAAATCTGCCTGTTCCGGCTCTTCAGGAATATTGAGGGTAGAGTGCATACACGCATCAATGGCTCTGTTATACAAGGAACTTTGAATTGGGGGTCAACTGTCTTCTTCTGAAGATAGGGTAAACTGCTCCTACTCTTTGAAAAAATATTCTACCTCAGATTCTGAAGCCTGCGAAGGTTCAGGGTCCTGGTGGGAGTTTTTCCAAGTAGCCGATTGGGTGCCCTGGGAGAGCGCTCTTTAATCCACAGTTTGAAGGCTGGAGAAGCTGTTGCTAATTTAATGCAATCCACTTAATTGGCATGGCCCTGTTATTGCACACTGAACAGAAGGAATCCTTGTCCTTTCTCTTCCTGGCAAGAGAAGATAGGGGCCTGTGGCTTTAGAAAAAAAAAACATATTTTCCAAATGAGTGAAAAATGTGAACATCAATACTGTTGAACAATCAACACTATCAATCACTAACAATCACTAGGCTAGCTGAGAAATATATGTCAGAATTACTTAATTGTGTTACATACAGAATTCATTAAAATATACACTGCAAGTGAGCATATAAAAAGAGGAGTATTGATACAGATTGGATTAAAAAACAGGCATAATAGCTGAATTGAACAACTTCCCAAAACTCAATGTCCCTCAATTCAGGTCGGAATTGTCAGTTCAGGCCCTTAGGAAATTGAAGCATTGGAGGCCTTCAGATTGAGACATTTTTTCGCCAAGAAAACCATAGGCTACTAGCATTGCCCCCAAACATAACCATCCAAATGATTCCCAGATGCCATACTATATACATATAGTACAATATAAATATCTCCCATGGGATGTGGGGGCTAGACAAAGGCAAGTAGTCCTGGCCCCTGATTTATATAGTATGGGGGCATAGAGCCATTTAGGTGGCTTCTGAATCCCATTTATGGTTAGTGGAGAGGTCAGGGCTACTAACCATGATTCCATATGTTTTCTATAGAGCCTGAGAGCCATTTGTGTGGCTCCCAGCCCAATTAGTGTTAGGAAGGGAAGGACTGCTAGCCCAGCTCCCAGTCCTATTTTTTATAGCAGGGGGTTTCAGGGATACCTGCCCTGATGCTCAATATGTATATTGAGCAGCTATGAGCAATTGCCCTGCCCCCCCCCCCCCCATCTCTTTTTTAAAATGTATTTTGTTTTTCATTTTGGGAGATCTTTGGCCATTTTCACAAAGGCCAAAGTTCTCCCAAAATAAGTCTCTATCCTCCCCATAGAAGTCTATGGGGAAGATACAGGCTACCACTTTGGTTTAGTGCCTGATGGGCATGATTCAAGTGCTTTCAGTTTTGGCAGGTATCGGTATAGAATTAGCTATGAAGGCCAAATTGCAATGCTTATTCAGAGGCACATTGGGGCTTACGGAGTAGCTCATAATTTGGTTCCCAATATGTTCTCAATGTACCCCACATTTTTCTTAATTTTGGAGGCACCATGTCAGGGTCTGACTGTCAGCACTTATTGGGTAGACCCTATAATAATTTTATTTTATAAATTAGTGGAAATACTCTCCCCTGGCTTTTCTATTAAATTTTGTGTACCTATTCTACAAAAAAGGTAATGACATTGTTGTACAGAAGTGGGGTCCAAAGTAGCCAAATATATTACTTGGGACTTAATGTTAATTTTCAGCCCACTATCAGCTCAAAGGTCCCCAACAAAATATACTGCAGGCAATCTGAGGCTGTTTTGTGATAATGCAATTGTGAGTATGTTGGCCTGCTGGAACAAAACTCCAACTCCAACTCTGGAAAATGTCATTATAAGGTGATGTAGTTGCGAAGTTGGGGCATTCACAATTCTGATCGGGGACAGTTCCTACATTTGCATAACTTACATTTTATTGTCATTAAAGGAACACTGAATTGTTTTTTATTCCTTGAAGGATGCAAGGGTTTAAAAAAAACATGTCCCAAGAGTTTGGAGTAAACCCGACGTGTATCTTAATACATACATGCGTGTTTACTCATTTGAGACACAGCAGTTCCTGGTTCACCCCACTCTGACTGCTGAATGCGAGGATCTCTCACTGCTAGCACAGATGGAGCCATCATTTTTGCATGGGGTCAGCAGGGGGGACCTAGTTAAGGCCCCCCTGTTGATCCCATGCAAAAATGAGTAAGTTGCCGACCAGATGGCTGCCTGCTTCCTGGAAGCATGGTAGCTGTCGGTCAGAGAATAAACTGGCGTGTACTATCAAAAGTATATGCCAGTGTCAAGTCCCAGGACCGTCACTTACCTTGCCCAGGGCACCCTCACAACCAAAGCCATCCTCTGTCCCTGTTTGTGACTGCTGTGCTACTGAATCCCCGGCCTCAACTACTTCCAAGAGGTTTAGGAGTTGGAGCTTACTTGCGAGAAACGTTGCGTGATTGGTTTCTACCCAGGGGGCAGGGAAGATAGGGAGAAGAGGCTGTACCCCTTCTCCCTATTCACAACATGGTTCAGGGGCGGTGCCCATGTGTAAAGGGGAGAGGTAATCATTGCTTGCTTGTTGAGCTGCGGTGTCTGTTCTCAGTCCCATTCCTTTACATTTACCTGATATCTATTGAGACCTTCCTGTGTACTGACCTTGGCTTCTTCCCCTGGACTTCCCTTATCATTGTAACCCTACCTGGACTTGTTACGTTTTTGCAACTTTCCTGCCGGCCTTAACCTTTTCGATTGGACTGACTACTCTTTTGCCTTAACCCTTTTGTTGTGTCACTTCTGAATTTACCTTTTGGGTCACTCCATCTCCCTACCCGCCACCCAGCGCTACGCTCCTTATCCTTGAACCTCACATAACAAGCAAGCCATATAACGGAGCTTGCAGGGATGGACAAGCACTTACACAACAAATTGCAGCTTTGATGCATAATGTGCAAGGAGTACAAGTGCAACAGGTGAATTTGCATAATCTGGTACAGGCTCTTCAAACTGCACACCCTCCTCCCGCCCTGGCCATACTGCCTCCATTTTTTGTCACTGAAACACCTGAGGATGGAGGCGCCACCTCTCTAGAACCTCACGTTAAACTCCCAGAAAGGTTTGAAGGAGACTGCACCAAATACCGTACCTTCAGCACTGCCTGTGAATTATTATTCATATTAAAATCAAGGACCTATGCCACAGACTTTGTAAGAGTCTCCCTTCTATCTGGAGGTCCCATGGCTTGGGCCCAACATCTGCTGTAGAGTCAACACCTCTCTCTAGTATCATGGGCGCATTTAGACAAGAGATGGATACCTTCTATGACGATTCCCACTGCAAGTCAACTGCTGAATACAATCTCAAAACTCTTCGACAAGGTAAACGTCCTGTCGAAGATTATATAGCTGACTTCCATCGAACATCTGGGGGGACCGAATGGAATGAACCCGCTCTAATTCATCAATTCCGTTTGGGTTTATCTGAGTTCCTGAAAGATGAAGTGGCTTGAGTAGAAACCTCGGGGTCATTAGATGCCTGGATCAATTTGGTCACCCAATTGGTCAGACGTATGAGGGAAAGGAAAGAAGAGCGAATGTCTCAACAAAATACCTTTCTTCAGCCCAAGTTTTTGTCACGGTCGGCCAGTTCTACCACTACTCCTTCTTGCATTGGAACCAACAAACCTATGCAACTTGGAGTGGCTCGTGGACCCCTCTCTGAACCATAGAAAAAACGTAGACATAAGGCAAACCACTGTCTGTACTGTGGAGCCCCGGGTCATACCACCGCCACCTGTCCTTGACTGACCTCTCAAGGTAAAAAGTGTTACGGTTATTCTGGGTTTGTGGCTGTTTGCTCTTCAGCCTCTAGTGGCCGCTATTGTAGTGTACCCATTCTACATCTGTTGCCAGCTGCCTCGTTTTCCTCAGCCCTTCCTATTTAAAGCTTATGGCAATCAGTACCTGTTACAAAAATGTTATTTACCCTGGATTCTGTTGAATATGTTATGATACTCTGGCTTTGATACGGTAATATTGCATATTTTTCCCGAATGGATTACTGTGACGAAGTGCCCTTCGCCACTTGGTCCTGGAGAGGCCTGTTTGCCAGCCGCCTCCCCTGTGACTATGGCCCTGGGGTGTATGGCCCTTTAAAAATGCTATTTGGGTGTATGGCACTTTAAGAACATATTTGGGGCATGGTGAAAATGCCCCAAAAAGCTAACTTTTGAACTACTGGGTGGAATTGTTTGATTTTTAGTTATGTTCATATTTAAGGTATGCTGATTATAAAAATGTATGTTTTATGTGAATGTGATGCATATTTTGAAAGTTATTAATGTTGTGTAAAACCTGTATATTTTAGCTTGGAGATAATTGAGCTGACAAAGGTTAACTCAATTATCTCCCAAGCAGAGGAATGTACTGTAATTACTAGGAACCAAGCCTTTGTCCTATTCACTGTGCTTTCCTCAAGTTAAGATTGGATCCTATCCTTTAATCCCTGTCATTATTGTCACCTTTCCCATTGTCTTATGTAAGTCATTTAGTTTCCTGTGTGTATCTGAACTGGGCACCTTTGTATCCTGAAAGGTGTGAGGCAGGATTTCCCTTTGTATGTCCTTAGGTTAAACTTTAATCCTGTTATAGTTCCTTTGTCCAATTTGGTTTGTCAAGATGTTCAACTGTATATATTCTGTGTTTCTACATCAATAAACAGTTCTGGTCAGTTCTTGTTTGACTTTCAAATCGCAGCCTTGACTCGTTTTGTGGGGAAAGAGTATCCTAGCTGTAAAATAGCTAGTGGGATTGATCTACACTTACAAGATCCGTCTGGATATCGAGACAAAGTGGCTTCTCTCTCTCTCTAAACTGGGATCCAGACTTTCTAGCGGTCCAGCTTCCACCTAGCCTGGGAGTAACCGTAACAGTACCTTTGCATTGCTTTGGTTGCTGCCTGTGATAGTGCCTTGTGCTTGCGTTCCTGAGTTCTTTTGTTGATATTTTGTTGCCAAATCCTGCTAGTTCTGACCATGTCTGTTTGCTGTCTGTCCTGAGCAGTTTGCCTGCCTTCACTATGTTTTGTTTGCTGCCAGCCTCGATCCTTGCCTGTTTGACGATTCTCCTGCCTGATCCCCTGGTACCTTCGCTTTGATCCTTCACCTCTGGTCCTGTCTCCTGCTGGTTTGGTTACGCATCGGTATCACTGTATTGCAAAAGTACTGGGGGAAAGAAGCCAGCGGCTCAACCATAGGGTGGATTTCCTTCAGGCAGAATAATTATTTTACCTGGGTCCATTGCAATAACCAATATCCTATTCTGCACAGAGGTTCCAACTTCGTACCAGATTATTACAGGCCCGTGTCCTGCTCTGAGAGCTGCCAGTCTCTGCATCCTGTTGTCAGTTGTCAATTCCACCCTGTCCATAGTTATGCATCAGTTATGCATCATGGGGTGCAGACAGACCCCACATCCTGCCCTGCAACTAGGCTCCTCCCTGGTCTGTTATCCCAGGTTGTGACAGGAAGACTACATTCCCCACTCCTGTATTGGTAGGAAGTGTTACCCCTCTCTTATCTATTACTGTTTCCTTACAGTGGAAAGATAAGATGTAACGGTCTTTTTCAGGAGGTGGACCACAAGTGCTGATGAGGCTACAGGGACACTCACTAAGTACCGTAGGTAGCAAGTATTGGTCTTCACCTTAACCCCTTAAGGAGAGAGCTTTGAAACATTTTTGTCCATTCTGGACAATGGCTATTTTAACATTTCTGTGCTGTTTGTGTTTAGCTGTAATTTTCTTCTTTGTCATTTGCTGTACAGACACATATTATATATTGTTTTTATCGGGACAAGAAGGGCTTTCTTTGGATGCCATCATTTTGATCATATCTTATAATATTATATAAAAAATAAAAAAAAATGGTAAAAAAAAACAAAAAACACAAATTTCCGGACTTTTATTTGAAACATCTTGTCCTCATCGACAAAAGCGAATGAAAAAAATGGCTAAATAGATTCTACTATTTCTCCTGAGTACAGGGATACCACCCATGCATAGGTTTGTTGGGTTGTTTGGGGGCTAAAATGCCAAATTTGGAAGGTGCAGTTTTTGGTTTTCCAATTTGAAATTTTTACATGCAGACAGCCTTCACCCATGTCCTATTTGGGACATATTTGAAGCCAGCCAGTGTATTTTACCCCATCAACTCATATAGTTTTTAAAAGTAGACACCCAAGGCTATTTCAAATTATGGTATTTTAACACTTTCCATGCACTAATTCTACCACCAGCCTTTTGTCAAAGTTTGTGGTACAAATTTTTTTGTGGGTTTTTTTCACAAACATTGTATTTCATACATGAATTCACAGATTTTGGTACGTGTCACTGCCAAATAACACCCCAATATGTGTTCAGCAACATTTCCTGAGTATAGGGATACCCCCCATGCATAGGTTTGTCTGCTTGTTTAGGGGTTAAAGGGCCACATTTGAGAGGTGCGCCTTTTGGTTTTCCAACTTGAAATTTTGACATGCAGACCGCCTGCACCCATGTCCCGTTTGGGACATATTTGAAACCAGCCAGTGTATTTTACCCCATCAACCCATATATTTTTTAAAAGTAGATGCCCTACGCTATTTCAAATGGTGGTATTTTAAAACTTTCCATGCACTAATTCTACCACCAGCCTTTGTCCAATTTTGTGGTAGTAATTTTTGTGTGTTTTTTTACCCACAAATATTGTATTTCAGACATAAATTCACAGATTTCGGTATGTGTCACTGCCAAACAATAACCCAATATGTGTTCAACAACATCTCCTCAGTACAGGGATACCACCCATGCATAGGTTTGTTGGGTTGTTTGGGGGCTAAAGGGCCACATTTTGAAGGTGTACATTTCCAACTTGGAATTTTGACGTGTATTCAGCCTGAGCCCATCTTTCATTTGCGACTTTTTTTTTAAGCCGCACAGTGTATTTTACCCAAAAAAGTATATATTTTGTAAAAGTAGATACCCTAAGCTATTTTAAATGGTGGTATTTTTTTTTTTATAACAATTCTTTTATTGTTTTTATCAATTAAGTTCACGTATACAAAGGACAAAAGACAACTTACATAAAGAAGATAAGAAGAAAAAAAAAAAATCACCATCCCATTATTATACATTACATTGTAACACAAAAAGAAAAAAAAAATTTAGAAGGAGAAAAAAAAAACAAGTAGAGTTCTCTCTCCCCCCGTCTCCTCATCCTCCCCTCCCTATTCTCTGGTCCACTTGCTCCATATCTGACTGTGTGTTTTCATTGTGTTTGATATTGAATAGTGCATTTGCTCATAGTACTTATTCATCGTTATTTTAGATATTATTTCCTCCTTCTCTGGTAAACTTTGTTTTTTCCAACTTCTTGCTATTGCTTGTTTTGCTATAAGGTAGATGTGCCCTAATAATTTTCTTGTATTTTCTGGTATTTGTTCTGGGAAAATATTTAATAAGACTATTTCTGGCTTTCTCTCTATTTTTATCTTTAGTTCTTGCTCTACAATTTCGAATATTTTATTCCAATAATCAGTTACTATTGGGCACTCCCACCAGATATGTATAACAGATCCTATCGCTCCGCATCTTCTCCAACACTGGGGAGACGAGTTTTTATACATTTTATGTAGTTTTGGGGGAACCAAGTGCCATCTGTATATAATCTTTTTTTGCAATTCTAAATAATTTGTACAGTGTGAATATGAATTTAGCTGCCTAAAGAATTTCATCAATGAATCCAGAGGTATTGCTTTTCCCAGTTCTTGTTCCCATTTCTCCATATATTTACTTTTCTCTCCCTCTTTATTTCCCAACATGTTTTTATATAGTAATGAGATCCCTTTTTGGTTTTTCTGTGTTTTGTAGTTACATAAGTTTAAAATGTTGTTTTGTATTGGGTCAGTCTGTTTGTCCCCTATTTTTATTTTCGAACATAGATCTCTTATCTGCAAGTATTTGTAAAATTCCGAATTTTGAATTTTGTATTTCTTAACTATTTCTTCAAAGGGTAATAGTTCTTTTTTGTCTCGTATGCACTGTAGATTTGTGATCCCATTATCTACCCATTTTTTTAGATTAAGTTGTGGGATTCTAGCTTCTATTTCTTGGATTGGTGAATACCACCTTAGTTCGTACATTTCTGGGTTCTTTAGACAATACTGTCTCCATGTGTTTATTGATGCCTCTGCTGCATGCAGCCATTTTCCCCTTTGTTAATTTTTTAGCAGTTTATTTCCTATGTTGTGGCACATTCTTTGTGGTTGAAATTGTAAATCTTCCAGGTCTACCCATGCTATTTTACCTGTAGGTGCATAACATTGCTTTGTTTGCCTTACTTGGGATGCCAGATAGTAATATTCCAAGTTTGGGAGGCCCATTCCGCCTTTATCTTTTGTTTGTTGCAGTAGAACTGATTTCACTCTTGTTTTTTTGCCTCCACTTGCACATTTATTCAAATCTCTCTGGTCGTATTTTAACACTTTCCATGCACCAATTCTACCACCAGCCTTTGTCAAAGTTTGTGGTAGTAATTTTATTGTGTATTTTTTCCCACATACATTGTACTTTAGACACAAATTCACATATTTCGGTATGTGTCACTGACAAACAATACCACAATATGTGTTCAGATAAATCTCCCGAGCACAGGGATACCACCCATGCATAGGTTTGTCAGCTTTGTTGCGGGTTGAAAGGCTACATTTGAGAGGTGCGCTTTATGATTTTCAAACTTGGAATTTTGACATGTAGAGCAAGGAAGGGGTTAACAGCTCTTATAAGAGCCTTTGTAGTACTGTACAAAAAATGTAACCCCTAAAAAGGCACAGACAAGAAAAAATGTTCTGCTGTGCAGTGATCAGTGGCAGGAAAGGGGTAACTATACAGGGTACATTATACAAAAGGTATGGCTTTTATAAAAGCCCTTGGGTCTCACAATTTTTTAACATTTTATTTAATTTATTACAATTAAAAACATATTATACAGATCTGTCTCTTTCCCTCACTAAGTGAGGAGAGGGAGGCAGATCCATATGGGTCAGAACAATATTTACCAATATTGATCTAACCAGACGAATGGTGATGCTCATCTGAGAAATCACCAAACCACCTTTGCCACTGATCGGCTGTTACTGATCGCTATACATGCGTTCAGACAGCTTTAAAAGGAATACACGTAATCCCCTTGTGGGTATAATTAACGCCTAGCGAGTGTGACAAAAAAAAATGCTGATGGCAAAAAAAATCCTTCTGCGACCAGATCGCTCCATATGCGCTGCTTAGGCAGTGACCATATGCACTGCTTCGGCAGTGACCATATGCGCTGCTTAGGCAGTGACCATATGGCAAGGAAGGGGTCAATATCTCTTAAAAGAGCCTTTGATATACTGTAATGAATTACAGTAAAAAAAATTAACCCCTAAAAAAAGCACAGACAGCAAAAAATGTGCTGCTGTGTATGATCACTGCATATACAGCGATCATTGGCAGGGAAGGGGTTAAACACTGGAAATGGCTTTTATAAAAGCCCTTGGTTTTTAAAATTTTATTAAATATGTAATTATTTTATTTTATTTTTTTACATTATCGGATCTGTCTCTCTCCCTTACTAAAACTAAAAATTAACCCCTAAAAAAATGCACAGACAGCAAAAAATGTGCCGCTGTGTAAGATCACTGCGTACACAGCGATCAATTGCAGGGAAGGGGTTAAACACTGGAAACGGCTTTTATAAAAGACTTTGGGTCTCAATTTTATTAAATATATTATAATTAAAAACTCACATTATTCAGCTGTCTGTCTCCTTCACTAAAACTCAAGTGAGAGGGAGGCAGATCTATACCGGTCAGATCAAATATTGACAAATATTGATCTAACCAGGCGAATGATGATGCTCATCTGAGCATCAAACCGCCATTGCCACTGATCAGCTGTTACTGCTCGCTATACATGCGCTCAGACAGCTAAAAAAATTTTTTTTACATTAAACGTAATCCCCTGGCGGATATAATTAACCCGTGACGGGTATAATGAAAAAGTTTTTTAAAAAAGTAAAAATGCTTCTGCAGCAAGATTGCTGCATTTGCGTCAGATCTCTGCTTAGGCAGTGATCTACAGCAAGCAAGGGGTTAATAGCTCTTAAAAGAGCCTTTTTTATATTGTAATTAATTACAGTAAAAAAAATTAACCCCTAAAAAATGCACAGACAGCAAAAAATGTGCTGCTGTGTATGATCACTGCATACACAGCGAACATTGGCAGGGAAGGGGTTAAACACTGGAAATGGCTTTTATAAAAGCCCTTGGTTTTTAAAATTGTATTAAATATGTAATTTTATTATTTTATTTAATTTTTTTACATTATCTGATCTGTCTCTCTCCCTTACTAAAACTAGTAAGGTGAGGGAGGCAGATCAATACTTGTCAAAGGCAATATTTACTAATATTGCCTTTGACTGTATGATAAGTGCTCATCAGAGCACTTAACATACATGCCTGCACACAGATCTGTTGTGCAGGCATCGATTGGCTCCCCCTAGAGCATCGGAAGTGAAATACATTCACTTCCGATGCTCTTGCCATTGGTAGGGAAGCGCTGCCTGTACAGGCAGCGTTCCCTTCTACTGAGCCGATGGGGGAGTGATCGTAGTGCGCCCCTGCACTTTTTGGGTTGTTGCACAATGCCTCTACATAGAGGCATTGTAGCAACACCGATAGAGTAAAGAAAGCGACCGCTGGTCGTGCCAGGCACGTCAGCTGTCGGCAAGTCCACGATTTGCTGTGACGTGCCTGGAACGTCATCTGTCGCCAAGGGGTTAATGACTACACACCCTTGGTTGAGCCGCCGGTGGTATGTCACCAAGGACTTTGCTGAAACACTTACTACCGTATACTCAGAAAGTGGAGCCCGCATAGGATCGTACAGGAAGACAGGCAAACAGAGAGTCAGGAAACAGGCCGGGTCACGGAATGGAGATATATGGAGAACCAGGTCACTAGCAGAATCGAGGCAGGCGGCGGACTGAGAATAGTCAGGAACAGCAGGGTCATACACAGAATAATCAGGAATGCAGGAACAAACGGATAGAGATATACGGAGTATACAGGGACAAACCGGGTCAGCAACAGATAAACGGAGCCAATCAGGAGTCAAAACGCTAGTGAAGCACACAAGGCACTATCACAGGCAAAGTTAACCTGTGAAATGACTGTTTAAATATACTACCAATTGATCAGGACACACCTCTGATCAATTGGCAAGGGAGGGGTTTATTTAATAAATAGCCCTTTAACTGGGCTCATGAATATTCATGAATCACCCGTTTGCGAATGCGCGAACTGGTGAGTGACGTCACTGAGAGCGCGTCTTGCTGGACGCGCGTCTCATTATCAGAAGATGCTGGGGCTCTCGCACTGAGCCCCAGCCGACGGGATGGCGTCCTCCTGATCCGCAATGGCGGCAGATCAGGAGGGGAATGGAGGTAAGTTACATAAGATCATCCCACAAGAAGCTATTATTGACTCTGGAGCCAGCGACTGCTTTGTGGACCTGACCTTGGCAGGCCATCTGAAACTTCCTACACAACCTAAGAATCCACCCCTAGTCGTACAATTGGTGGATGGAAGTCCTATTATATCGGGTCCAGTGAAACAACAAACAAGACCCTTGCTACTGCGCATAGGGAAGAAACATGAAGAAGACATCTCCTTCAATTTAGTACAATCTCAAGAGAGAAAAGGGGAGGGGGGACAGAGAAAAGGGGAGGGGTGGACAGAGAAAAGGGGAAGGGGGGACAGAGAGAAAAGTGGAGGGGGGATAGAGAGAGACAAGAGGGGGATAGAGAGAGACAAGGGGAGGGGGGAAGAGACGAGGGAGGTGGAGAGGGAGAGGGAAGTTTGGGGGGGAGGGAGAGAGACAACGCTGGGGGGGGGGGGGGAGACAGCTGGGGGAGGGGGAGAATGGCCGCATTGGCACATAAAAGGAAATAAAAACAAATGCATTTGTATAATATCAATTTTTTTATTAAATATTAAAAAGCAATTTACATATATACAAGTTAAACTTTTTTTCCTATAGGGTAATCTTATATTCAGGCTTTTAGTTTTTTTACTAAAGGAATATACAAAGTTTGGGGGGTCGTCTTATAATCAGGGTGGTCTTATAATCAAGCAAATACGGTATTAGCCATTAAACTGAAGTTGGAGGAAAGGAGACATTTGTTAGAAGGAGCTCTCCATCCCGTCACGGTATTTACTGACCACCGAAACCTGGAGTACCTCAGGAAAGCTCAAAGACTATGTCCTCGACAAGCCCGCTTCACTAGATTCAGGTTACATATAACCTATCTACCTGGATCCAAAAATCTCAAAGCTGACGCCTTATCCAGACTCCACGAACCTTCAAACCCCTGACCGACGACAAATGACACCATTCTCCAACCCGGTCACTTTCTCACTCTTCACACCTCACTTTTGTCAGATATAAAAAAAAGCATGGATCTCACCCCCTCACCAGAGCTGAGACCTCTTCTTTGAAGCAAGACCAAGGTCTTTGGTACAAGGACAATCTCATCTATGTACCTCCACCAGTAAGGACTACCGTTTTAAAGTCTCTACATGATGCTCCTCTCGCAGGACATGGAGGGTTCCGACAAACAGTCGATTTAACCCACAGATCCTTTTGCTGGCCTGGATGAAGACAAGACATGCAAAATGATGAATGAAATGAAGTTCTAATCATGGGAGATTTTAATTACCCAGATATAGATTGGAATTGTGGCACAACTAGTTCCGCTAAGGGCAGCAAGTTTCTGAACCTGCTTAATAACACATCTATGGCACAATTAGTAGACACCCCAACTAGAATGGATGCCTGTCTGGATTTAGTAATAACAAACAATGAGCAGCTTATCTCAAACGTCAAAGTAAGAGAACACTTGGGCAATAGTGACCATAACATGGTTTCGTTTGAGATTAATGCAAAAAAGCAAATTGGTAACTACGCCACCAAAACACTTAATTTTAGAAGGGCCAACTTTGATGGACTAAGGGCATCAATGGAACATTTAGACTGGGAACGATTGTTTTCTGGACTAAACACAGAAGACAAGTGGAATGCCTTTAAGCACACATTACAAAAGTACACATCCCAATATATACCTTTGGGAAACAAATACAAAAGACACAAATCAAAACCAATGTGGCTTACCTGTACCGTGAAACAGGAAATGCAAAACAAGAAAATGGCATTCAAACATTATAAAAGCAAGGGATCAACATTATCATTTATAAAATACAAAGATGCCAACAAAGCCTGCAAAAAGGCAATTAAAATGGCTAAATTGGAAAACGAGAAAAGGATTGCCAAGGAGAGTAAAATTAACCCCAAATTTTTTTATAAGTATATAAATGGAAAAAAGCTAAAGAGGGAAAATGTTGGGCCCTTGTTATCCCAAATGGGAAATTTGGTAAGTGAGGACAGAGAAAAAGCAGACATTTTAAATACTTTTTTTTCTTCGGTTTATACTAAGGAAGAACAGATGGATGAGCCCCTGCTACCGGAAGTTACGGAACAGTCACCACAAACATGGGATTGGCTGACACAGGAAAAAGTGTTTATGCAATTAAACTCTGTTAAGATAGATAAGGCCCCAGGGCCAGATGGTATACACCCAAGGGTCCTTAGAGAGTTAAGCATAATTCTGGCCAGACCAATATTTATGATCTTTAGGGATTCGTTCAGTTCAGGTATAGTGCCAACAGACTGGCGAAAGGCGGATGTCATTCCAATATTTAAAAAGGGATCAAAATCTCTGCCTGGTAATTATAGGCCAGTGAGCTTGACATCTGTAGTGGGGAAATTATTTGAAGGATTGCTAAAGGTGTACACTCAAGAATACATCTTGAATCAGAATATAATTAGTAAAAGTCAACATGGTTTTGTGAAAGACAGGTCTTGTCAAACAAACTTAATAACATTCTATGAAGAGGTCAGTAAAAATATAGATCTAGGTGTGGCAGTTGATGTGATCTATTTGGATTTTGCTAAAGCATTTGATACAGTTCCACACAAAAGGTTACTCTACAAATTGAGAGAAATAGGATTGGGGGCAAATGTATGTATTTGGATTGAAAATTGGCTAAAAGATAGAACACAGAGGGTTGTTGTAAATGGTAAAGCTTCAAATTGGACCAGGGTAGTGAGCGGAGTACCTCAGGGGTCTGTTTTGGGACCTCTTCTTTTTAATCTGTTTATTAATGATCTCCCACGTTGTGCTGAGTGCCATGTCTCAGTGTTTGCTGATGACACAAAATTAGGTAAGGTAATAAAGACTAATCTTGATGTTTTTTCTTTACAGGAAGATTTGGACAGAGTGGGGAACTGGGCAAGAAAGTGGCAAATGAGGTTCAATATAGACAAATGTAAAGTTATGCATTATGGGAAAAATAATAACAAAGCAACATATACGTTAAATGGTATTTCTCTGGGAAAAACTATTAACGAAAAGGATTTAGGAATCATTGTAGATAACAAACTTGGCAACAGTGCCCAATGCCAGTCAGCAGCTGCAAGGGCCAATAAGATATTGGCATGTATAAAACGAGGTATAGATTCACGGGAGGAGGACATCATCTTGCCTCTTTACAAATCAATGGTAAGACCTCACCTTGAATATGCAGTACAATTCTGGGCACCAGTCCTTAAAAAGGATATTAAGGAACTAGAAAAAGTGCAAAGGAGAGCTACAAAATTAATAAGGGGATTGGAGGATCTTAGTTATGAAGAGAGACTTAAAAAATTGCATTTATTTACTTTAGAAAAAAGGCGTCTTAGAGGGGATATGATAACATTATATAAATATGTGCAGGGCCAATATAAGGAGCTCTCCAGGGACCTGTTCATTAATAGAAATGTACAAAGAACAAGAGGTCACCCCCTGAGACTGGAAGAGCAAAGATTTCATAGGCAGCAAAGGAAGGGATTCTTTACGGTAAGGACAATAAAATTATGGAACTCACTGCCAAGAGAGGTAGTGCTATCAACCACAATAGATGCATTTAAAAATGGTCTGGATGATTTTTTAGAAAAGCAGAACATACAGGGGTATTAATAATAGAATGAGCATTAATAATAGAGCTTTTTGATCCAAGGAGGAATCTGATTGCCCTTTTGGAGTCAAGAAGGAATTTTTTTCCCCCTAGGAGGCAACATTCGAAAAAGCTTCCTTAGGGGTTTTTTTGCCTTCTTTTGGATCAAAACGCAGAAATGATAGGTAGAAGGGTTGAACTTGATGGACTTTTGTCTTTTTTCAACCTAAATTACTATGTTACTATGTTACCCTAGAAGACAAACCCTTCCTCCTCCACCCGTATGTATCGATGGATCAGAAGAATATGAAGTCGACAAGATTCTGGATTCCTGGCTTCACCATGGAAGACTTGAATATTTGGTCCATTGGAAAGGCTACGATCCCGAAGAAAGAACCTGGGAACCAGTAGCCAATTTCCATGTTCTGGCTAAGATCCGTTCTTTTCACAGGCTCCATACCGGAGGTTGCGTGTACGGGGGCGAGTCAAAGCGGCCTCATCTGACAGGTGGGATCCCGCTGTAAGTGCCTGCAGCGGGATCCGAAAACAGCTCATCACGGGGAGCCGCGATGAGCTGTTTAGTACAGGACGTACTATGCCGTCCTAACGACTTTAAGGCACTTAAAGTCAGGACGGCATAGTACGTCCTAACGTCGGGAAGGGGTTAAATATGGGAAGTCAAAATGAAAGTAGTAAGTTACCAAAAGCTAGCTTTGTGCCAGGAATCTTTAGATCTTTGGTTAATGGGTGATTTACAAAGAAAATTTAAAACCAATCAAGGCTTCATGCAGCTCAAAAAATGGAAGGTGCAGGTCAAGGTAATTAAAAAGGTTATTTTTAGCATCCTCTATGAGATACAACTTCTAGAACTCTAGAGTTTTGAACACAAACCCCTTCACAACAGCTAACAAGAACATAGCCACTGGCAATAGGAATAGCATAGTTTCAACAATGAATTGCAAACAGGATATTTTTATTAATATTTATTGTACTGATCCTTTACTACGTATCTATGACACCGAAGGGTTTAATAAGGTATTTCCAACTTTCTCAAAGAAAATTGATGCTCTGCATTTCAGACCCCATCGGATCACATCGGTAATCCGAATAGTGCTTAAATATGGGCTACTCAGACATCACTGATGTAATCCTGCATTGGCACAAAAATCACCCAGTGTGGATGATTTTCATGTGGATCCATACAATTTGTAGGGATTTAGCTCTGTTGGTTGCAACACTGACTCATCCAGTAGACTCAACCAAATAGGATTGCCTATGATAAGTAGTTAATTAGCACCAACTCAGTGGCTATACCTCCAGTAGTAAAACACAGACACAGTTAGATTGCCTAATGTGCAATCTATCATTCTCATCTGATGTTCAGATGGCATAAATCCCACAGGACACCCTAAACTTTCTGAGAATGTGGTGGTCCGAGTACCTTTCCAGGATCAAGCAAGTGCCTAGGCACTCTGAGCCCAACAGGATCAGTCATAAATGATCCCTGGTTGGCATCCCTCTGAGAGGTAGATAGCATGCATTATATATATACATATATATATCTTCCCTGTAACTGGGGGTAACAATTGGGTCTGGTTGTCCCTCTTTTTATCCTGATCCTGATTGGGCCATTATTCGGCACATTTGTTGACTTCCTTTAGTGGGATAATGGGAATTTTTGACCTGGAGCTTCTCCTTTACTTAGGGATCCATTAACATTTAGCAATCATTAGTTTGGCCTAATATTCTGGATGGAATTGCGCCCAGAACATGAAATGTCCCAGGTACGCTAATTAGCGGAGGCCATAGAATCTATCCCCTTACTCTGAATTCTCTCATAGAAACAATGGGGGTTATTTAATAAAATCTCCCACACTGAAAAGTGTCGGGAATTTTATAATAAGGCGCAATCTCTGTTTGTTATGTATAATGGCGATTGTCCTTTTTTAAAGCTCCTGGCACTTTCCAGTGTAGGAAAACCGCTAAACAGCATTTTAATTTTTATACATTGGCTGCACTGGTGCAATGAACACCAACACAACCTAAATCTATGCATTCAGTGAAGACAGTACTCACGCAATTTGTTGGGAGATTGCTTTATACATTGGCACACGCCAATTGCATGAGTATTTTGGCCCATTTTTCCCTTTCTCCCACTTCTGAATTTTTTTCTTCTTTTTTTGTTTTCCGTTCTGTCTCTTTAGAGTTTAACATTGAAAATCCCAGCAGATTTGCACATAATCTTTCAAAGTGTGCACTGGATTTATAATTGGCTCCTTTATTCTACAAAATCAGGTTGAAGATTGCCTCCTAGAACATGAATTCATTGGAAATTATTTTACTATGTCATGGCTGGTATACTAATGTTCTAAAGCATTAATTTATTGCAAAGTATTATAAGATGTTATGGTAGTTCTTTAATTGGTTAGACACATTGTATAGTTTTGCTCTCACTCCATCTATTTAATATAGCTATCTGGCAAGCAGCCCAGGAAAAATAAAGTTTGTTTGTAACAGTACTGAACTCTTTTGTGATGTAAATACTTCCTTTATATAAAACGTTGTATTCCCAATGCAGTCTTGTATGAGAATATGTATCTATAGTGTGCTCTACTTTGTGCCTTTTGTGGTCTCCATTTTCTTGTTTTTACATATATATAGCATACTTTAAATATGCAAAAATGGCCATTTTTATGCTCAATGCGTAGTCCCATTATGTGCCGACTTCTCCATCCGAAATCGTGCCCCCATATTCGGATCACATCAATGGCACCTAAAAATTTGAATTTAGTGCTACTCAGGTAGCTCCTATGTGCCTCAAAATAAGTCCGCAACAAGCTCAAAACGCACTGAATCAAAGTGATAGCCTCAAATTCCCCTTTGTAAATAATGGGAGCTTTCGCACACAGAAAAAATTGCAAAGAAATATCAATAAATACCTGAAGTCCTACCAAAACACCCATAGGAATTAGACCCATGTTAATTAAATCAGTACAAATTATTGGTGAAATCAACTGAAACCCAATCACTGTCAAGGAATGTGTACATAAATAAGCATGTCAAGACCATCATTTTAGAGCAGCATCTGCACACTGCAGATCAGGACAGTGGTAGGGGAAGACAAAGCCTACAAAGTACCAGCAGAGTTTCTCAGCAGAGGAAAACATGGCATTGGTACACAAGCTGTGTCTAAATTACAACTGGATGATAGAGGCAGCTGCAAAGAGCACAAGCCAGAGGATGAAGAATGTAATCTGACAGCAGGTTGTGGATGCAGTGAATGCAGTTGGTGGGAATAACAGGACCGAGGAGGTGATGAAGAAAGTTAAGTGCATTAAATATACTTATACACCATAGGAAGCATGTTATATCGCACCACACACTGAACACACATGTAGTTCATATACTTCTATATTAGCTGTGTCAAGGATAGCTAGGACTGTGAAGGCATGTGGCTGAACATTTTAAAATGGCGGCCACACATGGCATGCAGAGCATGTAAGCTGGAGAGGGGGTGGGCAACAACCACATTGCAGCACTTAATATGTGCAAATGAATGCTGCAAGTTGCTAAGGGTCATAACAGGTGAAGTACTGTGTATTAGTAGGACTACTAATCTGTAGTATTCCTCCTGTACATCTGTGGTAACATATGTTCATAGGTGTGTCCATACATGTATATATACATCAGTATGTGCATACATACATGTAGAAATAGATATATACATATATATATATTTAAATGGGATAACATGTACCGGTTATTAAAGATACAAATACCAATAGCAATGTTCCACCGTTATTTTTCAGATATGCTGACATCAAGAGTCAAGTGAACAGCTCCATAGTTGAGGAAGAGCTACTGTAGGTCATGTGGCCTGAGACAGTCACAGGTGTAAAGGGGACAACTGACACAGACTTACCTGATCATAAGTACTGAACATCCATTAATGCGATAAGTATGTCAATTAACATTATTACAGGCATAACAAAACCATTACAGCGTTAAAAACACATTTGGATGAAGTAGCTTGTGTCAGACTAAGAAGAGAGAAGTACAAACACTTAGATATGGAATTGCTTCATATTCTTGTAATGATAATATGCTTAGGCCTAATTATTTCCAGGAATTATATTTATGGTTTGCAGATCCTGTGGGTGAACACCTGCATGATACTTTAGAATAATCAGTTAAGGCAGACAATTATGCAGATATGGATAAATAAAATATTAATTTTAAGTATGTTGGTTATTTTAAGTAATTCTAATATTGAAATATGCTCTGACTGTAAATTAAATGGCAGGTATATATTAAAAATATGTTTATTGCAGCATGCACTATGCATGATGATTCCTTACAGTTAAATTAAAAATGAATATAGGCTTTGGACCAAAAAGTGTTAGCATAGATATAGATTATAGGGTTCAGGATTTGTTTAATATAAATCTGACATCCTTCTTTATTGTGATTTAAAAAATACAGATTCACAATAGCAACCCATAATTTTGAAAAAAGAATGAGGCCCCAAGGAACCATACGTTCTAGAGAGCAGTGGAATGACAATACATATCTTGAAATCAAATTACCCTATTCATGATGCAACTAACTTGTATTGCTATAAATTGTTACTCCACAAACAGAGCTTGCATATTTATTCACAGATATTGTAAAACAAAAATGTAAATTGCTTTTAAAGCAGTGATGGATTCTTTTAAGAAAACAAATTTTACATCCAGGTAAATGATTACCAACATTGCACCTGTGTCTGATGGAAAGTACATATGGCAACACTTTTAAAATAATAATTTCAGTGCATTTTTAACATGACACATTTACATAAAACAGGGAACATGGTGCAATTTGAAGTTAAATTTAAGCAGTCTGGGTTGATCCCATCATGTTTACTACAAACAACCTTACCTATAGGATGTCAAATAAGTATTTACAAGCCATTCTTGTACCGACTATTTTGTACAACGCAATTATATTGCACAACATTAAAAACATCTATAAGATCATATTAGCTAGTTTCCTAAAAATGACAACAAGAGAATAGAATAAAGCATCAAAATGGAAGAATATCAATTTGTTTAGCTGGAATTTTGTAAACAAACAAAATAGGTTAGGAGGATGGATGAAACAGCATGGTTTTTTTATTTCAATATGAGTAACTAATGATTTCACTGGATGCTCATTAATGTGAGAATATGCTCATCTTGCAGATGTCTTACCCAGGCCAGTAACAAGCACAGTAAGCACATTATGCATTGCTTTCATTCTTTGGCCTATTTAGACCCATTTAACCCCACAGTACTTCTTCTGTACAAATGCAAATGTGAACAATAATTGCATACAAACTTTGCACACATACTTTGCACATGCAAAGAGTTAATGTATACAACATGTTCATTTTAAAAGTGCCTAATCAGCACTTGCTGTATCACTGTAACTTCTATGATGGTGGCAAACATATATTCACACTTCCAGTTATTGTGAGAAATCAGTACTTATTAACACTCTGTCTTTCATGAATGGTGTACTAATACAATTTTTCAAAGTTTTATTTTTGAAAGGTCACCAAGTCAAAAACGTAGCATTTGTCAGCAAATTTGAAGTTGCTATAGAATCTAGTCCTATATTTACAGCAAGGGAAGCAAGTATCATTTCTTTTGTGCCATGTCAATCAGATCAAATTGGTTTTCATCTGCTCCAAGATGTGTTAAAGGGACTGTGTCAGATAAACATTGCTAATACTGTAAATTTAGAGAATAAAAATGATGGAAAATGACCTACTCAGTGTGTTAGCAGAATACCAAGCAAATTCATAAATTAGGAAAAAATTTGTTTAAAATGTGTCTGGAGTCTCCTGTTTATAATAAGAACACATTTCTCATTAAAAACCAGTTAATTTGCAAATTAAGCCACATGTGATGTCATAAGCAGGAGACACATATATTTAAAACACATTTTTCTCCTAATTTATGCATTTTCTTGCAGTTTTAACAACACAATGTATAGATTATTTTCAATCATTTTTATTCATTCAAGAAAAATGTTTAGGTGATACAGTCCCATTAATACTACTTTGGAGAGCACAATACTATATATAAATATAATTCCTGCAATAAAGCATGCCAAGTTGTCTACATAGCGGGAAACACAGGATGTGGACCACTCTGGATGACAAGGTGAAGAGGGATGTCATTGGCAGGAGTGCAGTCACCCTCAAAGAGCATTAGGTACACACTCAGGCCTCAGTCAACAATGCAATGCTTCACTCTCCCAACACCACCATGGGAGAGGAGAGAGAAAGACATATGGGAGAGGAGAGAGACAGACATGTGGGAGAGAGGCAGACATGAGAGGGGCTCAGAGAAGCAGACATGAGGGGTAGGGGAGGAGAGAGGCAGACATGTAGAAGAGGAGAGAGATAGAGACAAAGGTGTTAAGTATACCCCTGCTTACAAGCCATACATACTATATATATATATATATATATATATATATATATATATATATATATATATAGTGTGTGTGTGTGTGTGTGTGTTGATATGTGTGTGTGTGTGTGTGTGTGTTTGTGTGAAGTGCTGGAAAGCCTCATCTGTATTACAATCTTGTGTGGTTTTTATTATTTGTAGGGCTTACTGATGATCTGCTGAACCAGACTTTCACAGATGATAGTAAGGTTTCTCATTAATCTTTCAATCAGCCAGTCACTTGTGAACCAGTAAAATGGTTGTCTGATAATAATAATAATAACATTATGCTTTATTTTTTGGTTTGATTATGGTTAAATAAGTAGCATGCTAAGTGTTTATTTATGCTTATCTGTCTGACCTACTTAGGTTATGTCTAGTGTTGAGCAAACCCGAACCGCAGTGTTCGGGTTCGTACCGAACATTACGGTTTTTGGACCCCGGACCTGAACACGGACATTTCACTGTATGTTCGAGTTGGAGTTCGGCGATTTAATGGCGCGTTTTGAAAGGCTGCAGGGCAGCCAATCAACAAGCATTTGACTTGTTGCCCTTAGAAGCCATCACAGCCATGCCTACTAATGGCATGGCTGTGATTGGCCAGTGCAGCATAAGACAAGGTTTTTTTCAGAGCAAATGCTCTGAAAAATACCCCTCATCTTACATTCGAGGTCGTTTTATAATCTGACCTCAAATCGAGGTCAGATTATAAGAGTGGGATCCAGGTCCCCCGCAGAGCTGCAGGGGACCTAGATCCCCCTCTCTAACAGCAGGGGAATGTCTGCGTGATGAGCGCAGACCTCCCCTGCTGTCGCCCGGCATGACCGCTGGGACTTCTATGATGAAGCCGGGACCAGCTGGGGGGAGACACACACAGACAAGGGGAGGGAGGGGGGAGACACACATAGACAAGGGGAGGGGGGAGACACATACAGACAAGGGGAGGGGGGGAGACGCAGACAAGGGGAGGGAGGGGGAAGAGAGAAAAGGGGAGGGGGTGATAGAGAGAGACAAGGGGGGGATAGAGAGAGACAAGGGGGGGATAGAGAGAGACAAGGGGAGGGGGGAAGACAGACAAGGGGAGGGGGGAAGAGACGAGGGAGGTGGAGAGAGAGAGAGAGGTTTGGGGGGAGGGTGAGAGAGACAACGCTGGGGGGGAGAGAGACAGCTGGGGGAGGGGGAGAGAGGCCGCATTGGCACATAAAAGGGAAATAAAAACAAGAAATGCATTTGTATAATATCAATTTTTTATTAAATATTAAAAAGCAATTTACATATATACAAGTTAAACATTTTTTTCCTATAGGGTAGTCTTATATTCAGGAGTTTAGTTTTTTTCCTAAAGGAATATACAAAGTTTGGGGGGTCGTCTTATAATCAGGGTTGTCTTATAATCGAGCAAAAACGGTATAAGCTGGAGTCACGTAGTGTAGGGAGAGGATTCTGCAGCTGTGAGGGACAGATTAAAAAAAATTCTGGTGTTGAATCTGCAAACTACAGTGATTATTCAAACTACAGCGATTATTCAAATTACATTGATTATTTTAGTGGGTGCTATACTACATATTTGTACCCTGCCCTGAGCCCAGAGAGTGCAGTGCACTTGCAACATGACTTTAATCCTGTTCTCAGTGGGCAACATCGAGGCATTTTTAAATACTGCAATTTGTTGGTGTTAATATTACATTTGCGTCCTGCACTTCATATCTGAAAGTCAAGTAGAACCATCAAATACTGTGCCTACAGCGCACTTTGAAAAATTCTAATAGTTTTGGGTGGTAAATAGTTCATTTACATCTTGCATTTTTTGCAGTCCAATAAACAAAAAAAAAAAAAAATACAAATAAAAACAGTGTTGGCTACCTCCTCCTCCTCCTCCTCCAGCGCCGCTTCCACCTACACCGCCACGCAGGGCCGATCCTAGGGTGACTGGCGCCTGGGTGCAGGTTTTCCTTTGGCGCCCAAGGGTGGGCGTGGCTATATTATGAACTCCTCCCCTTTAGACATTTCTGTTCCAGACATGCCCATTTCAATATTAGGGAGAGGGGGAGGGAGAAAACTGTATTTTAATGTAAAGGACCAACGTTTATTTTAAATAAAGATATATATTTTGCCATAATACTGTGTAGTGGTTTTATTTATTTCTATGATGCTCAGCCAGCAACATGGGAGACTTTTTGCTGGCTAGCAAAATGAGTTTTAACTACCGTTCCCATGATTCCCAACCAGCCAAAGTCTCTCATTAGTCTGGCTGAGCATCATTGGAAAATAAGTACATAAGGAGTGATAAATAATATTCCACCAAGTCAGTCACTCACGTGTCTCTCTCTCTCCCCATACCCTCATGTCTGTCTGTCTCTCCCCCCCATACCCTCATGTCTGTCTGTCTCTCCCCGTACCCTCATGTCTATATCTCCCCATACCCTTGTGTCTGTCTGTCTCTTCCCCATACCCTCATGTCTGTCTCTTTCTCCCCATTCCCTCATGTCTGACTCTCTCTCCCCGTACCCTCATGTCTGTCTCTCTCTCCCTATTCCCTCATGTCTGTCTCTCTCTCCACTCATGCTCCATGTCTCTGTCTCTCTCTCCATTCATGCTCCATGTCGGTCTGTCTCTCTCCACTCATACCCCATGTCTGTCTCTCTCTCTCTCCACTCATACCCCATGTCTGTCTCTCTCTCGCCACTCATACCCCATGTCTGTCTCTCTCTCTCTCCACTCATACCCCATGTCTGTCTCTCTCTCGCCACTCATATCCCATGTCTGTCTCTCTCTCTCTCCACTCATACCCCATGTCTGTCTCTCTCTCTCTCCACTCATACCCCATGTCTGTCTCTCCCCTCATCCCTTATATCTTTTTCCATCTCTATCTTTCTGTTCTCCATGCTGGCCTCTTGTACACACAGTCATACATAAACACACACAGTCACACAAACACAGTTACACACTTAGTCACCCTCACAGACATACATTTACACAGACACCCTTATACACACTGTCACACATACATAAATACACACAGTCATACATAAACACACACTTAGTCACCCTCACAGACATACATTTACACAGACACCCTTATACACACTGTCACACATACATAAATACACACAGTCATACATAAATACACACAGTCATACATAAATACACACAGTCACACAAACACAATTACACACTTAGTCACCCTCACAGACATACATTTACACAAACACCCTTATACACACTGTCACACACATACATAAATACACACAGTCACACAAACACAATTACACACTTAGTCACCCTCACAGACATACATTTACACAAACACCCTTATACACACTGTCACACATACATAAATACACACAGTCATACATAAATACACACAGTCACACAAACACAATTACACATTTAGTCACCCTCACAGACATACATTTACACAGACACCCTTATACAAACTGTCACACATACATAAATACAAACACAGCCACCTTTACACACTTAGACATAGGATACACTTGCACAGACACTCATGTACACACACTTACACAGACAGTAACACACACATAGTTATACACATTGACACACACATACACACTTATACACATACACAAACACTTACACAGACAGTAACACACACACATAGTTATACACATTGACACACTTATACACATTCACAGACACTTCCACACTTTCTTTCTTTTTTTATTTTATATTTTAACACCCCCCAAACCCCCCCCAACTGTTATTACCTCCTCCTTCTTGTTAATCCAAGCACAGAGCAACGGGGGAAAGCTCCGCCCCCGTCGCGTTCTGTGATTGGCTGCAGGGAGGAGGATGTTCTCTATGGTGTCTTGGCAGATACTCTAGAGAACGTCCTCCTCCCGGCAGCAGCCAATCACAGAACGCGACGGGGGCGGAGCTTGCACTCGTCGCGCTGTGCTTGCTTTAACAAGGAGGAGGACGGCAGGGAGAGAGCTCCCTGCTTCAGCGCCTCTCCTCCCGTGCGCCTGGGCGCGGTGCACCCCGTGCACCCGCCCAGGATCGGCCCTGCCGCCACGGTCACCGCCTCTTCAACCTATGGGTCACTTAGTATAAACTGAAAGAGAATACCCTGCACTCCAACCCTCTCTCAGATGGATAATTCTGTTGATCCTCCTGGCAGCCATGCTTTAGATTTAGATTTATGTTCTTCTAAAGCTAAAATCAAAGATTCCATCTAGTGCTATTTTATGGCTCAGCTGTATTTGTAATTTGTATGTATTTTATGTTATTTTAAGTTATTTCCCTATCCACATTTGCTTGCAGGGCACTTGTCCTACTCTTACCCACATTTTACTTCCTTTTGCATCCCTCTAGCCCTTTCCATTACTTTTTTAGAGGCATTTTAGTGGCCAAAAGTTTGTGTCCCCATTGACTGGGGTTCGGATTCAGGGTCAAGTTCGAGCACAATGGGGTTCGGGTTCGGGGTCAAGTTCGAGCACAGATCCGGACATTTCTTCGAAGTTCGGTCGAACCTGCCGAACCCGAACATCCAGGTGTCCTCTCAACACTAGTTATGTCCTGCCTGAGACTTTACTTTGTTCTAACTGTCCTGCCTGTCCTCCAGTGTATAGAAAAGTAAAATGACTGTATTGGGTATTTTTACTATTTGGTAAAAAAATTTGAAAAAGTTTTTCTAGTTAGATCATTTACAAGTTACAATGTCCATTTGTTTATTCGGTGTTATAAATCTAAATTGGTGTTCTAAGCTCTTTCATGTTGTAAATACAATACAACAGGTCAAAACTCTTTCCACCACTTGGAATTGCTATGACCATAGATTGGCTAATAGGAAGTAATATAAAAGGCTAGTGTGATCAAACTCATCCAATTAGGCAAGCAAACATGTAAAAAAGAAACATACACACATATATGTATTTCCTTTGTTCACAATCACAGCAATGAAACCTCATACCAAAGGATCTGGCAGATAATCTTCTGTTTGAGTAGTGTTGTGTTGTTTGTTTTATGTAACAATGCACAATGTAATGGATTGTCTTCCTTTTACTTTATTTTCCTGTTGCCTCAGAAAGTAGGCCATGCAAATCTGACCTGCCTTTTATTTATTTAGCAGTAAAGAGGTTAATTAAGAAATCTGTTTAAAAAAAATGTGAGCACATCTGCTCTTCAATCTACTTATGAATACAGAAGGAATATAATTTACTGTTCAGCAACAGATAAAGGTGCCATAAAACATGTGCTCAATCTTCCCTGCATGCATCATGCATCTACCACTCAGCTCATCTGCTTTTCATATGTAAGGGTTTTGCAGAAGACAAAATTAATTAAATCATTGCCTTCTGGCTTCGGATGTGAGTTTTGTTTTGCGTTAAATTATGTTTATTTCAATGTGTTTTACCATATTATTCTTTATACAGCTGTGTCTGCTTTTCATTTATCCCAGTTTCTCTCTATTAAACATGACATCAGTTCTATATAGCACACACACACAATCAGAAAATCAGAAATTAAATAAGCTTTGCTTCTAAACAAAATGTAAACCAGCACAGGAAGCCAGACTCTCTCAACCACATTTGTTTTTTTCCAATGCTAAAAATAGATTGTTAATATACATTTTTTTTTCTGCAATCAGTGTCTTAAAATATACTTTATAAAAATGAAATGCTAAAAATCTTCTTCTAGAATACATTTGTTGGGATATTAAGGAAATAAAAGGAGAAAACAGTACAATAGAACATCATAGTTAAACATACTGTTACAGTAGATGAGGATTGTGGCTTAATAATACAACCAAAAAATGGTGGGATCCATAGCAGAAGTAAAGGGCAGGTAAGGGATTATGCTTCAAAATTGATATCATAAAAGACATTAAAGGTTTAGATACTAAATGATGTGAGAATAATTATAGAGAACAGACTTTGCAAAATGTGTGCAATGTCATTTGATGGCTTCAAAAGTCAATAAGGTATTGGCATGTACAAAAAGGAGTATTGACTGGAGGAACTATCATTTTGTCTCTTTACAAGTCAAGAGTTAGATCCCTCTTTGAATATACAGTGCAATTCTGGACACTGGTTCTTAAAAAGAATATCTTCCTCTCCCTCCTTTAGTTTCATCTTGCCTTCATTAAGAATTGGATTAGTGAATGTTAATATATTGGGAAAGATGGAATAGGTACATTTGATAATAGCAGTGTGAAAACATAGCAACATTAATGTGCAACTGTAGGCTGTAGAAATACTTGAACAAAAAAATTCAAATAAAGAACGTTTTTCAGCTCACTTCGTTCTCCATAGCGCGACCAGTGGCGGACAGATTTTTCTGAATCTTGGACCAGCTCTTCCGTGATCTGACCCAAGATATTTATAAACATGTCTGTAATAGAGCCATTTGGAGCAAAAGGGGCTTAATAGGGTCTTGGTGCAATGCATCAATAAAAGTATTTTTTTTTTTACTGACAGTTACCCAAAATAAATATCCCAATTGAAAACAAATACATGATAACATTTTTTTTTTTAAATATTTTTTTATTGCGGAGGATGTGCATAGAGGGAAATACAATACAGGTGAAAACCAAATGCAGTACATTAAATATTGAAATAATAAATAACAGGCTTGCGGTATGAAACTTTTGATGAAGTTGTTCATTTATTTTTAAAACCAAGAAAGTAAAAGCTAAAAAAACTCAAGAAAAGAAGGAGGCTGTGTCAGGATGGTATGTAGTGAGAAAGAGAAGTAAATAAGAAGATGTATAACGTTGAGGTCTTCTAGAGTTCCCCTAGCTGTTGGTTTGGCAGGGGTCTCTGTTTGCACAAGACCATGGGTCTTGTAAAAGTTTTTAGTAGTATCAAGTAGTCAAGTGATGTGAACAGTTTTTGTGAACATCTTCAATTGGACCTAGAGTTTTAATAAAGGAGCACTCCAAACAGGAGATGGGACTCTTATGCGCTGCCATTTCAGCGTGAATAATTCAGCGCAGTTGCTTAAATGTGCAGCTGTTCCAGCACCACCTCTTCACTGCCCAGCGTTCATCACTGCCTCTTTCATCATGGATGTTGCTGCGCTGACTCTTTCATTGCGGCGTCAACGTTGAAGTGGCAGCGCATATAACAGTCCTGGAATGCTATAAGTCTGATGTCTTCCCTTTACGACCTAAACCACCGTACACCTAAACCAGATACGTCCCAGAAGATGCCAACACAGGCATGGTTAATGAGAGGGTTAACTTAACCCTCTCATCACCATGATTACAACACAGGCATAGTGATGAGAGGGTTAACTTAACCCTCTCATTAACCCACAGACGTGTGTTGTTAGCATATTGATGAGAGGGTTAACTTAACTTTAATAGCAGACCTTGAAGTGTACAAAAATGTAAGCCCTGAAAATGGTAAGACAATATCCCCCCCAGATATTTGTGTTCTACTGTTTCTTTTATATATTAGTCCTTTATAATATATAATATAAAATAAATACATCTATGTATATAAACTTAATTTTTTTGTGCATACCTTTTCTTCCACCTTCAGACACTTCCACGATGTCCCGATACGAAATTAATGCAGCGTTGCACTACCCACATTTAAACTTTGGAGCTTAAACTCTGGTGGTCAAACTATCACACAGGAACTGTTGTGACATCGCGTTTGATGTCCCGCGATGAAACGGCCACGATCACATGCCTGCTCTACTGGTGCTGTGCTGAAACTTTCACCGTCCTAGTATGTAAATACAGGTGATACTCGAAAAATTAGAATATCGTGCAAAAGTTAATTTTTTTTCAGTAATGCAACGTAAAAGGGGAAACTAATATATGAGATAGACGCATTACATGCAAAGCAAGATAGTTCAAGCCGTGATTTGTCACAAATGCAATGATTATGGCTTACAGCTCATGAAAACGCCTAATCCACAATCTCAGTAAATTAGAATATTACATGCAATCAATAAAACAAGGAGTGTACATAGAACAATATCGGACCCCTGAAAAGTATAAGTATGCATATTGACTCAGTACTTGGTTTCGGCCCCTTTTGCAGCAATTACTGCCTCAATGCGGTGTGGAAGCTATCAGCCTGTGGCACTGCTGAGGTGTTATGGAAGACCAGGATTCTTCAATAGCGGCCTTCAGCTCTTCTGCATTGTTCGGTCTCATGTCTCTCATCTTTCTCTTGGCAATGCCATAGATTCTCTATGGGGTTCAGGTCAGGCGAGTTTGCTGGCCAATCAAGCACAGTAATCCCACGGTCATTGAACCAGGCTTTGGTGCTTTTGGCAGTGTGGGCAGGTGCCAAGCCCTGCTGGAAAATGAAGTCAGCATCCCCATAAAGCTCGTCTGCGAAAGGAAGCATGAAGTGCTCCAAAATCTCCTGGTAGACGGCTGCGTTAACCCTGGACTTAATGAAGCACAGTGGACAAACACCAGCAGATGACATGGCTCCCCAAATCAACACAGACTGTGGAAACTTCACACTGGACTTCAAGCATCTTGCAGTGTGTGCCTCTCCATTCTTCCTCCAGATTCTGGGTCCTTGGTTTCCAAATGAGATGCAAAAGTTGCTCTCATCAGTAAAGAGGACTTTGGACCACTGAGCAACAGACCAGGTCTGTTTTTCTTTAGCCCAGGTAAGACGCTTCTGATGTTGTTCAGGAGTGGCTTGACAAGATGAATACGACATCTGAAGCCCATGTCCAGGATTCGTCTATGTGTGGTGGCTCTTGATGCACTGACTCCAGCCTCAGTCCACTCCTTGCGAAAGTCCCCAACACAAGTGAATGGCCTTTTCCTGACAATCCTCTCCAGGCTGCGATCATCCCTGCTGCTTGTGCACCTTTTTCTTCCACACTTTTCCCTTCCACATAACTTTCTATTAATGTGCTTTGATTCAGCACTTTGGGAACATCCAACTTCATTCGCAATTACCTTTTGAGGCTTTCCCTCCTTATGGAGGGTGTCAATGATGGTTTTCTGCACAACTGTCAGGTCAGCAGTCTTCCCCATGATTTTGATTCCTACTGAACCAGACTGAGAGACCATTTAAAGGCTCAGAACCCCTTTGCAGGTGTTATGGCTTACTTTTACTTACTTTTCACAATATTCTAATTTACTGAGATTGCGGATTTGGGGTTTTCATAATCTGTAAGCCATAATCGTTGCACTTATGACAAATCACGGCTTGAAATATCTTGCTTTGCATGTAATGCGTCTATCTCATATATTAGTTTCCCCTTTTACATTGCATTACTGAAATAAATGAACTTTTGCACGATATTCTAATTTTTAGAGTCTCATCTGTAAGTGCCTGAGGAACCTTAGTTTTGGAAGCATTGGTCTCCAAGACCTGGAAAAAGCGTACTGACTGGTTCATGTACCAGAATTATATTTGCTTATATGCTTTTTCTCTTATAATGGTGGAAGTAGCTAATAAGAGAATAAACATGACACAATGTTATATATTCATATAGAAACACATAATTTGGACATAGCAATAGGTAAAAAAAAAAAAAAAACTCCATTGGCCCATAACTTTAATCGTTGAACCATATTAGCAAAATAAGTAACTGTGTGGAATTTGCAAAAAGATTAAGGTTGCTAGATACCAATGTATAGTATTCAGAGTAAAACAAGATTTAAAAAAATAATAATAAGGGGAAATGGAGATAGGACAGTAATGTTTATAAAGATGGATTAAACCAACATTTTAAGATTCATATTATGTACATCTTACCTGCTGGGTCTTTTTATTGCCACAAAACAAAGAGTTTATGCAAATAAATTCTTTCTTTTAATCTCTGTAAAAACGGGATTAAACTTACATTTGTAGGTGCATCACCCAGTGACCGTCCTCGGTACTGCAATGGTGTGGCCGCACTCGCCCTTTGCACAAACGCAGTTGATGATTTACCCATCAACCACTTCTCTGGCATGAATGATCTCCCCGGTTCCTCACGCTTCCTGTTGGAGATGTGCGTTCATGAGCTCCTCCATACATTTGAGGAGAGAGAGACTTTTTCAGTATAGCAGAAAAAAAAAGAAAAATCGTCACACTTTTGGAATGTAAAAGTAGGCGTTCATGATGGCTTCAAAAGCCTCAAGATCTGCAAACTGCTTTTAAAGGTAATTTTGAAAAGATAGTGAGGGTGCACAAATTATATAAAAGAAAATAACAGACAATATGACTTATCTTTCCTATTGGTGGTTTTGCTTTGCTGGTCAAAAGCATTCATACACAGAAAAAATATAGCATAATGAGTTTTACTAATTTATGAATAATTACTTTTCCAAGGTGTCTCTTCTTGGCAATTCTTAGTTCCATATTTAGATGAAAAATATTCTCTCTTAAGAAATGTACACAAATAAAATAAAATAAAAATTTGTAATAATTAAATTAAAATGGCCCAAAATAAAATAAATTAAAAATTAAAATAAATAATAAAAATAAATAAAAATAATAATAATGATGATAAAATTAAAATAAAGATAAAAATAAATATATATAAATAAAAATTTAAAATTTAAAAATTTAAAATAAAAAAATATATCATTAGAACCTATAGAAGTACAAAAGTACAAAAATACCAAAACCATATATCTTTAAAAAATATACTTCTTAATAAAAAAAACTGATAGAAAAAAAGGGGAGGTAATTAGCATATATTTGTCTCAAGCTTATATATATATATTTATATATGCAGATGTACACAAAAACCCTTTAAAGAGAAATGTCCCACATTGTTCCTGCAACCAGATACATTTCTTTTTACATTTAAATGTATTAATAAAAAAAAGATGTTTTCCTCCTCTCTTTCCTTACTTTACGTATATATATGGTTCTCAAAACTACTTGCTATGCAGATATAAAAAAGCAGTCACTATGTAACACAATGTATAAAATACAGTAAATCATGCATGAGTATATCTAACCCATGCTAATACAACCATTTTTCTATTCTATCCAATAAACATACAGAAAAACACACTTGTTCTGTCCTTTTTATGTTCAAGTGTGTCTGATGACAGAAAACAATGTTAATAACACTTCAACAACCTTACAAAAAATGGCACAGTTCAAAGTCTGCATTTAGTCCATATGGGAAGAAACAGTTAAGTGAGAATATCCATCTCATCTCTGTCTATGCTAATTTCTACTCTAAATGTTCTCCTCTCCAGTGTCTAGTTACATGTTTAGTCCCCAGAAATTGTAGATCTTTTAGGTTCTTATTATGACATTCTTTATAGTCTATTGGAACACTATGTTTTGTACAAACCCTTTTAGTGTTCCTCTACTCTTATATGCAGAGGCCTGGAGGTCCTTCCTACATATCTCATCCCACATGGAAAAATTAGCACACATATTACATTTTTTTGTGTGGCATGTAATAAGTTCTTGGATCTTATGTGTTTCTTGGGTTTCTCCCTCAAACTTATCAAACTTCCTTTTTCTCAGAGATGTTTCTCTGCAGGCCAGACACATGCCGCACCCAAAGAAAACTGTAGTGTCATTCAGAAAATGTTTAGGTGTGGCTTTCTTTTTATTTGTGGTGCGGTCTGCTAGGAAATTCCTTAAATTAGGGCACCACGAAAATAACCCGCGGTGTTAAGGGGATTATTTCTTTAAAACTTGAGTCTTCCAATAGAACATGCCAATGTTTCTGGGCAATACTTTTAAATGTATTTCTGTAACCATGGTATTGGATCACAACCGTTGTAATTATTTTATTTTCAGCTTTTTCTTTATACTGCAAGAGGGATTGTCTCTCAATTTTCTGGATCTCAGCTATATCTTTTGTAAGGGCCTTGTTGTGATAATTTCAAGCTAGAAAGTATTTTTTGATTTTATCAAGTTGTTCTGTTAGAATTTCATAGTTTGTGCAGTTTCTCCACATTCGAAGAAACTGCCCCTTATGAGCATTATTAACCCAGGGACTATAGTGGCAACTACTTTTCTCTATGTAACTGTTTACATCAACTTTCTTCAAATGAGATTGTGTGCATATTTCATTATTTTGTATGTAGATAGTGAGGTCCAGAAAATCAATAGATGTAGTGTCATATATTGAAGTCAGGGACAGGCCCCAAGTTTTCACAAGACCCCTTCCAAATGAAAAAGAAATTGGCTATATATTTATAGACCACAATATTGTCCTTCCACATATGATTATTATATCCATATTCTTGTTCCCAGTGTGACATATACAGATTTGCGTAGCTTGGGGTCACTTTTGTCCCCATTGCTGTTCCTGACCTTTGCAAATAATAACTTTATCCAAAGTAGAAATAATTGTTTTCCAACACCAGGCCCCAAACCCTCAATTATAAAGTTGCATTGATCTGAATGGAAATGTGTTTTCCAAAAAGTGTCTTACTGCTCTTATCCCCCTTGAATTTTCATTGAAGTGATGTCACTTGTGTCCATTATGTAGTTTTCTTGCCATTTTGTATAATTTAGAATCTGGAGGATACTAACTGTATCTTTTAAGTGATAGAGGCATTTTTGAACAAGTGGTTGCAACAAGTAATATAAATATTCTGACAGTCGCGAAGTGATTAAATTTATTCCGGAGACAATTGGTCTCCCCGGTGGGGATATAAGGCTTTTATGTAATTTGGGTAACACATAAAATACTGGTGTTTTAGGATATTTAATATTCATGTAGTTGTACTCTTTTATATTTAAAATAACTTGTTCTTTACCCTTATTGAGGAGGTTTATCAATGTTACTTTTATCAATGAAATGGGGTCTGATTTTAGTGTTATATATGTATTAACATCGTTTAATTGTCTTAGGACTTCCTTTTTATAATCCTGATATAATCCTGATAGCTATTGTCAGCCGGTTTAATCACCAGTTCCTCATAGGATTGTAGAGTTTTTAAGGCTTTTTTCTCCTCCATCCTTAAATTGTGATTATAGATGTTTTTTTCTGGAATTTTTTTAACATCACACATGACTAGAGTTTCGAATATGAAAATCTTACCTTTGAAAATCTGGAGGGCAGGGTCTCATAATCGTGAGTGAGGACGAGATCAAATGGATAAAAAAATAAAGGGTAAGTGCACTCCACTCTCAATGCAAAAAAGGCATGTGGTGCCTTTATTGAATATGTAGCAAACAGGAAAAAAATGGATGGACAAAAAATAAACTGGGGTAAGGGAGGACAACCTGACGCATTTCGCGTGTTACCACGCTTAGCCATGGAGTTTTAAATAGTTCCATCTATGATGTTTTTAAGTATGTGGGATTAAACTTAGATTTTTCCTTGAGTATTGTATGCTTAAAGTTGGAAGCAGTTACTTGGGTGTTGGTCAACTTATCAGATCTTTCATAAAATATTTTTTAAGATTTTTTAAAGTGACCGTGTGAATCTATTAAGCTACATGTAGGTGTTTACTGACCAATTGGCTTGCTTCTCATCTATTTGGTCTGACCATCTGCTCTGCCGGGCTTTCCTGACAGTTTCTCTGATACATGCCGTTTGGGATCCTATTTTGAGATTAAACATATGCCCACCATCCTGGGCATGGACAATTAGGCTGTACCTCATGTGAGTAGAACCAACCTGGGGGAAATTACCACCAAGGGGTTTGAGAAATACAATCTACGCTATGTTTTGTATTGTCTCTCTTTTTTTCTGTATATGAACGCTGTTGACCAGCAAAGCTAAACCACCAATAGGAAAGATAAGTCATATTATCTGTTATTTTTATTTTTTATAAATAGCATATTTACAAAAAACATCCAAAAACTACATAAAAATATGGCAACCTTGGATTTCCACGCATTCACCATTAATACATAACAAATATGAAGTTGTGAGGAAATTATTTTTAAATCAGCCCCATAGGGGACAGAAGAAACACAATAGAAAATAAAAAACTATATATTGTACTATAACAACTTGAAAATATTATAATGATTTATTATGCAAAAATTCAAACATTCATTTTAAAACATACAATCTAAAAATAAAAAAGTAACACAACCCATATACAATGAAAAAGAATCAATACCTTGGAATACTTAAAGAAATTATTATAAACATACAACATTAGATGTATTAATTATATTAAATATTTATACAATTAATTAGATACTGTCAGACCCAGCCCGTGTTCGGATTCACCCAAGCAGTTTACAATTATATTCATATCCTTTTTGCCTTTCTTGCTTATTGTTAATTCTCACTCCTGTCCTTGATTCCTGTTTTGTTCTACATTTTTGTACCTTGCTCCCTTCTTGCTAGGCCACAGTATGGTGCTCTTTCCTTGCTAGGGAACAGTGTGGTTCCTTATCCTTCCCTTGCTCGGCCATGGAGTGGAGCTCTACCCCTCCTTTGCTCAGTTACAGTATGGCGCCCTACCCTTTCCTTGCTCATCCACAGAGTGGTACTCCCACAGAGTGGTGCCCTTCCCTTGTTTAGATCCAGATCAGCTCCTAAGTGTAACTAGTCCAGTTCCTGCTCAAGCCTAGCCATGACCAGTACCTGCCTGTGTCTGGTTATTGTCTGGCACCTGTCCATGCTTAGCTATAGTTTGAATCCTCCCGTTCCTTGTATCCCTGTACCTGTATCCTGAAGCCCTATCTCAGTTCAGCCCTGTCTCAGCTTAGCCCTGTCTAAGTTTAGCCCTGTCTTAGAACTATGTTAATGGGGTCCCTTGTTTCATACTTCTGTTCCTTTATTCTCTTGCTATGATTAATTTCTGCTCTCCCTGCTGTTTGTTATGCTTCTGTTTCCAGCTTTTTGCTCTCTCCTCTTACTTTGCTCTGTTCCTCTGTTTAAATGTGCAACAACACCCATTTAGTTTCTGTCAACCTTTCTTTCTGTCTGTCTTTATAGTCTTGCAGTCTGCAGTCTTCAGGTATGATTTGTGTGTGTGCAATGTAAGTCTTCAGATTATGTTATTAATTTACTAGTTTATTATTATTTTCAGTCTCAGTGACTTTCCAAATATGAAATACCTTGACACTGGTAGGCAAGTTTAATCGTATGGCCATAAGCTAACTAAATCCGCATCATTTACCATCTCAATTGTTGGGTAGATCCTGTATTTATGTTTGTATGTAGATGTTTCCTTGCTCTCTTTTTCGGAAGCACTGAATGATCTCAGATCCTCTCTCCTATCCCCATATCCAGCTTGGTTCCCCTTATGAGGTGTTCAAGGAACTCGGCTCATTCAGTCCTTTGTGTTTCTTAGCCCTTGCCCTGTTCTCTGTATGTTGTCCTTGGTTTTATATATGTATCTCTGTATGTCTCCTTAGTTCTGTAGTTATATATAATGCTTTGCCCTCCTTATGTATGCTTTAGTTATCCCTTTTCTCCCACGTTTGTCCTGCAGTCTGCATTTTTTTTTATCTTGTTTCTGCTCTGTTTGTTTCATGCTCTGTTCTTCTTAGTTTATTTGCTCCAGCCTGAAGATATCCTGCTATCCTATCAAGGTTATGTGCTATACCTGCTCCAGGATGTCTGCAGGGTTCCTCCGTTTCCCGCCTTGGTTATGACTGGGTGCAGTAGCTGCTATCACAGAGCCTTGGAATTTGGCTAAACAAACCTGGAGCCTCAAGCTTCCGGGGGAGTGCAGTTACCCTGTACCAGGCCCTGTGTCTCTACCATGTACACATTGGACTCTTGCTTCAGCATGCTCAGGGTCTCATACCATCCAGGACCCCATTCTTGACATATACATGTTTATAGAAACTCATTATAGAAAATATAGATATACATAAACTAATGTTATCATAAATGTTAAATTAAATAATGATCTATTTGTTATTTTTTCCATTTTAATTTTCTGCAACCACCCCCATTACAATTGAAAACTTAGTAACTTTTTTTGTTGATGTTACTCACAAAATGTTGAGAGAAAATGTACTTCAACAGAATGTGCAAGAATAGAACGTTATGTGGATAAGGGAAAAGGATGGATATTAAGAATAAAATAGAGGACTATTATGTAGAAAAGGGAAATGAGATCTAGGAGGAAGATGATGATGAATTGAAATGGATGGAAGGGAAATTAAAAGAAGAAAGAGGGTGTGAGCTCAGCTATAGTGGGGACAAGGATAGTGTGTGCTGGTATGGAGAATGGAAAGGGGACTAAAATAGAGGGGAAGAGAAGTGGCTCACATAAGGGTTCAAGGAGCAAATATCAATAACGTAACAAAAGGAAAGGAAGCAAAACTGGACAGATGAGCAGACTTAAATGAGTAGAGTGAGGTGAGCGATGTTGACAGCTTTTGTCAACACTATATTAGGCCCACCACCCATGCACAACTTGCAGACAGGATGGGTTATATTATCAGTAGGAAAAAAAAAAACTAAATTAAAATTTCCCTGCCTCCAAAAAAAAAATGCCTCCAAAATCCAAAATGCTCATTTAAAAAATGTTCAAGCAGATTATGTTATTCATATGCGGATATTCTTAAAATAGCATGCATCCCTTTAGCAAAATTATGCAGCTGTCCCTATATCCAATTAAAAATGTGGTTATAATTTGTAAAATGAACTTTCTAGTCGGAGCAAGCCATGAATACAGCTTGTTCTTTTCACAACAGAGATGTCTTGAAAATAATTAGCATCTCAAATAGAACGTTTTTTATAAAAAATGTGCT